>OY977939.1:36841815-37441815 GCA_963854355.1 Epinotia brunnichana
ACCCCCAATTTAAATTAACCACCTATATCTATTAATTCATTTTAAATATCCACTCTATTAGAGTATAACATGTCACAAAAAAAATTCGTAAATTAAAATTGTTGTCATGTAAAGAATTAGAAATAAATACTAGTGCCACGAATGGCTGGCCAGACTTCATTCCTAAAGAATAGCCGTTTTACTCCGAGGTTCGGAACCGATATTTTAGAATGTATCTCTGTCGCGTCTTTTTAGAGGTCGTCAATGCAGGTGACAATTGGTTAAAGAAAAGTCAGAGTCTTATACATGTCGATGTTAATATGAAAAGTCCTGATCCTCACAACGAATCCACTAGTTTTAGGGGGCCGGTACGGCGCCCCCGCCCTGCGTCCCGTCGGGCCGCCTCAGACGAACCACTCGTCCTTGTGCGGGGCGCTCAGCGCAGCGCCCGCGCCCGGAGGCGGCCCCGCGCCGAGTACCCGCGCGGGCCCGCAGGGAGCGCCCAGTTTCCCGGCAACACTGTCGCGGGGGAGCCGGGCTTCGTGGCGCCAGCGCCGTTCGTGATCGCCAGCTGTTGCACTAATGGAGATAACAGATTGTTAATCGAGCAGCATAACAAGTTTCTGTCAAAAAATTAATTTTTGGTACAAGCTTTTACTGCCGACTGTTCTTTTCTGCATACCATCATCAACTACTCATTGAGACGATTCTAAAGAGCCCAAACTCGATGGGGTTGTGTCGTTCCTATGGCCACCTTCCAGCTCTAGCATCAGATCAGCTCCATGTCATCATATTAATGCATTGTCATGCGATATACATACGCATGCAAAATTTCAGCTCAATCGGAAAACGGAAAGTGGGTCAAATTTCAATTACTAAATTTGACCTAAGAAAGAATAAAGAATAAAACAAACGGGGTGAGCTAAATACAAGCTTGTAATAAATACAAGCTTGTAATAAATAAAAGCTTGTAATAAAAAGGGATAAACACGAGATTCAATACTCCATAGGAGTCACGAGTGCCTTTATAAAATAGACACCGCGCTCGCAACACCTAAATTGGATATCACATGAGTGACGAACGAACAAAAATTTACCTTATCTTCGCTGACTTATATTATACGTACGTATAATTATTCTGATAGATTTGTCGTGCCTGCTAGCTGTAGCAAGCGCACGATACCCTAACAGTACAGTTGTACCCATGGGGTACAGTAGTGTACTCAAACATTGTACTTGAAAGGTATTGTTATACCAATGTTTTTACAGAGTCGTAGGGTATTTTTGATGTTGTTGCAGTCCAGTACATCATCGGCACATTATTGTGTCCAGGTTTTGAATTGAGCCGTATGAAAGGAAGGATACAGAATATACAATACTGCAGAGGAGTCGCATGGCAAGTGAGTTCCTGAAATAGCCCACCAGGTTTATACTAGCCAGTGTACTTACACTGTAGGTGCGTGCGCCGATCGGCGCGGCGTCTGCACGCGCAGCAGGCGCCGGCGGCGCCGGCCAGCAGTAGCAGCGCGCCGGACGCCGCCGCCACCACCACCCACGCGCCGCGCCCGCCGCTGCCGCCGATCTCTGGAAACGACGAATATGTCTTATTAGAGAAAGAGTACATAAGACAAAAAATTGTCGTTTGGAATATTATTTTATATACATTCTATATGAAATGAGATAGGAAGGTATTTAAATTTGGTTTACGCCGTTTGGTTAGCGTGGGCGTGAAACTGGAGAAAAATATTTTCGCATCTATCAAGGTGAAGTGCACCAAATTGCGGCGGTGTTCTTGTCACCTTGTTCACACTGAAACAATACTTGTTCACATTGTATCAATACTTACCGGGGCACAGCGCAAAGGTGTTCTCATCTGAACCATCAGCGCAATGGTCCACGCAATCACAGGTGAGGTCCGCACTCAAACTAACTTGTTCACATTGTAACAATGCTTGTTCACAACACTCACCGGGGCACACCGCGGCGGTGTTCTCATCAGAGTCATCAGCGCAATGGTCCACGCAATCACAGGTGAGGTCCGCACTCAAACTAACTTGTTCACATTGTAACAATGCTTGTTCACAACACTCACCGGGGCACACCGCGGCGGTGTTCTCATCAGAGTCATCAGCGCAATGGTCCACGCAATCACAGGGGAGGTCCGCACTCAAACTAACTTCTTCACATTGTAACAATGCTTGTTCACAACACTCACCGGGGCACACCGCGGCGGTGTTCTCATCAGAGCCATCAGCGCAATGGTCCACGCAGTCACATGTGAGGTCCGCACTCAAACTAACTTGTTCACATTGTAACAATGCTTGTTCACAACACTCACCGGGGCACAGCGCGGCGGTGTTCTCATCAGAGCCATCGGCGCAATGGTCCACGCAGTCACATGTGAGGTCCGCACTCAAACTAACTTGTTCACATTGTAACAATGCTTGTTCACAACACTCACCGGGGCACAGCGCGGCGGTGTTCTCATCAGAGCCATCAGCGCAATGGTCCACGCAGTCACATGTGAGGTCCGCACTCAAACTAACTTGTTCACATTGTAACAATGCTTGTTCACAACACTCACCGGGGCACAGCGCGGCGGTGTTCTCATCAGAGCCATCGGCGCAATGGTCCACGCAGTCACATGTGAGGTCCGCACTCAAACTAACTTGTTCACATTGTAACAATGCTTGTTCACAACACTCACCGGGGCACAGCGCGGCGGTGTTCTCATCAGAGCCATCAGCGCAATGGTCCACGCAGTCACATGTGAGGTCCGCACTCAAACTAACTTGTTCACATTGTAACAATGCTTGTTCACAACACTCACCGGGGCACAGCGCGGCGGTGTTCTCATCAGAGCCATCGGCGCAATGGTCCACGCAGTCACATGTGAGGTCCGCACTCAAACTAACTTGTTCACATTGTAACAATGCTTGTTCACAACACTCACCGGGGCACAGCGCGGCGGTGTTCTCATCAGAGCCATCGGCGCAATGGTCCACGCAGTCACATGTGAGGTCCGCACTCAAACTAACTTGTTCACATTGTAACAATGCTTGTTCACAACACTCACCGGGGCACAGCGCGGCGGTGTTCTCATCAGAGCCATCAGCGCAATGGTCCACGCAGTCACATGTGAGGTCCGCACTCAAACTAACTTGTTCACATTGTAACAATGCTTGTTCACAACACTCACCGGGGCACAGCGCGGCGGTGTTCTCATCAGAGCCATCGGCGCAATGGTCCACGCCGTCACACGTCAGGTCCGCGCTCACACAGAACTTGCTTTGTTCACACCTGAACTCCTTGCAACCGTGTTCTGGAACGATATATTTAATAATAGCTATAAGATCTTCTGATAGTTTATGTTTTGATGCGGTTGGTGATTGTGATGGGTGAGTGATTAGGGAATCATTACATAGTATAAAACACAGTCCGTCTGTCCCTATGTATGCTTAGATCTTTAAAATTACGCAACGGATTTTGATGCGGTTTTTTTATAGATAGAGTGATTCAAAAGGAAGGATTATATTATATGTACTAGCTTTTGCCCGCGGCTTCGCCCGCGTAGTAAGTGTAATTTTGGCAATGATTGCCAAAATTACGACAACGGCAATTATTGGCAACGGCCTGCTACTACTTCCCCTATGAATAACCCTTCGTCAAAACCCGTTTTGTTGAATATTTCTTTTATACTACTTAACCGACTTACATGTGGCTTTCGCGAACGTGTAGCTTTTTACTTATTTAAATATATCAATTTATGTGTAGGTACAGTTGCCGGAAAACATCAAGATGTTATTAGCTGGACCTAGTGTGCGCAGTAGCCGATTTATCCAGTAGCCCTTTTGATTCAAGATGTTTGCCGGGATCTATATCAATTACATAATATATAGAATGAACAAAATGCATGCGAAGCGTGGAACGAACTTCTCCATTTACTTAAATTAGATGAATGCATGAAATTAAATGATGAAATTCATCAAATCAAACTTGTGGCCCGGACATTGCTATTACTTATGAGTTAATTTGTTAAAAAACACTTTCGTATTTACCTAACTATAAGTCTATACACGTCTTCTATGTAAAAAACACACTGAATACCTAAACCTAAGATATGATTATTTTGTATTTTATTTTCTTTATATAAGAATTATTTTGTCACTAACATAAGACACGTATTTATGAACTTTTCCTTACGACGATCTAACCGCAATTTCATTTCCTTCAAACATTCAACCAATAATTTATTTGTAAACATTGATATGTAGGTTGTACGGAATATTTTCATCGTATCACTATGCCTTGTCATTAGGCATACAAATATTTCAGGTCAAGACGAAACATGCTTTGAATTTATTAGTAGGGACCCTTAAGGACCTTAAGATATAGATTAAAACATCTATCGTTATAGAATAGAATAGAATAGAAGATTAATTTATACAATTACACAGTTGTATAATTACAAAAAGAAGATTAAAATTCAAATCAAATTATTAACGCTTTTAGGGGATGAATTTCAGAAATCGACGTAAGGTATAGTTGTTATTTTCTAAGCCGTCCGTTCTGCAGTGCGGCGTTCTTTAGTGCGGAACGGACGGCTTAGAAAATAACAACTATACTTAGCATGTTTGACTTGACTATATAAAAGGAACCTGTGCGCAAAGTTTCAATTCTTATATTATGTTTTGCATATGGCCTTTCCACCCCCTAGGGAATGAATTTTGATTAAAATGCTATGTCAATTATCTGGTTTATACCGTCTAACGTACTATTATCGTCTTCTCGATACAACTCTTATTTCACACCATTTATTAGAGGGCAAGTTTAAAAATAAAATCTTGATAGATCTACACATATCATATAATTTACTTAAAAAACAAAGTTTAAGCCGACTTCAATTCAGTACTTCGTTAAGCCACACAGGTACCTAAATGAAAATTTCCACATTTCCTTTCCCATTTACTACATGAAATCCGAGAGCAAATGCGTTGATTATTCCTGAAAATACCCAAGTCGCTATCTGAGGGCTGATAACATTTGAGGAGTGCCGTTGATTCCTCAAGGATCTCAGAATTAACACTTCATTAGTTGCTACTTCAACGGAATCATGCCAGAATCTAAGACGTACTTTACATTTTTGAGAATTTCCATAAGCCACCTGTGGTCTTCATCATCAATTCCACTTCACCAAAATTACGATGTCCGAGGGTAAATACACGAGTTATAATAGAAAATACTGAAATCACTACACGCTTGCCTATAAAATTTGAGGGTTGCTCTCAATTTCCCTGGGATCCCATTATCGGATCCTGACTTGGTGACAATGGGACCAACTCAGGAGTAATTACTATATCGATTAAAAATAATTTTGGAAATCGGTCCACAATTGACGGAGAAATCGGCGAAAATACACAAAAAAAAAACATACAGTGGAACATATTATAACCTCCTCCTTTTTATGAAGTCGGTTAAAAAGAAACCTGCTGTTCTGCTTTTATGTTTCTAGCCACAGTTTTTCATTAAAAATCACATATTACTTATGTAAACTTTCAACCTTTATAGTGGAGGAAGTTATGCATCGCTCCCATACATAACCCAATTTTTTTTTACTAAGCTATGTGCTTCATCATATAATTATGTTCCTTGAGTAATTCTAAGCGGGAAGGGGGGGGGGGGGTACAAAGATGGCCGCCAACAGTCGTCTTAAAAAAAAATATCTAGTCTCGATCTGGTGGCTACTAGGGAAAGTTTGGTATCATTTTCGTATAAACCAAAGACGTAGAATTTATTGCTGATATTAGGTTTTTTCAGTTTCATAGTAATTTTTACATACAATCTATGCGTCCAAAGTTAAAACGCCCGTTTTTCTTTTGAGTTAATAGATCTACGAATCCAGCAACATAAAAACTAGTTTGATGTATTCACAAGGTACTTAAATACAAAATACATTGTCTAGTGGCCTACTTTTTAAATATCTATCGTTAAATTTAAATAATCACAATTATTTACCAGTGGCTCTAGTGAGCACGTGAAAGGGCTCTTAAATAATATCGTCGTCTAGTACCCGTAACACGCACCTTGTTCGGCTTAGGTACTATAGGAGCTAGTTTGATTAGTGTATAATTGTCCCATTATAGGTAGTACTTACTTATTTATAAACTTAAAGTAACGACGTTATACCTTCTGCCTGTACAAATGTACCGAACGCACTACCCTATCGTGCTTATTCACCACACCACACATTACAAGCTACCTACACCTACTTATACCTAAAAACCCTTAAAACTTTCAAGTACTCATAATTTCTTAGCCACCCAGACATCTTTTGATCTCAACAACGGAATTGTTGCGAGTACATTGCGGCGCGGGTATGACGCTGTCTGCGCTCCTCCACACCAAAGGCAGCTATGAAAGCATTGTTTACAATTTTATACGCCAACGCGTTTTGTTCCGTGCCACGATATAAAAATGTCTTATCTGCAACTTGTAGTACTACGAATTCAACTTTGTTGCTAATAACAATAAGAGTGAATATCCTTTGTGTGGATAGGTTAAATATAACCTTTTTGGGTGGAAACAGTAATTCAATGGTGTGTAAATATATCGCTTAAGCATTTCGCTTTGAGAAAATTTGCCGTACGTTAGTTGAGACAATACGCTTTGTTCCGAGAGATTTATAATTTAATAAATTGTTATTATGAACTACTATGAAAACAATATGTAAGCATGGTTCTGCTTTGGATATAGGTATTTTCGACAAATTCACGAGCGCGAAATCTTTCTACACAATGTCATGTCTATATACCTACCTATTATAGCGACAAAGAGAATTATTCTTAAAAGGGGTAAGAAGGGGTAGTAGCATGTGTAAGAAGTAAAATAATAGAAAATAAACAAATAAAAATTGTTGTTATGCGAACACTTATATAGATTAAACTTAGAAATTAAATAGATATTAGCTAAGCTTAGCAAATAATCTCAAAAAATTGAGATTGCGCTAAGTAATTAGTAGATATATTTTTGTAACAATTAAATTACTGAAATAAACAGTTTTAATAAAAAAAAATTAAAGTATCATTCAGGCTTAAAAATAGCATAAATCCAATAAGGTCTAGTTTTCCCTCTGGGTTGGAAGGTCAGATGGCAGTCGCTTTCGTAAAACTAGTGCCTATGTCAAATCTTGGGATTAGGTGTCAAAGCGGACCCCGGGCTCCGTTAGGGGCACAACCGGGAATAATAACGCTAGGAGGATGATGATTCAGGCTTAAAAATAGCATAAATACAGGCATATTTTACATTTTACGTTAGCGACTCTGAAAAAACTGGCTATTACAGGATTTCACCGTCGACTCAATATCATATTAAGGTACTTAGTTTGTGTTTTTATAAAAGCGTTAGGTGGAAAATTGACGCTTCTTACAAGCTTTCTATTAACTTGCAATGTATTTACCTAACTATGTACTCGTAACAGTTGTAACTATATAAGTATGTGGTATGTATGTAATAATAAATATTTGTTTGGGTGGAATCTTAGTAGTATAAGCCTTACTAACATAATATGGATGTGTAATTGTCCGAATTAAATGCTTTCATTTTTTCATTTTCATTAAAATAAAATAAATGTTGACACTTCTTCACGGATGTCGATGATATAGAGTCAAAGTCACCTCTGGTCTGAAGTGCGTGCTGTGCGATACTGTCTTCCAGCAAGTGAATAAAGTTAAACCTTTTTTTTAGTGACCAAATTTCAAAGTCCAAAAAAAAGAGGAGTGTCTTTCTGTGGACACTATAGTAGACAAAATAGACTGTGACATACTCGTAAATGCTGAGAAAACAAAATTTTTGAATTCTTTAACTATCTGGAACTCCGCAGCAGAAATTGGCTTCAAAGCAAAGACACAGATTCAAAACTTTCTGCACATTCGTCTTTTTGTCAGTAACAATAAAGACTGTGTCGTATAGATAATTTTGAAAGTTTCTCTGAATAGATATTAAAGAACTTGACAATACCATTACCAAGTAGGTACTTACGTAGGTACGTACGAAAGTCAAATCTTTGGTTTTTATTAATGCTTTTTTATTAAACCAACTATTGAGTGAATCCTTATTTCACTGACCAACGACTCATTTGTAGCTTCACCGAATGTATTGTTTCGCAGAATTTTGATTTCATCGTTATTTTTTTCTCAGGACCCGTTATTTTTTTATGGTTAGCTAAAAGGCCAGTTGTGTAAAATAAATTAGGTTGATACCTACATGTTTTTCGGGAATTCCTTATTTTACTGACAAACGTTTTACCGCATGCATTGTTCACCGAATTTTCATTTCACCGAAAAAAAAAACTCAGAAACCGTGAACTTTTTAAGTATCGCTAGTAGTTGTGTAGAATCCATTAGGTTACTTTAGGTTTGCTTTATAACAATCCTGAGAAGTTTACTGTTTCAGAAATAAATATCTGAGAGACAATTCATTCGGTGAAATAATATTTTGTGGATATGATACCGAATTGCATTGGTAATATGAACCCCTCCTTTGCGTGAAAAAGTGTTATTTCATGAACAAAAGCTAACTTCCGTAGGTAAATTAATAAGCAGGTTGGTCGTATTCAAAATAACAAACAGAAAAGTCTTCATGCACCACCCGTGCGAAGCCGGGGCGGGCAGCTAGTATGTAAAATATAACAGGATCTTACTACAAAAAGAAACTCCATAAAACAAAAAGCGCAAACTTCAAAACTTCGCAGATCATAAACCCTCATAAACCAGAGTTGATAATGAAGCATTTTCCTTTATCAAAAGACTTAACTTGTTCGGAAATCTCGTCGCATACGACTTTCCTAAAGAACCGACAAGTTGCGAGTTACCCCATTAAGGTACGGTGCCGCTGCGCTTTGTGCATACTTGAGTGGCCGTAGAATTGAGGGGATGGTCTCCTCTATGCAGGTACACAATAAGGTCGTAAATGCCTTGAGAGTTCTGATAAAATATATCATTGGAAGTGAGAAGGGAACTTTTAGTTCACGGGTTCGGAGTTCATAATATCGGCGGAAACTCTTTAACTAGTTTTACGTATATTGGTTGCAAGGAGCCATATTGCTTTTGGTGATTTTTTGATGGACTTTATTACTTCCTTAGATATATTGTAAAGAGGTTCGACTGATGTTCACAGCGCTAATCGACCCTCGTCTCTCGGAACCAGTCGGTCTGACCTTCGATTATGCATGTTTGTTAAGAAATGTTAAGGACAGATGAAATAAGAACCGGCTACAAGCTTACACCGCCACGACCAGCCTAAACCAACTTGACAAGCATTTGACCAATCTTTGACGAGACAAAAGTAATGAATGTGGCTGGGAATTGCCTATCTTCCTCGGCAGACGTTTCATTCTTCAAATTCTCAATCTTTACTTCATCATGCAAAAGGTTTTTCAATAATTAATTACCTATTAGGAGAGGGAAAATGATTGGTCACCGTATACTACATGACGCTTTTATTAATAACATCATGGAAGGAAAGGTACAAGGCAATAAGTTACAGGAAACAAATAAAAGAAAAAACCGGCCAAGTGCGAGTCGGGCTCACCATTACCACTACCTACCACCACTTCCGTACCATTATCTATAATAAACTATTTTATTCTGTGTTTTTAGTATTTTGTTGTTATAGCGGCAACATAAATACATCATCTGTGAAAATTTCAGCTGGAACTATCACGGTATCAGTGAAATACAGCCTGGCGACAGACAGACGGACGGACGGACAGCGGAGTCTTAGTATTAGGGTCCCGTTTTACTCTTTGAGTACGGAACCCTAAAAAAGTAGCAGTCACGTCGTATAAAGAGGTCAAGGAGGCGGCCCTAGATAGAGTCAGATGGAGGGAGCTACAACGACAAGAGTTAACTTTTAAATTTATGATGAATTACCTATTTCGATAGGTACCTTCTAGTTTAATTCCAGGCCATTCATTTGTTGGCTTGACTTTTTCTCGTTTGCTCTGTGTTTAGGAAGAGTATACTCTTTTATTTATACCGACGAAAGAATCTGGCATTCCGGAATACAATTTACTCGTACTAATTCTATTCTTACCGCGGAGACATGTAACATATTCGTCTACCTGAAAGCCACATGAAAAATACCAATACAGAAGCAAAACTTCGTCCGATACCAAAATATTATCAAATTGTTTAATTAACGGCACAAGTATTCCAGTTTTTAGACCCAAAACTTTTCAAATCCTTAACGTACACAGTACACACCTAACATTCTTGGGCAGAAAACTTGTAAATTATAACAATACCCTTCTCGATCCTGCATTTTTCCGCGCGGCCGAGCGTAAAATCTAATTTTGTCTCAAAAGATGTTTGCGCGCCGGAAATCCATCATTACCGGGCTAGAAGAAAAATGCATATTGTTAAGCACCCTCAATTTGTAAAGCCGCTCATAAAAAATGTATTGATTTTTCTGACAAGTTGTTTTGGCACAATTATAATACAAAAGGATTTTTTCTTCTCTCTCATTTCTGTTTGAATGTATATTGACGATGCGTGATACGGATTTGCCGTGTGTGCTGCTGAATAGCAGGGTTAGCTAATGCGTAACTTTTGGAGCACTCGTTAGGACGTGCCATTTTTATAGGTAAAATGAATTATCGATATTTGTCGATAGTTTTTCGACGCTTTGCATGTAATTGTAGCCTAAAACCAAATGATAAGTACTTAAACTGAAACACATGATTCAAACATATATTCGTTCCCATAACTCAAACTGTTGTTCTTATCAAGATTCGAAAACCCAGGACTAAATACTAGTTTCACAGGCAGGATCGTCAGTAAGTTAGATCAATATTATTTTGTGGACGTAATGTAAGTTTAATCCTACTGACGTAACAGACTTTTTCTAGCACAACATTGCAATTTTCACATACCCCAAAAAACAATATCAGTATAATTCGTTTACGTTACAAAAAAAATAAAAGGGTTGAGGAGGGTGAACGTAGGAAAATATATCAAGCTCTGGCACGGGCAGTAAGGGCCAGGCCACAGCGGCATCATTCTCAGTAACATAACTTTAATTTTCTACTTCCATAGTGGCAAACCAGAACACCGGATCCTAATAAGCAGAGACCGTAACATATAGACGTAAGCGACTCCTGTCCTGAGTCACGAGCATGTTGCGACCCATTTTGCTGCGATGCAGGCGATGATAACGAATTCAGGTGAGTCGACTCAGCAGGTCCCTTACTCGCAACACAGCGCGTCTTTGGGAGGTCACCAGGGACACAACACCACATTACAGTGAAAGAGCAATATGAGCCGTATATACAGTTAGCAAAGCCAGTTAAAAACCTAGGCGTTATCATAGACCGAACTCTATCTTAGGTGCCTCAAATGGGCGAGGTCAGAAGGCTTCGAAATTTTCTTCCCATCCCTACCAAAATTGCGTTTGCCCGGACACTACTCCTCCCTACATTAGATTACGCTGATATTTCCTACCTTCTATTTTCTCACTGAAGACCAACTTAATAAGCTTGAGCGCATTCAAAACGTCTGCATACGGTTCATATTTGGGTGACGCAAGTATGACCATGTCTCTCATTTTCACTCTCAGCTTTAATGGCTCCCTATTTGTTATCGTCGTAACTCTCACGTCCTGACCCTTCTTTATAATATTTTGTTTCACCCCGCTACTCCCCGCTACCTCAAAGAACGATCCAGGTTTTTTAATTCGGCCAGGTCATCCCAAAATCTGCCTCTCACTGTCCCGTCCTCCCCTTCAAAATTCTATTATATTATTGCCCGTTTACGTTACAAGCCATTCGACTTTGGAATTCTCTACGGGAGACTTAAGGCGTGCTAAATCTGTCGGTACTTTCAAAGCACACTTAAAGGAACACTATCTGACTCTGCCTTGATTCTTCACAGTTTCTACTTTTCTTTATTTTTTAGGGTTCCGTACTCAAAGAGTAAAACGGGACCCTATTACTAAGACTCCGTCCGTCCGTCCGTCCGTCCATCCGTCTGTCTGTCACCAGGCTGTAACTCACTGATACCCTGATAGTTCTAGCTGATTTTTTTTTTAAACACAGAATAAAATAGTTTTTTATAGATAATGGTACGGAACCCTTCGTGCGCGAGTCCGACTCGCACTTGGCTGTTTTTTTTATTTTCCCGTCTCTATGGGTAACACTATATGTATAAGTATTTATGTAGGAATTTATGTACATTATGTACTTATGTCACCGGCATCAATATATGATGAATCAAAGGCTGCAAAAATATCTGACACGCTCTTACGGCTCTAGGAATAGAGTTGTCATCAGACATTTTTGCGTGACTTGCATGCATTATGTGTGTATGTTTATTATTGATTTAATTGTGTATGTGTAAGTTAGTTTACTTCTAATTTTGCCACCTACCTACTTGTCATTATTTGTTGCAATTTGCCGCTACCCATAGGTTTTTCTGGAAGAGATCGCTCTTTAGCGATAAGAGCGCCTGTTGTTAACCTTTATTTTTAAGTTTTTATGTCCTGTATGTGATTCATGTTTTGAGGTGTGCAATAAAAAGTACCTATTGTATTGTAATGTTAGCAAAGTAGTTAGCTGACTGTACATTTAATGAAAAGTAGTTAGCTGACTGTACATTTAATGAAAAGTAGTTAGCTGACTGTACATTTAATGACAAATACTTCATCAAAATATCACAAAATAGATTGGTATGCAGAAACGTCCCTAAACTACTCTATTGAACTTTTTTTTTGTATCGGTTACCGAAGACGCCTAGATCAAAGACAAAGCTATGTATTTTTATTGATTTGCGTGAAACATTGCAGTTGAATATAACATTAAGGCGCTGTACTTCTATTTAATCCGCATTATACTTAAGTTTTGAAATTTAATCCACTTTAACTTTTATTACATTTTATAAAGATGATAAACAACATTTTGGCAAAAATCATTTGAATACGCACGCAAAAATACTTCAACATTAAACCCCTTATTCATAAAACTTATAATGCCTCTGCTAAATAAAATGTGTCCCTTTCTCATGAACACAACGCAGTGACAGATAAAGCCAAACTAAAAATTAACGTGATTTTAGTTAAAATAGGCTTGTAGAACGTTTATGAATACGGCCGTAAGTATTTATATACTCGTATATATACCATACATTGCAAAATCAGCTAAATTAACATTATAACAAAAACATATGGCCTACCGCGCGCCTATGAAAGAGTATGGAGTCAAGCTACTGCTTTTCATGCGTCTGTGCCGCAGCAAGCTCATTACTGCTGTAATAACAATTTAAACTGAATTGAAAACGTTTTTTCAGCGCTCCTTGTACCCCATTAAGGCATGAAAAGGTGTTAAGGTTCGTTATGACAAAGAAAGTGGCCCCGTCTCGAATGAAGGTCACATTTTTTAGGGTTCGTAATCTGAAGGAAAATATCTTTTGTAAGGTCACTCATTCATGCTTGGAAATGTAAATAAATTGGCATTAAATTTGGGCTAAAATGGCTCGGCGTCCGGAAATCCGACCGGTTGAGAAACGCGGAGATAAGACATAAGACGAAAGTACAAGAAGAAGAAGAAGAAGACAATAATTTATTTCAGTATAAGTTATACAATTACACAGTTATACAATTACAAAAAGAAGATTACAATTAACTTATAATGAAAAAGGTCAACAAAGGTCAAAAGGCTCAAATGGAAGTGGTCCGGACGCAGGTATCCTAGGCGCAGACAAGTGGAGCAAACGGGTCACCCAATGGTACCCCAGAGAGGGAAAGAGAAAGAACAGGGTTGCACAAGATCGGAACGAGTGGAGAAGGCTGGAGGAGGCCTTTGCCGAAGGGCAAACAGACACGAAAAAATTTAAAAAGAGCGAAGTAGTAGAAAGATAGATTAATGTAATGAAACAAACGAATGTCTGTAAATAAAGGCTTTTTATTTTTTTATTTATTTATGGGCTAAAATGGTGTGTTAAGTAAGTTTCATGTAGCGTTCCGTCTGTTCGTATGTCCGATTATTCATCCGCCATTTTTACTTGTTGACAAACTCAATTCAAGTTGACAAAACCAAGTCCATAAACTCAATACTTACTAGGCCTAGGGTGCTTGACTGACGCGATGACGCGCTTGAACCCGTTATCCGTCATGTACTTGAGCGTCACAAAGTTGCTCCGAGCGAAAAACACTGTCCGTTCGTCCATCAGTCCATACCTGTCGTCAGTCGGCTCTTCTATCTGTCTATCCTATAAGGCTATAACCTAACGATGACCACTAATCTAAACCATCCTGCTGTACCACTGACTTTCTGTACTTGAGTGTCACCAAGTTGCTCCTAGTGACCAGCACTGACCGTTTGTCTATTATTCCATACATCTGTCATCAGTCGGTTCGTCTATCTGACTGTCCACTAAGCTAACGGAGACAAATAATCTAAAAAGTCCTTCTGTACGCCTGACTGTTCTATATGTTTGATAATTAAACTCAACATTGATGATGACGAGCTTGAACCGTCATATACTTGAGCGTCATGAAGTTGCTCCGAGAAAACAATACTGCCTGCTTGTCTATTAGTCCATTTATATATCGTCAGTCGGTTCGTCTATCTGACCACCCTCTAACCTAACAGAGACAAATCTAAAGCGGCATTCTGTACGTCTGACTTATGTCCGTACCTATGCCTGATAAATAAACTCCGCAATTAGTAGGATCCTTGTTTGATGTGATGAAAAGCTATAACCGTCACGTTACAGGTACTTAAGCGACACGAAGGTGCTTCCAGTGAACAACACTGTTCGTTCGTGCTAAAGGATATACCTGAGCCACGAACTTCGAAATTTGAAGTTTGGATATCTCCATCTCTATCGCACTTAGATTGCTCGATACTCGAGTGACAGGGATGCAACTTCGAGTTTCGATTTTCGTGGTAGCGCCGCAGGATCGGTTGTCAGTCGGTTTTTCTATCGGACTATCCTTTAACCTAACGATGCCAAATACTCTTAACCGTCCTTCTGTCTGTCTGACTTTTATCTCATCGTCATCATTATCAGCAGAAAGACGTCCACTGCTGGACATAGGCCTCCCCCAAAAAGTGCATTATCTGTATGTCTAATAATCAAATTCAACACTTACTAGGGTCCTTGACGGACGTGATGACTAGCTTGAACCCGTTGGCGTCGGTGCCCCAGTTGTCCGTCACGTACTTGAGCGTCACGAAGTTGCTCCGAGTGAACAACACCGACACCTGCTGTTTCGTGTTGCGGCAGGACAGGTCCACCTGGAAAAAAAAGGATATCTTTAAAAATTCGTATCTCTAAATCATCTAGTTGGTCTCTATGTAATTGTAACTACTATCAAGCCAGTGTCAACTTAAGCGTACGGCACGGTTTCAGTAAATTTTCCTCCCTCGAAGTATATGGTTGTGGAATGAGCTTCCGACGTACAGTATGGGGTTATTCAATAAAGGAGTGAATGTCTGGTCTGGTCCAGTTATGTGCCTGTTGTCCTAAACAGTCTCCCTACAAAAAATATAGCTATCGCCTATCTGGCGCATGTTTTGCGCTAGGGAGGCTTGCTCGTGTTTTACCGCAAAACCAATTGCGCTCAAGTTATTTGTCACTATTTTACTTTATTATGTGCTACGGCCTCGAATTTTGGGGTTGAGCAGCTGAATGGCATCGCGTCTTTTTCTTGCAAAAACGGGCCATAAGAATAATAACCATGACGCCACCAGGGACTAAACTAGCTAAACAATTATTCATTGATAACCATATTCTCACACTACCCTCACAACACATTTTCAACATTGCAACGCACGTACACTCACAAAAACACACCTTTTACACAAGCAAACTTACACGTACCCGTCTAGGCAGTAAAGAGTGACTTCTTTCGTCTTGTCACCGACTGACGAAGTCCTCCAAGACAATGCACGTAATAGGTCCCAAGGTATCATAAGGTAGATAACAAACTACCTGAAGACATTACGAAGGAGGAAGGCACAAATACCTTAAAAAAAATGGCTAATTGAACATGCCTTTTATAATTTAAATATTTTTTATGAAACTTATAATTGAATGATATGTATAAACATTTATAAAATTTAATTGCTTATAATATGAAATTGTGAATAATTATGTGACGTGTAATATTTTTATAATATTATAAAATAAATGAGTATGAGTATATTAGAAAATGTAATAGATAGTAAAAGGGATAAACCGCATAAAGCCAAATATGTAATCAAGAAAGCCATACTGAGTGTAAAATATAATAATAATTCTTAATTAACTAACAATGACTAACAAATACTAACAAAAATGGAGACAAATGGCGCGCACTAACGCCAAACCAACCTATAGGTAGTTGGGTTTCGACCACGAGCAAGTGACAGCTAATTAGCGCTCGTTAAGGGGATCCCATGCCCCAATGATCTTCGATCTGAATCCCTTAGTTTACTAATGTTTTTTGTAGCTTATAATATTAACAACAACAGCTTTAAGCAATATAGTATCCCATATTTACAATTGGCATCAAAGTTGAACAATTTTAGACCAAAAAACTGGTTTTCTGGCCATAACTTCTGTGTCAACTGGTTTAAAATTAAAACTAGATACATTTATAGAGACATCAGAGACGAACGCAAATATATAGATTTCGTTTAACTCCCTGTGATCAATTGAACACCCTTCTAGACCCACCAAATAAAATTGTAATATGTACTTACATTTGTTTTAAGCAAAAACACGTTTTTAAAACAAACACAACCTTTCTTATGCTATAACGGAGTATAATATACGGCGATCAGACCAAACGCGAATAAATCTACAACATTCTACCCAATCCACCACGTACCCAAGAATAAGTACTGCAAAGCCCCCATTTTAAAACAACACTTAATTTTAAAAAGACCTAACTGCCCATAACTCGCTCCTTATATATGCTGTTTCTTCTAAGTGTGGAAAAGATAGCTTATTTAGAAAAGGTTGTAAAACACAAGAGTGTCCGATGAAGATAGGTCGTTTTGTAAAGACGTAATGGTTCAGCGCCGGCCATATTTCCTCCATCGACGGCTTACTGAGCGATGGCGGTATTACATTGCTGTCATATCGGGAGCGATCGGCGCGACGTGGTGGCCTAGTGGCGATACATCAGACGGTTTTTGCTGTTACAGTCGTTTTAGATGTTTGTAGGTTTGCGATTATAGTCATTGTTTTTAAACGACGGTACATAAGCATTCGGCATGCCTGGAAGGCTATGGATTATTGTGATGCCCAGTGCGTTGCGGGCCATTGATTTGAATATTCAAAGTCGAAGTTATTTATTTTTCAATTTACGCATTTTACAAGACGAGACGAGAGTCTTTGACACACACTGTGTTACAGCCAGTGATTGACGTGTGGCACGGAAACGTGGTCGCGTTGGGCCTCATAAGAAAGCTCAAAGTACCCAAAGGGCAATGGAGAGGGCTATGCTGGGAGTTTCTTTGTGTGATCGCATCAGAAATGAGGCCATCCGCAGCAGAACCAAGGTAACCGATATAGCCCTTCGAATCGTTAAACTTAAGTGGCAGTGGGCGGGGCACATCGCAGGTAGAAACGATGACCGTTGGGGCGGCTAGGTTCTCGAGTGGCGACTACGTACCGGAAGGCGCAGCGTGGGTAGGCCCCCACAAGGTGGACTGATGACCTGGTAAAGATCTCGGGAGTCCGCTGGATGCGGGTGGCACAGGACCGGTCATTGTGGCACTCTTTGGGAGAGGCCTATGACCAGCGTTGGACCTATGAATGTCGATTCGTTGTTTTGTCAGATCAGACAAATGCACGTCCCTCTCAACACAATATATACTCGGGAGCTCTGGCGACCTTATTCACCATCAGCAACACAACGCCCCACATGCCTATATTTTGTAAGGTGGAGGTACTTCCCCAGTTGGGCGGCTCCAAGTGCGACTGAGACAAATCTAGCGACACATTTAGGCTTTCGCAGAGATTCTTACTCTAGTCCACATGGTATTGATTTTAGTTCCGTTCCACGTCAGAGTTTATTTACTCGTGTTGCGCAGTAAATACCGCATTTAAGTAAACAATATATAAATTATGATCTAATTTTGACTTAAACAAAAACCCGTTCTTTGGTAAGATATTGCACACATTAATGTGCAATATTTAATCTTACTAAAGAATGGGTTTTACGATTAAGAAAATAATGAGGGCCCCATGTTGGGCGCCATTTTGCCACGATATAAGTGGGCCTCGGAATTTTATAGTTTCAAAAGCAACGGGCAAATGCGGATCAATAAGGACGTAATTAAACGTATGTTTGCAATTAGGGACGGCATCTACGACCGGCATTCGAACTGCTACCTGTATAGAAAAATAATCAACTGCGCAGTTGGCGTGCAGTTCCAATATAAGTTGCAATCGGAATGTATAATGTCTGTCTCAACCTTTCAATGGAAAATAGGGCATGCAGTATAGCAATCAAAACAGATGTCTAAACTGAGCTGAGGTGTTAAGTTATTTTGATGGCTGGCTATTTAACCCCCTAAGATCTAGCTTAGAGAAAACAACGTGGTATGGTAGCATAGCTGTTTCTTACATAATATTGCTCGGAAACCAGCCCTAGCCTAAAGCATCTCCTAGACAATATAATTCCAAAGCTCTAAGGCTCTCGCGCCGTCGCCAGCTGCCTTTATGCGCACTTTAATAAAGATGGCCGCCGATATTAAAATTCTCTACAGATTTCTGCAACGAACGCTCGTACTCTGATCTGAACAGAGCAGCTTAGATGACAGGGATATTTCAGTAACTTACTCCCTATTCGTAGTAGCAAATCACTTTTGAAAGAAGAAAGTCCTATGTGTTGTACAAATGTTTGTTAAGTTATGCTGTTTTTTGTGCTAGGGTACAGTATTAATACAAGCCTATGCTAGGCGTTAGGTTTATGAGTTCCATTGTTGGGACTAATATACAAGTCCCAACAATGGAACTCATAGTTGTTTTCTTTAAGTCTTTCGACGTCTCACTGAGTTCAAGAAAGAGAGTTTCCCATTGTAATAGAAAATAAGGAAACACATTTTTAGATGGACACTTGAGGGGGGATGTATTTGACACGTTTTTTCACTTATAAATTTATCATAGTCCCAGAATTGGGAACAGACCGAAGCAAGAGCTCCATCAGGAGGGAACCGGTGCCTGACCTTGAGCTTGGGGCGACCCTCATATTCATATCTTAGAATAATAAAGCCTAGAAGGATAGTTTCATACGGCCGACGCGCCAAGCGTGAGGCATAAAATGGATTCATGTAGTTGTGATCAACTCGTATTTACACGCGCCAATACGCACACAAACGCTCCAATAGTGTTGCCAGCGCATACACATTCCCTGAAAACTACATCTAACATAAGAGTTGTATCACAAAGTCACTGGTGGCACTGCTTAAAGCTGAGTTTTGCGGCGTACTGGGCCATTTATGTCCTTCTTTTGGTGGCCTCACCGTTGCGCGTGAACTGCGTTTCTAGGCGTTATTCTTCTAAGATTCATATATTTTTATTGCAAAACCATGGTTACATAAGGTGGTAGAAATTTTAAGTGCTAGTACATGGGAACCCTGTAAGGGCGTAGCAATTTCTTATGGCTAAAGTCCCTCTGTCACACCACCGCTAACGCATCCACCTCTGGCCTCCTGTCGTCTCCTGCCGTCCAGCTTCGCACTGTCTGTCTGTCTGTCTGTGTGTGAAGGGTAACAGGGTGGACCCCGTAAGATTCCGAGCCCTACTTAGTGGTCACTTGTTTTTGGGTGATACGGTTCCATGAAATATTGAAATTGTAATAACTTGTTCTATATTTGATCCCTTCTTATGTCCCGTAACCCATTGGCTTCTAAATATTTGCGGACAATCTAACACAAATCGACCTCGTCCCGAACTAAACAAAGCTTATGTTCTATGGGTACTAGACGACGACAAACATACTTATATAGATTTATAATTATTTAAATATTGGACTGTAACTAAACCGATTGTCCAAACGTAAACATTGAACTGCGGATGATTGGCGTCTGCAAAAGATGGACTTTTTCTGTGATATCCGTGATAGTCAAAGAGAGAATCACAGAGTTAGTCTCCAATTTCCTGTGCTTTTTCCGGCAGAACTAGATTGAATCCTCGAAACAGTACCTTTTTTGCCTTGTTTGGTCTGCAGCGCAGCGCGACCAGTCACAACTCACAGCTGAGGTGTGGCTGCTGAGGTATAACCTCTCGGAACAGTACTACCGACATTTTCGTTATTCGCTCTCTGGATTCAGAATCTCGCCTAGAGTAGTACATTGTTTAACAAGGGGCGTATGAGGAATATTGCAAACGAGTGTCAGGAGCCCGACGCCGTGAGGGGGAGGGCTTTTGATGACTCGAGTTTGCAATATTCTTACGCCCGTGTTATACACAATGTTTTTCATCACATTTGCGAGGAAATAAATTACCACAAAAGACAGAAAAACCTATATTTTATAAAAGCGCATCAATCAAATGTTGACGAAATTGACAACTTCACTTCTAGATCAGTGCGAGTGGAGGGCGGAGCTTCAATATTTCAACCAATCACAGAGCCTGCTTGATTATATTTCCAACCAATCACAGAGCAGAATTCTTGTCGCTAGCGGCCGTCAAGATTTACTTAACCAATCAGATCACACACAAGCTCATTACTTCCCATGGGCCATTATTTCCCGCGGGAACAATTTAGGCCATTGTCTTTCTGTATACAGGCAAGGAATAACACCATTTATGAGCAAGTGTGATGATAGACATATTCTGCATTCAGGTCATCGAGTGGGCAGTTCATACATTAAACTTGCTGCGACAATGTCAACTACGCCAACATTGCCACCCACGGGCGAAGTTAGTTGCGGACTTGTTGATAGTTTGGCAACTTTGCGACGACTAATCTCAGGTGAACTATGTCTGTATAGCAAGTTCTTGCCTGCGGTGTGGCTCGGAGTTTGTATCATTGAGTGATACGCCGAAGACGCATACTTTAGTATACATAGTTGGAATAAACTGAGATGAATAGTTGTATCAAAGTAAACCGATCTAATAACGACCTTACTATAAGATAGGTTAAAATAATTCCAATTGCAACGTTGGTAAGTTTTAATAGTTAATCATCACTAAAACGACTTTCATCAGTGTTCACCTTCTTTCTTATAGGGATGGCTATATTTTATACCTACTGCCAACGGAGCTTATTCTGAAATCTCATGAACTGACATATATTATGTCGCCTCAAAGAAAAAATCAAGCCTGAACACTGTGACATACAATAACAATTACATCTTATAACAGCTACGCTTTAGTATGTTCGAATCTAGATCTTACACCGTCATTATAAGGCTCTAAATTGAACAGAGCACGCCGCCACGGCAGAATAGAACTTTAATAATAACAATCCTCAACCCGCTCGCTGCGAACCGCATGATTAAAAAATATGAAATTGCCTTTGTCTCGGTAAATGATTATTTTTATAGAGGTTATATTCAGCGGTGTTAATAAAAGATTGTAAGTGGGTCTTTGTCTTGGAGCGTTGCGGCCGTTTTACGAGCTTATTATGCGATAAAATGGACAGGAATTACAGTGTAAGTATTGGATTGTTTTGAGGGGAATGGATGAAAATTTTAGAAGTGCCTGATTATTTTTTTGGTTATTTGAATAACCTTCCTTAGCACCAGAAAAAAGTTGCAAACTTTTCAGCTGCGTCAATTATTTTTGAGAAATATAAACAGTTTTCTCACTTACGTTTTGGGTTTAGGGCGGCGAATAAGACACTTTGCTTGATCCGGCTCATATTAAAAAAATATCTTAAAAATCCGTGGTAAACTGAAACTGGCAATGATATTGACAGCTGTAGCAGCTATATTGTCATTGCCAGGGTCAGATATTTAAAATATTTTTTGTAATATGAAACGGATCAAGTAAAGTGTCTCATTCGCCGTCCTAAACCCAAAACGTAAGTAAGGAAACTGTTTATTCAATTCAATATATATTTATTTCAGGTTACTGGACCCATAATGTGTTAGTTACAATAAATTAAATTAAATTAAGTGTTAGTGACAAAATAAATTACTAAATACAATACATTAATTAACTATATTATTGTTTATATTTTTGAAAAATAATTGACGCAGCTAAAAAGTCTGCAACTTTTTTCTGGTGCTAAGGAAGGTTATTCGTAACACCAAAAAAAATCAAGCAATTCTAAAATTTTCATCCATTCCCCATTGCAATGTATAGGACACACTCCAAGTTTCCAAGTCAGAACTCCTAAACGAATCCTAGTTCTAAAACCATTACTTCTAAGAACGCATACAAACTTCCGTAGAGCTGAAACTAATTAAAACATCTGACTAGCACAATATGTCAGGAAATTTGTTCAAGGCGAAGTTTTGTCCAATCCAGTCCCAGTCCAAACCATTCAAGTGACAACTTTTACTTTGAAGCTTTTATCGGATTTGGGCTTAAATTTAATGAAATAGGGTCGGTTTTTGGGAAAAGAAACTTAGTGTGGTGAGGTATTGAAAAAACTTTAACTAAAGACGCGGTAGCGTACTTGAAAACCGTAAATCTTTGAAGTAGAGATATAAAAAACAAGCCATACGATAAATAAATAAGTATTTGTTGTTATAGCGGCAACAGAAATACATCATCTGTGAAAATATCAGCTGGAACTATCACGGACATCACGGTATCAGTGAGATACAGCCTGGTGACAGACAGACGGACGGACAGACGGACGAACGGACGGACGATCGGACGGACGGACGAACGGACGGACAGCGGAGTCTGAGTAATAGGGTTCCGTTTTACTCTTTGAGTACGGAACCCTAAAAAAGTATAATTATCTTTACTAATATTAGGAGAGAAAAGCTTTGTGGTGGTAATATCTGAAACTGCTCACGCCTCCGCGTACGCCTGCTTTGTTTGTATATAAGCTAGTCTAGATACTTATATTATTTATTTACTAATTTAAACTTTATTGCACAAAAAAAAAATTACAAATGGCGAGCTTAATGCGATAAAATGTAAGTTTGTATGTAATGGGTAATCTCAACTAATCTCCGAAACCGCTTATCCGATTTCAAAAATTATTTCACGTGTGTGTAGAATGTACTTTCCGGATAAGTAGAGGTGGTTTTATCACACGGGTTTATTTTATCACAGAATGAAGAGAGAAATTATTTACAAATTTGGATCGATAACAGATAATACCAGTTATAAAGTGTATCTGTTATCGTTCCAAATATGTAAATAATTTCATTTATAAAATTATTTAATTCTCTTCATTCTGTTCTCTCTCATCCTTGAGAGGAGGCCTGGGCCCAGCAGTGGGACGTATGTAGGCTGATCTATTATTATTAACCCCACCACCACTCTTTGGGGGAGGCCTACGTCCAGCAGTGGACGTCTTTCTCCCACCATATTGACCCACCATAAGGTGGAGTGGACGTCTTTCGGCTGATATGATGATGATGATGAAATTAACTTTTATACGTAATGTATTTATCTATGTTTTTCTGACAAGTTATCCATGCATTTATCTAGGCGAACAAACAATACACCACGAAAACCTATAGCATTAGTTGCACCTAGAGAATGTTGTACGGATGAAGATAGAACAATATTCGAACAAATATTGACTCAGAAATATTATTGCAAATATAATGGAGTTAAGAGAATATAATTGGAGGAGAACGTGTACAAATACAAACTCAAACGCTGTTTAATACACCCAAATACTCAACCAAACACGCGCACTGAAACGATCTTCTGGGCAATCTCAAATCCCCATAAACGTCTACAAGGACATTTGGGCATGAAAGAAAACCCGTATTTCCCATTATTCAAACAGAACGACCGTAAAAAACAAATCAGAGACAACTCCGAGTTGAAAGTCATCCTTTGTTCGACCGAAACTTCCCAAATTTGAATTTAAAATCTGAAAGTTTCCTCTTTATTTGGTTGTTGATTATTTCTGAAGTAAAACGACACCTGGCGGCTGTTTATTGAATTAACAAACCCCAGATTTGAGAATAAAATTAAATGTAAGCCGCTCTGATTACTGTTTGGGCCCTAACTTTTGTTTATCCAGATGGTTCCCTAGGTTACTTTGAGCTTAAGTCTTAGCATAAAAAGATGTAGTAAATTACGAATTTCATGACGAAAAACTTGTCAATAAAGGAAACGTAGCCTACTGCAATAAAACATCAATAATTGAAAAATTAAAAAGAAAGTTACTCATAACTTATTGGAACAGTAAGTACTCTTGGAAGCAAAGAAAAGCTAGCTACATTTGATATTGATAGCGCATAGAATCCCTCACCATGCTTTAAATTTTATCTGCTAGCTCAGCTTCCAAATTTACACATATATAGCTTCAATAGATGCATCCACTCGCATACGACGTATGCAGCCGTATCCATTCACTATGCACTAGCAGGAAGCAAATAATTCCATTAACACCCCCTGATCGGTAATCGGGGCTCAGAAGATCGGAAGCGCTCGGCAATGATCGGAAACAGCTCGGATAATTGCCCGGACGCCTTGGAATTCCGCCAAATTAGGAAGGTATTAAAGAAATCTTCCAGGTGATAATGACGGAATAAATGGACGACCAATAAAGCTTGGTATTTATGGTTTAGGTTTGGATAATTTGGGAATCGAAATAGACAGTGTCATAGATGATATGGTACCTACAGCCTGTATGTAGTCGAAAGATATGGTTGTAAAGTATTGTTTTCTGATGTTATTGCATGGTATTTTTATTACAAAGTGATGAAAACAAGAATGTATAAACTTTATCAATATTTCCTACCATTAAAAAGCGCAGTATTTTCCTCCAAGCATTTCCAATCTTAGAACAATCTCCGACCAGGCTACGGCCATCAATAACTGGAGAAATCTTTTGCCTTTAATTAAAAAAGTAAGCGGGATAGTTTATAGACGCCAACTTTTTAATTTGCTGAGATGACCAGCAGTTTGCTGCGGATTAATTTGTCAGATGCTTAATTGTTTCCTTACTCTAAAGAAGATTAGATTCTGCGGTGTGACGTAGTGGAAAAAACATTTGTTTGGGCAGCGGCTGAAATGATTTCGTCAATACACTAGTACCTACTTGTATTCTCAGAAAATAGCATTTTATAACTTGGGGTCACGTAAGTGATGGAGAGAAATCTTTCCATCAAGGAAATATACATATATTATATCAGTGCCGTCGCTATATTATAAGAATTTATGCAAATTCCCAACGAACACTGATAAGCCAAAAGTTACCAGAAACACAGGGGAGCTCAAATAAAAGTAAATAACTTTTAAAAGACTAATGAAAGCAAAAAGTCGTTGTTGGCAAATTGTATTCAATTTTACATTAAAATTCCATACTGTCGAACTTACTAAGTCTAATTTTATATTTGGAGTAAACACAAAATGTATGTCACGAGCTAAGAAACATCAAAATGGATGCGTGGTACGATAGTGGGAATAATAGCAGGACACAACCCCTTGAACAGACACCTCTATAACTTAGGTATCACCGACAGCCCCATGTGCAGAGCGTGCATGGAGGCATAAGAAACGACTAAACATATTCTACTGGATTGCAAACAGGTAGAAGTATACAGAATGAAGCACCAAGGTTCTCCTGACACACTACGGGACGCATCCAACACCAAGGCATTCACCAGCTTTCTAGGCGAGCTGGGGTGGTTAAAGTATCGCCACACCGCCGTGTCGCCGATGTCGATTTGCGGAAAATGCCCAGTATAACTAACTAACTAAATAGATACGTCATTTACTAACCTTAGGTGGCGCTGTGTCATGCGCGCCATCATACACGTACAGATGATCATTGCAGTCCAGCTGCAACAGGTCAAAGTGCAAGATGAACCGCTGCAGGATGCTGTGCGTCTGGAAGGTCACCGTGCAGTCCAGGTTCCGCTCATTGCGTGACCAGAGCACGCCGCCGTCCAGCTTTCGGTACTGCCGCTGGAGGAAGTGGTCCTTGCATAAGGAGTCCATGTAATCTGGAAAGAAGAAAACTGGCTTAGGACATGAAGTCTTGGGGCTACTAATGAAAACTGTAATTTGTTTGCCATAAATAATCATGTCGATTGGAAAAATAACCTTTTCATGATTGTTATAGTTATAAAACAAACCTAACCTACTCGGCTATTTAAAAAGTTTATTTAAAGCGTTGCAAGCCGGCCGGTCACCGTGGAACATCACGACCACAACCCTCCAAAGGAAATAATAGCACCAGACAGCAATTTATCGAAAAAAATAAAAACTACTGATCAGTAGTAAAAAAAACTATAGCTATAGGTATATTTTAACCTACAACGCCCGAACCCTATCGACTCACGAGTGCCTTATAGAATTAATTTGAAAAAGCATTAAACGAAATAAAATAAAATATGATATCAAAGGCATATCGGTAATGAGAAGACAAGGCACCAAGATAGAAGAATATGAACAATTTTGAAGTGGCACAGAGAAGAGACACATGGTCATCCTTTGGAGGAGGCCTTTACCCGCCCAGGGGTTCTTGCAGACCAGCTTCAATATTACTAATGCCTAGCAATTATACATATCGAAGGTATCTGTCCGGAAGTCCTGATCAAGAATAGGTCTACCGTCTTCACCTGTCATAAAATACGACTGAGGTTGAATATCCACCGCAGACTGCTTGACTGCTAGGTGTTAAAACCTTTCGCCTTGGCAATATATTTTTTAATTTCAATATTTTCTCACTTCTAAGTGCAGCATATATAAACGGTGCAAAGTTCCTCTATGCTAGTAATTTCATTTTTCTCAAAACAAAAGGAATCTAACAAAGTGTCAGATGTATTTATTTATTATTTTATTTATTTATGTCCAAGTCGTGTTCATTTCACTCCTTGTGCTGCAAGAAAATAACAAGGCGTAAGATTCGACTGAGCCAAACAGAAACAATAGTTGAACCGGAGCTCAGGTAAATTATGTATCCAATATGCCGGGACAATCCCTGTCGCGGTTACCTCCTGTTCTATTTAATTCAAACACTCGTAATAAATAATGCAAGACTGCCATGTCACATTACCTCCCCGGTGGATAAGCTCGGCTTTAACAAAGTGCCGTTCTGAATAATATTTATAAAAACTCTGCTCAGAAATTTAATGTCGTTCAGACAAAAGCAGTTTTAGCAGGGATTGTTACTGTCTCGGATTTGTTTCAATTTTTGAGCACTAAGTGGTTGTAAAGATTTTCTTGTCTTTGGCTTTTGTAATTCAATGTTTTTAGTCCTGTCAAGAAGAAAGTAACTTTGGTCCTTTTTACTTAATTTGTTTTAGAAAGTAATTTTTTTTGATACTCCGTCGTGTTGTGTTTTGTTTTTCGTTGTATACTTTCCGATACATCTTTCTTATTATTTTTTTGTAAAAAAAAATACTCTTACCTCGTAAATTGTTGTCTATATTTATAACTAATATCATACAGAGGAAACGTCTGCAAACTCTACTCTCTCCGAAACTACTCAGTGGATTTCAGTTTATAGAATGGGCGTTTATGATATGATAGACATAGGCTACTTTTAATTATCTCACGGGTCTGCCTGGGTACTCTACAATACGTGGGTGGAGCTGGCCGCTAGAAGGTACAATAATGTTACTCCTTTCGTATCAACTTTTACGAAATAGACATTCTTGAGAACGCACGCATTTCTATCTATACAGTATCTTAACTTTCACATGTCAGCTCTTGCTATCATGTTTCTCTAATTCAAACTATAATTCAATGACAGCAAGGTTCAATATCTCTTGAATTTACAAGCAGGATATATCGAGTGATAGATAGGGGATTATCTAAGATGTTATCTCCCACTCGGCTGCGTTACGTGTTACGATTAGGTTGATCTGAAGTTATTGCTATAGTGAGGATATTGGCATAGTGAGTGGAATTGCACGCAGTCAGCCATGTAAGTTTTTGTAAATTTTTATCATCATCTTCGTTATCTTCATCACGATCATCACCATCATCTTCCCTATTATTGCAAACCCTTGCTACGTGCGAAACATCTATTTAATGTTCTTTATCAAAATCAGCTGCTGGAAAATATTTTACAAAAACTTTCGTGGAAAACATTTTTCGAAAATCTGATGATAATAGGGGTGAAGGTAGACACCAAATAAAATAACCATTAAAGATGAATTATCTTGAATAAGGATAAATAATATTGTCGAATGGGGAAATAGGTAAAGCAGAGGATTCAATATTCACAAAGTTGTAAGTGTCCAAAGTTTTAAGAACGGGTATATTCTGTCCCTTTTCCGCAAAAGGCAAGTCCATATGAAACGATTGTCATTTACTATGACGCTCGGGGATCGTGGCATCGTGATCCCCGAGCCTTTCTATCTAACAAGCAATATTAAAACGGTTTTAGCTTCGAAATGTTTTGAGATATCTAAATGGGATTTCCGTCACTTGCCATATTTTTTGCCTTCTTTCTTTTGGAGTAATAATACATTTTGAGTCAACACCTCTTTAAGAAAAGCATATTTCCGCAAAAAAATCTCATATTTTCACATACTTAAAAAAATGGGCCATGTCAATTAAGAATTTGCTTAGCAAGATATTCTGAATGATTAAAGAGATTTGTTTTCTTACCTAAGGCATTGGTATTAAAATAAAAGATAAAATGATCCGTTTGTATTAAACACTGATTGATCATCCAAAAGATAAACGTTTTGTGAGGAGACTAGAAAGTTTCTAGTTGCTTGGTTGAAAATCTTTATGAAGAGAATAAGGCATAAACCAGCTTAGCTTTTCCAATACTTTCAAGATATAACATTTTCAAGAGCGGTTTCAGATATTAGATAATATTTTAGGCACAAAGACATTCCTAACCAAATACGCATTTTTACATACATAATTTTTTATGTATAATGAAATACACAAACTTCAAATAACGTTTTAAAAATATCAAAGGATAAAGATAATAGAATTTGGCAAGATTGTTCAAAGAAACACAAACGACCAATATGCTACTGGACACCGGAGCAAATTGGAATTGATGAAAATTTTAGAAGTGCCTCATTGTATTTTTGGTGATAGGAATAACCTTCCTTAGCACCAAACAAAAGTTGCAGACTTTTCAGCTGCGTCAATTATTTTTGAAAAAGGTTTTGGGTTTAGGACGGTCTCATATTACAAAAAATATCTTTAAAATCCGTGGTAAACTGACACTGGCAATGATATTGACAGCTGCAGCATCTATATTTGTCATTGCCAGGGTCAGAAATTTAAAATAATTTTTGTAATATGAGGGTCAGATATTTAAAATGTTTTTTGTCTCATTCGCCGTCATGAACCCAAAACGTAAGTGAGGAAACTGTTTATATTTTTCAAAAATAATTGACGCAGCTAAAATGTCTGCAAGTTTTTTCTAGTTCTAAGTTCTAAGGAACGTTATTCCTATCACCAAAAAAAAATCAGGCACTTCTAAAATTTTCATTCATTCCCAATTGTGATAACTTTGTAATCACAAAATAAGTTGTACATAAAACTAAATATTGGAACTTATATCATGACCCTAAGATCATTTGATCAATGCATTATAGTATATATAATAGACCCGAAGAGTCCATTAAATGAATGATGTGTGTTTGTTGGAAATTTCCATAAAACTACGGATGCAAATGATACCGTACGCCATTTACGTTCTAAGGTGTGAAGATAAATCTGGTTCTAGTGGCTAAAGACTTCACATTTATCCGATTCTGGGACCCGATAAATATAACAAGCATCATATAAGATGTATCGCCACTGGAAACAGTAAATTCTTTGTCGTATCCGGAAGCACCGACCGGTGGAAATGGAAACTAGCCCTAACATTTGGAATGAGTTGAGGTTTTTGAGATGAGGATTTTCGATAAAGGAGTGTACTTATACATTTTTAAAAAGTAGAAAATGTGCATGTGACATCCTTGGGGCATAGCAAGCGTCTACAACTGACACAGTTACAGTGAATCAGCTCTGTTATTTTTTAATTCCAGGAGTGGCTGCGTGTTTTCTCTCACTATCCTCCTGCTGGCCAGCGTGCTGTCAGCCCCAAGCCCAAGACCCCGCCTGGCAACCCTGGTGTCTGGAGACACCACCGGCCTCGAAGTGCCTCGGGACCTCATCGCGGGGACTGGTGCTGGGACAGGGGCTATGCAGCTGGTCATCAATGTTCATACGGACAGTATGGGCAATATAGAGGTTTATACTAACTAGTAGCAAGTGGGTTTAAGTTGCAACTGGGAGTACGCTAAGATGACGAAATATCCTAACTTACCATCTTTTAGCCGTGGATCTGATGACGGTGGAGAATTGTAACCCAAAGAATATTGAATGAGAACACCGAATTCGTATGATAAGAAATAAAACAATGATTCACAGTACACTGTTCCGTGCCCGTAGCACATCCGGCGCGACGCCGGAACATTTATACCGACTAAATGAAGTGTTTGTCTCAGTCACACATTTCGTGGCCTAATTACCTCCACTGGAAAATTTGGTCCCCGATTGCTGACCGACGTCAGCATGGGGACGTCACGGACACGGATCAGTTTTCCAAGTCATCCTTAAAGCAAAAAATTTAAGAAATATGCTTGCTACACCATTTGTGAACTGACAAAGGTCGATAAAATTGATTTAAATCTTCCGAAGATAAATAATTTACTACTTGTACCTAATGACTCTAATGGGATCTATGAGTAATGAGAATTTATATGACTTCTAGTCAGTAGGTTTCCGTTTGATAAACGATATCTCGTTTAAAATTGAAATGAAAATGGACGAAATGCTTAAACGCAAAACGAAATCCGCTTACCTGCCTCAGAAACACCGGGAATCGGAAGATTTTTCGCGAAAATCTCTGATCAAAACAATTTTCTGTCTTCGCAATCGGATTGAACTCAACAGTCCAAATTCCGCGTATTCCACAAGGAAGACGTAACAGCGATATAACGAATCCAAGACACTAATACATTTGAAAAGGGATTCTACGGAAATTTCAAAGGAAAGATTGACAAGGGATCCGGTTACTATGCCTACTGGCCCATTTAGACCCTTTATGCGAGGGCAATAAATGCTTTTCATTTCAATGCGACTAAGGTTCTCGTGTCGGGAGTATAATCGAGGCACATCGGGAATAGTAAACACGAATTTGTTGAGTTGCGAACTTGTTTAGATTTTAGATGATACGAAACTGTCTTTAGGTTTGACTTTTTGAGTATCTGAAGCTGTGCGAGGAAAAAATCCACAAATATCGTCATCATTATCATGGTCATGGATGTTTTCTATCTATTAAAGTATTTATTTATCTATATAATTGTGTTTATCGTTGCCTAGTACCCCTAGTAGTCCTAGTACAAGCTCTTCCACGCATCTCTTGCTATTATATTATGTTGGTGGATGTTTCCTCGCACACCATCAGCTCCTAATATTTAACCTCGTATAGTTCTAGTGCTGTCCTGGGTTCAAATACTGTTAAGGAGCAGTATTTGGGTGATGATGAATATTAGTTTCTAAGTCTTGTACGTTTTCTATTTCTATTTAAGTATTTATGTATTTCTAATATATCGACAAGTCTTATTGTGAGGCTTGTTTTATATGTGTAGGAATTTGTATTTATTTATATCCAGTTTTGTTTTATATCTCTTGGTAAAATTTATTTAACGTGTGTTCTAAATAATGCTTCAGTTTTAATCTATTTGGAACAATCAAAATGTACCTATTGAATATATTTAACGTATTTTTTTTATATAGGTAATTAAGTTAATGAATATCATCTTGTTTCTAGCAAGTACGATGGTTCAAAAGTGTAGTATTAGATTGATTGAGATTATTTGAGTTGGCCCAATCGCATCAAAGTAGTTCATCCAAAAAGCAACTCTACAGTACTAAGTAGGTAGAAGTTTCTACTTCCAATTACAACTTAATAATAAAAATTGGCCACTTTAAATAATCTCAACCATATTAACTATGAATGTTTGCTACGTTCCCTTTATTACCACAAAGTCATAATTCAATAATTTACTTTAAAAACAAAGTTTTAACCGACTTCAAACCAGTAGCCAAATTGCTTCAAGTTTGCCTTTAAAATTTGAAGAGTTCCCTCGATTTCTCCAGGATCCCATCATCAGAACTGGATTTTGGTGACAACGGAACCCATCTGGAAGTATATGCTTTCAAACAAAGAAAAAAATGTTCAAATCGGGACACAAATTACCGAGTTATCGCGTAACAAACACACATAAAAAAAAACATACAGACGAATTGAGTACCTCCTCCTTTTTTGAAGTCAGATAAAAAATAATTACATTTCATTTAAAGCTACGTAGGTTCGTCGTCCTCTATACCTCTCACTGAGCATATGCGTGAGCGAGATGGAAGTGCGTGTTCGGAAGCGTGGATATCATGTTTTTTAATTTTAATTTTTTGTGCGTTTTTATTAAATAAAAAAGTAATAGTTCCCTCAAGCATAGTATTGCCGATTTTTAGAACCAATTTTCATATGTTTAGCTGTTGTGCATAATTTGTTATGAATTTTTTTAAATGTATTTTCAGACTTATGATCGTGATTTTTTTCTATCGAGCGAAAGTCAAAAACTCAGGATTCGAATAGATGTTGTCCCTCGAGAAAGGCCTCAAGATTGCTAATTAAATTTAAAGTAGCCGTATTATAATGCGAACAAGCGCTACGACTTTTTAAAAATCCGTTTTCTGAACCTACGTCGCCTTAATAATAGAACGTGGATCGGACATTATTATTGCGGTTTCCCTCCGCTCCGTGACGTAATTTAATTTGAAGGATTACATTTTGTGGTAAACAAGCACATGTAGAGGACGTACATGTGTTCGATAACATCGTATCTAAGTGTTTACGCGATAAACGTTTAGTTACGGAAGTAGGTTAGCGTGTTATTTTTTTTATAACATTTTTATTAAACGAGTGAGTTTAGATTGTGTTTTATTTGGACAAGTGACATGTTTATCTTTGCTGTAGTTATCAGGTGCGTCATCGATAAACAGTTGATGTGAATGTGATGTGAAAAGCCGGTTTCTTACAGTCAAAATTATATGTTTTATTGACAATTTACTTAAAGGATATCATATTTTTATTCATGTTTCGGCTATAATAAGAAAAACAATCATATTACCAAGAATCGTGTATCTGAAAACCAGTCCTTGTAGTTGTTGCTTAACGTTTCGTTCGTGTTCTGATCCGAGGGGTAATGTAACAAATGGTAATGTAAATGTAATGTAACTCTCGTTCAAATAGTTACATTACCCCTCGAATCAGAACGGCGTTTCATAGGACGCTATATTTTCCAATTCGCGCCCCTAATCTGTACCCATTTTCACTGCTCTTAACCTCGTAAGGCCCATGGGCCTACTGGAAGGACTTATTCTCTTAAAGGAATTTCAATCATTTTGGGTTGGAATAGAGCTGCATTTATTTTGTTTTGTTTTTGAAAAAAATTTAAAATATATTTATTTCCGAGAGAGAATTTCAAAAACAACATAGTGGCTAAGGTTCCACACTATTAGGCTGGGCCTGTCCCGTGGAAACCAAACAATGCAGATTAACAATTACGCGGCTTAAAGATAGAGCAAGACAAGGTATGGAATTTTACAAATTAGTACACAAACAAGAATGTAATAAAAATAATGAATAAATACTTAAATACCTACTAGTAGAAGTAAGTGGAGTACGTGGAGTGTGGTACGTACACACTATTGTGCATGTGCTTGTGTGTGTCTGTGTGCGTGTGAGTGAGTGTGTGTTCATGTGCATGTGTATGTGTGTATGTGCTTGACTTTATGACTATGACACTACCTGAAGTATGACTTCTGACTGTTCATAGTTCCAAGACAATAATAGCGTTTGTATTTTCTTTTTTGCTTCTTGGACGCTGCAATGTCTAAGTTCGATCGCTTTTGCGAATTCGTTATGGGTATACGGAAACAGAAACCTAGGAAATCGATTTGCGAATTTGGTCTTGACCATCGGAACTGGTACTTTTAAAACTCTTTTCCTTTTTTTTTTGAAAAAAATGAAATCCAACTCTATTTCTTGCATCAGTTGATTCATTCAATGTCATTTTGTGTCGTATGGTGGGCCTTGGGAGGTTATGTATACTTACGAATTAATCCGGCACTTCAGCAGTGCAAAGACGACGAGTCTATACAATCCGTGTCTTTGAAAGCAACCCGGCGAATGGCGTCGAGTTTCCTTTCTACCGACTATCTATTTTGAACCAGACTATCTACTTATCCAGACAGATAGTGCCATCTTTAGGTAACGGTGTATGAACACAGAACAGTATCACACTGTACAATCAATTATTCAGAGCAATGACGCGTAGTTGGGTCAATCAACTATTTCATGCTGCTCGTTGCCATGGTTACGTCTCCTGGGTCACCCTTTAAAACTATTATTTTATGGGGTTTAAATCCACTAAAAACATGTTTTTGTTATATTGGTAAACCCATTCCATGGTTGCGCATCTCCTTAGCATGATAGGAGTCCAGTTTTTAGTATTTTTTTCTAAGAAAGTCTGTCACTGTTGTCTCTTGGCTTACCGGGACAGAATAACAACAAGAAAAAGTTGATTGACCCAGTTGCAGTATCAAGGATGGCTCGTGGTATTTGAGCTCCCGAAATGTTGTGGAACCGGCCTATGCAACCCAAACTAAGCCAACTTCGCCTGGGGCGGATTTTTTTGCCACCTATGTCCCTATTTCCGCCTCAGGCCAACTTGGCTTGCTAGCATTGCTTTAACTAAATCGCCTTTTACCCTGAGAACTTTACGGTTTCGCTCTATGAAAACACAACAATATCGATATCAGCCATATTTTTACACCAAAAAATATGTTGGGTATTTTGACTAAATATTAATTAATAATCCACCTAAATTTTATACCGATACAGTAAAAAATAATGAAAAGTAATCTTCATAAATTCCGTAAAAATCAGGTGAAAATGGTGTAAGCTTTCTTTACTTTATAATTGACTACGCCTATATACGTTCTTTGGGTTACGCGCATAATCCACTTACTTTTGTTTATGAATAAATCTTTCTATAGGCCAGATGAAATTCAATATTATCTCAAGGTGGTAAAATATTAACTTAAAATGCCGTTATTTCCTGATGCATATATTTTTGGATTCAGGTAGTAAGTCTCCAAATTTGTGTACTCAAACATGTTTTCATTATAAAAATACTGATAGCATTTTTGTTGCTGGTTAAATTTTTTCCTAACTTTCGGCCCATAGAATCATTGATTTCAGTAGTAAAGTTGTTTAAAATAACATATAAAAGCCGTATACAAATAATTAGCCTGATATTGAATTATTTCCAAAAAAACCGTAATTTTCTCAGGGTATTTCTACATACTATAAAAGCAGTGTTAAGGAGAGAGACTAACCCCCTTACTCATAAAAGGGTCATTGTCAGTCACAAAAACAAAAATCATCTTTCCGGTGGTCAATAGTTAAGGGCTTTACGCTCACATATAATATGTTTTTATCACATAGAATTATAGAAGGGGCAACGCCGCTTATGCGGATTTAGAGTTCAACCAAAAATTAGGCTTTATAGCCCTTAACTTTGGCAATGGCCACCGAAGAGACGCGAACCTAAATCTGACAATGACCCAAAAACTTAAAATGCCTCTGCTAAATAAAATATACTCTGTCCCTTTCTTACGAACAGAAATGTCAAAGTGACAGATAAAGACAAAACTAATTTTAACGCCATTTTAGTTCAAATAGGCTTGTAGAGCGTTTATGAATACGGCCGTACATCTTTCATGGCAACACAATCCGATACGGACGGTTATACGACCGCGAGACTGGCAAGTAAACCTTTAACTCCTAAACCCATGCCTTTTACTTTTGCTGTTCTACCAATATGATATTCAATACGTACGCGCCTAAGGTGACACGTTAATAATATACTTTCAAGCGATATATTTAGTTGAATGGGTTTGTATGATTGCCGACATCGTCATAAAACAGCATATTATTATCCTCCATTCTTAACCCAAATATGTGTGCTGTGTGCACAGCGAGCGAGCACAAAACGCAATCCCCCGTTTCATCTTGAATCAGCTCTGGTAGTGACAGATCTGAATTTCAGCGTTAAGATCTAATGACAGCGGCTGGCAACTATGTTTTATATACTTAATTAATGGAAATGGCTTAACATTCGGTAGAACTCACCTATACAATGTTGCAGATTCAAGAAGAAGGAAACTTTTTGAAAATAAAGTACCTATTTCGTGGCATGCGAGAGGTTTAGGAGGTATGTTTCCCACCGACCGGGGCCGATTTTTGACTTTCGACCGCTCGAAAATTAAATATAAGTAAATACAATTTTAGTGTCAAAGTTGCAGGCACTAACTTTCTACCGATATAATTGAACACGAGTGGTCAATACCACTCGCTTTTCAATTTTATATCGCTATTCCATAAGAGCATTTCGTAATTTTAGTCCGTTTACGAGTGAAAGATTCGAGCGCTCGACTCTTTCACTCGAAAATGGTCATAAATGATGGAATTTTATTTTGAAATAGACATAGAAAATTTAAAAACGAGTGGTATCCACCACTCGTATTTAATTCGAACGGTAGAAAGTAAGTGCCAGCATATTTGACACTAGAATCGTATTTACTTTTATTTAATTTTCGAGCGTTCGAAAGTCAAAAATCGGTCCCCTGGACGACTCCCTGGACTCGAATCGTCGTCTATACAGTAGCTACATACAAGTTTGTATGTTTACTCTCCGGAACTATGTCAAGCATTTTAACAAACATAGTCTGGACCTTTTGATTGGACATCCTGCGATTCCATCTGCGTTCGCTATAATCATTAATCAATCAGCTAATATTTCACATGAAACGGGCCTTTTTAGTGACTATCTATTAAATTAAGCGATTTTCTCGCTATTCTAAAACTCTCTAGAAGTTAAAAATCCTCACTTGCAACCATTTTTAAGCTGAAGTTGCGTGGTCGAACGAAAATATTTCACACGTCTTACTAACGTGTTAAATTCTAAAAATACGGAGCTAAGAAAAATCTACGCTCCCATAAATTGCGCTATATAAAGTAACATTTATTACATAAATTGAGTACTTACGGAGTCACAGCAGTAAGCGAAAAACGCTCATTTTTAGAAGCAAATACATTGTCAGAGCCTGGTTTTTAAATTTAATATGAAATAAATGGTTATCCAATCCGCGTTTTACTTTTACGTCACGTCTGTCAAGTTTTCTCATGGTAAGTAGTTGGATTTAGACAGGCTATAAATAGTTCTGAGGGGTAATCACAATCACGTAACGTTCCGAACGCGCATTAGGACAATCCAACTGTCATTTTCCCATACAAAAAGTGACATTTAGATCTAATTGACACGCGTACAATGCGTTACCTGATCGACCTGCAGCTCATCTTTGCGCGCGGTTTTATATGTGCACTGGTAACTATGAAGGTTTGATTTGTATGGCAGTGACACGAAAGTCGTCGTTACCCTCGCTCGCACACTTGGTACTACCTACATGGTAAGGCCCTGTTTATGAAGGGGCGACGCTAACCGCCCGTGCGGGACGCGGGCGGTTAGCGTCGCCCCTTCATAAACGTAAGTCCTCCCTCCTTTAGTAGCCGAAAATATCATTTATAACGGCCCAAGGAAATTGTCCAGTCTAATCTCAGGGCCAGTCCATTCCGATGTTTAATTGTGGACATTACGAGACGAGGAGGATGCCCTAAATTCTTTTTTTAATTACTTTCACGGTGATGTTACGATTATTGCCCTTGCTTCTCCCTGCTTCTTATTCATTTGAATGAATGCTGTCCATTCATTTAAATCAGGGCATGGGATAGAATTCGGGATCGTTTATGATGCAATGATGCTATAGTTTTTAGGGTTCCGTACTCAAAGGTAAAACGGGACCCTAGTACTAAGACTCCGCTGTCCGTCTGTCTGTCTGTCTGTCTGTCACCAGGCGTATCTCATGAACCATGACAGAAAACACAATTGAAACTGTCACAGGTGATGTATTTCTGTTGCCGCTATTACAACAAATACTAAAAAACAGAATTAAATAAATATGTATAGATAATGGTACGGAACCCTTCGTGCGCGAGTCCGGCTCGCACTTGGCCGGTTTTTTTATACCAAGTCAGTGGCCTACAATCGTATGGCCCCGTCTAATGGTAAGTGGTTACCGTTGCCTGTGGACGCTTGCTACTCCAAGAGACTCACACGCGCGTTGCCTACCCTTTATAATAGTACATTGTGCATTAAGGGCCGTAAGAAGGGGATTACTAACGAGAGTGATACACACAATGTTTTTCATCACATTTGCGAGGAAATAAATAACTACAAAAGACAGAAAATCTAAGTTTCGTACAACCTCACCACTCAAAAATTTACGAAATTGACAACTTCACTTACATATTTGAGGAGGGCGAGGGGGCGTGGCGCCCCATGGCCTGCTAGATTTTTATCAACCAATCACAGAGAAGAATTCTTGTGACGCGCGGCCAACTAGATTTGCCAACCAATTTGTTTTTAACCAATCAGATCACACACAAGCTCATAACTCCCTAGAAAGTTATAAATCCATAACTCCCGCGGGAGGTAAATCGGGTATAGCTGCTCTATAAACTTGCCTATAATACACCCTTTACGAGCAAGTGTGATGAAAACATTTTTACTTGCGTGTAATTCTTCAAAAACGATTGACTTCAACGACGTGATGACACTGCGAATCATGATGTGACTATTATTGTATCATATGATAGTACCTAATGAAAGCTAATACGTCCACAAGGCACCGTAGGTTCATGGTCTTCTCTCCCTCTCGCTGAGCATAAGCGTGAGCGAAATGGAAGTGCGTGTTCGGAAGCGCGGATACTTATCATGATTTTTTAATTTTAACTTTTTTTGTGTTTAAATAAATAAAAAAGTAATCACTAAGTTTCTTCAAACATTGATATTGCCGATTTTTAGAACCAATTTTAATATGTTTAGCTTTTGTGCATCATTTGTTACGAATGTTTTAGTGTATTTTAGACCAATGTTCGTGATTTTTTTCTATCGAGCGAAAATTGCTAAATCATGTTGTGAATCACTGATCTCGCTGCAGAAAAGCCTCAAAATTACTATTCGTATTTTTTTGAAACCATAATAAAATAAACAGACGCATTATATTGTTTCAATGTGTTCGCTTAACTTCGCTGAACCTACGGCGCCTTAAATATAGACATTTGTTTCTGACGCGATTCCGACGGGTGTCACCGTTTGTTTGTATAGAATCGGTGACTGAGCGCTGCCCGGGCTCGGGTCGGGCACGGAACTGTGTCCTGCGAATCAACCTAAGTGGTCGTCCTAAGGCTGGAGCCCCATTAGTGGCCAGACGTTTGTTTAATTTAGACGGCGTGGATCGATACGGTCATCTGAGGCAACGCCAGTTTAAATAACGATTTTAGATCCTATTTTAGGATATTTCTAAGCCAAAATCGTGTCCGCCTGACTAGGCGTCTATCGGACTTTATTCCTGATTTGGAGAGGCGGAATTAGTAGTCCGAAACTATAGGAATAATTCCGAAAATTTAGAATTTGGTAAATTGCGTACCATCTTACAGTTACCAGGGTGAAGGGATACCCAGACGCAAAGAAGTTAAGCTAAACATACCCCAAAATAAAATGTAATTTAGCATATGATATGGAACCTTCATGCGCGAGTCCGACTCGGTGGTTTCTTTACAAGCTTTATATTAACTTGCACTGTTCGTATTTAAGTATGTAAATATGTAAGTATGTAAGTTGTCCGTCAAAATTTGCAATCCATTTTTCAGTCATTTCCTGTTATCCAATTCATAATCATAATCATAATAATCATAAATTTATTTCCATTTAACCTTAGGTGGTAAATACATTGTGGTCGAGTCCTCCTATTAGGTATTATATAACCTGTGTCAGGAGACCTCGCTCTTCCAAATTATACATTATAGGTATAGTTGTTATTTTCTAAGCCGTCCGTTCTGCAGTGCGGCGTTCTTTAGTGCGGAACGGACGGCTTAGAAAATAACAACTATAGTTCTAACGTTAAAATGGTTTTTATAATGTTCCAAAGATACAAAAATAGGTACTTAAGCCTAGCTTAAACTATATGTATGTGTGTGTGTGTGTGTGTGTGTGTGTGTGTGTGTGTGTGTGTGTGTGTGTGTAAGTGTGTGTGTGTGTAAGTGTGTGTGTGTGTGTGTGTGTGTGTGTACGTGTGCGTATGTGTGTGTTTTGTATTAATTAATTATTATAAACCTCAAAGTATATTTTCAGTCTCATAATAGTTCAGTCCACTTAGCCATGTTGATACAGTTTTTTTACAGTCGTAGCAATTTAATATATAAATATTCAATTCCCTGTTTATCTTATTATATAACAGTGCGGATTGTACATCAAACTGTCTCTTTGCAAAAGCTGATTTGTACGCAGGCAAAGGTGCTTTTTTATGAGTTCTTCTCTGAGTTGACAGTTCAGGTTTGAAAACTAGCGATCTGTGAAGTTTTAAGATGGCAGACATTATGTACAATTTGCGAATGCTATGTACTTTACATAGCTCATAAAGTTCTGTAGTGGGGTATCTGTAGGGTTTAAAGTACATCGTTTTTAACAAGCATCTCTGACCTCTTTCAACTTCCAGATACTTGGTTTTATCAGCGCCCCCCCATACTGGAATGCAGTAGGTCATTATAGATTGAGCTAACACAATGTATACTTGTTTTAGTAAATTGGCGTTACTGATATGTCGTAGAGTCTTAAATATCCACACTAGCTTTCTTATTCTACCGTTTAAATATTCTAGGTGTTGATGCCAAGATAGCCGTTGGTCGATTATTATGCCTAGATATTTAATCGATATCACTTTTTCTAGTGGGGTGCATTTACATAATGTGTTGTTTTGCGGATTACAGTTGTGAATTTTGAGTTTTAGTTCCTGTCGAGGTTGTGTGCTGACCGTCTTTGTGAAGCAGATGTATTTAGATTTAGCTATGTTGAGTGTAAGTAGATTGGATTTCAACCACGCGTCGATCTTGCGGAGCCCCATCTCAGCAGCACCAAAGACCGCTTCCCAATTCTTGCCTGTGAATGCTACAACCGTGTCATCTGCGTATGAAATAACATGTCCATCGTGGATGGCCATGTTAGTAAGATCGTTAATGTAGACAAGAAACAGGGTCGGCCCCAGCACGCTGCCTTGTGGGACGCCACAGGTCACCTCAGCATCTGTACTTGTATGGATTCCAATTTTAACCCTCTGACAACGATCCCGAAGGTAGTCAACCAGCAGATCCAGAGGTTTGCCTCTGATGCCGTAGTGTTCTAGTTTTTTTACAAGAATGGGGAGAGATACAGTGTCGAAGGCCTTTTTTAAGTCAAGGAAAACAGCAAGGCACTGTTTCCCTTTGTCAACTTCTTTGCTCACCATCGATGTAATCTGAATCTGAAATCTCAATTGAGCTGAAATTTTGCAAGCATATGTATAATGCATGACAATGCAATATTATGATGACTTGGAGCTGATCTGATGCTGGAGCTGGAAGGTGGCCTTAGGAACTCCGCAATAAAACGACACAACCCCATCGAGTTTGGGCTCGTTAGAATCATCTCAATGAGTAGGGCAAACCTTGGCTAATCTGTGATACGAAGTTATTCGGTGATAGTTACTTTAAGGTCTAATAGCGGAGTTACTGGATATCTTTACGGCTTGTAATAATTCCCAGTACGTAGCGGCACTGTCATTCAACTACTTACGTGCAGCAAGTATCCGAACGCATCCGTTAAAATTAAGGAAAAAAAACTTAAAAAAAAATAACTATCACCGATTAGCCAAGGTCCTACTTGATGATGGAATGCAGAAAAGTACAGTCGGCAGTAAAAGCTTATACCAAAAATGAAATTTTTGACAGAAACTTATTATACAATAAAGACAAAACCGTATTACTTACACCAATTATAAAAAAATGTTTTACGCCAAGTCATGAAACTGTCTCTGAAACAAAATTCCTCATACCAAGTGTGAACGAGACCATAAATGTTCACAAATATCAGTTCGTTAAAATCAGCTTTGATGTGCAGCTTTAAGTACTGTACTTGCAGGGTGCTCCGGCAAGGCGTCGTCGTATTCAGTGAGCTCTTTATCAAAAGACACGACTCGCGCGGCTTGAAGCTGTCTGCACGGGACTGTAGCTTACAACAACTTCTGAGATTATTGGGTTGGCGATGAAATTGTGTAATTAGGTAAGTGGGTAGAGACGCCTACACACATCCTAACCGATTGCCCTTGCCTCATGCGCAGTCGTAACTCCTTCCTGGGCAAACACATCATGTGCCCGGAGGAGATCAAATTTCTTGAGTTCAACAAAATCCTGCAATTCTTCGAGTTTGCAGGACTTGACCAAGAACTGTAGTAAGTGGCGATCACAATAGATCAGCGATGGTCGCAGTGATATAAGGGCTTTGACAGCCCGAAAGCCACTACCAGAATAAGAAGAAGAAAAGAAGTGGGTAGTACTTACTGTAAATTGTCATGTCGTGACAATTAATTTAAATAGTTGTATCATTAGTAGGTATAGTTTAGGTTTATAAGTTTTAAACCACTTTAATTTCTCTTAAGTTTTGTCATGGCTTATACCTACGCTAATAATAGTACATTGTGCATTAAGGGCCGTAAGAAGGGGATTACCTACTAACGAGAGTCTATTAGAAGCCCGACGCCAAAGGCGGAGGGCTTTTAATGAGTCGAGTTTGTAATCCCCTTACTGCCCGTGATAGTGATACACACAATGTTTTTCATCACATTTGCGAGGAAATAAATAACTACATAAGACAGAAAAATCTAAGTTTCCTACAACCGCACCACTCAAAAATTTACGAAATTGACAACTTCACTTGCAGATTTGAGGAGGGCGAGGGGGCGTGGCGCCGCATGGCCTGCTAGATTTTTTTCAACCAAATACAGAGAAGAATTCTTATAACGCGCGGCCAACTAGATTTGCCAACCAATTAGTTTGATTTGTTTTTAACCAATCAGATCACGCACAAGGTCATAACTCCCTAGGGAGTTATAAATCCATAACTCCCGCGGGAGGTAAATCTGGTATAGCTGCTCTTTAAACTTGCCTATAATACACCATTTACGAGCAAGTGTGATGAAAAGTATTTTATCTATCTATATATCTATATAAATTTTCGTCTAAAAAAAAGCTTATATTATTATACTTAGTTTTAGCCCATTACATTTAAAGCGAGATCCTAACACTAAGTAGTTAGTGAAATAGTGCATAAAAAGTTTAATATTTTAACATTCAGTGTTCAGGGACATACATTTTCAATTGTACTCCCTGGACACTGATACTCATATAGCTTACTATAAGATGCACTCTCTAACCACTTCCTACCCCGTCCCGATGCAATTTTCTTATAAATGGCAGCCCCCACCCCCGCAGATGTCGCTGGCGTCGCATCGATACTTATCTTATTTTATACCAAATGCGAGGGCTTAGATATAATAACCAGATACTCGGTCGTCTACGCCCGCGTTTCACAAAGATCCCCAACTGGAGCCGCGGGATAAAATATAGCGTGTCCATGAAGGTCAATTTTATATACTTTTTCTACTCCAGCACTTATATCTGTCAATTAAATGACTGACAGCGATATCTAACTCAACTTCCTTTGAGTAATGGCAATGAAGTCTATTTGTCTATGGGCTCATAGGATGACTGCTAGCAGTCATCTTAGACCTGCAACACACTGGCGCGGCCTGCGGTGGCGGACCATAGTAAATTTGACAGCTAATGACAAGTTTTCTATTGTCCGCCGCGGCCAGGCCGCGCCAGTCTGTGAGAGGCCTTATGAATATAAGACAACTGCTTTTTTTAAAGATTCAACATACAGTGCAACATGTTTGAAAAAGGTTTGTTTTCGTTTTCAATAATAATAACAAACTTTTCAAATTAAAATAATACTTTACTTAGGTACATATTTTGAAACTAGATTGAAAAAAACTTAAACGTGTCTTACTTATATTAATGTTTACAAAATAAAAAAAACACCAATATTCTATCAACTTAATTTTATTGTTTGACATTTAGGTTTACTTGAACGCAACCACATTTTTCCTAATAGAGAACTGTCTTACTGTTTCTTGCTTATGCTATCAATGTTCCGTCATCGAAATTGAAAATATTTTGCAAAACTGTTAAATGTGGGTTTTAATTGGCTTTATTTTGTGAACATACCAAGAAATATGCTGCTGCTGTCATAGAAAAAATAATGTGTGCAACAGCTCATAATTGGTTCTTAAAATTCTCGGGTTTTTTATTACAAAAGTCGACTAGGTACGTCTCGTTTTGTAACTTCGACCCTTGAATTATAAAAACCCTTATTATAGCACTGTTGCATAAACTGCTATTTGTAGTGTATTTTTACTAAATAACATATTTTATGCTCTGAACAAAATAGATTGTATGTAGATACATACACCTCAATTCAATTTATTTAATTCAGACCAGGTCCGTAAAATATGTAAGTAAAAATACACTAAGCCTTACTTACTATGTTTAGAACAACGCGCGCCATTATGTCATAGTCTCACAAAGAAGCGTGGAACGCAGCATGCCCGGTTTATCTCTCCGCGACAGACTCCGTAACGAGGAGATCCGACGGCAGACCAAAGTACGACGTATCACATCTTTGAAATGGGCCTAGGCCGGACACGTATGTTGTCGAAGTGACGAGAGATGGAGCAAACGCGTTCTGGAATCGCCCGAATAGACAAGTCGGTAGACCCCGTATAAACTTTCCTTTTCTTTCTTTCTTCTCCCTTCGAGAGGCCCCTAAGGCCCCCAGAGAGGCCAAACTACAACATATCTGTTACTGAGCGCACTGCAGACCAAAGAGGGACAAAAAAAAAGGTTGGACGACCTAAAACGATCGCAGGCCCAGTGAGGGGCCAGCCACGGCAAATCGGGCTGAATGGAAGAAAATTGGAGAAGCATATGCCCAACGGTGGGCGCAACCATCACCCTTATTCCACCAACTGGATAATTGTCATCTGACAATGACAATTGGACTTTGCTTGGTCAACAAGTAAGGGTTTGCTGGACAGCATCATTACTTAAGCCTCACATAGACTGGCGTGGCCTGCGGTGGCGTGACAATAACTGTCAAGTTTACTATGGACCGCCACCGCAGGCCGCGCCAGTGTGATTCAGGCCGTCCTCATATCAACACCCAGCAATGTCGTCATGGTTGTCAGGTCACAATGTCAACTAGATTGCATTTTATACCCCGCCGTGGTATAAAAAAACCGCTATTATTTAAGATAAATTTAAACAGCAATCTGCTTTTAACACAAATTTTCAGTAGGTTAATTCGGCAGTGAATCATCTAAAAACCCCTCAATTAGCAAAATGATCACCACAGCCCATTAATCAACTGGATCATAACTCGTAAAAAAGTACCGTACGCTGGGGGAGCAATTATGGCGGGCCTATTGCTGGCTGGGAATCTGCGCGAGCCACCCAATTACACTGGTCCTTAGACTTTCTTTTATACTGCGTTATTAATGTTATTATTTGATATGGCGTTTGTCATCAGTATATTTTAGTGTAAGATGCGGCGGTTTTGCTTAGTTTAATTTGTAATTAAGTTTAGAATTTAAGTAGGTACTAAGTTATGTATTGTCAGTATCGTATAATAGTTAGTAGCAGCCCAAGTAGCCAAATATATACCTAGTACTTAACACATATAAGGATGTGGGATCTTGAGAGTATGGACTCTTACGTAAAAAAAGACGTAACGTACCGAAATATTAGGCTACTTTGGCTGCTAATAACTATACGATCTGACTTAAGATATTTCTCAATAACAATATTCTGAGTGAGAAATGATCTATGCACATATTTCTTAATGTCAGTATGCTGAGTGCGAAAATAAACATAGGGATCTCTTTACATATATAATGTAATATAGTCTTTTCACGCTTAAACCGTTGAACCAATTTGAATGATATGTGATACATATATGGATTTAATTATAAAGAACGATAAAGAAAACTTTTTATTTTGTATATCTTTCCCCAAGAGGAAGAAATAAATGGACGAAGTATTACGTGGGTACGCGGAATCATTTTAGTTACAACACGAGAAGTTAAAGACACGTTCAATAACCCTGACTGCTTTTTAAAACATAATAACCTCATGTTATTGTCACAATTAAGAGGAATCTAAAATGTAAGTCAAAATTCGTCAAACGGTTGTCTGTAAACCGTGCCAAAGAAATAGAAATCGCTATGCATACATACACTCGAATAACATTACTATCTCTTCTCTGCCGAATAAAAATTACCATGTAATAACCTAGTTACGTCAAATTATACATTATATTACCATCTCCCGACTACCACGATTTCCCCAGAAACGCCCCCGTAAAGCGTTAACATTATACACATACGGGTAATAGTCTAACATTCTCTTGGATGTTTCGCGGAGCAGAAGGGATGTCAACCAATCAGCATCACATTAACTTTAATAAGGCTTGGGATTTGGGCACATAATATACCTACATGTATGTATAATGGTATGTACCTCTACACATGTATGTATGTATGTCTGTATAAAATATATTGTCTTAATCAGGATACAGCTGACTCAATCAACCAATTATTGTTGTTGTTTTGTCCCGTGAGCCGGGAGACAACATTTGTCATGTCATCTGTCAGCTTCATAGATAAGTTGTTACAACATGGACTTTCTGATCTTGAAGTAACCCATAAAAATGAGGTCAAAAATTTCAACAAAACGCTACATTTGGTTGAATTCCAAAATTGGATGTGGATCATAAGGCACGTACAACCCAAGAGGGTGCGCCTCGCGACGAATACAAAACCACATAAAATACAATATGTTTCTCAAACAAAATTAAATATTTTAGTATAGGTACTTAAATTGTTTTTTTTTGTTTGTTGTTTTGAAACTCAAAGAACACTGTTAATTGACCTGTGTTCTAATTTACTTATGTACTCGATGTTATAAAAATGTATAATCATAAAAATATACTCAAAAAATCAATATTGAGAGCCCCAAGTATGAATTGCATAGATTTCCGGGCACTGAAGTAAATAGCCCATTCAAATGTCAAAGAATACTAGGATTGCATGCAAATGTGAACTTTAATCTTCGAATGGACGTTTCTATTTCCTTCGACACGATGCAAATTCTACTTTCTATTATATCCTGCCATCCTGGTACTTTGGGACAGGATAAACTACATGTATTTGAATAAAATTTCAACTTCGAAAATAAACCACAGTACGTAATACTTTGAGGTAGATATGATATTTTCACCTCACTATCTCGGAAAGGCCTTTTTGTATGTTTGTTAACTATTGAGAAAATCGCTTTTTATCCACATGTGAAGAAAGTAGACGTAGAACGTTAAAAGCACTATGACGTAGAACGTTAAATGTTTATTTTTGTTTTTTGTAGGTATATTTTATGACATCTTTTTGTTTAACTTTTATTTTTACCTTTTTTTTCCTTTTTTTTTTTTTTTACGTTTTTTTTTTTACTTTTGTTACTTTTTTTTTTTTTTTACTTTTTTAAAAACTATTTTACTTTTTTTTTTACCCTTTTTCTTATTTTCCTTGCTGTAGTGAGGTGAAAAGATTTGTGTTATACACGGGTGAAAAGTTATTTTACGTCTCGTGTGTTGAAACACTCGCTACGCTCAGGATTCTATTTTTGAACCACTCGCTTCGCTCGTGGTCAATCATAGAATCCTTTCGCTAGCTCGTGTTTCAAATGAACACTCGCAGGTAAAATACAACTTTCCCCCCTTGTATAACAAATAACTATTTCGTGGCATTTTCTTTCTCTGAGGCGATAAAGTAACTCTGTATGTCTGTCACGCTCACGTACCGCTGTCACGCTTAAACTACTGAACGAATTGATTAAGTAGGACCACGTCAAAATACTTATTCCGTAAATTAATAAATTTTCCATTGCTTGTATATAATGAAATAAATAAATAAAAAAATATTTACTGTCGCAAAAAAACACAAAATCACAAAATCGAACACTGATGTAGATACTTATATAAAACAACACAATGCAGAAAATAAATGAGTGCGACAATAGGCTCGGGGCTCAGCGTTTGCTGCTAGCCTGTCGGCTATACAGCGCTGTTTTTCAGCCCGCACCTACAACCCCCAGTGATGGATATGTTACTGGACGAGCTTGGGGCTTCTTATGTCTGTCCGCATATCCGGCTGTTCGGCTTTTCTCCTCTACAGGTCGCATTATCTTATCTTATCTTATCTTATCTAGGTGAGGGCCCTTTCGGATGCACTTCGACCCAGTGGGATCTTTTGTGCGGCAAATGCACAAAAGATCCCTCTCCTTTATACCTGCTCCCAGGCTTTATCCATCATTTCCACAAAGCGGATGATGCAGTTCGCCGGGAGCACCTTGAATTCCTTTGGTTGCGGGTAACCGTTACCAAAGTAGTTCATTATTGGTCTGGCAAGGGCACATTCACACAATAAGTGTTCCATAGTCTCGTCCTCCTCGCCACACATTCTACAGTCTAAACTATCCGATAGTCCCATCTTGGCCAAGAGATCCTTGACCCCGAAGTGACCTGTGAACACCCCAGATATAATTCTGAGTTGCTTCCTACTGGATTTCCAGAGTTTTCTGGTCCAGCCCGAGTCCACTACAGGTCGCATTACTCAACCGCTTCTCTTGAAATTTGATGATCAGCAACAATAATTATATAGAATTTGTTTGTCGAGTTTTTCATAATTTACCAGCCCGAAAGCCACTAGATTTAGTTCTTTTAATCCTCTGAACGGAGTAAGGGACAAGGCCCTAGAAAGAGTTAGTAATTATAACTTTGGATGTGCTCACACAAAAATCTGAACACTAACCCTATTCAAAAATGTTTTTGACCTATCAACCGTCGAGTTCACCTTCAAAAGATGACGGATTATCCGTCCAAATACGCCTTCGAAAAGGTAAGCGATTACCTGCCTGTCTCGCTTATCATCTAGTTACAATACAGTGCGTGTCTTTTATACGAATTTATATTTTTATAAGGGCTGAAAGTACTCGTATGAGCCTTAATTAAATGAACACAACTTGGTATCTTAATAAAAAAAAAAGCGGCCAAGTGCGAGTCGGACTCGCACATGAAGGGTTCCGTGAAATAAATTGCGGTTTACGATTAATGACGTATTAAAAAAAAACTACTTACTAGATCTCGTTCAAACCAATTTTCAGTGGAAGTTTGCATGGTAATGTACATCATATATTTTTTTTAGTTTTATCATTTTCTTATTTTAGAAGTTACAGGGGGGGGGGGGGGACACATTTTACCACTTTGGAAGTGTCTCTCGCGCAAACTATTCAGTTTAGAAAAAAATTATATTAAAAACCTCAATATCATTTTTGAAGACCTATCCATAGATACCCCACACGTATGGGTTTGAGGAAAAAAAATTTTTTGAGTTTCAGTTCTGAGTATGAAGACCCCTAAAACTTAATGTTTTTTTTTCGATTTTTGTGTGAAAATCTTAATGCGGTTCACAAAATACATCTACTAACCAAGTTTCAACAGTTTAGCTCTTATAGTTTAGGAAAAAAGTGGATGTGACATACGGACGGACAGACAGACAGACAGACGGACGGACATGACTAATCTATAAGGGTTCCGTTTTTTGCCATTTGGCTACGGAACCCTAAAAAACATGCAAATTTATTCACCATGCAACGTATCGATAACCCATCTCACATCGCTGATATTAGACGGTCTCTCAGAAGTGTCAATTAAATATTATGTGTTTTGCATTACCTACAGGCAATACATAGCTGCTCGAGATAAGTTAAAAATAAATTACGGTCTATTATCAAGGGTTTTGTATCAATTAATTACGGTCAATTGTATTTTTTTTTAATAAAACTGCTATTAACGCTTAAAACTCATCGTAAAACGCAATTTTTGTATGGAAAACACGCTGTAATTATCAAGAACATGGAATTGCATTTGTACCGTTTGCAACAAAAGGAGAATAATTTTCTCTTAATTTTTCTTCACAATTTGACACTGACATTATTTTGGTATTTACTTCTTCAATATAATATAACAAACCTCTTTTTATGCTGATAGTACGAGAAAATAGAAAATTCAAATATAGAATGCCTGTAAACATACATTACTACTACATATGCAATTCCATGCTCTCGTTAATTTATCTATACCTACACACCTACCTATCCTACAGGATATTAAGTTGAGAGACATGGATGAATTCCTTTATTTAGACCGAAGTGTCCGATTACAAGACTAACGATATAAAAAACCGTTTACGGCCCGCTCCGTCTGCCGGCACTCAGCTCATCCTAAGTCGGTAAGGGTGCGGCGGTCCACGCGAGGAGCGGGTAAGGACGGGTTTTAATGACACGGCTAGCATAATTTGTGCAAGGACTTGATTCAAAACACAACACCAGATATCATTGAATAAGATTTCCTTGAAATATCGTCTGAGTTAGTTTCTTTCTCTATAGATAGGTTATTTAGACTTCTGCTTAAGGCACCGTAGGTTCATGGTCTTCTCTCCCTGTCACTGAGCATACGCGTGAGCGAGATGGAAGTGCGTGTTCGGAAGCGCGGATATCATATTTTATTAATTTTATTTATTGTGCGTTTAAATAAATAAAGAAGTAATCACTAAGTTCCCTCAAACATGATATTGTCGATTTTTAGAACAAATTTTAATATTGCTTTGTTTCATAATTTGTTACGAATGTTTTAAGTGTATTTTAGACCTATGTTCGTGATTTTTTGTTCTATTTAGCGAAAGTTGCTTAATCATGTTTCGAATCACTGATCTCGCTGCAATAAAACCTCAAGATTACTATTCGTATTTTTTTGAAACCATATTATTATAAACAGACGCATTGTAAGTATTGTTTCTAAAACTCTGTTCGCTTAACTTGGCTGAACCTACGGCGCCATTTATTAGGAACTTTTAAAACATCGTAACTATCACATTTATAAATGTTATAAAAGCAGGAAGTATTGTGAATAATAATAAATTTTCACGCTACTGCTCGGAAATGTGTCAGAGGATGGTCAAAATGCAGGCTTCAAAATTGTGGTTAACTGGACGTCGCACAAACAGGCCTTGGTTTATGAACTGTCAAACAATATTTGTGTAATCCAGTCGGAACAGCGATTCGACCAATCACAGGGCACCGCGCGACCACGCACTTTTCTTTATTATGTATCTGTAATTAGGTACTTAATTTGATTTACAATTATAATTATTTGCAATTTCCTCGTAGTAGGCGTGACAAGGACTATTTAATGTAATGTCCCGGCCAAAAGTGCAATAGATGGACTCGTCTCCTTCGAGGGCCTCACCTTCGGCTCTGACCTCTGAGCCATACGTCCGTAGTTGATTAGTTATGACATGACATAATTAGAACATTGTTCAATCTCGCAGTGTCTCAAACCCACAACCGATTCAAAATAAACCTAACTACTTATATTTTCATACGGAACATTCCTGGAATGAGTCCAAATATAGGAAAAGATAGCACGATTTACACGCTAATTGTCCGCTTCTTCCAAGACGTGACCTAACCGCGGGGCGCGGGGCGGTTATCGACCGCCATTATACCCCCAGGTCATTCACCCCGCGCCCCGCGTAGCGTAGTAGACCTCTACGAGCCTCTACGAATCTACGCCGTAGCCGCGTAGCCGAAAACAAGACTTTTTTTGTTTCGGAGTTTGTTTAATTAATTCTGTTTTAATTGGTTCTCTTTAATATTCTGTGGTTGATAGGGCTTCATATTGGGACAGAGCTGCGATTCCATCCAACTCAATTGATAAAAGGGATATCCCTACTAAATCACTTTTATTTAATGTATCTGTTATCATACATACAGGGATCATACGAGAAGGCAATCCTTTGACATGATGAGATTATCGGGGATGTGTTGATTTTTTAAGTTTGAATTGAGGCCCCTGATTCCTTCTAGAGATTTCTAGATCTAAAGGGGTTTCATTTTGTTTCTAACCGCATATGAAGGTGCCCGTCGCGTTTTTTCTGGTACTATCACTGTCGGGTTGCTAACAGTGACAGTAGGTATAGGCCTAAGGGGCGCTCTGTTCGTAGGCGATTTCGTCTACTTAGCGGGAAACACACAGCATCAGCTACGAATTGTTTGGCAGTGAATGTGTTAAGAAGCTGTCTCGATTCTTGTACAGTCAAGTGCAAAAATAAGCCTTTATCGTGACATCTAATTGTTGTTTTTTTTTATGGGTAAATTTTACAAAAATCTTACTAGCTCCATAGTAAGCTCAATAAGGCTTGTGTTGTGGATACTAGGTAGACGACGATATATTTAATGGATATAAATACTTAAATACATAGAAAACATTCAAGACTCAGAAACAAATTCGTGCTTATCACACAAATATTTACCCTTACCGAGATTCGATCCCAGGACCTTCAGCTTCGTAGGCAGGGTCACTACCCACTAGGCTAACCGGTCTATTTGTTTTGGGTGTCCGCTTGCCAGTCGGCAAAAGCCTTCTCCGGCCTTCTCCACTCATGTTTGTCTCTAACCGGTCGTCAAACATTAGTTATTTGGTTTCTTTATTTCTTTTGGGTGTCCGCTTGCCAGTCGGCAAAAGCCTTCTCCGGCCTTCTCCACTCATGTCTGTCTCTAACCGGTCGTCAAAAATTAGTTATTTGGTTTCTTTATTTATTTTGGGTGTCCGCTTGCCAGTCGGCATCAGCCTCCTCCAGCCTTCTCCACTCATGTCTGTCTCTGGCAACCCTGCTCCAGGTGACACCAGCACCAGGCCTGTTGTCGTCGTCCCATCTTTTGATCTGCCTGCCTCTCTTTCTTTTGCAGCCTCTTGGGTACCACTGGGTTACCTTTTTACTCTACTCCACTTATCTACTTATGCCTCGTCATAAATATGTACCGAAGCCTTGATTAACTGACATAGGAGCGTTGGGACATATTTATGAGTTAATTGTATGCACCCATAGTTAGTAGCATAAACCACACTTTTTGGGAATGGCTATTTTGGATAAATATCGATATATTTCCGAGTCTACGGTATGGTGTTCTTCAATAAAGAAGTGTTTACACTTTTAAGGGTTGGCAATGCACATACTCATACTCATACTCATACTCATTTATTCATAAAATATAAAAAATTACATGTCAAAAATAGAATTATAATATGTCAAATGAATTTGATCATTCAACTAGTATAACATAACAATATTTAGGTATGACTAACAAAATGTCAAAATTAGAATTATAATATGTCAAATGAATTTGATTATTCAATTAATATAACATAGCAATATTTAGGTATGAATAACAAAATGTCAACATTATACAATGATTAAAATTATTATTATTACCAATATTTTATATATACTCCTTAAAATTATAAAAAGCTTTATCAGTCAGCCATTTTTTTAGCTTATTAAGAAATGTCGCATCATTTTCAATACCTATCTTTCAATTCGGAGGGTAATTTATTGTAGGTACCCGGCCCTACTACATACATTATTTTTGTTGATTTCATAAGTCGACAACATGTCGTGGCGAATGTGTTCTTATTCCTCTGAGCAAGACGCATGCTTTTTGAAGTGTATTTTGGAATTTGGTGTATATTGCATATAAAGCCCTAGGAGTTGCAAGCGTCTGTAAGCTGCGGTGTCCGTATACGTTGTATAAAAACCGGCCAAGTTCGAGTCGGACTAGCAAACGAAGGGTTTCGTTCCATTATCTATAAAAAAGCAAAAAAATCACGTTTGTTGTATCGGAGCTTCCTTAAGTCTAACTATCGAGTTTCATGAGATACAGCCTGGTGACAGACGGACAGACAGACAGACAGACGGACGGACAGCGGAGTCTTAGTAATAGAGTCCCGTTATACTCTTTGAGTACGGAACCCTAAAAAGTGACGTTATATTCATATTTGTTGCAAGCAAGCATACGGCCTGTCCGATGGTAAGTAGATGTACCGTATAGAAGCTTGCAGCTTCACCAAGGGCGTGAGTGAATGCATGTACATACAGTTTTAACTTTAGGCCGTTAAACTAGGGCGATAGTTTACGATAGAAATAACCCTCGATCGATCCAGAACCGACCCCTTTGACCCGTTAATTGAAATTTACAATGTGTGACGGCCCCGGCGACAGCTTTGTCCCGTTATAAATTGAGACACGGATTTCCGCTCGGCTTGCGGGCTAATCAGGCTTAAAAATTAACTTAATTTCATATTAACCCTTTATTTGATACTAGCTGCTTCGGCTTCACTCGTATTGCAAACAACGCAGGCCCGCGGGATAAAATATAGAATGTAACCACCGAGAAAATCCATTATACACGCATGTGAAAGACTTTTTGAAATCGAGTGTCTGGGCGCAATCGTTGCCCACTTCATGAAAGATACCTTAGTACTTTTTGTGGAGGCGCTTAAGAAATGTGTTGTTGGAGGAAAACGCTAGGAGTATCTTCAACTGAATTACTTACTAATGAGTCCATACTCCAGGAACTCGGCATCAAGCAGCACCTATCGTTCATAATGCAACATTTTCGGGCATATAATTATGTCGTCAAGGAGACGTAGCTAGTCCAGGGAAAGGTCGAGAGGAATGGCGACGTGTTGTGAAGTTGACCAACACCTGAATTGCGACGTGTTGTGAAGTTGACCAAAACCTGAATTGCGACGTGTTGTAAAGTTGACCAACACCTGAATTGCGACGTGTTGTGAAGTTGACCAACACCTGAACTGCGACGTGTTGTGAGGTTGACCAACACCTGAATTGCGACGTGTTGTGAAGTTGACCAACACCTGAATTGCGACGTGTTGTGAAGTTGACCAACACCTGAATTTCGACGCGTTGTGAAGTTGACCAACACCTGAATTGCGACGTGTTGTGAAGTTGACCAACACCTGAATTGCGACGTGTTGTGAAGTTGACCAACACCTGAAATGATGACCACGACCACTCACCCAAGAGTGAAAACGACGAAGAAGAAGAAGCTTAACAATATATTACTTTAGATTACCAATAAATAAATATATGAGCACTAGGATTAGACGTACGACTTAACCAAATTTATGTATTCATGTATTACTAATGCAATATTAAACAAGAACCAAATCTGGTCAAAAACGACTACGCGTCCATTAGAATAACGACATGAATTAAGGCTCAAGGTAAAAGAGGTAGCGATACGCGGTAGCGTGCAGTCATTAATAATTGTGAGAAAATCTATGCATATTGGCATTGACTATTTTTAATATTACGTAGGAAGTAGTATAATTTTGTTGGGTGTTTATGCGATCTGTCGACATTCCATCTCTTTCGTCGTCTAACTCTCGTATTGTTTATGATGGAAAACTTTTAGCTAACGTCATCACCATGGGAGTGGATCTTCTGTACTTTAGTATTAATACCTATTCTGTGGTTCTATCACATTAATAAATAAATAAATTTTTGGGAAAAATCTTTCACAAATCCAAGTAGCACCATAGTAAGTACAATGGGGAATGAATGAAAATTTTAGAAGTGCCTGTTTTTTTTTTGGTGTTAGGAAGATTTCAAGAAGAATTCCTTAACGCCAGAAAAAAATTGCAGAATTTTCAGGTGCGTCAATTATTTTTGAAAAATATAAACAGTTTCCTCACTTACGTTTTGGGCTTAAGACGGCGAATGAGAAACTTTCCTTGATTCGTCTCATATTACAAAAAATATTTTGAATATCTGACCCTGGCAATGACAAATATAGCTGCTGCTGTTCCTGTCAATATTATTGCCAGTGTCAGCTTACCACGGATTTTTAAGATATTTTTTGTAATATGAGACGAATCAAGGAAAATGTCTCATTCGCCGTCCTAAACCCAAAACGTAAGTGAGGAAACTGTTTATATTTTTCAAAAAAAATTGACGCACCTGAAAATTCTGCAATTTTTTTCTGGTCTTCAGGAAGGTTATTCCTAACACCAAAAAATAAATCAGGCACTTCTAAAATTTTCATCCATTCCCCATTATGCTTGTGTAATGGGTGCTAGATGACGGTATATTTATTAGAAGCAAATATTCATGCACATCACACAAATATTCGCCCTTACCTTCCTAGGCAGCGTTACTACCCACTACGCTAACGCCGCTGGGCCGTTTTATTGTAGAACGTATCATAATGACTTCCCCGCTAATCGTTCACGCGCCGGAAAACAAAACGCTTATACTATCTGACTGCGACATGCACATTGCATGTAGTAAAATATTAGTATTTTACGCTACAGCCCTTGGCTTGCACTCTACCCTGAAACCAAACAGCAAAACCAATTACATTTCAATAAAAATAATTGGAGTTTTATCATCGCTCATTATGCTTTATCGGCATTATCTATTTGAATACGATTCACGGAATAACGTATTTTCATTATACTGGTTTCCCACAACTAAGCTAGGCTATATTTTTTATATAAATCGGCAATGGAACTGACGTGTAACTAAATCAAATGGTACATTACTGCAGAGGCTGGGAAAATAGGAATAGGCTTGTTGCGTGGTGTTAAAATTGATATCGTAGTGTTGCTAAATGGATAGTAAACCATCAAATAATTGTAATAAAGTATAAATTACAAAATATAAAAAATCATATAAAGATGTGGACCAGAAAGTTTAGAACAAATATGTATTTTTTTTGTCCAAGAGTAAATTTCAAGCTACCAACAGAATCCTTACGCTTTTATAGAAAAAAATTTTACGACAGCTATGGACCTAAATGAAGTATTTCGCGACCAAAACAGCAATTAACTTGATTTTCCATACAAAGATTAGTACTAATTGCAACGTGTGACGTCATACTTTAACGTCCATCAGTATGAAGCGTTTCGGCAGCCGCCAGCGAGGTTCATCATTAACTCAATGCTTGGGTCTTTATGTTCTTTAATTGTAGTAGCTCCCATACAGACATATTGTGTTCCTCTCTAAAAACTGGTTAAAATGGCATCGTAAAAAAATCTAAGATCACAAGCCTATTGCCGGCCAAGTAGATATAGACGGACGAGTGTAGCGAGTCCCGATAGGGATACGAGCCTATATCTATCTATATCTACTCTACGGTCAGATTTTTTTCGGGCGCGGCGAGACGGGAGATCTGTAATGGAATTTCATACAAAATCGGAGGCCTAGCCTGCAAAGCGACCTTCTTCTGTTTCAGTATCAATTGGGTTACGATAGACGATATAGTACATTGGCACATCACTAAGACTCAGTCGATTAGATTATATTACGATAACAAAAATGCATATTGAATTCAAACATGCACTCTCCTTATCATATCACGATCGCTACATCCATATTTCATAATTAGCATTTCCTGGAAAAGATAAACATGTCTCACCTAAAAACAGCTATAGCATGCAATCTGAATTTCACTTCAGACTTAAGCAATTATTTTGTAATGATATTGCACGATTATTGAAATTGATTAGAATTGCGTTGCACCTGATTTAAAACGTTTCAATTGACCTAGTAAAATATTAAATTGTTATTATTATTATGAATATTATGATACTGCTATATAATGATATAGGCATTAAAACACGAGTGTTAAATGTCAAATTAAGTACAGTTGCATACGTAAATTTACCTAAGTATAATGACATTTTAAATCTTCTGTCATGTTTTTGTCAGGAACTATGAGAGTCCACATTACCATAAAATTGAATTGGAAAGGATGTTTTAGGCTCATATCTATTAATTAATAAAAACCGCGGGTAGCGTGACAAAGGTTTTAGTTTAAAACTTCAATTAAAAATTATTGACGTAAAAAAGTTCTTTTCTCAAACATGCAATGAAATGACGTCATTACGTGGGTTATATCAGGCTTCAAAGTATCACGTTTCGGGCGGATCAACTCGAGAGAACTGCAAAGAAATTTCATACGAAATTGAAGGCCTAGGCCGGGAAGTAATATTTTTTTAATTTTCATTCCAGTATTTGTGGCACAGCTTCACGGCATTCACCCATGAATATTAGTTTGATTTGAGGAGTTTTTATTTATTTATTTTTTTGCATATTTGAGAAAAGCACTATACATGCCTGGCAGTGAAAACGGCTTGCCAGCTTCGTATCACTATCCGGCTTCCCTACGGTCGGCCGTCTATACCTGCTCACCCGCCAAACCCTTTTTTCCCGGCGTCTGCAGTAATGTACTATTATAGAAAGATTTAAAATCATCGTGTATTTATTACTATGATGTAATTTTACTACTATGATTGAATTTTAAGCCCATTATGGAATATTCTATAATTAGAACATTTATTTTTTTATTCCTTAATAACAAGCCAATTAATAAAAACAACAATATAAAACTTAACCTAAAGGTAAAAATTTGGCCTAAGTCGCCGTCAACAGGCAAGGTGCCCAGAAGGCTGGCCGAATTTCCTCGCTGTATAGTGATACTAATACGCTGTGCGAAATAGTGGCCAGCCCTCTGGTCGCCCGATGCCTCTATTAAGCGCGACGCCAAATCTTTGTATAGCCGACGCGCACTTGGCCCCCATGGCCCCAAGGTTTCAACGCCAAACGCCGCAAACATGTAGCTATTTCCTAGGATGGCATATTTGCGGCGCTTGAGGCTTTCGGCCGAAGATACCGCAGCGCCAGCGGTGGCACTGGTGCTTGGAACATGGGACGGTGCCAGGGTATCGACGCAAGTAGCATCCCAAACTAGCGGCCGACCCATTGCTCCAAGGCACCAGCGTCATTCCGTCAGGCCTCTTGCCGTCGTCCCTGGCCAGCCCACTGGGCTCGAGGACTGCCGGCACTCTCGCACTGACAAGGGCCCGACGGATGACATCGTTAATACGAGTACTGGCGTGGCGGGAGATCCTATACCAGCGCTCCGGACACATGAGAGGCCATGGTGGCCTAGTATGTCAACCATGGCGCCGCATTGACAGCGGTGTGGATGATTTGTTGATGCCCCCAAACGCAAGCTAGCTGCCAGGCGGAAGGTAGAATTATCCAGAAAAGTACCTATGTTTGGAGAGGGTAGCGCTTGCAGCCACAGACCCGACTTCCACTCTGCAGTCGCAAGGAGGCGAGCACGGTCTGCCGAGCTAGTTGACGTATCTAAAAGGTTTTTCCGTACTAGCTGATAGAGCGGCTCGTCCCATTGCCTCTGCGAACAGGGATTGGCAGGTGGGTCCGAATCGGGGCAGGTAATGGAACAAACGTTCCTGGCCTCGGAGCAGTGCGCGGCTTCCGTAGATCCAATGGAAGGATCTAATATATTTTCTATAAGGCTTTAAGCGCCATGCACCGAGGATAAGAAAGCAGGTAGAGCAACACAAGAAATTTTGCGGATACCCAGGCCGCCGAATCGAATGGTTAGGCTAGCCTGGGACCAAGTTCTATCGTCAAAAGGAATATTGAAGATCGATGTGAGTGTTTCTACGACTAATGTATCTAATTTTGAAATCAAAGTGGGGTATTTCCAAAAATGGGTTCCACGAAGTATATAATATGTAAAATTTGGGACGAAAAGACAATGCTTAATGATAGAATAGGCTGAATGAAGATTTATTTTGGCCAAACGGTGTGATGTTTCTTTGAAATTCTGAATTTTTGAGTCGACGAAGTTTTCAAAAGATTGATCTAAGACGGGACAACCAAGGAGGTGAAGCGATTCTTTGTTAATAATTTTGATACCCGGGGCAAGTTGACTAAAAAGGTCGATTGTATTTTCTTTGTCCGGACAGGAATCGGTGATAAATAGTTCACACTTGGAGACATTTAGCGAAAGGCCAATTTTTTCCATGTCTGTGTTATTTTTTTTTCAATCTTCGAGGACGGAAATCGCTTCCCCGCCGAGGGTTCCGTCATCTAAATACCATACGTTTAATTTTGAATTTAGCTCCTTAATGATGGGATGTACAGCAAGGCTAAAAATTGCTGTGCCGAGCGGATCGCCTTGTTGACAACCTACAGAAGATTAGAATAGTTTTAATTATGTTTTAATTTTTATGTAAAATATTGTATATTTTGCATGATGCATTCATGTAAATAATGCATCACTGACATGTTAATTGTGTATAGGTAACTGTCTATGTTCTAGCAAAATATATAAATAAAATACAATTAGTTCAATTCAATAGTGGTTTCTGTACTTATAATATTAACACATAGGGAACTCTGTGGGCAGAGGAAAGCGTACGAGCAGACCCATCCAGCGGGTTCCTGCCACTGAAAATGTATATAAGGTAATGATGTAAGTATACAAGGGTATAAAATATTCACTATAATTTTCGTAATTCAGCATATATGAATTATATATTATGAATTATGAATTATATTACGCCACCAAAACGCAATTAGAAATAAACATAGGTACTCCCCATATACTTACACTCTATGATATTATGCATTGAAAGCGAACTCAATATAAAGTACCCAAAACGTTGTATAATTGTTGGAACCCACAATAGAGCCCGCGGGTAAGTAACCAAAGGGTCCCCGCGTGCATCCCTAGAGCCCTGGGGGCTCTCGTCCGTTACGAACACGTCTTAGAATAAAATAGAATAGAATTGAGAGGAGTCGGTGTCTCCGTCCATTTATTGTTAAGGATTCGTTGTCATAACAGTTTATAAACAAAATAGTAAATAAGTTTCGGTCAAAAATGACATTTTTGGTAAAAGCTTTTGTTTTCGACTGTACTTTTCTGTATACCATAATCAACTACTCATTGAGACGATTCTAACAAGCCCAAACTCAACGGGGTTGCGTCGGTTAAGTACTGAATTCCCATGGCCACCTTCTGTCTTCATCATCAGATCAGATCGATGGTACCATAAAATTTAATTGTCATCCAAACTATATCTTTAATTAAAATTTCAGCTCAATCGGTTGAAGATATCTGCTTCAAAATTGAGTTGCAAGATTATATCCGAACAAATATAGTTACATACCTATACATAAATAAGTAGTATACATTGCAAGTTAATATAAAACTTGTAAAATAAGGGTCACTCACTGACTTCACTTAACAACGTGTTTTCTCGGAAGCCCTGGTGAGGTGACACCCTTACTCACCACTAGGAATTAGACTCTGTATGGAATATTACCGCTAAAGAACGTCTATAGATGCAATAAAGTCATTATTACAGTTAATGCGAAGAATCCCCCAATAACCAGTCACACGACCCTGCATATAAATTAGCCTCGCCACGCAATACGGTCAAACTCGCCCCAGCCCGCGTCCGTATTCGCCCCACGTACACTGTATCGGGCAACGATGTTCAATATTTCGATTAAGTGAACGTGTACGAGCTTAATTCTTCCGTGAAGTGTGACTGCAATAAAAATGAGGGTTTTTGACTTATTTTTCCGTTTAGAGGGGACGTGGAAAAATTGGTATTTGACTTCGTTGATTCTACTGACAATTGCCGGTATTGGGAAATATGGAGTTAATTCATAATGTACCATTTGTGTTTTAGATTTACTTTTTAATTTGTAAGTCCACGCGTACTTTTACACTGTACTTTATCTTTTTATACTTAGTATAAAATATGATAGGTACTTTATTAAAATTAAAATGTAAAATTTATTTCAAATCGCAATAATATTTCCGGTATGGATAAGGTTAAAGTCGCTGTCGCAAATTTGAAGCACTCTTACGGTCACTATAGATCGTACAGAGCCGTGGCCCATTTGGGGGACGCTAAATAGACTCAGATCGTACATTGGCCGCTGCAAGGAAGACATGACCAGATGGGACTGCATTGTGGCCACTTTACCCAATGTGTTTGCGATACAGCACCGCAAACCATGTTGCACTTGATAGCATGCCCCACATGCCCACACTCCTGCTCGGAACACATCCTGAGAGACGCGACTGCCAGAGCTGATCACACAGCTCATTGGGCATCTCTTATTTGAGGAACCTTGACACGAAGAAGAAGAAAACTAGATCGTAAAATTCGTAAAGTATCATTGAAAAACTATCCATTAAGTATCTTCCTTAATTTATGTACTTATGGGAAAATTCAAACTCAACTCAAATAATGTTAGGACGGAATTATGGTTTCATTTTATTCGATTCCAACAATTAAGGCGATCGTAGCGCCAAAATCTGTATAGATAAACAGACTAACAATTACAGAGACATGGCGACACGTAATTTATTATTCCAGCTGTTAAGATATTAAATCTTGTATTAGATTAAATCCTGCATTAAATTTAAATGGAATTTGTTTTGAACCTAAATTTAACAATTGTCTACGTTTTTGGTGTCATGCTATTAAGTAACTTACGTCTCCAAAAGTTGTCTATAATTTTCACAATTCACGAGGATACTTGGAGGTTTCATTATTATTGTCATCTTAGCAGTTAGCAGGTTTAACCGTTAGCTTAGGCGTAGAACTGATGGCTGTTGAGGCGGAAAGGTTCTCGAGTGGCGGCCACATAGCAGAAGGCGGGGCGTGGGTAGACCCCCCACATGGTGGACTGATGACCTGGTAAACGTCGCGGGACTCCCCTGGATGCGGGTGACGCAGGAGCGGTCATTGTGGCACTCTTTGGGGGAGGCCTATGTGCAGCAGTGGATGTCTTTCGGTTGATAATTAATTATGATGATGATAACCTTGCCATGATGTGGCTGTCATGTTGATTGGGTACTAGTTACTTAACCAGTTGATGTAACAACCATGTTATAATATAACACGGTTTTATCACCGTTAAATCTCCCAAAGTATAAATATTCCCAATATTCCAAGCCAACGACTAATCGTACAGTTTGAAAATTGTAGGCTTCTATCTGCCCGCGCGGCTTCACTCGCGAATTACAAATAACGCAGCATTTTTTGTTTAAAACGGATTACACAGTATTACAGTGAGCCACCAAGGCACTGTGAAATGCATGTACACAATGTTATTTAAGTAACATGAACTTATAATAACAAATATCGTCTCACATAACCTCTTACATTCATCATATATTATCTTCCAACTACTTGCACTAGTGTTACTTATGATGTGACGCTGCTTGCACCCGGGATAAGCCAAGCTACATTTCCAAAGTGACATCGGTAACTTCCTGGCTCAGCGTAGCCGATTTACAATTAGTTTGGCTCTAGCAAAGTAGCAGCCTAACCAAACCTAACCCTGCAATATTCACGGCCTGACATCGCATACTCCTAATCCAAGCGTTTAATTGTACGAGCGAGCGAAGCGAACGAAGTTCTAGTTTTAGCTTGGCACAAATTCTTTCGTTTTTATTTATTTACTAGTGACCCGCCCCGGCTTCGCACGGGTTTATATATGTATAATACTGTAACGAGATAAACCGTGTTTGATGGTATGCGTAGACGGCTATCACTTACCTATGTGTGTAACAGCAACCTGACGAACTCGAAGAGTCGTCCACACTTGATTTTATGCACCGCGCTAGTCAGTCAGATAGATTTCTCACAGAGGTGGGTATGCTTTGGGTTCACGGTCATAGGAGCAATTAGTGCTTTCTAAAGAGGGCGCCATGCATTTCAATTTATACTCTAAAATGCAAAAGAGTTGTATGCAGGAGACCTATTTAGTAGCTAGCCACATAGAAATATGAACAAAGATTCAATTACAGAAAGCAAGTTTATTACAGTTCTCACAATCGTTTTAAATATTTACTAAACCTTAACTCTACTGTAGGGATAGCGGCGTGGCTCTCTCAGATGAGATTAAAATATAGGTCCCTGACCGAGGACGAAGTTTGACTCTAAAGTTAAATCTTTATATATAAGTAGGCTTTATTATTACGCTTAGGTCTGTGTGAGGCTCGTTTGCATTATTAAATTACAACATTAATATCTCATGGCAGATTCCATGAATGACACCAAAAAAAATGGAGGGAGGTCACCTCTAGAAACCCGCTACACGTGCGTCACGTCCCGCTGCGGTCCACTGCGTCTACCCAGGCTCCCAGATGAGAAACTGCTCGTGTCGGCATCCGCATGTGAAGTACAAAAGGGGCGTATCACCGCGCGCGAATTCTTGCGCCCGCTCAATTGCCTGTCCGCAACTGGAGCCCCCGCAAGGCAGCCAGCACGTTGTCGCTGTAAATCACAATCAACATTTAAGACTTGAACGAACAAACAACTATCACTTTCTCTCCGACCACATTTCGACAGAAATTACTAGAACTAGCTTTACCTGGCAAGAGTTCAAAGCTAAGCGTTGGTGATTTTCCGCCTCCCAGATATCTTCTTTAAGAAGTAGTGTGTTACATCTGAAACAAAGCAATGTCCCTCCTCTAAAAAACCGCCGCTTGAACACGATAAATATTTCTTCCGCTAGATCGGCGACAATTTCATTTCACTCACCGACATTTCCAAAGCGTCAAAGCATCTCTGTGTCACTGGATGTATGCTGCTACATTTAAGTTAAACAAATGGCCTCCCGGCCGAAGCGAGCACCTCTCAAAAATTGCGACCTTTTCGCTCAACGCATTTTCGAAGAAGAACTTCTCATTGCTTTTGACAGCCGAGAAAAAAAAAGAAGCTACCATAGACAATCCCCATATTCTGTTCAAATACCATAGAGGTATAGACCTGTAGTTATGCCTTGGATGCATGACGACAAATTATTTATCAAAAATCAAATATGATCATATTTTCTAATAGCTTGTTAAAAGTTAAGGATTATTCCTAGCGCTTTGACAACACACAAAAAAAAGACTTATATCGTTGCCTTGAACGAGATGATAAACGCTCTGGCGCAGTTCCTCCGTTGGTCAACAGATGTCGGAATCGTCGCTTGCGCCGTTCTGCAATAGATGGCGCTATGAGTCTGAAAGTTAATGTGTCGATGCCGAAATTACACCGTAACATTACCGCTTCAGTTAGATAAAAAAAAATTTTTTTTTTTCAAAAAAAATTTTTTTTTTTTTTTTTTTTTTTTCAAAATTCTATGTCAATATAAACCTGTAGAGAGAGAGGATATACATAACTCCTTGTCCAACCATCCCACTAAGAAAGCGCACTGCCTTCACTATACATCATACGCAGCTCAGCCTATAGTACGACCATGCCGCATATGAAAGGTCATCGACCCCTGACCTACACAAGAGTTCCTCCTTCAGGAGCAAAAAAAAATCCAAAGATGTACGTGGCGATATGACAGGTGTCATAGCGTCTCGTTAGAAGCTAAAACTAGCTTTCAAAAGTTTGAAAAGTTCAAAACGATAAAATGCGGCTGACTGCTCGTGAAGCTTCCAGCTTGCTGCCCATAACGTTCTGAAATATTTCAATTACCATAACAAAGCAACACTAACGTAAAGTTTTAGGAAGTACTGTCTATGATTAAAACCAGCGCTTGCATATGTTGATAAGACATATACCCGTGATATATACCTACTCACTTTAATGCACCAAGTAGAAATCGTAACAGACTAAAAAATAACAACCCCTTTTTCACACAGAAATCTTTAAGTAGTAGATCTTAAAAGTTATACTAGATATGTCCATATGACAGAAGCAGAGATAAGAAGACTTATTGTCCTTTTAGAGAAGTACCGAATTATTTCGTTCAGCAGTAGAATAATATCAAGTGGATACAGAAGTTCCAAGTAGCTTAAGCCTAACGTCGACAGTTATTTACCTAAACTAACACGCGCGTTCCTATCATGCGACTTATGCCATACGTATGCGTATGCGTATGCCTATGCTATGCTATGCTATGCTATGCTATGCTATGCTATGCTATGCTATGCTATGCTATGCTATGCGGGCGTCCCCACTTCTATGAACTTAACTACAAACCTAGCTATCTATACGATGCGCTAGTTCTACGCTACGTTACTTACCTATTTATTTACCTAACAAACCACACTTAAAGCATGCACTAGTGTGTTTGATATTTATCCTATATTGTTACCTAACACAATCGATGGCCAACTCGAAGGTGTATCCTAATATCGAGGTCAACTGTACATTCCGGGAATTTCGATTTGAGTGCATAATAATTACCTACAGGCATTTACCTAGGAAATACTACGTTCCTATATCTGACTCAACGAATAAGGGTTACTCAAACTGTAAAAAAAATCCATGTCTGGTTTCACATTGACAGACGTAATGGCTACTTACGGTTCGTTTATTACCTAATATACCTACATGAATTCTTCACCAATCAGTGGTTATCCAAAATAAGCTTGAAAATAAAACATGAGTCTACCTAACAAATAGGTCAAGGTCATTATCATTAACCTCATAGTAACTCTAATGATTTATTCGAATAGTATTCTGTCTGACTGTGTCAGTCTGGTTGTGACTTCTGAGTGAAATTGTAAAGTCAAATCCGATTAAATGAATTGTGATAGCATACAGTTCAGATACTTATAGTTATTAGGTTTCCATAAAAGTTTTCCAACTCTTTCCTATTTTGTGTCTATATGTATGCGAACATACATACCATGGAACTAAATTCCATTAAAGCGACCCCAAAGAAAAGAAACCACCATAACGTCAACAGAATGATTCACATCTAGTACTATCCAAAAGATGTCGCTAGCTTCAACGAGACAACATCCATCTGTACAACTATAACATAGAATGCCCTTCATGTGGTACTGTAGAATACTACTCTCAGAGGAGAAATAGACTCCCACCCAATATTTAAGAAAATACGGATTAAATGCCAGTTACCCCAAACAAGAGAATCCTACGACAATTATATGAAAGATAAAATGTCTAACCTCAAACACTAGTGAACACCTTGAAAAGGTAGCCAGTCATACCCAACGACCGCTGCAACACGAAGCTGAGAAGCGATCAACCCGCAGTAACAGTTGTTGACCTTAAGATGACATGAGCCAGCTTCGACAAACATCTCCTTCGCAGACCTGAAATTCGTCATCAATGGACAAGCCTGAGATAAAAGAATTCGCTTTTATGGTATAAAGCGCAGTTAGCAGATTTAAATTGTTGTTTGAGCTCATCCACAGTGCTAATAGGATCTACCTCTAAGCCTTTCGCTTGCAATACAAATAAAACAGTTCGTCTTTGGTCATGTTATCTAACCCTGAGTAATTATAATAATAAGTTACACAAGATAACATTCAGCTTTTCTGAACAAAGAAAGAGAATACTCCTTTGAGTATTACAGTGATAAAAAGAAGAGTATTTCTTTTACCATTAATTAAGCTTAAATCCTATAAATATACTGACTCAGTAATGTTGTATAGTAACATACAAAATAAAACCACCATCTTGCATTGTGGCTATTACAGTTTTAAAAGAGCAGAGTAGAAGTAGCAAGCTATTATTAACATAAAAGTAAAATTCTTACTTGAACCTTCATACCTACTTAAAGTTATGAGTGAGATATACTTCTTTCCACTCCAAGAATAAATAATGACATATACATATATATGTAATAAGGTTATGGCCTAATGCCATTTAATTAATTAATTAATTTAACAAATAAGTAGTACTTATTATCAAGCATTTTAATGATTGGCTTATTGCCTTAAGTATTTTGAGAAGTGTTACATGAATTTACCATTCCATAGAATACAAATAAACATGGTAAAACCATTTATATATAAGTATTCTATGTGCCAGTAACTGTATATTGCAGTGCATAGTTTTGCTTTCACACAAAGCAGTAAAAAAATATTCCAAGTTTAGTTCAGGAGAATTGAAATGTCAAGTTTGACAGTTAATTTATAATAGTTACAAACAGTACCTTATATTGTGTCCAGTTGGAACACCAAAATTTATATTTCACTCTACAGAGTGATGAGAAAAAAAAATTACACCCGTTGACACAAATAGTAAAATGCTTTGACACATGAACAGTAGATATAGATATTTGATAAAGACTATGTAACTCAACAAAATATAAGCCTCACACAACCCTACTCAGACCGCATCTAATACAGGTAATTCCTACTATCAAAAAAAACACCATGCACCGATAACCGTTGAAACCTCAACCCCAAAGCATCACGTTGGGCCGACAAAATGTAACGAGATAAACCGTGTTTGATGGTATGCGTAGACGGCTATCACTTACCTATGTGTGTAACAGCAACCTGACGAACTCGAAGAGTCGTCCACACTTGATTTTATGCACCGCGCTAGTCAGTCAGATAGATTTCTCACAGAGGTGGGTATGCTTTGGGTTCACGGTCATAGGAGCAATTAGTGCTTTCTAAAGAGGGCGCCATGCATTTCAATTTATACTCTAAAATGCAAAAGAGTTGTATGCAGGAGACCTATTTAGTAGCTAGCCACATAGAAATATGAACAAAGATTCAATTACAGAAAGCAAGTTTATTACAGTTCTCACAATCGTTTTAAATATTTACTAAACCTTAACTCTACTGTAGGGATAGCGGCGTGGCTCTCTCAGATGAGATTAAAATATAGGTCCCTGACCGAGGACGAAGTTTGACTCTAAAGTTAAATCTTTATATATAAGTAGGCTTTATTATTACGCTTAGGTCTGTGTGAGGCTCGTTTGCATTATTAAATTACAACATTAATATCTCATGGCAGATTCCATGAATGACACCAAAAAAAATGGAGGGAGGTCACCTCTAGAAACCCGCTACACGTGCGTCACGTCCCGCTGCGGTCCACTGCGTCTACCCAGGCTCCCAGATGAGAAACTGCTCGTGTCGGCATCCGCATGTGAAGTACAAAAGGGGCGTATCACCGCGCGCGAATTCTTGCGCCCGCTCAATTGCCTGTCCGCAACTGGAGCCCCCGCAAGGCAGCCAGCACGTTGTCGCTGTAAATCACAATCAACATTTAAGACTTGAACGAACAAACAACTATCACTTTCTCTCCGACCACATTTCGACAGAAATTACTAGAACTAGCTTTACCTGGCAAGAGTTCAAAGCTAAGCGTTGGTGATTTTCCGCCTCCCAGATATCTTCTTTAAGAAGTAGTGTGTTACATCTGAAACAAAGCAATGTCCCTCCTCTAAAAAACCGCCGCTTGAACACGATAAATATTTCTTCCGCTAGATCGGCGACAATTTCATTTCACTCACCGACATTTCCAAAGCGTCAAAGCATCTCTGTGTCACTGGATGTATGCTGCTACATTTAAGTTAAACAAATGGCCTCCCGGCCGAAGCGAGCACCTCTCAAAAATTGCGACCTTTTCGCTCAACGCATTTTCGAAGAAGAACTTCTCATTGCTTTTGACAGCCGAGAAAAAAAAAGAAGCTACCATAGACAATCCCCATATTCTGTTCAAATACCATAGAGGTATAGACCTGTAGTTATGCCTTGGATGCATGACGACAAATTATTTATCAAAAATCAAATATGATCATATTTTCTAATAGCTTGTTAAAAGTTAAGGATTATTCCTAGCGCTTTGACAACACACAAAAAAAAGACTTATATCGTTGCCTTGAACGAGATGATAAACGCTCTGGCGCAGTTCCTCCGTTGGTCAACAGATGTCGGAATCGTCGCTTGCGCCGTTCTGCAATAGATGGCGCTATGAGTCTGAAAGTTAATGTGTCGATGCCGAAATTACACCGTAACAATACAATTAATAAATGCATGTATTATATATATAAACCTTCCTCTTGAATCTGCATCAAAATCCGTTGCGTAGTTTTAAAGATCTAAGCATACATAGGGACAGACAGACAGACAGACAGCGGTAAGCGACTTTGTTTTATACTATGTATTGACTAGGGACCCGCCCCGGCTTCGCACGAGTTTATATGTGTAATAGGTACTAATTATACTATGTAGTGATAATACATGCATGTATTTTACATATAAACCTCCATCTTGAATCACTCTATCTATTAATAAAACCGCATCAAAATCCATTGCGCAGTTTTAAAGATCTAAGCATACATAGGGACAGACAGACAGACAGCGGGAAGCGACTTTGTTTTATACTATGTAGTGATTTAAACAAAGTAAAAAAATTAAAATTATTAATTAAGCATACGAAATTATATTAAATTTACATTTCTATACTAACCAAGCATAAAATACTAGCTAATAACAAATCGAAATGAGATAGTCCAACTTATCACACCCACAACACAAGCCTTACTGAGCTTACCGTGATTTGTGTAAGATTGTCCCGTAATATTTATTTATTTATTTATTGTAATTAAATTATACTAAATTAAGTATGTAGTGAGATCACACAGTACATTAATGATATCGTGTGTGAATGTCCAGGTGTCTAGATGTCAAGCTGTTCGGCCGGTATAGGTATTATTTAAATTCACTTTTCATGATATATACTAGTTATTACAAGTTTTAAGCGCAGGCACACGTACAGTCAAGCCCAGCCGAGACTAAAAAAACATGGGTTACCTTCGCCTTAACGGCCTTACATCGCACACTCTTAACCCAACCGTTTAATTCGGGTCTAATTCATTTTAGATATTCCCGATTCGCCCCCACGTCCCCGTTGATTAATTAACCCCGTTTGATTAATGTATGGAAAAACAATTCAGTAAGCGAGGCGAGGTCGAATGTGCCCGTGAAATTGTGTATCGTGGTTATCGATTTCGTTATTTTGAGCCGCGGAAAGAGAATTAATTACCTGTTAGATTTATTTTATTGGAGTTATTTGTTAGTCCGTTTTGGAGTTAATTAAGGTTAGAAATTACATACAGTCAAGTGCAAAAGTATGTATCGATTTAATCCTCTCGTAAATATTTACCGACAGGACATATTAACGAGTAAGTTGTAGGTATACACCCATATTTTTACACTTCACTGTATTAGGGTGTTAAATAAATAATAATAAAAATAAATAAATATTTGTGGACAATCTTACACAAATCAACCTAGTCCCAAACTAAGCAAAGCTTGTACTATGGGTACTAGACGACGATATAGATACTTATATAGAGAAATAAATACTTAAATACATAGAAAACATCCATGACTCAGAAACAAATATTCGTGCTCATCACACAAATAAATGCCCTTACCGGGATTCGAACCCAGGACCTCTTGCTTCGTAGGCAGGGTCACTACCAACTAGGCTAAAGCGGTCGTCAAAAACTCTCAGGTTACAGTTATTGGCATTCTAGTCTATAACATAGGTGATAGTAATAAAAATAAAATAAATAAATAAAAAAAGATTTATTGTCGCAAAAAAAACACAAAACCACAAAATGCAGAAAATAAATGATGCGACAATAGGCTCGGGGCTCAGCGTTTGCTGCTAGCCTGTCGACTATACAGCGCTGTTTAATATATGTGTGTGTTATGATCTGAACACTTAGTGCTTTTAGTGTGGGGCGCAATTTTTTTTGAAGTGGATACTTCTTTGCTCGCGTTCTTGTATAGGGGTACAGTTCAAAATGTATCACGTGACTTCCGGAATAACTTTTTGTAGAGAAGCCTAATCTGATTTCAAATAATTGTTTGTTACATGTTTTAATCCTTCTTTATTTACCATTAGTTGTTAATCTCAAAATGTTATTTAGTTTATGTGGCGGACATGAAAATAATGCTGAAATGACCGCCATTTTCAATGTAGGTATCGCGAGTCAAAATGAGCTAAGTACGTCAGTCAATGTTGCCATATATACCGATTTATCTGTACTTATACAGATTTTAGTGAATTAATTCAGATATATATTTTACAGGTACCTACAGCCAACAAAGAAGTATCCACTTAAACTTAATTAACATTTGTATCTCCGACACAACCCGCTTCTTTTTATGTTCTTTACTGACCAGAAACATAGATTTTCAGTCAGTGTATCCCGAGAAGTATGTGTTGATTTATGACCTAGAATGTCGTAACACATATTTCACATCTTTATATATACTTAGGATTTATAGGCTTTCGCGCGCTGTTTCCGCAACTCGACGTCAAATGTGGCTATTTTGCGTGTATATATAATTTATATATAATGATACAAAAATTATAATAGCTTGTGACTGTGACTACAAGTAATCAAAAGGTAATTTCGCCTTTACAAAAATGTATTTTTTCCCTCTGTTATGTACTTGTTGTTTTTTTTTGTGCAATAAAGTGTTTACAGCTAGGTACTACTACTAATCGATAAGAAAACTATTTTATTTATCTCTATAATATGTTAGTATCTCTTATAAGCGTTTATTTCTCTATATTACAAAAAAACGCGTTTGTTGCTGAGCGATGAGGCCGGATATAAAAAAAACTGCAACTCAGACGATGCGCAATTATCAACCGTTAGCCACGACAAATAATAATCAATACGAATTATGACACGATATCTTGAATAATTACATATTCATAAATAAGTAATCAGATATCATTCATAAAGATTATAATGATAAACGTATTAGCGCGATAGTAAAATCGGGGAGGTGTCACAGGGGTCGGTTCTCAGCCGGTTGTTATTCAACAGTTGTTGCTCAACATGGGGAAAGTATTGAAGGTCTTGGCGATCACGATTGGGACGGTTGCCATATTGGGCATGATTGCAGGTAAATTAAACCACATAATCAAATTATTGTTTTACACGGGTCTAACGCGATATTTATTTACCTTGCTGGGACGACAGTTATCTGCGGCCATGGCCGGTGCAACCCGTGTCGTTATCGAAACGTCAGAAATAAAGGTAAATAAATATCGAATTAATCCCGTGTAAAACAATAATTTTAATATGTGTACAAAGCGCGAGAGTTTAATGTGTTAAATTAAACCAGTAATGTAATTATAATAGCCTCATTTCCAGTTGAGAGACTCAACATCATAGTATAAAAAATATTCGTCAGAAATTTTATGCATGAGTGTGTAATTTTTGATGAAATGGGCTTGTGACCTTAAATTTGTTTACGATGCCATTCGAACCAGTTTTTGTAGATGAACAAATGTTTGTATGGAAGCAACTACATTTAAAGGACATTAATACCCAAAAAATTGAGTTAAAGACGGACCTCGCTGACAGCAGCCGAAACGCTTCATACTGATTGGCTTTAAAGTATGACGTCACACCGTGCAATTTGTACTAACCGTTGGATGGAAAATGAAGTAAATTGCTGTTTCGGTCGCGAAATACTGCGTTTAGGTCCATAGTTGTCATACAAATTTGTTTCTATAAAAGCGTAAGGATTGTATTGGTACCTTTAAATTTACTCTTGGACAATAAAAAAAAAACTTTTTTTTCTAAACTTACAAGGTTCATATCTTTTTATGATTTGAATTTTATTTTGTAATTTATACTTTATTACAATCATTTGATGGTTTACTATCCATTTAGTAACACGACGTTATCAATTTTAACACCACGCAACAAGCCTATTATCTTTCACTGACAGATGGTTGTAATCGGCTTTTAGTTTCTAAGGTTCATATTCAAGTAGTTTAAAATTGTTCAAAACTTGTCCAAAAGATCGTATAATATTGAAAGACAGGATTTAATATGAATGATGAAGACGTGTTTTTAGCTAAAGTATGTTAAAAATAGGTCTTCAAGTAATTTATGCGGCTATAGTATACAATTAAATTTTACATACCTACATTAAACGATCTTATAAATGTTTTTTTTATAGAATGATATCACAATAACTAAGTATTTTATATTACTTATCAACTCAGTCACATTCTTGTTCCACTAATATTATAGTGTCTAATAATAAGATGTGCTAAATTTTTAATCGAATATAGGTTTGTAAATTCTTTGAGCTTGCATAGTGACTTTCAGTACTCTAACCTTTTCTTTCACACAAATTACAATTTTAGCTTTGACATTGGACGACTTTCCAAGAATCGTATTCTTCCAAATTAAATATATTCCAGATAATTTATAAGTCTCATCAATCAACTATGTCAGCCCTTTGTCTGAGCCCTGACTTCACAACTTGTCCATTGTTATGACTAGTTGGCTAGATTGAGTTTTCTCCACTCGAAAATAACGATTTTAAGACAGTCTTGTAATCAAGTTTCGATTGGTTTAGCGTTCTTGTTAAGAGATCTGAAAGGGTTTAGGATATTGAGAGGTCTTGTCTTGATTTAGGTCAAACTTGTTTTAAGACATTTTGAGTATTTTTTTTATTTACATAATAATAATTAGTGTGTAATTGTTTATGCAGGAGGTTGAAATGAATACCAAAGGAAGAGCAAAATAAAAAGAACTTTAAAAGGGTCATCAAAAAGAAAGGTGATTGAAAAACTTGGCCAAATGGAGGAACATCTTTAGCTTTTCTTTAGTACTACCATTGTATCCAGCAGTACTTATTATAGGTACAGGGTGTTTGGTCCATCGTTTGCCAAATTAAAACGGCAGGTACTTAGTTTAGATGAATTGCTATCAATTCGGGCATTAAAAAAAATTTTGGCTCTACCACTTTATTTTCTTTTAAATTCAAGTTGAAACGCGTAAGCCCTTAGAATTTTAGTTATTTTTTAATAATCAAAAAAAACCAGTGGGTTCAGTTTTTTTTGAATGCCTAAAATGATAGCAAATGACCCAAACTTGCCGTTTTAATTTGGCAAACAATGGACCAAACAACCTGTATAAATCGCTGAACTGACAATGAAAACAACAGCATAAGCATCATCATCATTATCATCAACATCCTATATGCGTTCCACTGCTAGTTGCAAGCTTCCTCCCATGATCGAGATGGGAGTGATTTTATCCCCAATCGAAGACATAGGTACTAAACTCTTGAACTCGCAATATAAAGTATATGATACACAATTTTTGACGCCGACGATTTAATAATGTTTGTTCCACATGTCACAAATGGTTTCAACTCCTTTTTAGGGTTCCGTAGCCAAAATGGCAAAAACAGAACCCTTATAGTTTCGTCATTTGTTCTGCATTGTTGCTCTGTATTCTTATTCTTATGATATTTTGTAATTTTTTTCCTTGTGTGCGGTTGTGGCGTCATTGTTCCGTGTTTTCACCTAATGGTCACAACGGAAGACCAGCGATGGCGCCGCCAGCATTTACGCTGAGTTGTGACCATTTCGTGGCAAATGTTTATTATTTTGTCACGAATAAATGTTTTCTTTGTTTCTTTCTTTCTTTCATGTCCGTCTGTCCGTATGTCACAGGCAATTTACTCGAAAACTATATAAGTTGTATTTGAATGAAATTTGGAGTAATTTGTATTTGCGAATGTAATTAATGGGTTAAACTTATTTTTTTCACAGGTGGTATCACCTGGGGGGTCCTGTCTTCAAGAGGACCTGAACCACCAGAGCTGAAGCCCCTTGACTGGTGGGAGCACAGTGCGCTGTACCAGATCTACCCGAGGTCGTTCAAGGACAGCGATGGAGATGGCATTGGAGACTTACAGGGTACACATTCGTTAATATCGTATTTATTTTATAAATCCTGTATTTGCAACCTATGGTGACATAGGTTGCAAATGTGGCCCATGGGCTTTTTTACCCAAATGTGCGACTTTTACTTTTTTTTATCAGGATTTAGATTTTTTGTTCAGAATCATGAGCACTCTTGATCTCGATAAAGAAAAAAAATCACCCCAACTTTTTCAGACGGGGCAGGGAGGGAAAATCTGGAACTATTTGAGAATACGGATTACTTGCTCTTAGGAGTCCCGAGACCAATTTTCGAGAAAATAAAAACTGCATGCATTCTCAAAAAAGTCTGTCTTAAATTGGAGTTCCTTTTATTACGTTAATGAATAGTGCCTGTTGTAAGGAACAATTGCTTTAGAACCCTGCCTAACTAATTCCACACTCCAGGTATCATCAGCGAGCTGGAGCACTTCCCTGACGCGGGGGTGGACGCCATCTGGATGTCCCCGATCTTCGAGTCCCCCATGATCGACTTCGGGTACGACATCAGCAACTTCTACAAGATCCATCACGAATACGGAACGATGGAGGACTTTAAGGAGCTGTTGGAGAAGGCGCATAGCTTGGGTAAGTGTTCTTATCGGGATATACATCATCATCATCGTCAGCCTGGGTCTGTACACTGCTGGTAATAGGTTCCCACGCACGTTAATGAGATCTGGCATCAGCTCTTTGCCAGTTTCTACCTCCTGCAGTTTCTTTTTCGTTGAGAAAACCTCGGTAGAGAAAGCTACTAGGTTATGTATCCAGTAAAAACTTCCCGACAGCCACCATAATATGCGCTCTTATGCGTAGGACTCCAGAATCTCACTGGAGCCCTCCTCACGCCTCGCCACATCTGGCTCGTCCTAGGGCAAAAGCGACCTTCATCGGCTTTCTTGGGGCTAGCTCCTTCCCTATGATTCTCATTATTCCACTTAGTAAAAGTGTTCTACGTTCTCCAGTAAACAGATATATGAACTGTATAATTACTAAATACTTCAGTTGTCTAATGACTGTTACGGTAAGTTAAGAGATGTCTTCAGAGGTAAGGATTTCTAAGCGGAAGGTCAATGGCTTTGATATATTCGGTCGCTGCATAAATTGACTTAAAAATGAGTAGAGTGGCTCCGTAAGCTGTAGACGCAAAAATGGTAAATAAAAAAAAACTTTAATAAAGCCCAAGATCTGATTTGAAAAAAATCATAAATCCAATTATCGAACCTGCTCACAAAACTTCACAGGAATCGGTAAAAAAATGCGACCTGTAGAGAAGAACAGCCGGATGTCCGCCGGACGTCAGATAGATATAAGAAAGCATTTTTGCCCACGCTGAAACTGAGAAATTCTTCGTTCGCTTTGATCACTTGTTCAATAAAATTCATAAAAATATTCAAAATTGTAAACAAGCAACATCCTTTTAGAATACCCTAATATCGATGATAAGATAACACAATTACCTACGCAAATTTGTGTATCAAAGATAATACACGATATGGACGATAAGCAAATATTTAATATCTTATTAATTCGTTTAAGTTTGTGTCAGTAAGTAATCTTTGGGTTGTCAGATCAGATAAGATAGTTCAGTTGATGAGATATTGGTTTAGGGGAATAATATACTTTGATTTGTAGATATTGTAGTTAATCTATTCAACACTGGAAGTACAGAGAGGATTCCAGAGAGCATTTTGTCAATTAGCTAAGAACTTTTCATTTGCACTCTCACATATTTAGTTAGGAGAAGCCTTGATGCCGCGTAGAACTCACAAATAAGGCCAATAAATATTTTGACGCCGCTGTTCCAACGTATGCGTTGTTAAAATCGTCACGCGTCAAAGTCTGCATATTTTAAGCATTCCAATCCTTCATCATCATCATCATCATATCAGACGAAAGACGTCCACTACTGGACATAGGCCTCTCCCAAAGAGTGCCGAAATTCCAATCCTTAAGTTCATGTAAAAAAGATCCTGATTAATCATTCAATAGGCTATCGGATTCCTCAAATAGTGCGATATTTATGGAGCAGCGAGGTGGAGCCGCTTAAATAAATGATCATTCGTTCGATAGATTACCCGTGCCGTCAAAAGGGAGTAAAAATACAGGCGTCACGAGGCTTTGACGTCCTTCGGAACGGGGACAGTTGGCTACATTTGCCTTCACTCCCGACAGTGTGAAATCAAATCGTTTTATTCCCGTTCGGTTTATTACATTTTCCGGAGTACTTATATTAAATTGTGGCTAAAAACGTTTTAAATAGGTATCTACTTTTAAAACTGTTTGAAATGTTAACAGTGGAAATAAAAACCGGCCAAGTACGAGTCGGACCCGCGCACGAAGGGTTCCGTGCCATTTTAAGTAAAGATATTTATTTTATTTTGTTTTAAGTATTTGTATAGCGGCAACAGAAATACATCCTCTGTGAAAATTTCAGCTGGAACTATCACGGTATCAGTGAGATACAGCCTGGTGATAGACAGACGGACGGACGGACGGACGGACAGCGGAGTCTTAGTAATAGGGTCCCGTTTTACTCTTTGAGTACGGAACCCTAAAAAAAGAATATGGTTTTACCAGTAGGAGAATTCTAGTACTTAACTAACTGTATGTAGACGTGCAATATTAATATAATCAAAATTAAAGTTTCTAGATTATGGTATCTATTTATATTATGTGCGACTATTTAATATTAAGTAGAGGCCAGTATATTCGAATAATCAAGGAGCCCCGTATCCACCCGTACCTATCACAAACCTCAAAACCTTGCACTTATCTAGCAGCACTCTGTCAAGAGTGCACGATTAAGAAGAAAAACCTAGCACATGTACTTCCAATCAATATCAAACACTATATTATTCTAGACGCTTATTCTTAACATTAAACATTTACCTGCACCGAATTTTAAATTGAACCTTTCAAATCTCCATAAACCAGGTTAAAGTGCCTCATAATCTATTTAGCAGTATCATTAATACCCACGCAGTGAAATATCTGGGAAGTTATGTTGTACATAATAGATAAGCTTATGTACATACAAAGGTACAACACCTTATACTATGTTTGTGGAACCGATATATCGACGGAATTATTAACTACCCGAAGTTAGTCGATAGGCCTCATTTTCTTGTTGTTTGAGGACGTTAGTTGCTTCATATTAACTTTATTTGTTATTCAAGAGAATCTGGCGAGGTATGATATTACGTAGGCGGTGTGTTTCTTGGCTTCCGTGTTTTGATTAAGTATTTAGAATGGGTCACGTTAGAAAACTTTACAAATAGGTACCTATCAAATTGTTAGACATCCGACTCTCACTTCCTATCTTCTAGGAACATATTTTCAATAAATATACATTCGTTCACAAATTACAACTGAGCGCTTGGCGAATATAGAGAGACCATTTTTCTGGTACGTTTAAAAAGCATACGCATACAAACTTACGCATAAAAGCGTCTTTGACTAGACTAGCTAGAGCATAGTCATCAAATACTCGAAGATAGTGAGATGTTTGGATCGACCCCTACTTAGATCAAATTGGAGACAAATATTTCTAGCGATGACTCAGGAAATAATGATTTTAGTTTGACTCCAGGTATAAAAGTTCTGCTGGACTTCGTGCCAAACCATGCCAGCACCTTCTCCGAATACTTTATACAGTCAGAAGAAGGGGACCCGGAGTTCGCAGACTACTTCGTCTGGGCTGACGGCTACCCCGACCCTGACAACGAGAGTAACATCCTGCCTCCGTCTAACTGGGTGAGTTTAGCACCTACTCCAACTACTCCACACAGTCAGAGGAAGGGGACTCGGAGTTCGCAGACTACTTCGTCTGTGCTGACGGCTACTCCGACCCTGACAACGAGAGTGACATCCTGCCTCCGTCTAACTGGGTGAGTTTAGCACCTACTCCAACTACTCCACACAGTCAGAGGAAGGGGACCCGGAGTTCGCAGACTACTTCGTCCGGGCTGACGGCTACCCTGACCCTGACAACGAGAGGTACATCCTGCCTCCGTCTAACTGGGTGAGTTTAGCACCTACTCCAACTACTCCACACAGTCAGAGGAGGGACCCCGACCCTGACAACGCGAGTAACATACTGCCTACATATAACTGGGTAAGTTTAGAGAGGTAGGGTCCACATGAGTATTTAGACCTACTGGAGTCGCAAAAGCGTCCACAGGAGTATGTACTGGAGTCGCAAAAGCGTCCACAGGAGGATGTGTGCATCACCGAGTGGATAGTGCAGAGGTGTTGGCTCAGATCGGGTTGATAGTTCCGACGCGGATACCCAGTGACGCGGCCGACGCGGTGGCGCCGCGCCGCCGGCCGCGCCTGCTGCAGCGGCCGTCCGCTCGCACGCGCTACGCGAGCCACGCGCCTACCGCACGTGCTTTGATATGGCTGCATCTAATGCTCACTCAGCACGAAGACGCTGACATGTTCGCTGATCGTTTGACATACTTGTGCCACATTGCTAGGATATTTTTGAATTGGCACTTAATTAATGGAATGACATTATAATTATGAATCTTGACATTTTTACTTGCGCATGTTTATCTTTTTTGTTTATTTTAGCGTGTAAGCGATTTGGTGTAAACTGTAAGCTTGCATTGTATTATTGTGAATAAATGAATAAATGAATGTGTCTACTGGAATCGCAATATCGTCAACAGAAGTATGTGTCTGCTGGCCATCAGACAGGCTCCGGTTGTATGCTTAGATTGTATTAAATCGATAATTGTGGAAACAAGTACTGCTTGGTATTAATGTAACTACATTGGACCTTAATTTTTTTTTTGTTTCTTTATTTCGTGAACTACATTTTTGTTGTCATTCTTGCTATTTAGTTTTGCCCATTTTCTGCGTTGTTTTCTCTTCCTAAAGTAGGTTTGGTGGACATCGCTTCTTCGCGATGAGACCGTCTGTTAGGTTGTGTTTAAGTTTCCTATGTTGTGCGTTTAGTGAGCAATTCCTAAACAATAAATATTAATATTGCATTGTATTTTGTGGTCACAACTTCTTAAGTTCATTGTACCGTTATGAAATGAAATGAAATATTTTATTTCAGGTCTTCACCGACCCATATAGAGGTGTCAGTTACATTTTAATTATAAGGTTAGATTACACAATACAAAGCTTACATACAATTTAACATACAACATAAACTGACATACACAGAACACAGAACATACACTTACTTAATATATTGCAAGGTAGATTTGACCTGCCCAATCCAATACAGAAGTATTGGACAGTCAAACCTACCAGCCATCATTTTCAGTATGTACCCGGAACGAAATAAATACTGTGTACCCAGGTTCTCTTGTATTGAGTGTATGATGCTACTTACTTATAGCTGAGACATGTATCAGAACCCTAGAGGCCCTCATTTGGATTTTAATTTGAAATTTTGTCTAATAAAAAGTTTTCCGTCAGGTCAGTCAGTTCGGGGGCTCAGCCTGGGAGTGGAGCGACAGGCGGCAGCAGTTCTACCTGCACCAGTTTGCGGTGGAACAGGCCGACTTCAACTTCAGACACCAGCCCGTGAAGGACGAGATGATCAACATCATGAGGTTCTGGCTGGATGAGGGTGCTGATGGGTTCAGGTCGGTAGAACCATAAAATAAAGAATAGTTTAGTAAATTAATTTTCAACACACCTGCTCGTAAAGTAGGTCTTATTACAGCGTATTTACACTGATAATGCAGAATATTACCCATGCCGTGCCTTTTACATTACATTATCGCACTAGTGCCTTTTCATTACGTAACTTATTAAATATTAGCAAAATAATGCAGAATATTACCCATGCCGTGACTTTTACATTACATTATCGCACTAGTGCCTTTTCATTACATATCTTTTAACATTTTCATTTTTTATTTTTATTTTTTTTCCTCGCAAATGTGTTGAAAAACGTCGTATGAAACACGTGAGCATTGGTCATTACACTTCTCGTCTCCATTAAGCCTTCGCCTTCGGCTCAGGCTTAAAAACCGACTCGAGTGTAATGACCAACATAGCACACTTGTATCATAATGTACTATTATTTATTTTATTTAAATATATTTAGACAGCATTACAGATTTACTTAAATCTCATACACTGTAAAACGAAATGTAAAATTAAAGGAATTACACAATACAATAAAACTAATCAACTGCGAATACTAGAGGGCCTATCATCCTTCATCTCGCAAAACTTTAGGCACTCCCTACACACAGCCGTCCATCGCCACGCAAGCAGATCACACTCGGGTGTGGATACCAACAGGGCATTCAGCAGCGTCACAGCGCTTGGAGGTGCGGCGAGTTCCCGTGCGACACAGTGCGAGCCGGAGGCACTGCCAAAAACGGGCGCCTCCGAGGTCTTAGAGCCATTCGTGGGACTTCTGGAACATGTTTTATGTACAGGAGGTCCTCTATCTAACAAAAGTAACAAACCCGATGTTTGACTGCTAGAAAACTCAAATCATGTCATATCCCGCTATATAAGTGCTCTTTCGTCCAGTTAAAATTGTCGCGTTTTGTGTGACAACGCCGCGCCAGACGCACGATTCCCTATAATGCGAACGGCAGTGTCAGCTGCGTTCGGGAAAATTGCCAGGACTGTTAACCAAAGCCTAAAAGCTGCTGGAATGAACCAGTTAAATACATGTCATTATCCTGCACACCAGTGGAATAGCTGGAGGAGAGAAACTTCTTTTGACAAAAAATCTAAATTGATATTCTTTGATCGGTTTACAGAGTGGATGCCCTCCCTTACATGATTGAGGCGGACCCGGCCGACCACGAAGGCCGCTACCCCGACGACCCCCTCAGCGGGATGATGCAGTTCGAGTCCCACCAGCTGGGCTATACCATCCCCCTGTACACTAAGGATCTGATAGAGCTGTACGACATCGTGTACGACTGGAGAGAGTTCACTGATCAGTATCAGGCGGAGCATGGAGGTGATACTCGGTAAGTACAGAAATATTTATTTATTTATTATTTTATTTATTTAGTATCCACACTTACAACTATTTTCACAGGCATCGAATTTTATAATATAAAATTTTTTTTACGTAGTACTCTTATAACATATTACGAGCAATGCTGCCTTTGTGAATTCATTCAGAGAACACGAAAACAAATCAATATTTTCCGCTATGAGATCCCTGTAACATCGACATTCAGCTATTAAAAAAATAGCTAGAAGGCTAGCACAACTGGCTGCTAAAACATGGGTTGAGAACCTCACTAACTTCCTTTTCTCTCGCGGTGTGCTAATTAGAAAGAGGTTCAATTTTCTCGTGTGATTTCAGGTTGAGTAATCAGATTTGCTAGCTAGAGCATCCTTTTTCAGGAATTTAAAGTTTATTTACTCCACCACAAAGAAAACATACATTGAGAAAGTTAAATATTTTATTTTATTTGCAATTTTAAAATGATTATTGTGTAAGATTATTAATATTAGATTAGATTAGATTAGATTAGATTCATTTATTTCTTTTAGAAAATAACATATTATTTTACATCAAAAATAAGATGGATTCACTAAGAGATCGTCAATATGTACCTATAATAATTTGACATTATAAAAACAAAAGAAAATGTCACAAGTAAAAGTCAAAAAGAAAAATAATAATGTCAATGAAGTTGTATACATAATTAGGATATCCTAAGCAATGTCAAATGTCAAAATAAATAACTGAGTTATTTTATCAATAGGTACAATATCAAAATACAAATACAACGGTATAACATGTCAAAATAGTATAAAAAACAAAAACAACACAAATACTTAATAACTTAAAGATAATTATCATAATAAAATATTTTTACAATTTGGTTTCGTTATATTCCTTCACAGAATATAACGGTTTGGACAATAAAAGTTCTTTCAGCCGGTGCCCAAATTTATCATATGAGATTTCATTTTTGAGACTGGCGGGTAGGCGTTCATATAACGACGGGCCTACTACTCGGGGATTCTGTTCGAGCAGCGCAAGTCGACGCGGCACGGACAGTAGTCGCCCCGTTTGGCGGGTGATTCTTTAAGTGAAATAGCGTTGCGTAAGGGTTTTGTAGATGTTTCGTCGTTGACTATGCGCCACATTTCTTTCGTTGGATTTTTACTATTCGTTATTCTACTTGCATAGTATTCTCGGCGGGCAGTTAAAGATTCCGATTTTATTCGATCTGCTTGGTCCTTGATGCGTTCCGCGAGAATTGTTAGGTCCGGATATTGGCGTCTCATCTCAGTTAAATCGTTATAATTTGAGATATGTCTAGAAAGAGACTCCGTAAGCCATGGTACTTGTTTATTTTTCTTTTTTGTCAATGTGTTTCTGATTGGGAAATGGATGTCAATATAATATTTTAATACATTAAATAATTTGCTAAATTTGTCGCTTATGGAAATCGTTTCGTCAAATACAAAATACCAATTATAATTTTCGATGTCAATATAAAATGTAGTTAATGATTGGTCAGTAAATAATCGTTTTTGGATAAAAGAGTTTTGTGTAGGTTTCCGTCCGCGTTGTGTTATTGGCAAAGTGAACACTTGTGCGTTGTGGTCGCTGACGGGGGTGTCCAGCGGCTCGGCCGCGACGCCCCACCACTCGCGCGGTATTATATTGTAGAACACCATTTGACATGTAAAAGTGCCCTTGTGGCCTATTTGCAGAATAAATAATTGATTTTTGATTTTTGATTAGTTAGCTATGTAACTTGTATGTTGGAGGCTGGTGCCTGAAATAGAGGAAACCTGTCTCCGAACCTGAGATCTCGATAGATTTAACCGTGCTAGGGTCTCCTAGTCGATTAATCACAAATTGACACATCAAGGCTCATGACACGCATCACCCCGTGAACCTACCATCAACGTTCTGGCATTCTTCCCCAGCGTCCTCTTCTCCGAAGGCTACGCCAACATCAGCATGACCATGCTGTACTACGGCAACGAGGCAGGTGCGACCGGGGCGCACTTCCCCTTCAACTTTGACTTCGTGACCGACGTCTCTGCCGAGTCCAGTGCGAGGGACTTTGTCTACGTCATCCTGAAGTGGCTCACGTATATGCCGTTTGGAGCTGTGCCTAACTGGGTGGTACGTTATGGTTTGATAAAAATGTTGGGCTCGCCTTTCCTTGAACTTTTGAAGATATTTACAGTATGCTAAATGTTTCCTACAAGAGATTTCAAATGCTCACAGACAGCAGAATGATGAGCAAAAACAAATAATCAAGTTTTTTCAGCGTTCAAAAGACGACGTACTCTAATGATAGTACATAGATAGACAACAAGTAGATGACTACCAACTACACTCAAGAGCAAAAGTTTCGGGTCACCCTAAATTAAATAACCGCAATAGGATTTTTTAAATATTTTACACTTGTATTATTGACATAATAAACTATTCTTCGTAATACCCAAATGTATTAGCAATTTCCGGGATACTATCATAAAAATATCAACATCCAAAAATGACGATTTTTGCGATATCTCGCTCCGTTAACGTTGTTTTTTTCATGGGTTTTTATGAGTCCGATTTAAACCTGGTAACGTGTTTTGTTTTTAATGTTATTTCTGCAGATTAGATGTAAAATTTAATAAAGATCATGACAGGGTAAAAATACTATACAACCTTGCACTATTTTAGAAAATATGACGGTATTTCATCGACCCGAAACTTTTGCTTTTGAGTGTATTTTAGATTTTCAAATATGCTATTGCAACTCCTTGTCATCTTAACCCGGATTGTGACCTTAAAGAGCCCGGAATCTGCTAAATAGTTAACTAATCCTAAGATTAGGGTGTATACTAGTTTGTACGAAAATTACTGCTGTCTGACCTTCCAACCAAGACGGAAAGTAAAACCTCACAAGGATTTTAAACCAGTATTCCTTTCCAGTTTGGCAACCACGACAACAACCGTATGCCCACACGTTTCCGCGAGTCCATGGTGGACGGCCTCAACGCGCTGAACATGTTGCTCCCAGGCGTGGCCGTCACCTACCAGGGCGAGGAGATCGGCATGCGGGACGGCTACGTGTCCTGGGAGGACACCGTCGACGTGGAGGCGTGTAATCGAGGGGACGAGGACACTTATCATCTGTACTCCAGGTACTAGCACTAACCCAATGTTATTCCCAATGATCAAACCGTTTGAAAGAAGGACGCATGGCGCTGCCCTGTCAGTTATCGTGTTTAGATTTAAAATCTGGTTCCATTCCTCCTCATTACAAATTAATTATTGATTCATCCGTAAAGTAGGTTGAACTGGAGCACTTCTTCGTGGCTTGAGCGATTCATACGAAACAAGCTACAGGATAAGCGCCACAGGGTGCGATCCCGTCAGTTTATAGCGAAATGTTTAGTATGCGAAACTTAGACGTTGTATTGTATCGGTGATGAACCCTGTGTACGAGTATATTAAGGAACATTTAGATGCTCTCATTGCGTGAACAAATACAAATACTTTATTAATAACATCAAGAACCAGAAACTATCCTTAGTCTTGGATAAATTACTCAAACATTAATAAATGCCTGAAAGTATAAGTTCCCAAGAAAAATAGGAGCTTTGAGCTTTGTCGTAATCAAACTGCAGAAATGTTCTAGTCCATCGAATCTTCAATAAATTCCGAAAAGGTTCTCTTTAACCTTGCACATTGTCTCCAGAGACCCAGCGAGAACGCCATACCATTGGAACAACGGCACCAGCGCAGGGTTCTCCACCAGCGAGGATACTTGGCTACCCGTCGCAGAAGACTACATGGAGATCAATCTGGCTAAGCAGAAAGAAGATGCTAGAAGCCACTTCAAGGTACAGTACTGTTTCATCAGCACCCTCCTTGAGATTTCCTGGTTCCTTAAAGGGGCCCAGGTGGAATTAGGCAGAAATCCCAAAATTTGACGTAGTCACTAGATTTACGAAATCCACTATTATCTGACCTTTCCGAAGGAGACTATACATTGGTCCTAAGTCAGGGATTTAATGAGATTCAACAGGTGACTTTGTGATGTTGCTGTCACATCAACTGGCATAATTAAGAAATGGACCCCCTCGATATGACAGCGACATCAAGTTGATTCTTTGTGCGTTTAAAGTACATTGTGAAATTTGCGTTTCTAATTAGCAAGTATTTGAAAGTTCCATTATGGATCAAAAATGAATTACGCCTAAGTAATAGATACTTAATCTTGATTGGCGGTTCAATGCTACTCATTGAAATACGACGGAAACTTAAAACTTCCATTTGTATAATAGGCCCAAGAAACCTTCAGGGGCACTTTACAACGAAATTAAGACTCAGGGAAACGTATAATCCGACAGAACCCAGAAAAGGTTTGGAAGGGTTCAATTTCTCACTACATACTTACTTAAGTAAGTAGTCTGAGATAAATCGAAGTTCAGAGTTGATTGGATCATGTAACGAGGCAGCTGACGCAAATCAGAAAGTAGTATCTGAAGATTTAGCGGGGTTTAGGCAAACGAGTTCACGTGCTGTTTGGCGCGGTTATGGTCACGTCACGTCACTAACTTTATTAATGCCTATTCTATTCTATCTAAAATGTATATAATCTGATCAATCAATGGTGCACGTCAGAAATAATGAATTGCACAATAATGAGACAAGATGAAATTCTCTTTCAAGTTACTCATTACGGAAAACAGCGTTAAAATTATAGAACTAATATTAATAGTTCTACAATAGCAGCGTTGACATTGTATCTCGTTCGCACTTGCGGTATAGTCTATGCAAGCATCCTTGTCACTCATTTGACAATCAATTGTGCATGTGTGTGTGAATTCCTATATTTCCATACTAGTTTACTATTAGTGGTAGTGCTGCCTCTGGCGCGGCAGAACATTGCAGTAATGTTCCCTATTTTAACGCTGGAGTACTACTATACCAGTAGCAATATCTCTATTATTACCCTCTAGATTAACCGCTTAAATAAGCGAAATCGAGCAATAGCAATAAACTTTTTATGAAAGCCGTTAGAAGTTTGGCGCATAAAATTTGATGAAAATATCATCACGGAACCATTTTTACAGCACCTGCCGTTTATTATTAATTATATTCGAATACAGAAATAACAATTTAGTACTTTTCCTCCTTAAGAGTATTTTTCCCTTATATAAACGAATTTTGAACGATGCCAATATTTTCTGCCACCAAAGTTTAAATAGTTTCGTGAATAGTATTAATTTAAGGATACTCGTAAATCTTATCAATTGATAAGATTCCCCTCTTTCTCTCTCTCGTTACGTTACTTACTTTGGCGATAGTTATCGTATGATGTCTCTATGAATCAATAACATTCGTCTAGAAATATTTTCCACAACAGTGAACAACATCTGTGACTTTCAGGCATTCAGTTGGGTACCTAGGTACAGTCGCAATCACATACATCGGAGCAAACAACCACGTCACAAACATTGGAACAGACCTCTATTTTCAAGGCATTAGGGTGCATGTGCCGATATTTTTGAACACCTATAGTGTACCGATGTATGTGATGGCGACTGTACTTTACTAAAAATAAACCAACACACTAAACTTGCTTGTTAATGCATGACCTCAATAAATAAGGAGGTTTCAATGAATGGTCTACAGTGGCGGAATGAAAAGGTTGACCAATAAATAATAATAATAATAAATAAATATTACGGGACAATCTTACACAAATCAACCTAGGCCCACGGTAAGCTCAGTAAGGCTTGTGTTGTGGGTACTAGGCGATGATATATATAATAGATACATACATATAGATACTTATATACATAACATCCATAACTCAGGAACAAATATTCGTGATAAATACACAAATAAATGCACTGACCGGGATTCGAACCCGGGACCTCCAGCTTCGTAGGCAGAGTCACTACCCACTGGGCTACGGAGGCCGTTAACCAATTTTCAAATAAATTCATTTAAACGTTGCAAGCACATGTTACCTTTTTAAACTGTGTAACAGACGAGAGTGTTGTATTGAAATTTATGTTTAACTGTATGACAACAAAGCTCAAATTTCCTTAAATGAATGTTCCTTGACTATTGACAGTTGAACTAAAACCTTGTTATTAGTTTGATCTTGCCATTATGTTGTGTCAAGTTTGATAAATCAAATGATTAAATTATCTTCGCTTATACTCGTAATGATTAAAATTTCATAATTTCTATTTCTTGTATGCGTTTTTTTTTAATTTTAACTCGCTTTTCCAAAATGCAAGGAGGTCAATTCTCATAGTGGACGTATCTGTGGACAATGTAGTGAAATGACATTCGTTAAGAAGGAATGTGTCATACTCGGTCGATAAAGCAGATACTGATAACTTATACTCGTACTGAGCAAGCAAACACAGGTCTTAAGGTGGTCAACCTTTTCATTCCGCGACTGTACATCTTATACAAAACATCTTAAATGCTGTTGCTCTTTGTGTTATGGCTGTACAAGAATTATCATATAAAATGTCGTTTACTCGGTTCTCTTGTAACGTAGCTTTTATCAAAGTTTTAGATATTGATTTCGGGTGAGTTGTGTTGTGTTGAGTAAATAAGAGCATATCGGGATATCAATTATTCATTTATGTAATATGATTTCACTTGCTGAAATTGGTTTAGATTTATAGGAAAACACACAATACCTACATATAATATAAAATTTATAAACTACGATTAAACACAAAGATTATAATAAAAAAAAATTAATATAAAAACTAGAAAATAAGGTTAAAACAACACAAAAGAAAATTAAACATAAATATATTTTTTATGTCCGGCTCCCATTTGGTCCAAAGGTGCCATAAATACTTGCTGCATTTCCCCGCTAAACTGCCACCGATATTTGTTAGACACCGTTTTATAGTAATTTGGAATCAAAATATTATTTTAATGTAAAGTTTTCTTTTTTGGAATAAGAACTATACCAACTATAAATCTCCTTCCAGGTTTACCAAAAACTGACAGCCCTTCGCAAGCACTCAACGCTGTCCCACGGAGAATACGACATCAGGGCTTTCTCTGACAGCACCTTCTACCTAGTCAGAAGCCTACGTACCTATGACACCCTGGTACTAGTGTTCAACGTGGCTGATACCGCAGACACCGTGAATCTGGACATAGTGCCGCATCTGACGCTGCCGGCCACGGTGTATGTGGCCAGCATTCACTCGAGTCGAGACGCTGGGTAAGAACTTCAGTTGTTTATGGTAGCCTGGTACTTTTGAGATGAGGTATTTAGTAGACATACGGAAAATCTACTTAATCACTGGTACAGTCAAAGAATTTAATTTCCTACCCATTTAGGACTATTTCAAAGTGACACTGTAAATAAAATCATAAGAAGTCTCTTACGTTTTGATTGATTACGTCACTTTGACAAAGTCCAAAGTGGGTAGGAAATTAAATTCTTTGACTGTATATCTTGCAAAGTATCCTATAAGTTGTTAAAGTTATAAGTACCGTCTAAACTAAAGATCTAGGATTTTCAGTCACTTATAAAACTTTCACTGTGCACATCTTTATATCGCTCCAATTCCAATAAAATGCTCACCAAATTAAATTTAAGATAACTGAAAATGTAAACTCCCGTAACCAAATTAACCTAACATAATAGCCGATTTTTAACTGAAAACAGCCCTTATCTCAAAAGTGTCCGAGATTAAGGGCCGCCTTTGATTTTCTTAACACGGGCTTATAATTAAAGTAGCCGCCATCTTGGGGGAGGGGCTAATTGGACGACGTAAAAACGACTGTTCATTTTACCTTGAGTCGTTATTTTGAGAATTAGTTACGGTTGAGGGGCGACCAGCAATATACACCGGTGGTTGATTCAGCGATTCAGGGGTGTTACAGATACATTTTCCAGAGGCTAGGTAAATTTAAATCCAATGTCAATGTCATGAAGACATAAAGACTATGACCAGCAAAAATGCTTTTTTAATACAGTTGCTCAAAAAGTGGTACTTTTTGTAGCTGCAAATCGTGCGCAAAGTTGTATTTTGCGCACTAGTGCTTTTTACTTTTCCACGTGTATCGAACGACGTTTTTTAATACAGTTGCGAAAAAATAAGAAAAACTATAATTAAGGAATTTGAAACTTTTATATTATTAATTCTGTAACATCATTGTAATACAGTTGAAAAATAATGAAGTTGTTAAAATTTTTTTTTTTTTAAATACTTTTCTTTCTTGTTGTTTTTCTCATTTTTTCGCAACTGTATTAAAAAACGTCGTTCGATACACGTGCTGAAATGTCATTCTTCACTCGTCCCGAGTCTTACCACTCGCCTGCGGCTCGTGGCAAGATATCTCGGCACTCGTAAAGTAATGACATACTTTCCCCACTAGCATCGAAATGTACTATTTCCGCTTAAAGGATGACTCACGCTAGAGCGGGCCGTGTCCGGCCCGGGCCGTGCCGACACCGAGCTGCTTCCGAACCTCGGCCGTGGCTCGGCCGGGCTTAGGTATGGCTCGGCCGGGCAAAAACGCCGTCGTTTTTCTCAGAAAAAAACACGGCCCGTTCTATTCTAGCGTGAGTCATCCTTTACCTGTAGGTAGATACTACCAAAACCGCAGGTCGAAATTATGTCTCCCTATTCGATATTTCTATTGTTAATAGTAACTACTGTAATACGTGGTAACCAGCAATGCAGGTATATTAAGGCATACCTAACACATTGTACGTGCGTTAGGTAGATCTAAGTGTATTTTTGTATAGGAAAATGACAGTTGGTCGTACGCTCGTTCGAATAGTTACGTTATCACCCGTCTGGTGACTACTCCACATGTAACACACTAATTCATTAATCGATTTTTAATCAATATATCCCCGGCCCTTTGTTCGATAAAAAACAAAAGAGTCACAATGTCATATAAAAATATTCTTTTGTTTTATCGTCAATTTAAATCTTGCTTGTCATGACAAAGATTAAACACGCCTCTTTTATGGGAAAATTTGTTTTTTTCATTGAAATTGAAAATGCTAATTTATTTGGCATTTAGCAACATAAAATAAACAAAAAAAAAGAGACACAAAAAATTTTAATAAATAAAATAAAAGAACAAGTAACAACGATACTGCATGTGCGTTGCTATTGCAACAATGCCAAAAAAGTACTAGGTAGCTCAGTTTTGCTTTGCTCGCGTGAGTTAACACTGATTTTCTATTTTAGTATAGGCCGATTACTGTAGAATACTCAAAAAATACTATACATAAATGTATACTATTTTTTTTTTCGTTTTTAGTTTTAACCCATTTATAACTTATTCTAGCGATAATTGGCCGTAGCTCCATGTGTGTCGTGTAGCGCTGAATATTCAATAATTTCCGTAACTACTTGTTCCAGGGATACCATTACCAACAACGGGTTGACTCTTCAACCCGGAGAAGCTATAGTTCTCCAGACAGCTCCGATATAATGATACAACAGACGGTGGAGATACATTCTTATTTATTTGTTAGATTATAATAACTTACCTACCTAGACTTAGCATGTTAACTCGTTAGGTTATTTAATTACGTACCATGTTAACTGTAAATATAGTTAAATTATTGTGTAAATAATTATTATGATGTATTGTATAAAAATTTAATAAAATACTAAAAGTGTTCATTAAATCTTTCGCTCGTCTCAAAGATCATCACTTCATCACTCAAAGAATCAACTTACATAGGAAATATAGTAGAATTGGTTTTGTTTTAAAAACCGAACGAAATAAAACAAATAAAACTCTGTCCAATCCTGAAAGGCATAGTTAAATAAACCATTTAATTCAATAAAATACTTGCAACCTACCTCGTCCGTATATAGGACTCCTTGTCGTATCCGATGAATCGAAATTGGTTTTGTCAGGACCGTAGCAAATGGAGATCCGTGATCTCTGTCTACCCCTCTGGGAAAGAGGCGTGATTGTATATATGTATGTATGTATGTCGTATCCGACGACGGCGACCCTACAACTTTCTCTGATGAGCACGAACATGGCTCGCAAAGCCGAACTTAGTTTTAAATTTGGTCATTGTAAGTATGTACCTATATGTATATGCCTCCACAGCAAAATACGTCGTAACTTTTCAAAGTTGAAACTCAAAAACCGTGTCATTTCGAACAACACCGGTAACAGGGAGTATCGGGTCGCCCGGACGTCTATAATGGACACTACACGGGGTAAATTGCTTCACGGCAATTTGTACTCGTTTGACGCGAAGTTTAAAACTAGGCAAGTGTGCCAACCCTCGCGAAGCTTTGTGAGTTGTAACTACGGAGTATAACGGTGGTAGGGTTACCACTCGCGCGCGTTGGGTAAGGAAAGTGCAGGAAATTTTATACTACTTACGATTCTTTTTTCTCCTGAGGCCCTAGCACACTACGTTTTATGTCGCGTTTTACGTGACGTTTCAGTACATTTTCGCCGACATAAAACCTAGTGTGCTAAGGCCTCTGGTGTATGTCAATATTATGGTTACCTGTCTGTATCGCTAAATTTTATTTCCCAACTGTATGGTTTGTCCGAGTTTTCATTTGTCATAAAAGCAGTTTTTCTCTAAAGCCATGTAATTATCAGATTATAAAACAAACTTACCTAGCCCAAAGGGTTCTACGCGATAAGTATTTTAAAAAAAAAGTGCGAGTCGGACTCGCGCACGAAGGGTTCCGTACCTAAAACTAAAACTATTTTATTCTGTGTTTTATTATTTGTTGTTATAGCGGCAACTGAAATACATCATCTGTGAAAATTTCAGCTGGAACTATTACGGTATCAGTGAGATACAGCCTGGTGACAGACAGACGGACGGACAGATGGACGGACGGACGGACGGACAGCGGAGTCTTAGTAATAGGGTCCCGTTTTACTCTTTGAGTACGGAACCCTAAATATGAAATGTTTTTGGGTTGTCGAGATAATTGGCTTTATGCCGAAATAAAAATTCGGATAAACGATACACTTGGGAAATGAAATTTAGTGATTGCGATAGGTTACCCAATATTATAATAACGTTGCATTTGAATTTCATCGCCAGAAAATATGACCAAGTGGTTTCTAATTAAACGAGCGAGCGAAGCGGAAGCAGTTCGCTGCTTCAGATTCAGCCAAAATTATTTCGTATGTCCGGCGTCTGTCTCGTTGTTCTACTCTACAGGTCGCATTTCTCAACCGTATCTGGTGAATTTTTGTGAACAGGTTCAATAATTATTATAGTTTTTTTTTCAGTGTGTGGTAAGTTTTAACACGTTTTTGAAATAAAGACAGGCTCACAAGTTCTACAGCTCACAGATCCAAAAGTAAAGTCCCGTACTTAAAGAAATTGGTTTGGGACGAGATATTTTAGGAAAACTATTTTTCTCAAATTAATCTAGTTTATACAAGTTTATTCTAGGAAAGGGGGAATTTGGCGCAAATGGGAAGCCAATTGATGAAAGTTTGTTACATAAGTTTCTTAAAATATCACGCCGTTAGCCTGCGAATGTCAAACAACGCTTTGTATGGCAATCGAACCACCTTAAGTCATAATTTCTATGAAAAAGTATCGTCAGGAAAAAAAAATGGTAATTCAATGAAAAACAGAACACAGACGGTTGTAGTTTAGTTTGCCAAAAATACTTATATGATGTATTTTTATTCAATGACAATTTGAGTAGTCATAGTAATAGTATTTTTATTCATGAACAATACAGGATTGATTTAATTTAATGTGTTTATTGACTTTATTTAATTCCATCGTTTTAACATTTTCTTATTCCATATTCTGTGATTCTAATTTATTTTTAAACGTTTTTGAATTGTAATTATGACATTTTATTATTATTTTAAAATTGATCATTTTAAATTTTAAATCGATTAAATAATATTTATGCACGCTCATCCGGTTATAGTTTTAGGTATGTCTGTATGCTGTGTTTGTGATCTCCGTTCTTTTGTTACTAACAATAGTTTTGGTAAGTTATGTCTAATTATTGTACTACTAACACTTTATGGGCTCTGCCTGAAATAAATGTTTTCAATTCAATATCCTTTACCCCATATCACCCAAATAACACACATAGGTACATAAGCAAGTCAGTCAACATAATCCCCTTTGTTGCAGTCGGCTAAAGGGAAAACTTCTCAGTTCATAACTCACCACGGCGCGAACTTGCAACAGTTAAACAAAGCTTTGACTTTAAATGAATTACTAGCATATCAAAGTGAAGCGGCGTAGACCGCAACCGAGTGTTATGACGCTTTAATCTATTTCTAACTGCCGTATTTTACCTCCACCTTACAGAAGACCGCAGCCATAATAGCACCACTGCTTTGTAGTGTTGCTATATTATTGCATGCTATGAAGTATGTGGTGTTGTGTTCCTGGTGGTGAGTAAGGTCGCCAGAGCTCCCTAGGGTTCGCTGTGTTGGGAGTGAGGGACCTGCATGTATCTATCTGCCAACACAGCGAATCCTCAAACGAATAAAGGGTCGGCAACGCGCTTGTGATTCTTCTGGAGTCACAAGTGTCCATAGGCTACGGTAACTGCTTAACATCAGGCAGGCCGTAAGCTTGTTTGCCACCGTCGTTGTATAAAAAAAAATCACTGCCAACTATTTCGTAGCGCTACCCTAAAGGTGTTTATAGACTTGAACATTCACATGTAAAAGTACATTTTAGCTCTCTCTGGAATTCGCTCCGCAGTAATACTGCTACATATTCTAAAGGTACTATCATTATGTATAAAATAAGCTAAATACATAAAATATAAACTGCTGCAGTAAATCTTTTATGTACGAGTATTTAGCTTTTTTTTTATTTTATTTATGTAGTCTACAATGTAGTGTATTACATTAGTTATTTTTTTCTCTTCACGTATTCGTAACAGAAATTATCATACTTTTGTCTTTGCACTTTTTATAAGTATGATTGATTTTGAATGATTAGCGAAAATCATTTACGGTTATTCATAAAAAAACTTAATATAATGCTAATAGGGAGGTATAAGGCAAACCATTCTTACAAATAAAACAAATGCCAAAATGACAGACGCTGTCAAATCAAATTGCCTTTGATCGACGTTAACGAATTACCTTAATCTCAAAATCAAACGACCATCACAACACCGAATTCCTCAAATTAAATGTAAAATTTAACATTTAAGGATTTAACTGAAATATGCCAGTGTTGCCATGTCAGCGTAATTGGGCAATTGAGCTCGCCTGTCACAAGACGGAACACTCGTCGGTTAATTAATCAAGCTAACTGTACTTATCAAAACATCCCCGCCCCTGTTAATTGGTTTCTGGTATTGCGGTACAGTGACCTAGAATTGGGAATGGATGAAAATTTTAGAAGTGCCTGATTATTTTTTTGGTGATAGGAATAACTCCTTAGCACCAGAATAAAGTTGCAGACTTTTCAGCTGCGTCAATTATTTTTGAAAGATATAAACTATTTCCTCACTTACGTTTTGGGTTTAGGACGGCAAATAAGACACTTTGCTTGATCCGTCTCATATTACAGAAAAATATCTTTAAAATCCGTGGTAAACTGACACTGGCAATGATATTGACAGCTGCAGCAGCTATATTTTTCATTGCCAGGGTCAGATATTTAAAATATTTTTTGTAATATGAGACGGATCAAGGAAATTTGTCTCATTCGCCGTCCTAAACCCAAAACGTAAGTGAGGCAACTGTTTACATTTTTCAAAAATAATTGACTCAGCTGAAAAGTCTGCAACTTTTTTCTGGTGCTTGAAGGTTATTCCTATCACCAAAAAATTATTTTTTTGCACTTCAGGCACTTCAAAAAATTTCGTCCATTCCCCATTGATGTCGTTCCCCAAGTATTATAATAAGCTTGTTGCGTGGTGTTAAAATTGATAACGTCGTGTTACTAAATGGATAGTAAACCATCAAATGATTGTAATAAAGTATAAATTACAAAATATAATTCAAATCATAAAAAGATATGAACCTTGAAAGTTTAGAAAAAAATGTTTTTTTATTTATTGTCCAAGAGTAAATTTAAAGGTAAAGGTACCAATAGAATCCTTACGCTTTTATAGAAACAAATTTTTATGACAACTATGGACCTAAACGCAGTATTTCGCGGCCGAAACAGCAATTTACTTCATTGTCCATGCAACGGTTAGTACAATTTGCACGGTGTGACGTCATACTTTAAAGCCAATCAGTATGAAGCGTTTCGGCTGCTGTCAGCGAGGTCCGTCTTTAACTAGATTTTTTGGGTATAAATGTCCTTTAAATGTAGTTGCTTCCATACAAACATTTGTTCATCTACAAAAACTGGTTCGAATGTCATCGTAAACAAATTTAAGGTCACAAGCCCATTATGTTAATTAGGATGTTTTCAAAAGTAAAAAGTCACGATGTGATGGCAATTTTATTATATTCTTTTTCAAATGGAAGTCCTTGTAACTTGATATCTGGGATATTTTGCGAAATTAAGGGCGAAGATGTATTTTTGAACCAGCGAGCGAAGCGAAGTTCTCCGTTATAGCTTGGGGTCATAATTCTTTCGTATGTTCGGAAGTCAAGATGGCCGGCTGTTCTCCTCTACACTACAGGTCGCAATTCTAAGCAAAGGTACAATCAAAATTAGTATAAATAGGTTGTATATGTTTTGTTTAGAAGTAATTTCCTTCTCAATTCTGTAAGTAAAACGTAAAACAGGTTCCTCTTTTTATCCATATCTAAAATATAAAATTACCTCGATAAATCATGGTGACCCTATCATTTTGACAGATTCAGTGTGGGGTGCGAAATAACGTCAGTTTCCAAGGGTAACCAATATGATATGATTTATATTTGAGTCAACCTTTGCTTGGTAATGAGAAAAAAACAAGGAGAGCCACTACACTGAAAAAGGAAAAAAGATAGAAGATTGGGAAAAAAATTAGAAGAATGGAGGTGGCCTATTTGATAACAAAAGAGGATCTTTAAATTATTATTTGGAAATTAATTAGAAAAAGCATACAATTGGGTATTTGACAACAGTGATAAATAAATTTATTTTTCATTTTATATTACGAAAATACTCGGAAAGTTTTCATTCATCAAGCTTTCATTTATATTTGCTATTTTAAAATTCATATAAACTAACAATAAGGACGTTGTTTGTATGTAACGTCACAACATAGTGATCCCTACAAATTCCATAGTAACGGAGCGTTTCTGACGTTTCATAAAAAGAAGCTGATTTGACTTTTGTTAAATACCCAATAGGGGTGTAGACACTAAATAAAATAATCTATAATGTTGCATTTTCTCGAAAAAGTATTAAAAATGTAGTCAAATGGAGAAAAAAGCTACGCAAGAGGTTAAATAATCACAAAGTTATAAGTATCCAAAGTTTTAAGAGGGGACCGTATGTTCTGTCCCTTTTCTCTCTCTAGCAAGCGACATTAAAATGGTTGTAGCTTCGTAATTTTTTTAGATATTTGAATGGGATTTTCGTCATCAGGCATATTTTTTTGCCTTCTTTTTTTTAAAGTAATAATAAATTTTGAGTCTACACCCCTATTTGTTTAATTGTGTTTTTTTGTTAGTTAAAATGTTGGGCTGTTGCAAATACTTTTCATATGTTTTCATACGAGAGAGCGAAGCGAAGTTCTATGCTTCAGCTTGGGTCGAAAATCGTTTGCCTGTCCGGTGTCCGGTGTCTGGTGTCCGGTGTCCGGTGTCCGGTGTCCGGTGTCCGGTGTCCGGTGTCCGGTGTCCGGTGTCCGGTGTCCGGTGTCCGGTGTCCGGTGTCCGGAGTCCGGTGTCCGGTGTCGGGTGTCTGTCCAGCTGTTCTCCTCTATATGTCGCATTACTCAACCGATTCTCGTGAAGAGTTTTTTTAAAGACATGTTTGGTAACTACCACGGAGCCACTACCACTACTAACAACAGGAATAATGACTAAGATTTTTTTTACGATGCCATTCGTACCAGTTTTTGGAGAGGAATAAATTGTTTGTATGGTACTCGTAGCAACTACAATTAAAGAATATAAATACCCAAAAATTTACACACAGATTGACCTCGCTGGCGGCAGCCATAAACGCTTCATACTAATCGACACACCTGTTATTTGTAGGTTAGGTGTTGTTTGTTTGTACCTACTAATCGTTGTAAGGAAAATCAAGTATATTGCTGTTTCGCTAGCGAAATACTGCGTTTAGGTACATAGTTGTGTTACAATTTTGTTTCTATAAAAATGTAAGGGTTCTATTGGTAGCTTTAAATTTACTCTTGGACAAAAAAAAAATGCATATTTTTTCTTAACTTTCATGATCGATCTTTTTTTGATTTTAATTATATTTTATAATTGACACTTTACTATCTATTAAGCAACACTACGTTATCAATTTAAACATGAGGCATCATGCCCATTAGGTATTTTCTCAGCATTAACCTATGAACCAGCGCGGCGCCGCACGCATCTAATAAAATTATATTTCTTCTAATCCATATACTCGCTCCACCGAAGACATATAGCCCCCTATCAGCGTCAGTATTCACAAAGCTATTTACAACGCGTATCTACTAAACAATAAAAACCTGGCCCTCGATTACGCATAGTACATACGAAACTCAGGATCAAGACATACTGGTGGTTAGGTCGCGAATGTTGCGAATACCATATCTGTTCGATTTTATCAGTAATGTCCTTAATTACAAAGATTGGGCGAGTTACCCATGACAGTAAAGTAGGTTAAACCCGAAGGGGGCGAACCCTGCACAGTGCGGGGAATGGGGTAGGCAGCGTTTGTGGACTCGGGGGATGCGGCGCGTTGAACTCAAAAGAAAAACGGCGTTTTAACTTTGGACGCATAGATTGACTAATCCAGCAACATTCAAACTAGTTTGATGTATTCAAAAGATACTTAAATACAAAATGCAGTGTGTAGCGGCCTAGTTTTTAGGGTTCCGTAGCCAAATGGCAAAAAACGGAACCCTTATGGATTCGTCATGTCTGTCTGTCCGTCCGTATGTCAGAGCCACTTATTTCCGAAACTATAGGAACTATATTGTTGAAACTTGGTAAGTAGATATATTCTGTGAACCGCATTAGGATTATCACATAAAAATAGAAAAAAAACCAATAAACTTTGGGGGTTTCCCATACTAAAAACTGAAACTATTTTATTTTTATTTTATCAAACCCATACGTGTGGCATATCTATGGATAGGTCTTCAAAAATGATATTGAGGTTTCTAACATCATTTCTTTCTAAACTGAATAGTTTGTGCGAGAGACACTTTCAAAGTGGTAACCCACGCCGCGCCTTCCGGCGCTTTCCGGATAATTTAAATAATCACAATTAATTACCGGTGGCGCTAGTGAGCACGTGAACGGGCTCTTAATGTGGGCAGAGCCACGCGGGTAACTAGTAAGTAATACAATCATATTATGCAAGATCTACTTTATCCTTTTTTTATTAGCTAACTTTCATGGTCCCTCCTAAATGCTCACGTACGCGCACGCATTCAATAAAACAAATGGCCCCTAACTTGCGATTCCATTCCATATAGCATTCCACTAATGACCTACAATTTACCTATAAAGTAAGAGCGCTTTTATACGCGTTTTTTGCCGGGAAAACGAGGCGTCCGTACCAACCAGTCAATCCTAGCCTAGCTCCGACCTAGCCGAGTTAGACTGTTTCCTACTCCATTTAACCTGCTAATTTTTATTGAAAGAGCGAAGATCTCCGTTTCTGCTTCGGCCAAAATTCGTGATACTTCGAAGCTTATTGCAAAGAACTAAACGTCAATATTTCATTGCATGTTTGAGAAAAAGAACGTTATGACGATCTCGCTCAGTGTGTAACCAGCCTAACCCTCATCAGCATAAATTACAGAGCCATACGCATATTAGTCGCCCTGTCATTTCGTGCAATTACCAGTGATGGACCGCTACCGGTTAACACCGGTTACCGGTAACTGACAACTTGACAATTAATATTAGAAACCGGTACCGGTGATTTGATAAGTTGACATTATTAAGCGGATGGTGAATACCGGCAGTGAAATGTGACAGGACATACATAAATGTAATAATAGGTGTTAATATATTTTTGTTTATTGAAAATAACTTCGGCCATGTGACGTAAACGTCTTAGTATGGGTCCATGGGCACTCTATGTCTAAGTGTAATGTAATTGCTTAAGAGTCCCCGGCAAGCTCGGTTCTCCATACAAACGTAGTTACGCTCTCAATTTAAAACGACTGTCTAGTTTGCTCTGAAACTTGTACTTCGAATAATTTAAGGTATATCCAGGTATGTAATTAGTTTATGGAGCTTCAGGTGTCTGGTAGTTCTTTACTATGGTATCATAGTAAAAGAAATACAGCGAATTTAGTGTTTTCATACGAAACATGTTTTTGCTGTTCGTTTGTTTTATAAACTGGAGACATATATAAACTAATTATAGACCTAGATATACCTTATTTCATTGTATATGCAAAGTTTCGTTACAATCCAACTCGTAGTTTTAAAATGAGAACGAAACTCCGTTTGTATGGGAAGGTGAGATTCGGCCGAGCCTGCCGGGGACTCTTAAATTCGAATGAAGAAAAATCCTCTGAGTTCGATTTTAACTCATATGCTTTGACATATAATGCCGATGTGATAGACTACTGCAACGTTGAGTAGGTACTAGGTATATAGGACCTTTAATTACCGTATACTCTATCCGAAACTATAAGATTAAATTCTGTCAACCGATCGCAAGCAATAAACAATTTTGTGCTCCGAGTACGGTAGGAGGTAGTTATTTGCTTGCGTTATTTTGACAGGATTGACTCTTACACAGTTTCAGACGTAATACCAAGAAGGGGCGGGCAGCCCTCGACGAACTTGATGGGTGCGTAATCAATCATTATGCCACTTGCATATAGAAATGTGGCCTGATAAGTTATAAAAACAAATTCTGCCATATTGAAATAACCAAAAGTTTACTTAGGTCTGTAGGTACTTTTTTTTCTACACTAATATAGCTAGATGCACGGTGAGATACAGATCCGTCTTACAAAAAAAAATCGTAAAACTAAATCGGCAAGAAAATATTATACAATTATTGAACCTGCCCGCAAAATTTTACGACCGAATCGGTTGAGAAATGCGACCTGTCGAGAACAGCCGGACAGATGCCGGACATACGCAATCATTTTCGTTCGCATCAATCGCTCGTTCAATGATGGGCGTTTTCACTCAAATGTGCGACTTTTAATTATTTTCTCAGCATTGTGATTTATTTTGGTTTTTCCTGTTCATAATCATGGGCACTCTTAATCCCGGTAAATAAAAAATGTGTCCCCAGTTTTTTGTTCCACTGTATGACAACTTTTCATACATTCTGTATGGACCCGTCACATAGTGGAATCCTAAAAAATGTATGGAAAATTGGGGACACTTTTTTTCTTTAAAAAAAAAACCAAAAAAAAAAAAACTGAGAAACATGTAAAAGTCGCACATTTTTGTGAAAACGCCGTGATAGTCTAATTGTAAATTATAGTGGTATTACATTACACTGGTCACTGCGTGTAATTTGTCTTCAGTAATTACGGCCAGTGATGGATACCACTAATGCTACCAAATGTCGTCTAAATTGTTTATAGCCAGACTTCCTGTGACCACGCTGAAATGGGTGAAAATGTCGGAAAATAACTGTATAAGTTTTAAAGCTTATAATATAACGTTACACACGACGACGTAAGATTCTGTCAGGGGACCGATTTTTGACTTTCGAGCGCTCGACTTTTTCACTCGAAAACGGTCATAAATGATGGAATTCTATTTTGAAATAGACATAAAAAATGTAAAAACGTGTGCTATCCACCACTCGTATTTAATTCGATCGGTAGAAAGTAAGTGCCAGCAATTTTGACACTAGAATCTTATTTACTTTTATTTAATTTTCGAGCGCTCGAAAGTCAAAAATCGGTCCCCTGGTCTAAAACAACACAGATTCGATGACATACCTAAAACCTGAAAGTAAAGAATAATCATTTAATAAAATGTGTCTATTTACCTAATAAATATTGCTCGAATAAATTTTCCAGGCGTTTTTTTTAAATTTACTTTTTCTTTAAATTGTTTGTGTCTTTCGAATGACTGAAGTATTTTTGTGAGTAGGTCACGCAGTATACAGACATACTGTACGACTTCAACTAAAACCTCTTCAATTAACGATCCTAACTAATATGTATGTAACCATTCATAAAATATTACGAGATCAACAAAAAAGGTAAGATAAGATAAAAGATAAGATAAGATAAGATAAAAAAGGCATTGTATGTGTCGAATGAAGAAAAATCCTCTTAGTTCGAATTTAACCCATAATATAGCCTTAACATAAAGTACCTATGTCTTACATTAGTGCTCCGTCGAGGACTATGACGATTACCTTCTATCTAAAATCTTATTCTTTACAGAAACCGTTACAATGGGGAATGGATGAAAATTTTCGGAGTGCTTGGTTATTTTTTTGGTGTTAGGAATAACTTTCCTTAGCACCAAAAAAACCAAAAGAACCAGACTATTCAGCTGCGTCAATTATTCTTGAAAATTTAACATCAAACTAAACAACGGCTCCATATTTTTCATTATTTTTCCGTCATCAAGTCCATCAACACGCGTGACAACGGCCATCACTCATCGGGCTCCTGTCGTTCGTCGATTGTTTCTGACCGGGGCTCGTTCACAACCCACCGACAAACCGGTCTAACGCAGACCTACCAATACGCGTTGCTATTACAAAGTCCCCGATCAAGATATACTGGTAGGTATGTTGTTGGGATAATAGTTAGACCTTCGAACACTCGTTGTTGTTACGAAGACCGGGCTCAAGATACACTGTGCATGAGTTTGGTGGATATTGTGAATGGTAGCGGGTAATGGCAGGGGTCGGGACGTGAGTCCACAAGAAACGCTTGGCAGGGTTATTAACGATCTGTGTATTAAGGCTGTTTAGAAGCCGAGAGAAAGAATAGGGAATATTACTGCAATGTTCTGCCGCCAGAGTGCAGCACTATCACAAACCGTACCTAAACCAGTAGAGGAAGATAGGGACTCACAAACACATGCACAATTGATTGTCAAATGAGTGACAGGCAATACCGCAAATGGGAACGAGATACAATGCCAACTCTGCTAGTGTCGCATCGCATGCTAGGTACGCGAAGTTTTGCGTAATGTTCCCTAAAGTTGTTTGATTTTATTTAACTTAATAATCTATATTATGTTAATTTATTATGACAAAATATGCTGTTTTAAAAGATGTAGCTCTATCGATTAAGACGGCCGAAAGTAAATAAAGAAGAGTTTTAAATTTATTCCTTATTTCAATTGCATCTTATTGACAACCGAAAAAGTGGTAACTCTACCTTTTAGGTAAAAACAACGAAAATATAATTCAAGTCACGATGTTTACAGTTTGTACCAGTTTTTTTTTTGATAATAATACAACTCAAATGTATGCTTAAGTTAAGATAAGATTCCATCAATTCACAAATATACTGGGCTGCAAAACAAGGTCAACTCATAAACGTGACGATAACTAAAACTGTTATACCTCCTTTTGCAGCCCAGGTAGCTTCGTAAATAGTTTGACTGACTTGTAGGTAACTAAATAACTTAAAGGATGATTTCGTCCATTTGGAACCATATATTACTTAAAAGGAGACTCCAACCTTGCTTTTGTCAACCTTTTTGATTACCAATAAATCATTTTTCATTTTAATATTTTTTCATATAGTAAATCATTTAAAACCCATGGCCGCATCCCATCACTACGCAACACACGGTCATCTAATCATTAGTCACGAGTATGTGGCTCCCAACGCTCGCTCTATGTGTGGTGCTGAAGACCGCTGTGGGAGACACGGTGCTACCGTGGTGGACTACCGCAGTGTACTACCGGATACTGGTGGATTCCTTTAAAGATGGCGATGGAGACGGGTTAGGGGATCTCCAGGGTTAGTCATTTGTGTGTGTTTCTGAGTCAACTCATTATTGTCATTAAAATACGCAACAAAATTACGGTCATCATTAATAATGAGAATCTGGCACTCAACGCTCGTCCTATGTGTGGTGAGTTAGGACGGGTTAGGGGATCTTCAAGGTTAGTAACTCGTGTGTTTTCTGAGTCAATTTTATTGTCATTAAAATACGCATCATACAAAATCACGTTCATCTAATCATCAGTCACGAGTTTGTGGCTCCTAACGCTCGTCCTATGTGTGGTGCTGAAGAACGCTGTGGGAGACACGGTGCTACCGTGGTGGACCACCGCAGTGTACTACCGGATACTGGTGGATTCCTTCAAAGATGGCGATGGAGACGGGTTAGGGGATCTCCAGGGTTAGTAATTTGTGTGTTTTCTGATTCCATCTTATTATTATCAGCTGCCCGTGCGGTTTCACCCACGTATTGCAAAGGACGCAGGCAAACCCGCGGGATAAAATATTTCCTATAGCCATCCAGAAAGTCCCTTCTACACGCAGGTGAGAGAATTTTTGGATGCGGATAAGCGATTCCTGAATTTACCCGTTTCAAACAAACTTACAAAGCTACAATCGAACAGACTTTTCCTCTTTATCATACTGGTACTTACAGATATGTCCATCCTGAATGTCCATTATATGTACTGGCGAAAGAAGTTTTGTAATCGGATGCGTAGTTCCGGAGATTAACTTACTAGATGGGCAGTTTCACGTGATGTGGACACGCTGGACAAAAGCACCAAATTTTTTTCAGATACTAGTTAGGTGAATAGCTTTAAGTTTTTGATAGGAACCAACTACTCCGTCGGCCATCTTTTTTTATGAGGGTCATTTTGCATTATGGGTAAGTACGAGTATATTATTAATATCTCGAGTTCTAAATCACTTAGAATCACAAACTTGGTATCTAAATATACATATTTGGGGTCAGGAAATTTAACTAGATATTTCTTAGGGTCGAGTTCCCAAAGGATACCATACCATACGGAACCCGTTACCAAGCCTCCGCTGTGGGTCCGTCTTTCTGCGTGTCAGGAATAGCTAGACTGTTAATTTTATTATACTTTTATTTTTTGTAATTATAGTAGATATAGTTATACATAGTCTGCGGAAATTTCAAGTGTCTATCTATTACGGTTCTAGAAATAGACCGTTTGTAATGGGCGAGAAAAAAACCCCTTTAAATGACTTTCAATGTATGGGAGCCATTTGGTATCCTTTGGGAATTCGACCTTAAAAAATATGGAGTTGAATTCCCTGACCCCAGTACATAATAATATGTACACTTAGACACCAAGTTTGTGATTTTAAGTGATTTAGAACCCGAGATTTTAATAGTACCTATACCTATAATTCAAAATGACCCCCCTAAAAAAAAGGCAGTCGGAGGAGTTGGTTCCTGTCAAAAACTTAAAGCTATGTACCTAACTAGTACCTGAAAAAAAAAACGTGCTTTTGTCCGGTGTTTCCGCATTTACAACAATTTGTTCCAGCAGTCTGCTCCACTATACATTGCTTTCTAATTTATAAAGTAGATACTACTGAAAAATAAAATCTAAGTTTAACTCACATTTGTTTAATCTCAGGAGCCTCAAAACAGCTGAGCTACGTGCGAGCTCTAGGAGCGGACGCTGTCATCCTGTCTCCCCTAGGAACTAAAAACCCTGACTGCAGCAAGCCAGGCACCCTGGACTTTGGAGGCATCGACCAGCGGTATGGGGGCCTGGAGAGCTTCGGCCAGCTTCTGGAGAAGGCCAAGAAACTAGGTACAGGTTCTAACGGTTCTTTTTTTAAGAATAGCTTATTGATTGACCCCTGACTTTCCAATCTATTTATTTAGTGACTACATGACCAAATCGCTACTACAACGGTTCACTGGCTGTGTTCATCAAATAGTCTAGATAAACAAATTTTTGCTATCCTAATATGACTAAATAATAACAAACAACTGTTATGGCATTTTTTGTATACTGTAAAGCAGTCGTTTGTGATTTGTGACACTCGCAAAACTTTTATTTAACAGCTTCCTGTCTCGCACAATTTGAAAATGAGTTAATTGTTACGGATTCTTGTACTATTTTGCATAGTTATTAGAGCCCAAAAGTAGGCAATACAAAAGTAAGCAAAATACAAATTTAATTAAGAAATTATTTTTGATATTTAAAAAAAATACTCTAGATAGAGATATCGTTTTGTTTTTCTGTATTATTTATGTTACTCTTAATCATATGTAATTATTTCAGAATTTTCGCTTGGCAAACTTCGGAGATAAGGGGTGGGGAATGGTATTTTTTCTACATTTTCCTTAATAAATCAAAATTAAACGACCGTAGAAAAAAAATAAAAAAGGTTTTAGAAAGTGCAACTCAAACCCTTTCTTATGATAGGTACCCCACTTGATATATTTACTACACTTTGAATTTTTAACTCCCTCATATCCGTCATTTACACAGAAAATAAAAATTAATATTATTTTTTTTTGTTTTCCATACACGTGTATTAACCCTCTTAACAGTTGTTCCAAATTTCGAGTAGTTCCTGAGATATTTAACGTTGTGAAAGACGGACGGACGGACGGACAGACGGACAGAGTCGCACCATAAGGGTTCCTTGTTTACCTTTTTGGTACGGAACCCTAAAAGTACTGTCAACTTATAGAATTTTAAGTTTATTTTAAATTATACATTTTAAGTCCGTGACATGACCACTACCACTCTGTCAAGAATGTACGACTAAAGTGTCTGCTAGTCGCCAACACGCCCCGACCGACCGAGCGACCTTGGTCGGCACCGACCGCTGTAGTATGAAATTTTGCTGCAAACAACTGTCTAAACGGTCGGTGCCGACCAAGGTCGCGCGGTCGGAGGGGCGTGTTAGCGACCGTCTAACAGACACTTAAGAAGAACGTAGGTACATTGCGCAGCTTTATTATGTTGAAAGTAATCTAAATTAATGCTGACTTTCCAATCAGCGTTTTACACATCGCTCACGAATACGAACGATCCAATTACATTACAAATTTTACCTACTAATAATTAGCGGTTAGCGTTATTTAATTTGTGGTTTTCAGGGTACCTACAGTCTTTATTGTTACTGTATGAGACGCATGTAGACATTTTCAAAGGTTTGTCGTATAAACATCGTTGAACTCGACTGTACAACGAAGCACTCAGTGTGCTCGGTGTGCAACTCGACTTGATTGATCTTTGTCTTTTGCTTACGAATTATGATAGTTGTCATTATAATTTTTAAAATAACGCACTAACTGTTAACTGTCGATTGTTTAATTACTTTGGTTAAGGTATATAAAGGAAGCTTGAACTCAAATGTTTAACTTTAAAAACAATAATTGACTTTAAAAACAAAGTTTTGACCGACTTCAAATCTATAGTCAAATTGCTTCAAGTTTGCCTATAAAATTTGAAAATTTCCCTCGATTTATCCAGGATCCCATCATCAGAACTGGATTTTGGTGACAACGGGACCAATCTGGAAGTATATGCTTTCAAACAAAGAAAAAAAATTAAATCAGTTCATAAATTACCGAGTTATTGCGTAACAAACACACAAAAAAAACAGACGAATTGAGAACCTCCTCCTTTTTTTAAAGTCGGTTAATTAACTTTATCGCGAAAAACTGGTCTCCACCGACGTAAGAATTCTAGATTAATTATCGATTTCAGATTCCAGAGTTTATCAAATTGTGCGGCCTAACGAAAATGAAACAAGTTTAAAACAAGCATGTTAAGCAATAGCATGCTTTGCAACATAGTGTTTATGAGGCATTATCGTGTGAATAACAACGCATGACTAACATAAAATTGCAACGGAGGGACATCAATTACACCGACTAACAACCGAGACGGAAAATCAAATGCAATGTCAAACGATACCAAGCCATGTTTAACCATTATATGAAAATACAATGCAGAATTTACTATAACTTGCAGTATTTATGACCGATTTAACCCTTTGAACGCGAAGAACGCCTTAAGGCGTGTATTGTCGCGCCTGAAGCGCCAAAAATGCCTTTAAGTGTTATGACGTCCGCTGCCAAAACAACCTTCTGTCTTTCATATAAGGTTCATAGTTACTCTCTTGTGGAAAAAGTGGTCATGTCATGGGTTAATATTGCTGTTAAATCTCGCACAGTATGCCAAGTCTATAACATCACAACTGTCCTAGTTATACGTTTTTATCTTTGTCTCAATCTCAGAAAAAAGGGACCATAGAGCAGTTGGCTTGTTTATTAGTCAAATCTTAGACAGTCCACTTTACTACAGAACCTATAATATTAAGCGGAGTATTTGTTTAAATAGACATGTAAATAAAATGTACATAAGTAAATAAATTTACTTAATCGTCATTATTAACAACGTTCAAAATAGGTAACATAATTACGACGAATCACGACATAATAACGACAATTATACATAAAATCATTTTCATGTTCTATAACGCAAGGAACTACGAGTAACATTACCTACCCCGTGCGCCACAATTCAAATAGAAACCACATTCACTTCCAATCATGTTATAGGGCTACAATCGTACTTTATCTGATAACATGAGAAAACCCGCTTGTAGAGAAAAGCGCCTGCGAGCAGAGCGCCCACCTAGTGGGTTCCTCGCACTGAAAAATGTGAAATAAGTTTCTGACAAAAAAAAACATTTTTGGTACAAGCTTTTATTGCCAACTGTACTTTTTTGTAACCGTCATCAAAAACGCATTGAGACGATTCTAACGAGCGTCGGTAAAGTACTGAATCCCCATTGCCACCTTCTGTCTCCATCATCAGATCACCTCGATGGTACCATAATATTGAATTGTCATCATGTGGGTGTCTATACTTATACCCTAAATTTCATCTAGATCAGTTGAGGTTAACTGGTCAAAATTCAGTTCCAAGATTTGTCCCACGCTAACAAACTAACAAACAAACGAACAGGTCAAGTTACCTAATTAAAGCTTGTAAAAAATACTCCGTAAAATATGTTCTCTTTCAACAGAGCTCAAAGTGGTGGCCACTCTCGACCTTCAGTCGGTCAGTGCAGCATCAGAGTGGTTCATATCGAGCGCTGATCGAGCCAATGGATTCGAGGACTGGTTCATCTGGAGCGATGGGACAACTGAACAGCCTCCTCCGGTATGAAGGCACCGAATATCAACTAAGAGTTGTACTCTTCGCAATTCCCAAAACTTATTTTACAGAGACAGCTGGTGTTTCTTTAGCAATATTCAGTCTTTACTTTTACCGTTTTCCATCTTTATTTCAATAATAAACACTATTTATAGTGGTTCCAGCGGTCAAAAACACATCACATACTTTACAACTCACATTGTGTACAATTTTAGCCCTTAGTTCGATTAGCTTAATGTATTCTACTTGAAAAGAGGAACACGCTGGTAGTTTTTTATTTCCAGTATTATTTATCTGCAATTTTTACGATTTTTTAAAAATGTTTTCATAGCAAATCCAATTCTACTGCAGAATAGGCACCTTGCTTTAGTCCCGTTTCGACGAAAACGTTTAAAAAGTTTAAATGTAATTTTCGGGTATGTTACATTGACGCCATCTTGACAAAGTTTGTTTTTAATTTGGTATATGTAAACAAGGCTAAAGCAAGGTGTCCATTCTGCAGTAGAAATGGATTTGCTATGAGTGCATTTTTAAAAATTCGTTATTTTTTTACATAAATAATACCGGAAATATAAAACTACCACCGTGTTCCTCTTTTCGAGTAGAATACAAGGAGCTAGTCAAATTGTGGACTTAGAACTATGAAATGTTGTCAATTAAATAACTAATCTCCCAATTAACTAAACAGCTAGAACCCAGCATCGACCAGTGGGTGCACCACGAAGCCCGAAAGGCATTCTTTGCAACTCGCAACAACGCGACTATCCTCAACCTCTGTTCCGACACCCTGGCATCCGCGCTGGCGTCAGCCCAGTGCGCCTGGCTGCGGCGAGGGGTTTCGGGGCTGGTGCTCAACCCTGACTTCAGAGACCAGGGCTGTGGTGTGACGCTGTTGAGGAAGATGGTGGCTGAAGCTATGACGTGTGCTAGGAGTTCTAGTTTGGAGACACCGTAAGTGTTCATGCATTTTATTCCATCCCCACCGCTATCCAAACGGCCGCTTAATTACTCTCACCTAATATGACCTTAGTACTGACCTACGAGTGGTGCGATACGCATGCCCGCGACGTGCTTCATTGAATAGTTTGAAACTGTTGAAAGCAAACAATATTGTGCGTGCCAACACCTGAATGCTGTGCAGCTGGTGATCCCAAGTGTGTGACCCGGATCTGGACTGTTCCCGTGTGCCCGCGGGACGCCTACCTACTTGTTTATTCCGCGAGGATCGCGGCATTCCAGCAGCTTAAGGTACTGTGCTCAACTGACTGACAGGCACCCCTTTTAACCCTTAACAGTAAGTATTAAGCACGACATACTGGATAGCTGGTCTAATTTATCACTTTTTTAAATCATGAGAGTGATTTGACTACTGCTTAGTGCTTACCCTCTTGAGAATACAGGCTCATAGTTTGTGTTCTGCTCATAGTGGATGATTATTCAGATATAGATTAAACGGTTATTGTTAGCTTAGGACTACTGTGTGACTAGAAAGTTAGACCCTTTCTCTAACTCGAACGATAAAAGGCATAGACTATAAGATCTTCTAATTCTGTCCAAAAATATCCATGGGATCTATAAACTGTTCACTACATACTATTGTATGCCTAGTGCCCATATAATAATAACCAATACACATAAACTCCGAGACAATTTTTACAAAAGGTTCCCCAAATGGAGCCGACCTTTCGCAAAGCAAGCAAACATCTATCACAGACTAAATCGCTCGAAACCTAAAACGGTCGTACAGGGTTCTTAGATTATTTTGGGCGCTCCATTACTTTGATTATGTTATGATATACTTCTATTCAATACACGATGGATTATTTATTTTATATGTATATACTTGTAATTTTCGGTAATATTGGTTTATATATGTAAGAGCCCTTACATCCAAAAATGTAGTTACATATATAAAAGGAGTATGCATTTAATTTTCTCATGTTGGATTACGCCTATAAAGTATGTATAATTTATTTTTAAGACGACAAAAATGTGAATACAAAAATTCTAGTGGGACTAATTAAACTAAAACTAAATCATTTATAAACTATACAGGCTGACCGGTATGTACGGTGATCATTACCAGTAAAGCCATTTTTTTTAAACTACTTTGTCAAGCTTTGAGTGATCACAAATGAAGAAGGAACTAACGACAATCTTCTTGCAGGGCAATCCTGGTGGAGTCGTCTCTACCTCCCGAGGCCGCTGCAAGGTACTACAGCGATGAAAACATAGGAGCCAACAGTGTGATAAGCTCAGCTTTGACTTCTACCTCGAGATCGGCCCCTCAAATGGCTGTGGCGTTCTACAATGATATGCTCAACGCTCCGCAAGATGCCACGCCGACTTGGCAGGTACATAGTATTTTTTGGTACCACTATGATGCAAATGCCTATGGCCCGTCCGTAGCGGGTATTTATAACGTCAGAAATATCACGTAAACATTGTTGATACATGGGCATGCAGGGCCATGCATGATGTATTGGTTCTCATTGTACTGTTTAAGAGCTAGGCTTCTCAGTGGAGTAATTTCCGTCTTATGCTAGAGTATTCCATTACTCTAATTTAGGGAAGTGTAATGTGGTCGTTCCCCTTCGCCTTCCACCCCGCAGTTTTCAAACCGATTTTGTCTCTTTTTACTTAAATAATAAATTCACGAGTTTCCCTCCAATTTTCTAAGCCTAGTTTATCTATTTCCAGTCCAGCTCCTCCTCGGCCAGCCGCATCACCACCAGACAGGGTGGCGACCTGGTGGATGCCATCAACCTCCTGAACCTCGTGCTCCCTGGAGCCACCATCATCCAGCAGGGCGACGAGCTTGGAGCTGCCGACACCATCCTCGAATGGGCAGCTTCGGACTCCTGCTTCCCCAGTCAGCCCTTGCCATCATCAGCCCCATTCCCATGGGATGATACTTCTAATGCTGGGTTCACGACTGGGACGCCCTGGTTGCCTTTGGCGCCTAATTATAGATATGCAAATGCGAAGACCCAATTTTCGAATGAGGGTAGTCATGTCGGAGTGGTGAGGATAGCGGCTGCGATGAGGAAGAGTCCCGCTATTGGGCCTCATGCAGAGGTAAGTAGTGTTTTTTTTTTTTTTTTTTTTATACTACGACGGTAGCAAACAAGCTGGCCTACCTGATGCATGATGATGATGATGGCCTGGCTGGTACCGTCGCCTATGGACATTTGTGACTCTAGAAGAATCACAAGCGCGTTGCCGATCCTTTATTCACTTGAGGATTAGCTGTGTTGGCAGATAGAGACATGCAGGTCCCTCCCTCCCAACACAGCGCACCCTAGGGTTTATCGTAACATACACCGAATAATGGTTTTTTGCTTATAATTTTTATTGCATAAAACGTTTAAGTAAGTACACACGCCATCCGATTAATTAAATAATGGTTTTTTGCGATGATAATGATTTTGAGCTGGATGCTGCAAGAACTTGAATCCCTAGTTTTCGAAGTTGTCAACATTATTTAGCGAATATACTTCAATTTAACTAACGTTAAGAGAAGCTTATTTAGAGTAGAATTATCTCAACACAATATGTTCTGTTAGACATTATGGCAATATCAAATCGTTTAAATTAACTAAAAGAGTGATGGGCTCATTTTGCAAGGCTTTTTCACAACGGTATTTTTTGATAATTTCCTCTAACATTTTTCTGCACAAAAAAAGAATTAACTACCCCAAACCCAGCAATTTATAAGGGAAACTATTGATTAACATCTTGTCTTCCAGATAAAACGCCTCGGAGACGCCCTGGCCATCCTCCGATGGGGCGGCACCGGTTCCCTCCTAGTGGTCTCCAACGTAGCCAAGTCCCAGACCGAAGCCCAGCTCTCCACGATGCCAGGTCTCCCAGCTGAGATGACCGTGGCCGCCAGCTCAGCTGGTTCCAGCTTCTCCACTGGTTCCCACGTGAAGCTGGAGAAGGCCATCAGACTGGGGCCTGGAGAGACGGTGCTCTTGGCTGGGGCTCCACGACACTGCGGAGGGCCAGGCCCCGTAGACAAGATAGCGAGTAAACTGAACGAAGGGTGGCAGAAGCTCAACAAGTATTTTAGTAACAATTGAATTGCTATAGTTTTACTGAAGCCTATAATTTTAATCGAGGATAGGTCACTAGCATAAGCTTAGCTCAAATTGTTTAAAATTTACCATTTTGATATTAAGTAACATTAAAAAGTTTTTTTCCTAATTATATTGAGTTGAATCAAGTGTAGGTATGTACATTGTACATCTACATCCATACATAACGCAACATGTTAATTACCAAGCAAAATGTTGTTACTTATTTGTTTCATTATCAGAGCGTTATTGGACGTATGCAATGATACATAACATTTATTAAAAGTAGGTTATTTATTCCCATTTGTTATCTAATGGATATAAACTCAATATTTGTTTTTTTTATGTTGAAGCATTTATCAGCAATATTCTTAACGAAACTTTAGGTAAATATGTATACCCTATACATACACATGTACATGTATCATATATCCGTACTCCCTTCGCCATCAGTCCCTGTGACCCACATTCGTCAAAGAAAACAAATTAACTCCCCTTACCCCAAATACAAACTAACCCGACGTTTTAGAGAAAGCTATCATCACAGAATATCAAACGCCGACGAAACCTTCCTTTCATGTTTGTTACTTACTACCCATATTATTTGTAATGTTAATATTGTGTAGAAGTATGAATAAATACTTCGCCCTTATTTAAGAGATTGGATGAAAGGACTATCAATCTAACCACATACCTACACCGGAGCTTACAGAAAATGCTACTTATATAAATATTTTAAAATTTGTGGCTAGGCACATACCTACTTTAAGACTAATTGCCTCCACTGGCAGAATAGTCTCATGGAATATCAAGCGCGAGATATTATACGAAAATCAAGATATACGCCGATTCCTACATACAACCTGTCGCAAAATATTAAATAGAACGCTTTCGAAGTCTTCAGAGTCACCAAGTTCACTCATTCCCAAAGATTTCACTCAAAAATCTAGCGCTGCTCGAGACAAACGCCGCGCGCCGAATCTTACCGACACACACCGAAGATATGCATAGACCAAATAAAACTATGTTCTGGATCTTCTCGATACATCTAGAAACACAAATCCAGGATGATGTTACAGTCACCTAAAATCTTAAAAGAGCCGTGCGCGTCAAATCTTACAAACTAAGTCAATACACAGCGTCCACCAGAAAGAACAAGAACGATTCGAACATTAGAAGATCCGAGAAGATTCTAGAAAGTTGTAGACTTACAGAATTTGCTCTTCTCGGCATGGCTGAGGGTTATAGCGGCTAGGAGTAGCAGCGCGAGCGGGGCTCGCGTCATGATCGCGGGCGGCGCGCTCTGGGGGCGGCGCGCCGCGAACTGACGCTCCGACGTATCGACCCCGCGCGGCGCGCATGCGTGGGGTTGCTAGCGGGAACAAGAGGCGTTTTTCGGCCGGATAATATTTTTTTTAACCACTGATAAAGGCGCATTCCTACGTGCGAGGATAGCAGTCTGCCATGGAGTCTGCCGCGGCCTCTGTGGACAGTTGCAGGCTGCGTCGTGTCCGGCAAAACCAAAGTCACACCGTACTGGATCGCAAGCTCCACCCCTTTAATTTTCTCGGCACGGCAGTCCGCTATGTTCGCCCGTGGGGACGTGCCTTTAGACAGCCATAAATAATTAGTAGGTATTTTTCCATACTCTGGTCAGTTAATGAATAATTTATAGGTCCTGAGTTTGGACATTTCGAGAGAAGAACAGTGATTTATTTAACCGTTTTCCCCGTCATTGTCGGATCGGATGTATTATATACTAGCAATTCATCACAACAAATTTTTATAGTTAGAATAAGACTGCATTACATACCTACCTTTAATTCTAACTATAGCAAGTTGGTGCGACAAATTGCATCGTTTGTTATTTGCTTAACTATGGCTATGCGATTCCGGTGAAGCTTGCTTATTGGTTCGATTCCCTGTGGTTAATATAAGAATCAGGAACTCCTCATGACGAATGGTTCTAGATGAGTTAAGTAATAATAATAACTTACACCCAAAACTAAACTAGGTGTATTGTGCCTATTACCTATGTAAAGTTATTTCAGAGACTCAGGTCACATCGAACTTTTTAATAGTCTGGAGTAATTATTTATTTTACGTAAATATATTGTAATTGTATGTATATGTACAATCAATGATTCATTTCAGCATAATTCCTGTAAAAAATCCTTTGAAGAAGATTTTCTGTAACGGGCAACACCCAACCCCTTTTCAGTAGGCTATCTATTTACCAACAACTCGTTACCTCTAAAAACTGAAATCCACTCCATAACCAACCTTAATGCCCACTAATAAGACCACTTCAGCTTTATGCAACTGCAAAATAATATTACCAAATTAGTAGGTACCATCAATTGCAAAACTTACCGTCATTCAAACTACAGCTTTATTTTCTGACTCTTAGGATACGAGTTGCAGAATTGCAGCCGCAAAATAAAATTGGTTGTAAAATACTAGTGGCGAGTACCGCTCACTCAATGACCGAGTAGCTCAGTGAATCAACATCAAAGCTTATCGACCAGTAGCTCCAGTATAAGGCAGACCTTCGAGTACCCATAGTTGTTAAGATACCAGGGGTCAAGTAGTATTAGTGGATAGCTCGCAGACGACAGAAAATGTTGTGAACCGAAGGCAGTGCTAATTAGGATTAACACGAATCCAGATGCGATTCCATTCATTATTCTGTATACGTAAATTGCTTTAGTATTGGGTTGCATTTGAGCTGTCGTTTCCTAATTGAACCTTGCGATTGAGTGAATGTACAGTCAGCTAAGAAATTGATCTGCCATTTTTGGAATTTATTATTTGTAGGTACATTAAGGTTCAAAAGGTCATTCCTAGCAATCCTAGTTAAAAAAACCTACTATTCACCAAGGGAATACTTGACAGATGAAGAATTGTAAATGTTTGCGCATGCTCTATTTGTACTTAAAACATTTGTATGCCTTATGGCAAAACATAGAGATACACTAATATACATAAGTGTAAGACCTTTGAACCTATGTATACAAATAAATATTTTGTCTTTGTCTTTAGTTTATGCGTCTTGGGCGTATAAAAAAGTAGGTATGTACGTACTACTTACATACTACCTACATAGTTATAATTTGGAAAATATTCTGTAATGGGGCTTTCCTGATGATATGTAAAGTCGTGAAACAAACTCCTGAGGGTTTGAAGTTTTGATGGCGGAAAACCTGCGTTTGTCCTGAAAAATAATCATCACTGATAATTCTCATATGTCGGCAACACTCGAAACGTATGTGATAGAGCAGCCCTTTAACAGCATTCGTCCATAGGCAGCAATGTTTGCAAACAATCATGCGTGTGTATACCTAATATAAAATATTTAATAAAATAGTTTGACTAGATATTCATCAGGTCACTTAACAATCTCAACATTACAATTATATGAAGTGCCGAGCACGTTCCGAACGCGCGTCGGTACAATAGGCTTGTTGCGTGGTGTTAAAATTGATAACGTCGTGTTGCTAAATGGATAGTAAACCATCAAATGATTGTAATAAAGTATAAATTACAAAATATAATTCAAATCATAAAAAGATATGAACCTTGAAAGTTTAGAAAAAAAAGTTTTTTTATTAATTGTCCAAGAGTAAGTTTAAATGTACCAATAGCATCCTTACGCTTTTATAGAAACAAATTTGTATAACAACTATGGATCTAAACGCAGTATTTCGCGACCTAAACAGCAATTTACTTCATTTTCCATGCAACGGTTAGTACAAACGGTGTGACGTCATACTTTAAAGCCAATCAGTATGAAGCGTTTCGGCTGCTGTCAGCGAGGTCCGTCTTTAACTCGATTTTTTGGGTATTAATGTCCTTTAAATGCAGTTGCTTCCATACAAACATTTGTTCATCTACAAAAATTGGTTCGAATGGCATCGTAAACAAATTTAACACATTTCACAAGCCCATTTAACTGTCAATTTTCCACATAAAAAGTGACATTTAGACCTACCCGACGTTCGTACAATGCGTTACGTGATCGACCTGACTGCAGTACAGTTAAAACCTTGTTTACGATATAAGATTAGGTACAGGTACATTTTAATAAGATGACAACTAAATAACAGCTGCCACGCCCAAGCAGTTTAAAAAAGGCACAGGCATCGGGTAAATAAAAAAAAACAAAAACAGAAAAACTAGATAAGAACGTTTCGGCCCCTAAAGTCGGTGACAGTCTCGAACCTGGGTCCGCGAGGTGCCAGACTGATGCCGGCTTCTCAAGTTGACATAAATCGCCTAGCCTAGCTGCAATCATCAAGTGCCTAGACGTACAGTCAACCAATTTGATTCCTAGGCCATCATAGAACCTTGTCGTTGTAAATGCTATGTCAATACGGGTAACTAGGATTATTGCGTCGCTATGTAGCAGTTAAAATGACAGGGTTCTACGGTGGCCTAGAAATCAAATTGGTTGACCGTACATAGGTAATGGACACACTTGAAGAGTAACTATTGAAAAGATAATGGTTGAAGATTACTTGTGATTGAGTTAATTGTTCTACACAATTGCATTATAAATAATAATAGGGATTATGACTAAGATTATTTTTTACGATGCCATTCGTACCAGTTTTTGGAGAGGAACAAATGTTTGTATGGGAGCAACTACAACTAAACAACATAAGTAGTTCCAGCAGTGGGCATATTTCGCCTGATATATGATGAATTGATGAGGTACTATGATGATTATTATAATAATTAAATTAATGTGGGAGATTAAAAAAAAATCACAAAATTTCCAAAAAGCGGAATTGACAACTATCTAAAACTATATCATTGATGAATCTGCTCACAGAATTTCACGACAATCGGTATAGAAATGTGACCGGTAGAGGAGAACAGCTAGACATCCGGATATACGAAAGAATGTTTGCCCTAGCTCAGTGTTTTTCAACCTGTGGGTCGCGACCCCCCGGGGGCTCGCAAAGCTACTTGAAGGGGGTCGCAACTACTTGACATGTATAAGCTAAAAAAATAGGGTTATTATATTAGTAGAATAAAAATCATAATCTAAGAAAGGCGCAGGTTGGGGCCCTGCTGGGGGTGCTGAAATATTTTTCTACAATAAGGGGGTCGTGCTCGTGCCATGAAAAAGGTTGAAAAACACTGCCCTAGATGAAACTGGTCTTCGTTCGCTTCCCAAAAATCCAAGTATCTGCGACCTTCTTCTAGCTGCTACTCGACCCCCCTTCGAAAGAAAGAAAGAAAGAAAGAAAGAAAACATTTATTCGTGCCAAAACATAAAGACAAACTGTAGACACATACGCCTATACACATTTGCTACGAAATGATCACAATTCAGCGTAATGCTGGCAGGGCCAGCGATGGTCTTCCGTTGTGGCCATTAAGAGTAAGAATTTCACCTTCCCATACAAAAAGAGTGTTGTTCTCATTTTAAAACTACGTGTTGGATTGTAACGAAACTTTGCATATACAATAACATGAGGAATATCTAGGTCTGTAATTAGCTTATATGGCTCCAGTTTATAAAACAAACGAAATACAGCAAAAACCAGTTTTGTATGAAAAACTTTAATTCGCTGTATTTTTATACTATGGTATCTGAAGCTACATCAACTAATTACAGACCTGGAAAGTACAAAGTTTCAGAGCAAACTAGCTACCTAGTCGTTTTAAAATAAGAGCGTAATAACTACGTTTGTTTGGAGAACCGAGCTGGCTGGGACTCTATATTGTTTTGATTTTATAGCTTGTAAACGAGCCCTTGTAGTCTACTTGCTGAATAAACATTAGATGTTGATTTATTGTTAGACTATACAGGGTGATTTATCGGTCGTGTAGCAAGATACCAAAAGCGAATAAGATGGTCATATTGAACAACTTTTCCCATGGAACCACCCACGAAATCCCAAAATTATGAGCCAATTAAGAGTTAACTGTAAGTTAACTGTGAGTTAATGTATGGAACAGCTGTTTTTTTTGCGATTTCGTGGTCTGTTTCTTGAGAAAAGTTGTTCAGTTACCATCTTATTCGCTTTCGGTCTTCTTGCTACACGACCCCTAAATCAGCCTGTATTAGTACTACTGTAGTTAGGTACTTAATATTGTCTTTATTAATTTCTCCTGTGTCATGAAAGATACGAAGCACTCTACATCCGTTGAAAACTAATCACGGCCGCCTAAACGAAAGAGAGAGCGTTATTCATTTGTTTCGAACATGACTCCGCAAAACGCCGTGATTCAAAAACTAACCAAACCTCACTGTAGCTGCAATCAGATGTAAACTATAACAGAGTGTCATCAAGTATAATTTAGTTTGTTACTAAAGATATTTGACGACCTTTTGGTTCTGGGTCGTTTATACGGAGGCACGGGGGTGCACTTGGGTAACTCTCCTCTGGAGAGTACTCGAGTGTTTCAAGTGCACTTGAAACATAAAGGTGTGTCTTAGTTACAAGTTTAAGTGCGTATACATACGTATAGGTGCTAGGAATTTTAGGTAGGAGTAATTTTAGATCTGTCTACATCTCAAGTCAATGGATGGAGCATGTTAACAGCGTTTACGTTTGTTTTTTACGATATCCCTTCTTATGGGTTATTTCATACGATGCAGTCAAGGGCCGAGCAAGTGAGCTGATTTATGCATGGATGCATGGAACTGCAAGCCTTCTTGATGGTGTCAGACCAGTTGATAGAATCCAGCCTCCACTGTTTCCCCTTTAATTGCGTGTTCATTATAACAATGCATTCAGGATGCTGTTGGGATTGCCTAGGTGGTGTAGCGCTTCGCGTGTGTTTGCCGAGGCCCGCACGGACGGTTTTCAAGCGATCATACGCAAAAAAATCGTGTCGATGCTGGGCCGACTCAGGGCAAGTACCAACAGCATTCTAAGTGTCATTGCAGACAAGTATGACTGCCCTATCTTGTCGCACTGGGTTGGGCAGACTAAGTCCGTTGCACAATTGGTGTGCAAATAGATTATAAATAATGTGTAACTAGTATATAAGACTAACATACCTAGGTTAAGTAAAATACTAATAATATATGGATACTATACAAGTCCGAAATAAAAATTTAATACCTAATAATTTAATAATTATACAGGGTGGAAAAAATTTAAGGGCCCTGGAGGGTAACTACCTTAAATCCTTTAGTTAGCTCATTTCACTGAAAGGAAACATAAATTCCTTGATTTTTTTAAGCACACAAGAGACACATACAAATAGAGTAGTTATAATAATAGTCGACCAAATACTTATATGCGAAAACAATAATCTTTTTGCTTCTGTTTTGAGCCTGGTATTTCTGGAAAAAAATAAGCTGTTCCATACTACGACGGAGCGCCACGAACAATACTGGACTAGAAAATATGTCACTTAATACCCCATGTTCTCCCAATTATTAAGCGCTTCGACAAACTAAAACACGAAAAAAACATTGCAATAAAAAATGCAGCGTATATCCCTCATGCCCCTGTCAAAATTATCAACTAATTACCCAAATCGATCAAGATTAAAAATAAAAATTAGATAAAAAGCTGATTTCCCCAGGATCAGCAGAGGTCTCGAATACCAATCAGCCCACAACTTTGGGCCGCCCGAAGGTACCCCAGACCACCGCTGATGTAAATTAGTCGCCGAAATTCTCCACTACTTCTACGTATCAGGTGATTCGCCGCTTATGACGCTTATCAGATAATGAGGCGGGCTATCACTGATTGTCACAATTATAGTATCATTAGTTTACGTAGCCCTTTCAGTGTTTGATTACACACCGCGTTAGACACATGTGAGTAACATACTCGTAGGTATATCAGTCTTACAGCGGGTTGCTTCAACCACGTTTGAAGTACCGGTTATGGCGCTGGCTGCTGTCATCTCATAGATAATTGTCAAAATCAATTTTTAACGGACGGAATTTATGCCCTATTTTATTTGAGCCCTTGTCCTAGTAAGTAATGTGACTAAGATTGCTGCAGGCCTCGGGCACAATCCATTTAAAGCTACTGAATCCTAGTTGAAGAAAACATTAAAGGTGTTCCGGTAACGCGGCAGAGAGCGTTCGAGCGAATCGAATTCTTGAAACACGCTTTGGGTAAAACCACAGAATAAGGGTGAGTGCCCACCAAAGTTATGCGAGGAAGCGGAGTGGGGTTCGAGGAAAACTTCCACAAAAAGGAAGAGATACGTTAGCGAAGATGGCAAAAAATGATGGATTTTTCGTCGCACAACGCTCTGCTAATGGGCGGACCCAGAGGATCCTTTGAAATCTGATTGAATGGGAAGTTTGTCAATTTTCTATGGGGTGACAGTTACTAGCGCTATATTTAACGTTTACGAGCCCGTAAAGTGTGGTCGCACAGAAGCACAGTCGACAAAGAGGCTTCCTCAACGGGCATTGGCTGAGAGGAGGTTGAGGTTGCCGCCCAGAACTGTACGTAATAGATGGAAAACCATGGAAATGGATGGATGTATGGACAATGAACATGATCGCAATAAATGAATATTATAAGAAGCCTCATTAAAGTGAGCCGTCATCATCATCAAAGTGTGGTCGATGAAAACCGCCTAAGCAACAGAGTAATAAGACACAGAAGGTCCACTCCTTAAGTGATGATGATGACGTTCGCTGTGAAATTCACACAATAATATTTTGATGTCAACAAGCAGGGCTCTTCTCATTGGCCACTCACGACAAATACTGCGGGCATCGTGACTGATGCATCCTGGCTCCTGGCATTTTAGGGAATAGAACTACTACTGACGCATCATTATCCTAAAGTAGAAGCCCCTAAGACCTTGTCAATAAATACTAGCTCTTCTTACACCTAACCAATCATCATTATGGTCTATATTGGCCGTGGAAACCTTAGTGTGGATGATTAGACCGATTAGACAGCAATTACTAGGTATTTCTCAAGATTTTTTTTATAATTTGTGTTTCATTGAAGAGAGATTGCTACTTGATCTACATATGTCTTCTTCTTTCCCTTGTCCTGTTCCCATTATTTGGGGTCGGCTCTCCTAGTTATGTTTCGCCAGGATTTTCGGTCCTGGGTCGTCTCTGATTGGATTTGGGCTTCTTGCATATGCCTCCTTACAGTAGCCATCCATGTTAGTCGGGGTCTTCCTCGTCTCTTAGGCGGGGGGACAATATCTAGCACCTTTCGAGTCATGTGTTCAGGTTCTCGGCGCATAACATGCCCGTACCATCTCAGTCGTCCCTCGGTTATCTTTTCGGGAATAGGTCTTACTTTAAAACTACCACGGATATAGATGTTACGGACACGGTCCACCACCGGCCCAGCGCAGCATCCTCATTTCAGCAGCATGTAATTTGTCTTCTTGTTGTTTCTCAAGAGGCCAGCACTCGGCGCCATACACCATGGCTGGACGGACAGCGGATTTATAAACCATTCCTTTGACGGGTACCGGCATTCTTTGATCGCATAAAACCCCAGTTAGCTCTTTCCACTTCATCCAACCCGTGTTTATTCTGTGGATGACATCAGCATCAATAGTCCCGTCATTGGAAATTACTGAGCCGAGGTATTTGAAGCTGCTAATTTGGTTTAATGGTGTTCCTTGGGGTGAGATGGTATGTAAATCTCGGCTACCGCTAAAGTTACAATGCAGGTATTCGGTCTTCTGGCGGCTTATCCGTAGGCCTACGTCCTCCAAGGCAACTCACCATACCTCCAACTTTTGCTGTAGGTCGTGCGCTTCCTCGCTGATGAGGACTATATCGTCCGCATAGAGCAGATTCCACGGCGGCGGTTGTTGCAATCTGGCAGTTACGTGATTCATTACTAAATTAAAAAGAAGGGGGCTCGGAGCTGACCCCTGGTGGACACCGACCTTCACTTCGAACTCATCACTCACTCCGGCTGGGCAGTGCACTCTGGTTGTGACATCGTCGTACACTTAATCTACATATATTATGTACCTAATCTATATAATATATTTAACTTCTCCTATTTAGGTACATTCTTAATTTTTATAGGAAAAATTTAAATGTACATACTCATAACTTTTCCTAATGTTCTACTAATCCACTAATCTAATATTAAGCGTAAATATTTATTAATTAATGTAATTTTATATGATAGTTTTTTTGTTACTCTAGATTTTACACTTATAGGTGACCACAGCGGTCACCTATAAGTGGCTAAGCATCTTTATTGTTTTTTTTTATTTAAACCAAATGTATTGTTTAGATGTGTTAGCCGTTGGTGGTCCTAAAAATAAAATAAAATAAGAGCCTAGTCATAGAAAAAGTATTATACTCGTATGTGACGTTGTAACTAGGTATTAAACGCCTTACGAAGTCTTCCTTTGCGATACTCGCTAAAGGCTCGTTTGACCCGCGCCGCTCACGTTTTTTGACCCCTCCTTACCGCTGTTGCGCAATTTATATATAATTATAATTTTCTCACCCATTAATTATTTAGAGAACAAGAATTAACCTTTCAAGGAAATTTATAGCTCTTAATGATTAACGGGGCTGTGCTATTTTTACCCTTCATTAAGGAAAATATTTCCTTTTGGAATTTCTTATTATGAAATTTGGAAACTCGCACGAAAATGCCAAAGATACACTTAGCACTTAATAGATGTTTTGATTGCTGATTATGTGCCTGATGCACCTATGCACTGGTTGTGCAACTGAATTTGACGGGATTCCGTTGAGGGAGCAGCTGAGTGAAAGACTTGTTTTCTTTTCCGAGTTGATGCCGTTTCGTAGGTATTTGTAGAACTAAATTTCATGAGGCCCGGACGCCATATTTATACCATGAAATTCCTTGCCCCGCAGCCCGCCCGCCCCGTGAATTTGGCGGGAAATATGGGCGGGAAAGTATTGGCGGGAAAGTTTTGGCGCGGAACGACATCTCATTTATTTATGACAATAATCTTAGGCTAATACGTTATTTACAGTGTTTTATACTTATTTCTATGACATTCGTAATGCATTATCACTCGAGATCCTCTCCGTTTGCCGGCCAATCGCATCTAAAACGCGGGTTTTTCTGGCGCTGTCTATTTACGTACCTCGGCCCCCACCTGGGGTATAAATACCGAGCTTCCCCCCTCGCTCGCCCATCAGTCTATGCTTGGCCAGCGCGCGGATAGGATCTAAAGGCTTCCTCTTAATCTATCTATTTTCTAGTGGAAACCTAGTGTTTAGCCACTCTTTACTTATGAAACCAACAGTATATTACCTCTTAACTAGGTAGGAATGAAGTGTGAGACCTATTATTATTTATTTCGACTACAAATTATATAAGGCGACTGTAATACAATGCTTACGTTGTAAGAGGGTTATAAGCTAGGTTACAGGCAATCTATTTTATCAGTATTTACGTAGATGGTTGTCCTGCACATTTCTCCCGCCGTGGAACACCCGGCCGGTGTTCCAGCTCGCTGGCGTGCAGGTCGTCATCCTTGGTAGGTAAAATCGCGAGCTTCTTGGTCGGTCGCCGTAGCACTCCGCCCTTTGTTCTGACGTCCACCACTCTTGTCTCGCCGTCGGGTCCCGGGTACTTGGCGATCACTCTACCCATGGGCCAAGTATTGCGTGGGAGGGTCCCGTCGCCGATGAGTACGATGTCGTCGATTTCTATGGGCCGGCCGCGCCTATACGGCTCCCGCCGGTCTTGAAGTGTAGGTAGGTACTCGCGGACCCATCGACTCCAGAAGTGGTCCGCGAGTCGTTGGCTCGTCCCCCACGTTGCTCGGCCGACTAGGTCCTTGTCGTTGAAGGTACCGGGCGACTGCACTCTGCCGGATCCGCCGAGTAGGAAGTGATTCGGTGATAGGGCTTCGGGGTCATCGGGCTCCACGGACACGTGTGTGAGGGGGCGGCTGTTCACGATGTATTCTGCTTCAGCCAGGGTCGTGGCGAAGACCTCCTCCGAGGGGTGACGCTCTTTCAGGACAGTGTAAAGAGTGTCTTTTACCGCTCGCACCATTCGCTCCCACGCCCCGCCCATAAATGGCGCCGAAGGGGGGATGAAGCGCCATATTATTTGTCGTCGCCCCGCCTCCTCTCGCATCGCGTCTTCGGCGGCCGCCCGCAGCATCTTATCCGCAGAGTGGAAGTTCGTCCCGTTGTCCGACCAAATCTCCGTAGGTGTGCCTCGACGCGCGATCATTCTTCGTAGAGCCATTATGGCGGATTCGCCGCTTAGACTGGGCACTATTTCCATATGTATAGCGCGCGTTGTAAGGCATGTAAATAGCGCTACATATCTCTTCTGTGTCCCTCGGCCTACTGTAATAGTCGCGGGGCCCCACAGATCGACGCCCGTGTATGTGAAGGCTCTCTCGTGATGTGCGAGGCGGCAGTGCGGCAGATTTCCCGTCGGAGGTACAGTCGGCTTCGATTTTCGTCGCCGGCATGGCAGACATCGATGGACAATCATTCGGGCGACTGTACGTAGTCGTAGTATGGCGTAGTGTTGTTTGCATTCGTTCACTGTCGCTTCAACTCCGTGATGGTTCATTTGTCGGTGCACGCAGTCGATGTACAGTCGGATGGCCGCGTGATTTCCGTCTAATACGGACGGCCGTTTTTGCGTTGTGGTTATGTCGTTTGCTTCGTTGATGCGCGTTTTTAGCGTTATCACGCCGTCGATGAGTTCGATCGCTAAGGGGCGTAAGCGACTATTCATGGCCGGCGGCTTGCCCTGCATTAGTCTCTGAATTTCGTCGCTGAAGCTGTCTCGTTGACTCTCTCGTACTATTAGGCGTTCCGCTTCTATTAGGTACCGCGCGTCAATTGATAAGTAGGTTTTTGATGCGGGCCGGGCCTGTCGCGGCGCGGCGGGTGCGGGTCGCTTGTGTTTCCTGTTCCACTCGGGGTCCTTTTCTTTATCTCGATCCAGTTTTTTCTCGATGCTGTGTAGGCGTTTGAGCGCGTTCTCGTAGCTGTCCGGCGGTTTGTCGTCTTCGATTTTCCATAGTAAAGGCACTTGACAGTGACCGTCGGCCGTGAGCGTGGTTGATTGCGCGAGCTGAGCGAGGGCGCGTTCCTCCGGGTCGGATTTTGGTCGTTTCGGCTCTATCATCGTAACTTCGATTGCGAAGTATTCTTTCAACTGCCGGTCGATGTCTTCTTCGCTTGTTAGCGATTCCCTTTCTTCGGCTGGCTGGTTGGAGATATGGCTGACGATATGGTGGATGACCTCGCCTTGTAGGGGGGCGCGGGTGTGTGCGCCGTGTAATACCCATCCGAGCGGTAGTCGGCTGGCGACGGGTTGATTTCTGTCGCCGCGTCGGATTTCTTCTGGTATTAATAGATGCCAGTTGTCTTGCCCGAGCAGTATTCCCGGTTCGGCCGTGTCGTATCTCAGTAGGTGCTCTATGTCTCGTAGGTGTGCACACGTACTGATATCGTCTTCGCTTATCGTTTGGGGTGATAAGCGTAGGTCGGGAATTGTGCGGGCGTGTATGCGCATCTCTTCGCCTTGTCCGCGTATGAGGAGCGGGACTCGGCGGGATTTTCTGGCGTTTATTTTTTCACAGGTGATTGCCTCTATGCGTAGCGGCGTTGTAGGCCCGAAAATGGGAGCGTGGGTTCCCCCGGCGGGGGGAGGGGCGGGGACGGCGGGGCGCGCGGCGGCGGTGCCCTGTCCCGCGCTCTCGGCGGTGCTCCTCTCTTGGGCCTGCTCGGCGTACTGTGGGGTTTCCCGCCGCGGTGTTGCTGCAGGGTGTAGGCTCTCCTGCAGCGGCGGGACTATGGGTGGCAGCGTTGACTGTGGGGTTTCATGAGGCAGTGTTCTCCACTGCGCGGCATCATGAGTTCGCTGCCCTATGGGTGACCTTGGCTGTAGGTCTGGACGAGGCGCCGGCGTCGCAGGGGTGTGTGTCTGTGGGGTTTCCTGCGAGGGCCTCGAGCCGTCTTGACACGTAGTTCTTGACGGCACTATGGGTGGCAGCGTTGACCGTGGGGTTTCATGAGGCAGTGTTCTCCACTGCGCGGCATCATGAGTTCGCTGCCCTATGGGTGACCTTGGCTGTAGGTCTGGCCGAGGCGCCGGCGTCGCAGGAGTGCTTGTTCGCGAAGTCTCCTGCGAGGGCCTCGAACCTTCTTGCGTCGTAGCAGTTCCCGACGTGGACGTGGTTGCTTGTTGTGATGTTTGCGGCACTGCGTGGGTGGTGCCGCTTTGATCATAGCGATTCGCGCAGGGCGGCGCGGGCGTGAAGACGGGGGAGGGGTCGCTGAAGGGGGCGTTCCCCGCTTGCGCAGGCGTCGCGACGGCAGCGGCGACTGGTGCGCTGGGCGGCGGGGGGAGCTGGGTCTCGGCGCGCGGCAGTGGCTGCTGGACCGTAGCTTTTTCTTCGTCAGGATTGTTCCCCTTTTCTTCTGGAAGGTGTGGTTCTTGAGTGATGGCGGGCATCTCGTGGTTTTTCTCGAACCAGGCGTCGATTTGCTCGTTCACTTGAGTGGCGGAAACCACAGTTCCTTCGTCTTCGTCGCTTTGTTCGGCTTCTAGTGTGGCGATGTGTGCTTGGGCGAGTTCAAGCTTGATGCGTAACATCTCTTTTTTTGCTTTGGCTAAGCGTTGCGCACGGCGGCTCGTGGTCGTTGCGCGTGACTTCGACGACGGTGGCGGCGCGGGGGGACGTGGCGTCGTCCCCGTCTGTGACGATTCCTGAGATAACGGCGGCGTCTCAGTGATCGTGTCCGTGCTCGTCGCGTTGTCCGTCGTCGTCGGCGGCGTGTATGTTGAGTCTCTACTTGTTTCTTCTCTTGAGGTCCTCGGCGGTTGCTCTGTCCCGAAGATGAGCTGGGCTAACGACTGCCCCGGCGCCGATGACCTTGTGACTGGACCCATTTTCGACGATAATTTCTCGGCAATGTTCTTTCACTTTCACTGGAATCTTCTTTTTTTTCTTGAGGCTGTAGCTGTGCTTAAACTGCAATTTCTTTCTTGAATATCCGGCTTACTGAAGGACCATTATGTGCCTGATGCACCTATGCACTGGTTGTGCAACTGAATTTGACGGGATTCCGTTGAGGGAGCAGCTGAGTGAAAGACTTGTTTTCTTTTCCGAGTTGATGCCGTTTCGTAGGTATTTGTAGAACTAAATTTCATGAGGCCCGGACGCCATATTTATACCATGAAATTCCTTGCCCCGCAGCCCGCCCGCCCCGTGAATTTGGCGGGAAATATGGGAAGTATTGGCGGGAAAGTTTTGGCGCGGAACGACATCTCATTTATTTATGACAATAATCTTAGGCTAATACGTTATTTACAGTGTTTTATACTTATTTCTATGACATTCGTAATGCATTATCACTCGAGATCCTCTCCGTTTGCCGGCCAATCGCATCTAAAACGCGGGTTTTTCTGGCGCTGTCTATTTACGTACCTCGGCCCCCACCTGGGGTATAAATACCGAGCTTCCCCCCTCGCTCGCCCATCAGTCTATGCTTGGCCAGCGCGCGGATAGGATCTAAAGGCTTCCTCTTAATCTATCTATTTTCTAGTGGAAACCTAGTGTTTAGCCACTCTTTACTTATGAAACCAACAGTATATTACCTCTTAACTAGGTAGGAATGAAGTGTGAGACCTATTATTATTTATTTCGACTACAAATTATATAAGGCGACTGTAATACAATGCTTACGTTGTAAGAGGGTTATAAGCTAGGTTACAGGCAATCTATTTTATCAGTATTTACGTAGATGGTTGTCCTGCACAGATATAATTGTACAAATCTAGATGAGGTCAAACGTCCCAGTCTCCGTCACTGGTCTAATACATTTCACTTTCAATCTAAAGTATCTTATCTTATCTTATCTAGGTGAGGGCCCTTTCGGATGCACTTCGACCCAGTGGGATCTTTTGTGCATTTGCCCTCTCCTTTATACCTGCTCCCAGGCTTGCTCCATCATTTCCACAAAGCGGATGATGCAGTTCACCGGGAGCACCTTGAATTCCTTTGCTTGCGGGTAACCGTTACCAAAGTAGCTCATTCTTTGTCTGGCAAGGGCATGACATTCACACAATAAGTTGTTGAAGGCTATGCCCTTTTCAATCGATCCTTCTTACTTTACACGTTTAAACGGTATATTCATCCATTTAGCAGATAATGCTTACAAGGTTCAATTGAAATGGGCCAGCCACCAATATTGTAATTAGGGTAGTATAGTTAAAACTCATGGGAGTGGTGCCTCGACAACTATGATTAGGTAGGATGATTAGATGATTAGACAGCTACTGATTGATACGTAGCCGTTTAGAATTGTTGGCGGGGCTCACTCACATCAGTTTAGAATGGGGTAGAATATTTAGTTAACAAAGGAAACAAAGTATAATAAGTACTTACTCGTATATTGTTTCAAACCTCACTTTAAACTTACACAGAGTACTTGCTAAGTATTCCCACTTCTGCACTGCTTCACGATCAAAGATGAACTGACCTAGTTGGCGCCATGATGATTAGTTTATAGTGAACAGAAATGGCGGCAACCGGAAGTTCATATTTGGTCTTGATTATTAACAAATCATAAGAAAAGATTTAAATGAGTAATTTGTGGAGTAAAAATCATACATATTTAAAAGGTGATTTATACAATTGTTAACAAAGTGTTCCATAGTCTCATCCTCCTCGCCACACATTCTACAGTCTAAACTATCAGATAGTCCCATCTTGGCCAAGAGACCTTGACCCCGAAGTGACCTGTGAACACCCCAGATATAATTCTGAGTTGCTTCCTACTGGATTTCCAGAGTTTTCTGGTCCAGCCCGAGTCCACTCCTTCTATCTTCATAGCTTAGAGTGCCTTAAGCCAGCCTCATTCCTCCACTCGTGTTGGTGTTTGGTTTTGGCGTAGGCTTTAAAGGCCGATATTATGGTCCCCTGCGAGAGTCCAACAAATGGTTCTGGACCTACAAAGTGATTTGTAGAGCCCCCTCTTGCAAGCTCATCTGCTCTTTCGTTGCCGATGAAGCCCTTGTGCCCTGGTATCCAAACTAGTTGCACCTTATTGTGCTTTCCAAGTCTGTTTAGTGCTTGGACGCCATTATAAATTAGTCTAGAGTCCACTTTCGGCGCCGTAAGCGCTTTAAGGGCCGCTTGACTGTCACTGAGTATATAGATAGTCCGCCCTTTAGTTCGCCTGTCTATATTCTCCTGTACACAAGCAATTATGGCGTATGTCTCCGCTTGGAAGACAGTTGCCAAACTACCCATGCTTACACTACTACTATAGTCATTTGCATAAATGCCTGTTCAATCTAAAGTAAATACAAGATGATATTTAACATTAACTAAATTAAATTAAAATTATAGCATATTACATATAATAGCATATTACATGTACCTTATATGGTATGGATTATGGATGGACCGGCCATTGTGGCACTCTTTGGGGGAAGCCTATGTCCAGCAGTGGACGTCTTTCGGCTGATATGATGATGAGTATGATGATCTTATGGATGATAATAAACTACCGGTTCGGAAAGAAAACCTTTGCCACAAGAAGAAACATCGAAGGAAAACTCTGCAAACAAACCAGATTTTTATACCACGATGCTTTGATCATAACACATGAAATCTTGCAACAGTAGAGTAGTTCACAGAATTTATTCATTTGAGAGCCAATGCAAGCCCCTTACTCTCAACACAGGGCATGCTCGGGAGCCATGGTGACCTTACTGACCGCCAGGAACACAACACTACCTCATCATCATCATATCAGCCTAAAACTGTCCACTGCTGGACAATCCTCTCCCCCAAAGTGAGCCACAATGACCGGTCCTGCGCCACCCAGATCCAGCGAACTCCCGCGACCTATGAAATGTTCCAGATGAAATGACAATTCGGCGAAACATTCAGTTGATGAAACGTTTGTCGGTATAACAAGGAGAAACCCCTGTTATAACTCTTTCCAAGCTGATACAGTAACCATACCTACTACAAAAATATGTATCAATTTTTTCACTTTACTGCGTCAACATTTCATAATCATCATATCATCCGAAAGACTACTTTCGGCTGATATGGTAGTCCACTGATGGACATAGGCCTTCCCCCAAAGTGAGCCACAATGACCGGTCCTGCGCCACCCGCATCCAGCGGACTCCCGCGACCTTTAACAGGTCATCAGTCCACCTTGGGTCTGCCCACGCTTCGCGTTCCGGTGCGTGGTCGCCATTCGAGAACCTTTCTGCCCCAAACTAACCACGTACCTACAAACCAATAGTGGTGCTATTAATACTGCTGCGATGTTCTGCAATATTGGAGGCACGTAAAACATGATTGATTGAGTTTTCCTAATCCGGCACACTAGTGTGTCATTAATTCTCAAATTGGTGTTATTATTTCAATTCACGCTAACATGATGCACATTACATTCGTGTGGCCGTTTCTACGCTCATGTAGTTTACGTCACTTGCGTGTCAGAGTGAGCTCGCTATATTAATATGTACATACAAGGAATTAATGAATGAATGAATGAATAAAAACATAGGTACACGTAAAGATCTTAAAACTAAAGCGTATAGCGAAACACTATGTTTTGCCGGTTGGCGTAGAAATATTTTATAATGTTTCGTTTGTCCATGCAATATTATGCAAAAGTTGTGAACCAAATCCTCGCCAATTCAGGGACGAGTTTTTAAAACATTCAATCCGGTTTTAATGGTGCATTGATGTAGACAATCGTATGTGAGTGTGAAGCACAGACAATCAAGTTGGTATCGGTAAAAAATTTAAATGGAATTCTAGAAGAACCGTATCGATACCGGTTACAGCTCGATTGCTAATTGAAGATGTGATTACCCTCAATTCAATTCATTATCATTTGCACGCCGTTGAGCAATCGGTAGGAAACACCGTCGGAAGTAGGCATTACAGATGAACATTAGGAAAGTTAGGAAGATCGTGGGTGATTCGTCGACCGGTTAGCCTTGTGGGTAGAGCCCGTGCCTGCGAAGCTGAAGGTCCTGGGTTCGAATCCCGGTAAGGGCAATTATTTGTTTGATAAACATGAATATTTGTTCATGAATATCGGATGTTTTCTATGTACACAAGTGTAAACTATAGTCAGGAGGAAGCAGCACTTTGAAGAAAACTCTAACAACGCTTTATGATTTTATTGAAATACTCTTTATAATGAAACAGGTACTCTTATTAACTTTTAACATTTATTGATGACACCTTACACCGTTGACGATCAGCACCAGAATGCCCACCCGTGCACCAACTTCTGGCCAAGCAATCCCCGTTACAATCGTCACCTCTCACTGGATTAACTGACTTCCCCCTTACGTTCTTTTTTTTTTAGTTTCGCATACCCGCTTTTTATTTCTAAAAAAAAACCCAAATACCACTCTTTTATTGTGTTGCCAGCCTTAAAAACTTAGCTAGTCTTAATAAATGTACCGTAAAATGAATCGAACCTTACACAAGCCTTATTGAGCTTACTATAAATAATAATAATAAATAATAAATTCTTTATTGGCAAAAAAAGGAATTACATTCATAACCAAACTAGGCAATGCCTGTATCTTGGGATCCCTGGAGTGCAGATGACAGAAAAGGAGATTAACAATAGAGGAATTTAATGTGACGGCCCCATCGCCCACCAGATTTCTGGTGCAATCAGTCAACGTAAGGCAGCTTGTGGCGGGCTGTTAGGGAGTAGCGACCCTACGTACCTGAGTGCTCCTGGGGGTGTCCTGTGGTCAGGCTGAGCCGATCGGGTGGTTGGTTGGACAGGCCCCCCACCTCTGGCTTGCCTTAACTGGCTGTTCAGAGTGGAGTCGCAAGAGCTGTTGCTCGAGGGTAGATGTGGACACCTAAGTGGCGAGTTGGCTATATGTTTAAAGTCCAGTGCCACCTCTCTACCCCCCCAGCCTCTCTGACTGGTGTTGCCCTTAGGCCATTTTTTAATGTCGCTATTAATAGGGGCCCATCTAGTAGTTGGCGAGTCACCGTCTGCCAGAGATAAAAAATGAGACAGTTTATTAGGCAGGCGTCCGATGTTTCACCCAATAGCCCAGCCACTAGTCCATCATTTTCACCCAATAACCAAATTTTCTTTAGATTCCATCAACAGCAGCGGGTGCTGTCTCTGTGTGCGTCCCATGACACGGGCAGGGACAGCATCCGCTCGGTGTACTCCTTGCATTTCATTAAATTGTCAAAAGGGCCTTACTTTGTAGGTACCTAGCCCCACGCACGCCTTCCAAAGGTCCGGGACATCATTGTCCCGTGAGCGGGAAAAAAATAAAAAATAATAATAATAATAATAAATTCTTTATTGCCAAAAAAAGGAATTACATTCATAACCAAACTAGGCAATGCCTGTATCTTGGGATCCCTGGAGTGCAGATGACAGAAAAGGAGATTAACAATAGAGGAATTTAATGGTAATAACAGTAGAATTTAACAAGAGCACTTTAAACTCTCGCGCTTTGTACACATATTTAAATACAGTTTTTTCCGGGTCTAACGCGATATTTATTTACCTTTATTTCTGACGTTTCGACACGGGTTGCGCCGGTCATGGTCGCAGATAACTGTCGTCCCAGCAAGTTCTCAACAGAGCTATGGGTTTACAATATTTCACTACCCTCCAAAAGTCGATCAAAACATGGAGGGTACACCCGAAATAAGTCCACTGTCCGTCCATTTTTAATGTTAATTGTCTAGGGCACGGCACACAACACTCACAGTATCCGCGCACAGATCCGAAGATATACGAGATTTCAGTTTCTGAATCACTGGTCCCCAAGTCGCCGATAGATTGAAACCTTCATTGGAGTGTTGTGTCATTGAAATTTTTGAAGACCTATCCATAGATACCCCACACGTATGGGTTTGATGAAAAAAACTTTTTTGAGTTTCAGTTGTAAGTATGGGGACCCCTAAAACTTAATGTTTTTTTTCAATTTGTGGGTGAAAATCTTAATGCGGTTCACAAAATACATCTACTTACTAAGTTTCAACAGTATAGCTCTTATAGTTTCGGAAAAAAGTGGCTGTGCCATACGGACGGACAGACAGACAGACAGACGGACAGACATGACGAATCTATAAGGGTTCCGTTTTTTGCCATTTGGCTACGGAACCCTAAAAATGTGCTTACAACGCGTAAATGATTTGAATTGAAAACTGATCAACCTTTTCATACCGCCACTGTACTTAAACTGTAAATGAAATTGATGAATGATGTAAATTGCAGTGTTTTAATATATTGCTAAACGAATCTGCTCCGTTTTAAAAAGTATATGTTACGAAATATACTGTTTGAAATTAATACACTATCGTTTTAATTGATATTATTAAATTATTGTTATGCGTAATGACGATCCTTTTACTAGTAGGTGAACTTTTTTGGGAGCGCGACTAATCTATACATATAACAAAGCTGAAGAGGGTCGAAAGTCTGTACATGGAAGATATTCGAAAAAAAAATAGCTAGGGATACTTAAAATCGATAACAGAACACGTTCCAACAGTTTTTAGAATTTTTGTCTGTTTGTCTGTTTATCTGTTTTTCTGTTTATCTGTTTGTCTGTTTATGTGACCGCGCATCACGTGAAAACGGCTTCACAGATTTAGATGAAATTTGGTATAGAGATAGTTTGAGTGCTGGGGAAGGACATAGGGTAGTTTTTATCCCGGAAATCAATCCCTAAGGGGGTAAAATGGGGGGTGAAAGTTTGTATGGAGCTACTTAAACCACTGCACCGATTTAGATGAAATTTGGTATATAAGTAGTTTAAGTCCCGGGGAAGGTCAAATGATAGGTTTTATCCCGGAAATCTTCCCCTTAGGGGGTACAACGGAGGGGATGAAAATTTGGATGGAACCCATTTTGATAAAAATTGGTTTCGAGGTAGATTAAGTTCTGGGAAAGGACATTGGATATTTTTTATCCCGGAAATCTTCCCCTAAGGGGGTGTTTTGGGGGGTGAAATTTAGGATGGACTCCGTTTAGATCAAATTTGGTACAGAGATAGTTTGAGTCCCGGAGAATGACAACGGATACTTTGAATCCCGAAAATCATCCCCTAAGGGGATAAAATAGGGGTGAAAATGTGGATAAATCCAATTTAGTTAAAATTTGGAAAAAATATAGAAGAAGTCCCAGGGAAGGACAATGCATAGTTTTTATCCTGAAAAATCATCTCCTGAGGGGGTGAAATGAGGGGTGAAAATTTGGATAGAACCCATTTCGATGAAATTGGGTATGGTATGGAGATAGTTAGTCCTTGAGAAGGACATAAAATAATTTTTCGTCCAGAAATCATCTCCTAAGGGGGTGAAATGGGGGATGAAAATTTGGATGGGAACCATTTACGGTATAGCGAGTTGGAGTCTTGGCGAAGCACATAGGATAGTTTTATCCCGAAAATCATCTCCTGAGGTGGTGAAATGAGGGTTAAAGATTTGGATAGAACCCATTAAGATGAAATTTGGTATAGAGAGAGGTAGAGTCCTAGGAAAGGACATATGTAGAATAAAAGAAGGAAATCATCCCCTAAAGGGGATCCCGTTTTGATAGAATTTGGTATAAAGATAGTTTGAGTCCCGGAGAATGATAACAAAAAGTTTTTATCCCGAAAATCATCTGGGGGGGTGAAAAATTGGATACACATTTACGGGATACCGATAGTTGGGTGTCCTGGGGAAGGACATAATAAAAGATAGTTTTTATTCCGGAGATCATCCCCTTAGGGGGTGAAATGGGGGTGAAAATTAAGATGGAACCCATTTACGGTAGAGCGATAGTTGGAAGTCCTAGGGAAGGACATAGGAGAGTTTTATGGGGTGAAAATTTGGATGTGATGTGACCTATTTAGATGAAATTTGATTACTTCAATTCAATTCAAATTATTTATTTCAGACTATGTCCATATCATGTTAGTAACAATAAAAACTTATAAAACTTAAGTTAACAGTTAAGAGATAGTTTGAGTGCTGGAAAAGGACATATGATAATTTTTGTCTCGGAAATCATCCCTTAAGGGGGTGGAATGGGGGGTGAAAATTAGAAGAACCCATTTAGATGAAATTCAGTATAGAGATAGTTGGAGTTCCGGGAAAGGAAATCGCAAAGTTTTTGTAACGAAATTCATCGCCTGAGAGGATGAGATGAGGGGTGAAGATTTGGATGGAACTCATTTAGTTGAAACCTGGTTAAGAGATAGTTTGAGTCCTGGGAAAGTTTTATTGTGAAAATCCTTCCCAAAGGGGTGAAAATTTAGATTTGAGTGACCCATTTAGATGAAATTTGGTTTACAGATATGATAGCGAAAATTTGGATGGAACCCATTTTCGGTTTAGCGATAGTTAGTTCCGGGAAAGGACATAGGATAGTTTTTATCCCGGAAATAATCTCCTAAGGGGGTGAAATGGGGGGTGAATATTTGTTTGGAGCTACTAAATATTCAACCCATTTACATAAAATTTGGTTAGAGGTAGTTAATAGGCACGGCGTTGGTAGATACGCACGATATCAACGAGTTCTACGCGGACGAAGTCGCGGGCAAAAGCTAGTTATTAATGTGACAGATATTGCTACGCATCGAGCGCGATTCGACGTGTTACAAACTGGGCCGCGATTCCATCTGCAATCATTGACAGAAGCAAACAAACAATACGACCTGATGCAGACACCGTAGCCTATTGAGGCTTGTGACTTTAGAAGAATCGCAAACGCGTTGCTGACCATTTATCGATTTGAGGAATGGTGTTGAAATAATTTACTTTAAAAACAAAGTTTTAACCGACTTCAAATCAGTAGCCAAATTGCTTCAAGTTTGCCGTTAAAATTTGAAGAGTTCCCTCGATTTCTCCAGCATCCCATCATCAGAACTGGATTTTGGTGAGAACGGGACCAATCTGGAAGTACATGCGTGCAAACAAAAATAGTTATTCGTTATACAAGGGTGCAAAGTTTTATTTTACCCGCGAGTGTGGAATTGAAACACGAGCAAGCGAAAGAATTCTATAAAATAAAATAAAATAAATAAATATTACGGGACAATCTTACACGAATCAACCTAGGCCCACGGTAAGCTCAGTAAGGCTTGTGTTGTGGGTACTAGGTGACGATATATATAATAGATACATACATATAGATACTTATATACATAAGATCCATAACTCAGGAACAAATATTCGTGATAAATACACAAATAAATGCCCTGACCGGGATTCGAACCCGGGACCTCCAGCTTCGTAGGCAGAGTCACTACCCACTGGGCTACGGAGGCCGTTAAACTACGACACTACTACTACTATAGTTTAACTACTAGCGAAGCGAGTGGTTCTAAAATAGAATCCTGAGCGTAGCGAGTGTTTCAACACACGAGAAGTAAAATACATTTGCACCCGTGTGTAACAAAAAACTTTTCACCTCACTGTAGCGAGGAAAGTGCAACATGAAAAACCACTTTATTTAATTTAAATAATAAATTTGCACCCTTGTATACAAAAATACAACAAATAACTAGTTTATTTAGAATTTTGGTCAAGTGCGAGTCGGATTTTAGTTTTCCAATACATTTTGAGACCCAGCGCCTGATGAAGGCAACAAGCAATTCTGAAAAGTTTTTTGTATGGGATTACAGAATTAAATATTGATTATTTAATTCTGTTTTTTTTTGTATTTGTTGTTATAGCGGCACCAGAAATACATCATCTGTGAACATTTCAACTGTCTAACTATCACGGTTCATGAGATACATGATATATGCTCCAAGGTCAAATTACTTTGCCCACTAGTGAATAAAATGCGATTTTGCTCACTGGTATTAAAGGATAAAAGACGGCTTTCCGAGGCAGTGAGGGGAAAAAAACAAATCGGTTCATAAACTACCAAGTTATCGCGTAACAAACACCCAAAAAAAAACAAACGAATTGAGAACCTTCTCCTTTTTTTAAAGTTGGTTAAAAACTGCAAAAGATGTCTGAAAAAACAATCACCAAAACCTGAAATTCTACGTACAGCCGAATATAACTTTTAAAGTCGGAACCGTAGAGTCCTATTGACTTCCGTTTAAATGTCGTGAAAATTACTATTTCCAATTATTCCGTCCGCATTCTTTCACACAATCAATAGTAGCGATTTCTAGAAACGATTAATCAAATTAAAATGAACCTTACTGCTTTAACTTACGATGCACGCTATGGACTATATTAGATGCACTCATTTCTTATTAAACTAATTTGTACTCTATGCCTTTGTGTTACACTTGATATTTGTATGCGCTTGTGTTGTAATTATCCTGCCAACCTAAATTGGGCTCTATCTCTTTGACTTAATGGCCCAAATATTGTGTGATAGTGATAAGTGTTTCTCTGATCGGAATTCATTGATGATTGCGTGTGAATTATTGGTTTTGCTGTGGATTTTTGGATCTCAAATATCTCAATGTGCAAGGTCTAGTGGATGTTCCGTCATCACTTGGTGGCAAATAGTCATCGTTGGTAGAACATTTCGAATTATGGTTCCTATTTTGGAAAGACTTTAAATTTTCATTCGATAATTTATTATTAGGTAGTCATTTATTTTATTTTATTATTAGATTACGTAGTCATTTATATTTTTCTGTTTTAAAAATCAAGCTGTAGGTACCTGCGCACTGCACTTTCTGTAATATTTGTATTTAGATATGCTTTTATTTGTGTCATGTAATTTGTGTAAAAGATTCACTGAAAATCAGCGTCGGGGTTTTTCATGCTCCGACACATGCTGAGTGGACTCCTTTTTGAGACCACCCTCAACATTGTACTTCTTTTTATTTTTTTAAGTTTTAAGCATTTGTATTTAACGTTGTGGTTGTGTTTATCAAATAAATCATTCATTCATATATTATTTGTTAATAGAAACCTTTGTCATATCTGTCGTTTGACCGATAGCATCAACCTAGCTGCCCACCAAGGTACCTATAAAAAAAATTGCAATTAAATAATCAACTTCGATAGGAAATAGAAATAATCGAACGAAAAAAAGCGGCCAAGTGCGAGTCGGACTCGCACATGAAGGGTTCCGTTAAATAAATTGCGGTTTACGATTTATGACGTAGTAAAAAAAACTACTTACTAGATCTCATTCAAACCAATTTTCGGTGGAAGATTGCATGGTAATGTACATAATATATTTTTTTTAGTTTTATCATTCTCTTATTTTAGAAGTTACAGGGACACACATTTTACTGGAAGTGTTGGATTTTGGAAGTTCTATTTTTGTGTGAAAATCTTAATGCGGTTTACAGAATACATCTACTTACCAGTTTCAACAGTATAGCTCTTATAGTTTCGGAAAAAAGTAGCTGTGACATACGGACGGACAGACAGACAGACATGACGAATCTATAAGGATTCCGTTTTTTGCCATTTGGCTACGGAACCCTTAAAACTTAATTAAAGAGGAGGATACCTTTTAACAGACCTTTGGGTATTAAGAGTACCTATAGGCAATTATCTGAATATTTCAACTTAGTTATTAACTTTAAAAATTCTTTCCACGACAACTGACAAAAAAGCTACGCAAGCGAAGACGTCAAAAGTATTTATTAAAAGGAATTACGAGTATGAACTTTTGACGTCTTCTTCAATTTGTTGATATTTCGTATAATTGTTGTCTAAAAGACGGCTCGTTGACGATAAGTCCGCCTGCTTTTTATTGTATTATCTAATCTTTAATGATATTTAAATTTGTATCATTTCTCTAATGGTAACGCATAGAAGTGAAATTAATTAGTTAATTTGACTCCTTAAGGTAATTAGGTAGGTACTTAGGTAGATAGCTTTTTCGTTTCAATAAAAATATTCGATTTTGACTCCTATTTGATATCTCTAAAAACAGATTCAAGTGTATTTTATTATTTACTAGCGACCCGCCCCGGCTTCGCACGGGTTTATATGTATAATGCATGCATGTATTGTATTGTTTTATATATATAAACCATCCTCTTGAATCACTCTATCTATTAAAAAAAACCGCATCAAAATCCGTTGCGTAGTTTTAATGATCTAAGCATACATAGGGACAGACAGACAGACAGCGGGAAGCGACTTTGTTTTATACTACGTATTGATTTATAATAATAGATATTATTTATTTATTTTTAAAGTATTAGTGTCTCGCATATCACCAAACGTGTAAATATATGCAAATAACTTATTATGATCGTTCGTCTGTCTCTTAATCATTAAGATCAAATCAATAACTTACTCGCGCGCTGGAAAGGAAATCAAATGTCACGTATCTGTATCATATCAACGTGTAATATGTCCATTAAACATTCTGAGCGTTCAGTTCAAAAACGTCATAAAATCTATTTAAAACATTAACTGCGTGATTTAAGCCTGTAAATAGAAGCAAATTGAATTAGTGGTCGCGCCAGCCCCAGTATGCACTTTGCCGCGGCACGCGCTGTACGTAATATTCAATAACTAATCGCACGCATGAAATATTTAAGTATTCAATTAGTCAACGCGTGCGCCAGTGTATAGGCAGCGGTCGCCATGACCGCGCGCGCGCCGTCGCCGTCGCCCGCTCTCATAGAGATCGCGGAGCCGGACCCCGACGACTGCCCATCCATCGCCCTACCTCCTGAAGGCAACGTCAAACACAGGAACTACCGCATGCTCAACGAAAACCTCCGAGCATACACCCCGTCCGGCGACATCCACACGTCACCAGAAAAAGGAAAGCTGGTCGCCAAATTCGATGTTTCTTCTACCATCTCACCGCCAAGAGCGAGGATACTGGAGCTGCTAAGACCTGATGACCCTGGGAGAGACAGCTTGGAAGCTATAGTCCGACCGGCGCCTAGAAGAGGCTTGACACGGCCGCTTGACGATGACACCAGGCGATTCCTGCAGCGGGCGCTCATGTCTCCAAGTCCTTACGGTTTCTCGAACACAGCAACTCCAGAGCCGTACCATCGAGAACATAGAGAGCCCTACTCTCCAGAACCCAGCCCAGAACCAGAAGAAAAGCCGCGGCAAAAAAAGGGCCGGTCTTTAGCTGACGAGTTGCGAGACGCTGAGGATGAATCTGGTGATAACAAAGACATATACCTTGAGTTTATTAAGCGTGGAGGGGGTTTGAAGGAGGCAGTGGAACGGGAGAGACTAGGGAAGCTTGCGTTGTCAGTGGAAGGAGACAGTGATAGTGAGAGTGAGGACAGCTGGTCAGTGGCTGCGAGGAAACTGGATGCACTGCTGGAGGAGTCCCGGGGTCTGCACAAGGAGCTCAAGGGCATCCACCAAGATATGCAGGTGCTGGCTCAACGCGTGGCGCGCCGCACACTCTGACGCGTTCGTAAATTACGACGATTGGCCCTTTTTGGCCATTTCTCTCTGGAGTGGGTTTGCACTTCTTCAAAGCCTTTCTGACTTTAGACACTGTTTTCTTGGTTGAGGATTCTTGGTAGTTTTTCAATGCCTTGGTTATTGGCTTTCGCATTCATTTGCACTTTCTGCTTGGCGAAAGAGGACACTGGCTTTAGTCCCAATTTCTATTGTTTATGTTTGACCTATTTACAAAACAAGTGGGTACGTAAATAGGTAAAATTTCAGTGCCTTGAACTTGAATGCTAAATAATTCTGTAATTCTACTCATATGATTCAATTTTTACATGTTTACAACTTATACTTTCATTATATTAGTATAAGTCATAAACATGTTTCACTCTACAACTATAGCCCATACAAAATAACCCGTTTACATTGTTCTTGGATGAATTTTGACTTCATCGCTATCTTGTATAGGTACACAACTTGCTCTTGACCTATGGATAATTATTACCACTGCAAGTGTATTTCTGTAACTTAACACAACGTTATGCATACTGATCGTGACAATCGGTCGAATATTTACCGAGTCCTAATAGCATCGGTTCACGAAATAATAATTTAGTTTAAACTAGCGACCCGCCCCGGCTTCGCACGGGTTTATAGGTATAATACATGCATGTTTTATACATATAAACTTTCCTCTTGAATCATTCTATGTATTAAAAAAACCGCATTAAAATCCGTTGCGTAGTTTTAAAGATCTAAGCATACAATAGGGACAGACAGACAGCGGGAAGCGACTTTAAGAAGAAACCTTACTTACGAAATATCAATCGGAATCGCGAGGGAACTGGCGTAAACAAAGTATATTTTCCCTCTGGGCTGGGAGGTCAGATGGCAGTCGCTTTCTTAAAACTTATACTTAGTGCTTACGCCAAATCTTGGGATTCTAGGACACAACCGGGAAAACGCTACGAGGGTAGAGCAGCTACAAGGTAATTACGACTGTTATAGTACATTTAATTCGCATATCGTTGAAAATAACCCATACAGTACTTGAGTGTTATTATTTCCTGTTAATTACTTGTGTGATTTAAAACTTATTTATTCCGACTCGACTTTGGACTGGATATATGTAGCCGCTAACATAGTCTAGACTAATCTAGGAATAATTTAGGTCTGGTCACACTGCACTTAAAGTTGAATTTGATTTTTTCTTCTAAAATAAAATAGGTACTTATTTTGTTTCTTACTTCAGTTCTGGATAGCGGTTGGAAGTGGGGTTTTATTATTTTTTCCAGAGGGGCCAATGGTTAAGCTCATGTTGTTGAAACATTTGCACTGTTTTCCGTGTTATTCTACGAGTACTACCGAATAGTAAGCACACTTTTCACAACAACTTTAATTAGTTATACCTATTAATTCGGCGCTTCTTTCACTTGTCACTATAAATTAAATCATTTTCCGTGATCTAATTGATGACATTTTGCACGCATATTGATGCGTCAGCTTAGAAAGTGGTGGCATTTTTGAACATCAGTGTAAAAATAATAGAATCGAAGAGTGGTAGACCAGTCTTTTGGTTGACTGTATCACGGTTTCGCAACATTCTCGATTCTTTTGTATTTAGCTGGACGGCCTCTGCCTGATTGGGATCCTATCAGGAATGATAATGGGTAATTAACGTCATAAAAGTCATAAATAGGTATGATTGGTGAGATACACCTCCTAGTACAGTCACTGGCATACATGATGAATCAAAGGCCGCAAAAATATCTGACACGCTCTAACGAATCTAGGCAATGATGTAATATAAAAAGAGGTAGATACGAGTACGTTGTCTATACGAAATTCCGTGTTTATAAATGGCCACCAAATTCTGACAGCATTCGTTTCCATTGACGACGCGAAACTATGGCAAGCCGTGTAAATTAGCCAGGTTTTAGTGTGCCACTTTTGGAGCGCTTATATTATAACCAATGATCGGATTTCCTGGTGCAACACGGAGTGAATGACCCCAAACATTATGTTAATATGGATATGCTACGAGATTCCGGGACTTGACATTTGTTTTTGTAGGATAATGAATACAAAATACAAAATAGTTTATTTGACTTTTTAACACGGTATAAAAACAAACAAGGTTGGAACCTTCCATTAAGCATGTCGTATGCTTGTATCGGAAGATCCCGAAATCAATCAAAAATGAATCAGATTTTACATGTAATAAAATTCAGTTACATTTAAACAATTGACATAAAATAATTTCACTATAGTCAAGAATAGTGCCACGGTGGAAGCAGACATTACGGACACCAAAAAAGTTGTTTAACTTTATTTTATGAGCCTATTCACTAAATGTATATTTAAGACAATCAGTGTTGACTATTATTCAAAAAAACTGTATGAAAGTTTGCTAAATAACTCTGTTTAAAATAACCTAAGCGGCCTAATTACAAATATCATAACTCTGACTAGCATTTATTTTTAACTAGATACCGGGATTTTGGTCATGTCCATATCAATATTTCACCTAGTTAGTGTTGCACCGTAAAATCCGATCACTGCTTATAACATATAGTCTACCTATATTTTATATTACATCATTGGCTCTAGGAAAACAGTTGTCATCAGATATTTTGGCGGCCTTTGTTCCATCAACATCATACATTATATTGATGCCGGTGACTTACCTACTCGACGTTGCTCTAGTGCAGTGTTTTTCAACCTTTTTCATGGTGCGACCCCCCTAGAGTAAGAATCCAAGCAGCCGCGACCCCCCTGGGGTCGCGACCCACAGGTTGAACAACACTGCTCTAGTGCAGCCCGCGGCATGCGGCCCGCGAGACCCTTGCTTGCGGCCCGCGAGCCTTTCTGGCTGTTTTGTATGTATAAGTAAAGGTCGTTGAATTCAGAATTTTGGAATTGCCTGATAAAGTCACAAATAATTAAGAAGTGCGGTCCACGTAATTTTTGTTAGCTCCTATGTGGCCCTTGGTTGCAAAATGGTTGCCGACCCCTCTAGTGTATGACATGGTCAGTTTATGTCAAAATGACATGACTTAAATTCGAATGGAGAAAAATCCTCTTAGTTCGAATTTGACCTATATTGCTTCGACATAAAGGGCCCAAGTCATCACTAGTGCAACGTACTAAGACGTTCACCTTACTTTACTAATAAATATATCTGTAGGTATAACGTGCTTGGTATTTCATACATTCCATTGGGCATTGATTAACCCTTTACACCCGAGAGATAAAAATCTTTAACAGCTCCTTGCGACATTACGTAACTTTATTATTACTTCATAAGGAGTCTAGGAAAAATAACAAAAAAAATCCTGACTGAGCTGGTCTTCCACAATCAGACCCTCACGTTCGTGTGGCTCAGGAATAATATGTAACTCGCACGTTCGTGAGGGTCATGATGTGATTGTCTAGAAAAGTTACATTTAAACGGTTATTGAAGAATTTAAATGAATAAAACACAGTTATAGAAATAAAAACTAAGTAACCTTTATTTACTCATAATTTAGGCACTAAATCACAGCGATTTCTCAGGCAGCATTACAAAATAATCAACAAAATTATAGTTTTCATAACAAAAATGCTAATTTCTAGCTTAGTTAAGACAATCGCTGCCAGCCTTCTGGGCACACTGCCGCCTGGCAGCGATCTGGGGCAAATTTTTTATCTTTAGTTTTAGTTATTTGTAAGTTATTTTATTTTATAAGTAGTTTAGTTTAAGATATAGTTAGTTATAATACTTTACTTTAGTCATTATTTATAATTAATTGTGCCGCGCGCCGCATAATGTTAAGACAAGTAATATCTAAATTAGTAAAATTACATGAGATCGTAATCAGACATATATATGTTTTTATGTTATTACTTCTTATGATACAATCTAAAGCAGTCTTTATCTCTCGATATGCATAAAATATGAATAAGATAAAAGATATGGAAAAGAGCTTGCAGATTTCAGAGGCGGTCGTTTTTAATTCTACGCCTGTTTTTCGCATGTAATACAAGTTCGTACATCTAGCGATCTCTTCCACGAAGTCGTTGTCAATGTACTCATGAAAGTAATTTACCGGGGAGCGGACAGGTTTCACTGGTAGCGAGGTGTAATTGTGTGGCTTGTCCGTAAACAGAACTTGCTTCCATGTTCGACTTCGAGGTGCGGGTGCTGATATGGATCTTCCACTGCGTTCATTTCCCCGGGCACGGACAGATCTACCTCTACCTCTGCCTATTCGAACATTTCTAGGTATAGATTCCGACCTACCTCGACCTGGTCGTCTTCTAGCTCCGATTTGCAACGGCGAAATAGGGGGCTGTGATAATGTCCCTAGTGGTGGAGTCGCTGGTCGCGGAGAAAGGGGTGGAGAAGATGCTCGCGTTGAACTTAGGGGAGAACGTGACCGGGGCCTTACTTCACGCAGAGTAGAAATTTCTTCATCCGCGAGCAAGTCATCATCACTGGGCAGGTTATCGAAAAAGTTAGGCACATCTTCCAAATCATCATCATCTAAACCTTCAATTTCTGACAAGTTTCCATCTGCGAGCAGATCTTCTATTATTTTATCGGTCAACGGAGCTCCTAAAATAAGCAAAACATCCCGATTAGTAAGCCAAGCGTTACATTAATAAGTAATACCTACTAAACCAACATCACAGTACACAACCGAAACCACACGATCGTGAGAGTTCAATTATACGCAAAGCAACCGAAATCGCACGATCGTGATAGTTAAAATTCAAAAACAACTTGCATATATGCCTTTCATTCGAATTAATGCAGAGTATTTAAAATATATCACACACACAAGTACTCTTTGCAATCCAATAGTAAATTACAAAGATATATAATGGTAACTAGTAAAAAAAATGCACTTACGATAGTTAGTCCGACGTTCAAAGAACACAGCCATCTCCCACGCCACGTCAATGAGACTGACGAGTCGCGACGCGTACGCATGACCTTTCTGTATTTTTTGTCTTATTCTAGCATAGCCGCACGATCAATCGACATCGGTTGGGTTCGCAAAAGCGGTTCGCGATACGCGGCATATTTTTTCAAAATCAACACTCACGATCGTTTCGAGTCGGGTGTAAAGGGTTAATATTTTGATCAAATTATTTCAACAAAATGATTTCGTGAATTTTCCACATTTCCACATTGAGACCATATTTTCGCCATCTATCTGAGTTTGTACGGAGAGCGTATTGAAAATTTTGAAATGTTCTCAATTTTGTTTTCTTAGTTCTTGACCTTGTCTTACGCGAATCGTCTAAATCTATTAAAATATTTACATCAATTTGAATAATTTACGCATTAAGAAACTGTATCAACGTGTTATGTTAAGATTTAATGTTCCACCTAGATATACCTTCCCTTGTGAAGAATTTCATTAACCGTTGTTTTGTAATTTGAACCGTATTTTACGTGCATTTATGTTGCGTTTGGCTCGAGACGCTGCGATAAGATACGAGATTGCGAAGGGAGCTCGGCTTGTTACAACAAAATATTACGTGGTATCATAACTCTTATGTTTATTTGTTTGCTTTCGGTGAGAGGTTGTCAGTTTACACTAAATTAACAAGCGCTCGTGCGCATAGGGACTTTCATTATAAAGGAGACAATATCATTCCAGAATGTACCTTCATTTAAATTTAAATCCATTAGGCTAGCATTCAATTTGACCCATAGTACAACTTTGAATCTCGTTTGCGCTCTCATCCATTTCTACTCAAAAATCAAACTTTACTCTTATATTAGGCTGGGCGCAAATGTTCGGTTTCCGCGTACGGTTTCCTACTTATAGCGCTCGCAGGCGTTTACAGGACAATAATTATCGCTGTCGACACTCTAGAGGGCTGTAAGTCGGAAACCGTACGCGGAAACCAAACGTTTCCGCCCAGCCTTATAACCTGTTTTAAGTATTTTAACATTAGAATAGTACCACCCCATTCCTTTACATCTATATGTCGTACAGGCGAGCACGGGACAGGATCGAAGTTATGGAAAATGGGCTTGCAACCTATCACTGCAATATCACTTGTTCTCCATCTTTAAACCTACAATTGCTTTTTGGGGTACACGTTAATATGTTCGTATTCACTCAATCATTATTACTTATATGGGCTCCATGCCGCAGACGGAACTGCTGGACTTTCTTCCTATAACTGGGCAATTTAAGTTAATTTAGTTTTTAATTAGTTTATAATTATTTGCTTAGTTTATTTTTATTTTAATTTATAGATTAACTTATACATTCTAGTTTTAATTTATTTCAACTCAATAAAGTTAATGTCCTCGTAAAAAAAAAAACAAATATATATATATATATATATATATATGTCACTAATTATATTTATTGCTTATATGTATTTGTTAAAATAGTCACTAATTAGGTTAAGCTACAGAATAATAGTACATTACTTACCTAGGGCGGTTAAACAAAGAATGTCTCAGATCGCAGGTATTTGACGCCCGAGCCGAAGGCAAGGGCGATAAATATGCGCTATGCGTGCGGAAAGCCCCACTTCCTGGCCAGATAGAGACGTAAAATGTTTTATAGTTTAAGAGTTATAACTCTTAACAAACTTACGAATTAAAATAAAATAATAACTTAATTTAAAAACTCCAGAAACGAAAGGTGTCCGTCACGCTACCTTTGTGTTGGCCTAAGTATATGGGATATTATAAATGTATCAACATTTTATAATTATAAACAATTTATGTTACATTAACATTATTGCAAGAAACTAGTTTTTCGTACATGCTTACAGAATAACAACATTAACTCATCACTCATCATCATTCATTAACGTGAGAACATTTAGATATAATTAAGCAGGTTAGTTGTTGTTGACCTTGTAAAATAATGATAATGACCTTTAAGTAGAGCAGCTATAGTCTCGTTATATTATAATCTGCTCGGAACATACTTATAGTCCGGAAGCCCACACCCTGTACGCCTACGTCTCATGACAACACGATAAAACGCATGGCAGCAGGTCGAGAAAGATGTGCTGAGCAAGAATCAGAAGATTATCGCACCTAAAATTGGCCGGAAGTTAAAAAAATTCTTCATTTCTGGAGTTGGCCACCATCGGCACCGTCTGCCAAGTACTTCCGGCCAATTCAGGACTGACAGACTTAGGTTTACTCTCTCTACGATTAAAGGGCTAGATGATGCCATACCTACCCTTACAACTTTGACCGGAAGTGAAGGATTTTTCAAAATTTCGGCCAATTTTAGGATGGCTCACGCTAGAACGGGCCGTGTCCGGCCCGGGCCGCTTTCTAAGAAAAACGACGGCCGAGGCTCGGTGTCGGCACGGCCCGGCCGTGGCCCGGTCGGGTTTGGGTATGGCTTGGCCGCGCAAAAACGCCGTCGTTTTTCTTAGAAACCGGCCCGGGCCGGACACGGCCCGTTCTAGCGTGTGTCATCCTTTTAGGTGCGATAATGTTCAGATTCTTGCTCAGCACATCTTTCTCGACCTGCTGCCATGCATTTTATCGGGCAGTCATGAGACGTACCTACGTGTATTTGGAGAGGGCTTACGGACTGCTAATTTTTGCGTGATTATCCGTCTAATTTGAACTAATTTCTTCCTTCATTTTTAGGGTTCCGTACTCAAAGAGTAAAACGGGACCCTATTACTTAGACTTCGCTGTCCGTCCTTCCGTCCGTCCGTCCGTCCGTCTGTCTGTCACCAGGCTGTATCTCAAGAACCGTGATAGCTAGAGGGTTGTAATTTTCACAGATGTTCAATAAACAATCTTCCATCCCCGCCAACTCCCGGGCGCACGGCGCTTACCTAATGACGATGACCGAGAGATGACCCATTGCTTGCATTAGAATAGGGCGTATGTCGCTCCACTTGTGATGTCACATACCTAACCTAGCCCGCGTGTGAATTCGTGTGTGTGCCTGTGACTGGCTGTGACTCCTGAACCCTGGACTGCGCATCTAATCAATGGTATGTAAGCAATTGACCTAAAGACGGCTAGCTCAGTGTTAATTCACATTTTATACATTGGTAGCAGAGCGTGGTTTCATACCCTCTGGTGAAATTATTATCTTAAGTTTAACCTTCTTGTAAACAAGACTCAAGCATCCCCCAATTGTATTTGCGCCGTAGTTTGAACCCCCATAGCTTTCTTACCTAAAGTTTTAACCATTAAAAATTAAAGTTGTTTACCCGTTCACAGACACCCGAGCCGTTTTATCGTAATTTGTGCTTTATCTTTATACGTCGACGGTCTAAATTTGCTTGAAGGGCCGAATAATGCATTAAGTATTAAATATCACATAATCATTATTTTGTAGTTAATTAATAGTTCTCGAAAGGGATTTATTCGTTGTAATCGTGTTTCCTAAACCCTTTTGCACAGTTCTGCATACCTTTGCACCTCGTGGTGTACTTAAGGAACGCGCTTCCAAATTGGGCCTTGTTTGTAAGCATATAAGATTCAAATTAAGTGTATAACTTTTTATATGTGCATTTTTCTTGTTGCTAACTGTTGCCTATACGAGTTGAAATGAGTGACCACGGAGATAATGATACTATGCGGGCAACCTTATTCACGGAAACGGCGGAGTATAGAAAATCAATCGGCACCTTTAGACTGACCAGTGATTGGATTTCTAACGCCTATCAACGGATTAACTCGACCGACCGTTAGTTTTATTTAGTGAAGTCGAGGAGCAGTATAAGGAATTTCGTGACGCTAGTGCCCTGCTATTGGGTGGCTTGGATCGGGCTATAGATGTGGAGGAATATACCTATGTACAAGACATTATTAAGTCGGTGCGCGATCAGGTCTTAGATATTAAAGTTAGGCGTAATGAGATAGCACCTATCTCTGCCAGTACCCCAATGCGTTCAGTGCCCGACCGAGCTACAGCTGTGGGTGACCTTGACCTCCCTCGTTCCCAACGGTTGCCAGATCTTCCGATACCGCGCTTTAATGGGCGTCCGGACGCTTGGATTAGTTTTATAGATCAATTTGACAGTGTTGTCGATGCCCGAAGTGACTTGCTTTCCACCCATAAAATGCATTATTTAATGAGTGCGTTGTCTGATGAACCGAAACGTTTAGTACAACATTTAAAAGTTGAAGCCGGCAATTATAGTGTAGCCCGTGACCTTCTCAAACGGAGATACCATAATACGCGAGTACTTGCCGATACCTACATCGCACAGATTATGTGCCTGCCTGATATCAGTTCCCGGTTGACTGGTCTACGAGTTTCTTTCCTTAACCCCCTCCTTACTGCATATCGTTGTTTAGAACGACTTGAATTACCGGTCAAACATTGGTCATATATCCTTGTACACATTTGTTTCGCGAAACTTCCCACGGATTTGCGATCGCGATTTGAGCGTCGTTACGGCGATGGCCTTAGGGACCTCCCTACTTTTGATAAGCTGATTGATTTCCTGGGAGAGGAATGTCGTCACCACGACAATGTTGGAAATACCTCTTTAGTAGACGCACCGTCTTCTCATGCAAAACCCCCACCAGTAATGAGACCCACACGTAATTTCTTAGTTGCCGAGACTGACATGCGCGAACAAAAATGTTCTATGTGTTCTAGCCGGTCCCATTATCTACGCGAGTGCAAAGATTTCCTAGATATGACCCCGCGCGATCGTTCAATCTTTGTGAAAATGAATGGCCTGTGTTATAGATGTTTAGATAAACACACCATTTCATCGTGCATGCGCGATTATCGCTGTGGAACCTGTAGGCGCCTGACGCATCATACCCTCCTTTGTTTCAATGACCCGCGGAACCCGGTTTACCCCTCCCGTGTTAAACCAGAGACTCGATCAGTGTCTTTCCGAAACTCTCCGGAACCAGCGCGGCCGGCCTCCCCGCATGCTCGCACGGGCGGGGGTTTCCGCTCCCGCTATTATAACGTGAACCGGTCCTCACCTCGATCGAGTCCGCCAGCCTCGCCACGAGGATCCCCCCCGCCGTCTTCATCTCGGACATGGCACCGTGCCTCGAATCGCTCACCCAATCGGTACACTTCCCCACCTCCTCGGCGCAGTGAGCGCCACGACCGCCCCCCTACTCCCACCACCACAAGAGATAAACGTGACGTGTCACCGTATTCCTCGCATTGCTCTCATCATGAGAGCTCACAATAACTAGACTGCTCCCCTCTTTCTGACCCTACCCGTGCTTCAACCGTTATAAATTCGCACTTGGTTTTACTCCCCACCGCCGTGATTCAGGTGAAAACATCTAGCGGATATTATGTTGAAGCTCGGGCCTTGTGTGATACTGGTGCTCAAGGTTGCCTAGTTACTTGTGATCTTGCGGTAACAAAATTAAATATGCCTTTGTCACCCCCTTTGTCCCCAATGTTACTTCGAGGCATTGGAAACATTCCTACCCTGCCAGCTCGCGGTTGTATCCCTCTTACATTCAAGCCTGTGCATTGTCCTTACCCGGTTATTACAACCTCAGCTGTAGTAGTGGATAACATCGCCGGTGTTCATCCCGACGTAGAATTACCCATGTCTGTTCGATCTATTGCGGAATCCTTACCTCTGGCTGACGCCTTGTTTTACAAACCTGATTTGGTTCAAGTGCTTTTGGGAGCCGACGTCCTAGGCTCACTCCTACGCCCAGATTTAATGAATCTAAAACCCTGCGGATTGACTGCTATATCAACCGTCTTTGGCTATGTCTTGTCCGGGCCAGTCAAGGACCTGCCCAGTCCCGAGCTCCCTATGACTGGTATTTCCTTATCCCAAATAGTAGAGCGATTTTGGAAAATAGAAGAATTTCCAGAGACACCCCAAACAAACCCGTTGGATGTTGAGTGTGAGACATTCTTTAAATCGTCTATTAGGAGAAACCTTGATGGTACTTTTGTGACAAAACTACCCTTTTTATGTGATCGTCCCTCCCTAGGTGAGTCCCGATCTATAGCGGAAAAGAGATTCATTAACTTAGAACGGCGACTACAAAGGTATCCCCGATTAAAATCGCAATATATCGAGTTTATGCGTGAATACTACAACTTATATCACATGTCGGTGTCTTCTTTGGACTTACATTCCATGGAACATTATTTTATCCCCCACCACTGCGTTTTTAAAACCGGTGATAATGAAAAGATTCGAGTCGTTTTTGACGGTAGTAGTACTACCTCGAACGGAATATCCCTTAATCAGTGTCTACACACGGGCCCTAAGCTCCAGCGTGACATCACGCACATCCTTCTCAACTTTCGTAGACATGCAATTGTGTTTGTAGCTGACATCCGTATGATGTTCCGGATGTCGTGGGTACATCCCGAGGACAGGCGGTATCAGTTGATTTTGTGGCGCGAGTCTCCTTCAGAACCCCTCATTACGTATGAGCTTAATACGAATACTTACGGTCTACGGTCTAGCCCATATATTGCAATCCGCGTGCTCCTTGAATTAGCTCAACAGGAACGTTCTAGATACCCTAAGGCGGCAGCAGTCATTGAGTCCGATGTATATGTCGACGATTGCCTGACCGGTGCTTCCAGCCTCGAAGAAGCACGCCTTCTTAAATCAGACCTAGAATCCCTAATGCGAGCAGGTGGCTACGAATTACGAAAGTGGATCTCGAATGAGCCAGCGCTATTAGAAGATCTTCCTCCTAACCACCTTCAACCCCTTCACACCATACAAGACAACGAAAACCTCCAAACAGTAGCGGTCCTCGGAGTTCAGTTTAATCCTGTGACGGATACCTTTACCTATACGACCTGTGTAGACTCTGACAAGTCCCCAACCAAACGAAAAGTTCTGTCCGTGATAGCCCGTACTTTTGACCCCAGTGGTTGGATCTCACCTCTTGTATTCCAGGCTAAGGTTTTTATACAGCGCCTGTGGCTTTCGGGCCTTCAGTGGGATGAACCACTTACCCCAGAACTAGCTGCCGAGTGGTTGACCTTTACCAGTGAACTGGCAGGCTCTATTCATAAGATTCATATACCCAGACGTATTTTTCCCCCCACACCCCAGTCTTATACTTTACATGGTTTTAGTGACGCCTCAGAAGCTGGATTCGCTGCAGTAATCTATCTCCGAGCTGTAGATCAGTTGAATAATTGCTCCGTCCATTTGTTAATGTCCAAAACTAAGGTTGCCCCAATTCGGACCCGTTTGTCAATTCCAAAATTGGAATTACAGGGAGCTGCGCTCCTTTCAAAATTAGTCCAACACGTTGCCTCCTGTCTGCAGAAGTCAATAGTGTTGGACGCCATCTATACTTGGACGGATAGCCAAATTGTTCTCGCCTGGCTCAATACTTCACCCCACGAACTTCAAACTTTTGAAGCCAATAGGGTCTCCCTAATTAAAAATGCTGAGATCATCTCTATTTGGCGACATGTTCCTGGCAATCTGAATCCTGCCGACTGTGCCTCCCGCGGTTTATCCCCACGGGCGCTTCTCAACCACCAGCTCTGGTGGTGCCCAAAGTGGCTGTTGCAGCCTTCATCTAGTTGGCCATCCGACAAATCATCTCAGACTGCACAACTTCCTGGACTACGCTGCCTCTTAGTCACCAGCGCAAGTTGCGTCCCAAGTCCTGAGTTCCTTTTAAACCGTTTTAGTTCCTTCCAAAAACTTATTGGCGTCACCGGCTTCATTTTACGATTCGTTAATAATGCCCGTTTGCGCAATCAACGTGAGATATCTCCCTTTCTTTTTGTGACTGAACGGAAAGTCGCCCTTAACTTCCTTATCAGACTGGTTCAGAAACTTTCGTTCTCTGAGGAGATTGGTATCCTTAAACGTGGACAAGCTGTACGTTCTTCCATTCGAAACTTAAACCCATTCCTTGACACTACTGGTTTAATGCGGGTAGGAGGTCGTATAAGATATTCCGAGTTACCCTTTGATGCCCGCCACCCTATACTCTTACCGAAAAACGGCAATTTCGTGAAATTATTAATAACCCACTACCATGAGGTCAACTCCCATGCTTCACCTGGTGCCTTACACGCCATATTATCCCGTGAATTTTGGATCCTATCCGTGCGTAGATTAATAAACAATGTTTTGTTTAAATGCCTACCCTGCTATCGCTTGAATGCCGTTGCACGGCAACCTTTTATGGGAGATCTCCCAAAAGACCGAATCACGGCTACACGTGCATTTAAAGGAGTAGGTACAGATTTTGCGGGGCCATTTTACACAAAAATTCAAGCCGTTCGAAACAGGAAACTAATTAAAACTTACCTCTGCGTCTTTGTGTGCCTTGCGACCAAGGCAGTCCACCTGGAGGTAGTGTCAGACCTCACAACAGAAGCGTTCCTCGCCGCCCTTACTCGTTTTGCTTCTCGTCGCGGCACCCCTTCGCTTATTCGGTCGGACTGTGGACGTAACTATGTGGGTGCGGATAACCATCTTTTAGAGGTCCATAATTTCCTTAACTTAAATAAGCATACCCTAGGCTCGGAAATGGCAAAGCGAAATATCACTTGGATTTTCGATCCCCCTACTACCCCACACTAGGGTGGTCTTTTCGAGGCGGCTGTAAAGTCAGCCAAGACCCACATAAAACGTGTCGTCGGAGACACCCCCCTCACCTATGAAAAACTAACGACAGTCTTCACTAAAATTGAGGCAGTCCTTAATTCGCGTCCGTTGTGCCCTTTATCGCCGGATCCTAACGACCTAGAAGTCCTGACACCAGGACATCTCATTATTGGAGAGCCTTTAACTGCGATTCCCGAATACCCGTTGCAGGACATTAAAACTAATAAACTCACACGATTTCAACTCGTACAACAGATGCTTCAACACTTTTGGTCACGATGGCAAACCCAATATTTATCGACGTTGCAAACAAGGCCTAAATGGGCAGCCTATACTGAGCCTCTCACAGTGGGTGATTTGGTTCTTCTTAGAGAGGATAACGTCCCTCCCTTGGAATGGCGACGTGGTCGCATCATATCAATACATCCCGGAAAAGACGGCGTCGTGCGTGTAGTACAAGTTAGGACGACTACGGGTGTTCTGACAAGACCTACCAATCGGATTATTAGATTACCCTTTGAGAACCCCTCAAAGTAACCTTCCTTTTTTTTTTTTTGTTTTCGTAAACATGGTCATGTTTAGGGCGGGGGTATGTTCAATAAACAATCTTCCATCCCCGCCAACTCCCGGGCGCACGGCGCTTACCTAATGACGATGACCGAGAGATGACCCATTGCTTGCATTAGAATAGGGCGTATGTCGCTCCACTTGTGATGTCACATACCTAACCTAGCCCGCGTGTGAATTCGTGTGTGTGCCTGTGACTGGCTGTGACTCCTGAACCCTGGACTGCGCATCTAATCAATGGTATGTAAGCAATTGACCTAAAGACGGCTAGCTCAGTGTTAATTCCCATTTTATACAACAGATTAGGTATGTATTTCTGTTGCCGCTATAACAACAAATACTAAAAACAAAATAAAATATTTTTTTAAGGGGGGCTCCCATACAACAAACGTGATTTTTTTGCCGTTTTTATAGATAATGGTACGGTACCCTTCGTGCGCGAGTCCAACTCGCACTTGGCTGTTTTTTTTAAACGTATCGCACTTTCAAATCCTCACATTATCAGCCTGGATAATACTTTATGTAGAGTCCATATTCACCTTATAAGGTGGCCTTAGGAATGAGTGGAGGATCACACAAAGTTTCGCCCGTCTATTAGGTGTTATACCTACTTTACATTTTATAATTCGTTTCCATGTTTCTTTAAAACGACATTCAGGTAGCCCCTTTCAAGTGGATCAGTCGAAAAGCTGTGATAGAGGACTTCAATAGTTCTTTACCGATTTGACCCCGGCTATTCGTTCAGAAAAAAATATAGGTAGTTTACGAGATATCTTCGATTTTGTGTTTTTACAAATTGACTCGAGTTCTGTTCAGTTCTGATCATCTGTGTAGGTACCTTTTTAAGTTATTCCATCGGATTTATCCTGCATCTTTAGCATTTTTACTTGTTTTATAAGTATTTAGGAATAGGTACTGCAGTTAAACCTCTTCTTAGGTAGGTACATACATTTCCGGCTATCAGCAAATGTTTGAAGCATTGCGATTTCTAATTGTTTAAGTGTTTTGTTGCATAGCCGACATGTTTGCCGGCTTAAATACTTCGGATTTCTTCGTTTCGCTATATTAATCTATCATACAAGTAAATAAAAAAATATATAATAATCTTACAGACCTCTCCCTTTCGGAAAGTAGGTATGATGTAATACAAAGATGAGTATTTTTGTAATGCATGCAATTTTTATATTTTTTGCTTATACTTTCATTATTATTTATTTATTTTATTTTATTTATTCAATCTTTATTGGACAAAAGAAGAACGATACGACTCAAACGAGGTTTTAAAGTATTGATTTAAATGTTATCAATTAGGTACAGGCTTAGATTGCTTAGTATTATATTTTAGCTTTCAAAGCCATTGACGTCCCGACACGTCCTACATAAAACCTTTACGGTAAATAAATATATGATTGACTTTCTTTAATGTACAACTACACTTTTATTACACTGGTACTTTTTATACAACTCTCATTGCAATTGGAATCTACTATTTTGCACGGTAGAGTGGTTGTTGTGTTGACGGTACTTCTTTGTTGCAATTGGAATCTACTATTTTGAACGGTAGAGTGGTTGTTGTGCAGACAGGACTTCTTTGTTGCAATTGGAATCTACTATTTTGCACGGTAGTGTGGTTGTTGTGTTGACGGTACTTCTTTGTTGCAATTGGAATCTACTATTTTGAACGGTAGAGTGGTTGTTGTGCAGACAGGACTTCTTTGTTGCAATTGGAATCTACTATTTTGCACGGTAGTGTGGTTGTTGTGTAGACGGGACTTCTTTGTTGCAATTGGAATCTACTATTTTGCACGGTAGAGTGGTTGTTGTGTTGACGGGACTTCTTTGTTGCAATTGGAATCTACTATTTTGCACGGTAGAGTGGTTGTTGTGTTGACGCGACTTCTTTGTTGCAATTTGAATCTACTATTTTGCACGGTAAAGTAGTGGTTGTGTTGACGGGACTTCTGTGTTGCAATTGGAATATCTTCTATTTTGCACGGTAGAGTGGTTGTTGTGTTGACGGGACTTGTTGCACTTCGGCCAACTCAAATAATCTCAAGTAAACAAACTTCGCAATTCAATCGCCTTTTCAATAATGTGAATAACGTTAAAGTCTTTCACCAAAGGTAGTTAGATTAAACTCCCGCACGGCTAAGTTCTACTCGTAAAAGTCTAGACCAATTCACATTAGTCAATAGTCATACTACCGACTTTTTTATCAGCGACCATCAGCTGGTTATCAGTGCATTGCAATGATAGTAACTGATAACAGGGTTCATTGCCGTTCATCGAACATCGTTCGAGATAGTGCATTTGCATATTAAAATTAATAAATAGTATTAACAAACGATATCGTCGCGTCGTAGGTATATTTCTATATTCCATCAATATCCTTAATTGACTTGTTTGTTTATATTATACCTACTACGTCACTATACTGACGCAAGAAAAGTGATAAGGTATGCAATACGTAGATAGTAGATTGTACAACAAGTGCATAAAACGAGCCATTTAACCTGAGACGTTTATATCCACCCGAGTCACCGGCGAGGGTGAATAGTTAAGTCGAGGGGTTAAATGGCTAATGTATGCCCGAGTTATACACACTGCTTTTCACTTCGATTGCGAGAAAATAAAAAATAATTGCAAAATAAAATAAAATAATAGCTCATTCCCGTCACTTAACTTTTTAAAGTTTTTATGTTTAATTTTCGACACGTGTTATTAGACTTAGGTAATTCATACTGCCAAGTCATTTAATGGTTCAATACATTTTAAAATAATAATTGACTCCTATTTTATCTGGTTTTATTATTTTAGTAAGTAATGGAAAACACGAATGCGAAATTTATTAAAGCAAATCAAATCAAATGACAACTTTATTCTTCGAAGTTTTATTGTGTGTGTGGCTGTTAGGCCCGATTATCTAAGTCTTTAAAAAAAGTTTTTTGTGCACTAGAGCATAAAAGTGGCATTTCGTGCAGCATACATCCAGCACAAAGGCGAATTTTGCGAGCATGAGAAGTGAAATAGTATTTTTCACAATCGTGTTATAATAGAGAGCTTTTTAGTCGAGTACCGTGTTTAGGCCACGAAGCTTGCTGAGTGGCCTAAGTAAGGTACGAGATAAAAAACCTTGATTATAACACTATTGTGAACAATACTTTTTGTACGACTTCATTAAAATTAATTTTCTACGAGTCAACTGAACTAATTAAACAAACTCGATACTGTTGAAACGAAGTGCAGCTCATCGCTCGTACGCTTGTTGATATCTTAAAAGACATCAACGAGCGTACGACATCAAAGCGATTCTATTGGTCCAATTCATTACAGTTCAGTAAAGCAGCCACGTGATTGGTCGAATTTATTTTAGTTGTCTGGAGCGTATCGAAAAGTAGTTATTTCGATTGTTTCGACAGTAACATGGACTACAACTATGAAAAGAGTGACGTTGCAGTATTCTCTATGAAATCTTAATACACATATTTTAATCGTCGAGTACAAAAAAGAGGTTTGTTTACTATTGTGATTTTTTTCTTACGTCAGTACAATGTCGTTCGGATGATATTTTTTTATGTTTAATTGAACGAGCTACCAAAGCGAACGGAGTTTTTTATTTTTTTTTTATTTTTTTTTTTATTAGAAGACCAACAGCTTTTAACATTCAATATAGGCTTACATTTAAGATACAATTGTCGAGCCAATGACAGGTCTCCCTAACAGATACAGGAAGAAACGGATTTGCTTAAAATATGTTAGGTTAATGAGTAAATATTACAAATATTACAATCTTTTATCTTCTTTATGCGTGCGTGCGTGTGTGTGTGTGTGTGTGTGTGTGTGTGTGTGTGTGTGTGTGTGTGTGTGTGTGTGTGTTTGTGTGTGTGTGTGTGTGTGTGTGTGTGTGTGTGTGTGTGTGTGTGTGTGTGTGTGTGTGTGTGTGTGTGTGTGTGTGTGTGTGTGTGTGTGTGTGTGTGTGTGTGTGTGTGTGTGTGTTCAGCCCTCCTCAATATTATTATGTATTTGTTTCGCAATTGCACTTTTAAACGATTTTTTGTTGTTATACACAAATGGGTCGATGTCACTAAACTGATTGTTGTATGTCCTTGATATTCTATATATTACAGAATTCCTACCGTAATTTGTTTGATGATTAGGTAAACTAAGAAGGCGTGGGTACCTGGTGTTTGTTTTCGGTGTGAAGTAATTGATGGCTGCTATAAGGTTAGGGCAATCTACACAACCTCTGATAATGTCATAAAGCAAACCCATATCGAGCATGTCTCTCCTATCCTCCAGACTCATCATATTATGCCGCTTACAACTATCACAATAACTAATAGATGTACGTTTGGTTCGGTAATTAAGGTATCTTAGAAACCTCTGCTGTAGTCTTTCAAGTCGAGATTTGTAGGTAATGTAATGAGGGGACCATATATTAGACGCATACTCCAAGACACTACGTACGTAAGTAAAATAAATAATTTTGATGCAAACAGGGTCATTAAATGCTTTACAGACTCTCATTACAAAACCTAAGTTTTTATAAGCTTTGTTTATAATATTATCAATATGATCAGACATTAACATTTTACTATCTAATAAAACTCCTAAGTCTCGAATTAACTGGACTCTTTGTAAAATAATATTGTTCATAGTGTAGGAAGCACTAATAGGAGATGGTTTTCTAGAAAAAGTTATTATCTGGCATTTAGATACGTTTACCGTTATTTTGTTCCTGTGGTAATATTCTACTAGAGAATCAAGAGTGTTTTGCAAAACTTGACAGTCAGACGGGCTTTTAATTTTGATAAAAACTTTTTTGTCATCTGCATATAACAGGTGTTCCACAGGCGATTCAATACATGTGTAAATATCGAATATATATGCATTATAAAATAAAGGCCCTAAGTGTGATCCCTGTGGAACGCCTGATGGCACAAATATACGATTCGACCTGAAACCACCAATTGTGACAATCTGTGATCTATTGGAGAGATATGATTTTATCCACCTCAATAGACAGCCGTGTATGCCTAATGTCTCCAATTTCGCCAACAAGATGACGTGGTCTACCCGGTCGAAGGCTTTTTCGAAATCAGTGTATACTACATCAATCTGTCCACCACCTTCCATGTTACTTAGGACATAGTTGGTAAATTCAGAAAGGTTCGTTATAGTAGATCGGCGCTTAAGAAATCCATGTTGGTTAGTGCTGATGCCTTGCAATACAGTTGGATAAATTTGGTCATATATAATTTTCTCAAAGATTTTACTAAATATGTTTAAAATTGAAATTGGACGGTAGTTTTCAATAGCTGTTTTTGATTTTTGTTTATGTACAGGTATGACATTGGCCTCCTTCCATTTGTCGGGAAATATACCCTCCGATAGAGATCTATTTATTAGGACCGACAATGGGTAACTAATAGCTTTAGCTGTGTTGCGGATATAGTGTGGTGAAATACTATCTGATCCTGCTGATTTTGTGGTGTCTACCTTACCAAGTAACGTGGCAATTGTTTTAGCTGTGACAACGACATTACCGATGGTGTTTACATCTCCTACTACAGTTGGAATATTCAGATTTCTAGTATCGTAGTTTATGTCTGGTTCGACATACACGCTTTTAAAAAAGTTTATAAATCCATTACAAATACCTGTGCCGTCACTGAGTGACTCATTACCAACGGTCATTGTTTTAGGATAATTTGAGCCTTTACGCATTGATTTGATATAACTCCACAATTTTTTCGGATTGCCTTTAATTTGTTCTTGTGCTGATATTAGAAAACTATTGTAATTATCGACTTCCAATTGATTGACTCTGCGCCTCAAATAAGAAAATTCTAGGTAGTCAAGGTCATTTTGAAAACGTTTCCATTTTCTATGTGCCTTCCATTTACGACGTAACAAACGTATAAGGGTTTTACTATACCAGGATGGATATTGCTTAGAAGAATGACTGTACTGTACTTTGGGAATAAATAATTCTATACTTTCACTTAGTTTTTTATAAAAGCAGTCTACTGCACAGTTAACTGAGTCACAGGAAGAAAACAATTTGTACCAGTCTATTTCACTAAGATAGTTGTTTATTTTTTCATAGTCACCTTTGTAGTATAATATTTTTGTGGTAATATTTTCTGTTAGAGGTGTAATAAGTAAGTCATACGGTATGATAGAAAAACACGGATGCGCCTTGTCCTCTTTCAGTATTGGATTAATTAATGTATTTACCTCTAAGGAGAAATTGCTAAATATCAGATCTAGCGTATTCCCGTTCGTATTTCTTATACAATTTCGTTGCTCCATGCCAAGACACGAGAATTCTTCAACTAATTCAATACCTGCCCTTTGAATTTCCGCGGAACCCTTTTTTAAATAAGTTGGCCCATCACTAGCCCATTCTATGCAGGGTAAGTTAAAGTCACCTATAACCATAAAATAATCCTGAATATTCCGTCGGTGCACTTGTGTTACTGTTTCTATAACGTTCTTAATATCATTAACTAATGTCCGGTAATTAGGTGGTAAGTAAACAGTAGCAATATTAAGATTAAAGTTTGAGTTAGTGGTCTTAGAAGGTATCGTGACCCACAGTAGTTCAGTAGGTGGAGTTGACCTGTCCACGCGCATCGTCACTCCTAGTTCGCGCCGTGCGCACACCATGACCCCCCCACCCCTAGTTACATTTGTCAAATTCAAATTTCGGTCCAATCTAAAGACATCATACTGCGAGTTACATAATTCGCTATCAAATATCCCTGCGTGTAGCCAAGTTTCAGTAATTATATATATGTCATAGCTATTTAGTAAGATACTACTATAAAATTCAGATGTTTTTGTACGCAAACCGCGCACATTTTGGTAATATATGTTAAGGGTCATGGTAGCATACGTGTGCAATAATTAAGTAGATGTATGAAGAGATAAAACGTATGGCATTAGCGAACCAAGAGATGTAAACAACTTTTTCTAGACGTTGGGATTTCAATAAACCATATGTGAGGGTCATTAAGGCAGTCACCTTCGCAGAAATGCGCGCCCAGTTGCATTGAGTAGCAATCCCGGATTGTATTGACATATACCGTATATTTTTGCGGAAGAACAGGCTTTGTGTTGAGATATTATCTAGTTTAGATACAGAAACCGCGTAGAACACACTGTTTTCGAAATTAGTTTTTGTATTAATACGATAAATGTAAACGTAGTTGTACTGTATTATGCTTATCAAAAGTATTAGTCTAGTTAAGTAGGTAAAAGTCGAGTTATAGGACAACAAAGTGAGAGCTAATATGTGTAAACAATTTGTTGGTTTAAAAGAAGATATTTTTGTGCAATTGGAGGTGTGTGAATTCTGTGTGTGTATTTGTGATTGTGGGTAAGTAATTAGGTGATCTAAGTGTAATACATATGAAGTGTACAAGTGGTAAAACAAAACAAATGTTAGTGATAAGACAAGAAGTAATTCAGTCGCGATTCATAACAGCTTCTTGATATCTTTGAGGGACTCGAGTAGTACTACCGGGGCACCGTCAGACTTCCTGGCATAAATGTTGCAGTCACGAACCCACACGTACTGGTAGCCTCGATTCTTTGCTGCGGTCTTACATTCTTTGAGCACTTGCTTCCTAGAAGGTATCAAGTGCTCGTTGACGTAAAGTTTACGAGCTTCGCCCTGGAGGCCGATGTCGGCTGTGGAGACACCGCGGGTTTTACGCATCGTAGGTATATTTCTATATTCCATCAATATCCTTAATTGACTTGTTTGTTTATATTATACCTACTACGTCACTATACTGACGCAAGAAAAGTGATAAGGTATGCAATACGTAGATAGTAGATTGTACAACAAGTGCATAAAACGAGCCATTTAACCTGAGACGTTTATATCCACCCGAGTCACCGGCGAGGGTGAATAGTTAAGTCGAGGGGTTAAATGGCTAATGTATGCCCGAGTTATACACACTGCTTTTCACTTCGATTGCGAGAATATAAAAAATAATTGCAAAATAAAATAAAATAATAGCTCATTCCCGTCACTTAACTTTTTAAAGTTTTTATGTTTAATTTTCGACACGTGTTATTAGACTTAGGTAATTCATACTGCCAAGTCATTTAATGGTTCAATACATTTTAAAATAATAATTGACTCCTATTTTATCTGGTTTTATTATTTTAGTAAGTAATGGAAAACACGAATGCGAAATTTATTAAAGCAAATCAAATCAAATGACAACTTTATTCTTCGAAGTTTTATTGTGTGTGTGGCTGTTAGGCCCGATTATCTAAGTCTTTAAAAAAAGTTTTTTCACTTCTCATGCTCTAAAAGTTCGTCTTTATGTCGTGCGTAGGCGACATAAAGTCGCTTTTTATGCTCTAGAGCATAAAGTAAAATCTTCGTCGAAGACCAAGGCAATCGCTGCAACAGCCACACGAACATCTTTAACTTCATACAACAACCTCTTTATTTTATTTCGTTTCGTTCGTATTCTAAGACCAAGGCAAAGATACCAACAGCCAAAGTACACAATAAAACTTCATGAAATAAACTTATAATTTGTATTTCGTCTCATTTACTATATTTACGTGTTGCTGTTTCATTTCCTCGCAATCGAAGTGAAAAGTAGAGTGTACAACTCGTCCATAAAACCCATTTTACACTCGACTTTATATCTATCCTCGCTCGCAAGCTCGCTCGGATGGATAAACGTCTCGAGTAAAATGGTGCGTTTTATGCACTTGTTGTACAATCTACTATTTGTGCACTAGAGCATAAAAGTGGCATTTCGTGCAGCATACATCCAGCACAAAGGCGAATTTTGCGAGCATGAGAAGTGAAATAGTATTTTTCACAATCGTGTTATAATAGAGAGCTTTTTAGTCGAGTACCGTGTTTAGGCCACGAAGCTTGCTGAGTGGCCTAAGTAAGGTACGAGATAAAAAACCTTGATTATAACACTATTGTGAACAATACTTTTTGTACGACTTCATTAAAATTAATTTTCTACGAGTCAACTGAACTAATTAAACAAACTCGATACTGTTGAAACGAAGTGCAGCTCATCGCTCGTACGCTTGTTGATATCTTAAAAGACATCAACGAGCGTACGACATCAAAGCGATTCTATTGGTCCAATTCATTACAGTTCAGTAAAGCAGCCACGTGATTGGTCGAATTTATTTTAGTTGTCTGGAGCGTATCGAAAAGTAGTTATTTCGATTGTTTCGACAGTAACATGGACTACAACTATGAAAAGAGTGACGTTGCAGTATTCTCTATGAAATCTTAATACACATATTTTAATCTTCGAGTACAAAAAAGAGGTTTGTTTACTATTGTGATTTTTTTCTTACGTCAGTACAATGTCGTTCGGATGATATTTTTTTATGTTTAATTGAACGAGCTACCAAAGCGAACGGAGTTCTCCGTTTTAGCTTGGGGCAAAATTCTTTCGTATGTCCGGCTGTTTCCCTCTACAGGCCGCATTTCTAAACCGATTCTCGTTAAAATTTTGTGAGCAGGCTGAATAATGATATCGTACCCATGATGCCCCCCTTAACGGCAGTGAGGGTCGACGCCGCAAAGTGGTTTAGGGGGTATTACCTTATAAAGGCGAGTCCCACATACCCCCTGGGCCTTCCCCGGTTCCGGGGAGATGCGTAAAGGCATTCCCTCGGGTAAGTAATACGAGATTTTATTATAAGAACTCATCATATAACATTCATATTATATATGGTCACTTTGTATAAGCTTGTTTAATATAACATTCACTGGATATGATGAACGAAATATATAATTCCAAAATATCTACTTTTGAAAAGTATAACGTTATTTAGATATAATACTAATTAATAAAAAAAAAAAAAAATATTGTCTTTAGCTTTCATACACTGCTTACATAATAAGTAGGTAAGGTACACAATATCTAGTAACAATCAGTGAGTAAGCGTCCTCTGTTCCCCGTACTAGTAAAAACTGTATCACGGTGGAACAGGATTCCCCTCCCCTCGTTGTTGTTTATAATAAGTACTTAATGTTAATTCAAAAATGCTAAGGCCATCACAAAATATGTGGGTAGGTAAATTTAAACATAGAAAAGAAAAATATCAACGCGGTTGGCAAACAAAAAATAACAATATGAATAGTTGGCTCAACACTACACGCCCGCGATAAGCAAAAGGACGTATGTCGCTATGGATCGAGCACAACATATACCCCTTTGGTTCAGCGCGTCAGTGCGGATAACTAGTAAACAAGTAGCATATGCAAAATTAGCAAATGAATCTTATTAAAGGTTACAAGTTCATACTTAATAATTAGTATTGACTCTTCTGATTAAGTAATTAAATTATTATTTAAGTGTGTATATTTGTATATACGTATGTATGTACACACATAAATGTACATATATATATGTGTGCTTGCGCGCATGAGTGCGTGTATATACATTTATACACATATGTGTGTGTGTGTGTGTGTGTGTGTGTGTGTGTGTGTGTGTGTGTGTGTGTGTGTGTGTGTGTGTGTGTGTGTGTGTGTGTGTGTGTGTGTGTGTGTGTGTGTGTGTCAAAAAAAAGGTTGGTGTGTATTGTTTTTTTTGACTATTCAGTTGTTTTAGTTATTCGATTCTGGCGATTTCAACAGCTCACAGCTCAGTTGATAGAAATTGATAATGTGGGTTCTATGCTGCTGCTGGTTGCATCAATTACAGCCTTACGCTAAAGGATGACTCACGCTAGAATGGACCGTGTCCGGCCCGGGCCGTTTTCTAAGAAAAATGACGGCTTTTTTGCGCGGCCGAGCCGTACCCAAGCCCGGCCGCGCCACGGCCGAGGCTCGGAAGCGGCTCGGTGTCGGCACGGCCCGGCCGTGGCTCGGCCGGGCTTGGGTATAACGTCAGCCGCGCAAAACCGCCATCGTTTTTCTTAGAAAACGGCCCGGGCCGTACTCAGCCCGTTCTAGTGTGAGTCATCCTTAAAACGCTTATTTATACAAACAATGTTCACGGGCGACGCAACCGCAACGCTTAGTGGGCGATTGTTCGCGCGCGGCGACTTAACAAAAGGAGACGCTCCACGGGTCGATTTTGTCGGACGGCCAAGCAAGGTCACAGAAAATCTAGTTTTTTTTTTTAAACAATGACGTTGGCAAACAAGCTTACGGCCTGCCTGATGTTAAGCAGATACCGTAGCTTATGGACACTTGTGACTCCAGAAGAATCACAAGCGCGTTGCCGACCCTTTATTCACTTGAGGATTCGCTGTGTTGGCAGATAGAGACATGCAGGTCCCTCACTCCCAACACAGCGCACCCTAGGGAGCTCTGGCGACCTTACTCACCACCAGGAACACAACATCACATGATTCAGCAGCAGTGGTGCCATTATGGCTGCGGTCTTCTGTAAGGTTGAGGTACTTCCCCAGTTGGGCTGCTCCACATACGAGCGAGATGACATTTCACTGTGCCCTACCTCTCTAAGAAGTATGGAGTGACCCTGATTTGGCCGGCCGCCGTGCTTCCGACACGTATCCACACGGCCCGAAATCACGCATTATCCGGTATGCAGTCCGACAAAATCGGCTGGTGGAGCGTCTCCTATTAACAGACGTGCAAAGAACTACGGAATCCTACACTGCGCGTGGTCGCACTTGGCCGGTTATTTATTTTTAAAACTTACATTTCGTACATTTTACAAAATCAATACTACTTAAATAGAATAGATTAGAATAAAAAGAAGATAGGTATAACTACGAACGAAAGTCGAACTAGTGGCTCTATGATTTGTAGAACTAGCAAGTCTAGCTGTGTTTTATACAAAAAAACGGGTCAAGTAGTACGAGTCAGAGTCGCGCACCGAGGGTTCCGGACCACCCCGTACAATAGAAACAAGTCCACTATAAACTGACACTCACTAAGTATGTATTCACATAGATAGTTATATAGTGCGTTTCAGTTTATACTGGACATGTATTTTCAGTGATGTAACTAAACATTTACGGTTTTCGCAATTTTTCATTTATCTGTGCTAGAAGACGTTACTTCGTAGCAAATTTCAAGATTCTGAGTTCACGGGAAGTAGGTACCCTATAGGTTTTGATTCCCTGACGAGTTTCGAAAATTTGCGGTTTGCGGTATAACCGGCTGTATTATCTTTTGAAGCTTAAGAAGCTTAGAAGTTTGATTTTTTCACAGCTTCAAGGGACAATAGTCCTGAGTATTTGATATATTTTCAGCTTGATACCTCCACGCGTTCCTGAGAAAAAGGGTCTTGACCTTGACAGACGGACGGACGGACGGACAACAAAGTGATCCTGTAAGGGTTCCGTTTTTTCCTTTCGAGGTACGGTACCCTAAAAAAATAGAATCAACAAAAAACTATACAATTATCGAATCTGCTCACAAAATTTCACAAGAATTAGTTGAGAAATGCGATCTGTAGAGGAGAACGGCTGGACAGCCGAACATACGAAAGAATTTTGGCCCAAACTGAAGCAGAGAACTTAGTTCGCTTCGCTTGCTCGTCCAATAAATAAAGTAGCATATTTCATCCTGTTAACAAATACCTAAAATTATAAAAAACTTCCTCGTTTCATACAGCACTGAGTTTCCTGTAGGCATCACATTGACTTCATATTCATTTTTAATACAGTTTCTCAAAAAGTGCAACTTTACGTATCTGTTTAGCGTGCGGAAAGTTGGTTTTCGCGAACTAGTACATACCTACTTTTCCACGTATATCGAACGACATTTTGTAATACAGTTGCGAAAAAATAAGAAAAACAACAACTAAGGAATTGGAAACTTTTATATTATTAATTATGTAACATCATTGTACACAAAAAGTTGACGAATAATGAAGTTAAAAAAAATAATAGGTACTATTTTTTCTTAGGTACTTGTTTGTTTTCTTATTTTTTCGCAACTGTATTAAAAAAAACGTCGTTCGATACACGTGCGGAAATGTCATTCTTCACTCGTCCCGAGTCTTGCCACTCGCCTACGGCTCGTGGCTAGATATCTCGGTACTCGTGGCGTAATGACATACTTTCCGCACTAGCATCTAAATGTACTATTGTTTAGCGGTGCATCCCACTTTAACGCATGAGTGAGAGTGGGTCGCATAGTAATAACTTGGATATAATACATATTTGCCTGCTCGCTAAATACATTTTTCGTGATGCATTGAATAGGTACCTAACTTTTATTTGTGGTACAATACAAGCTTTGAATACCGACTGCACTATCGTTTTTAGGGTTCCGTAGCCAAATGGCAAAAAACGGAACCCTTATAGATTCGTCATGTCTGTCTGTCTGTCTGTCTGTCCGTCCGTATGTCACAGCCACTTTTTTCCGAAACTATAAGAGCTATACTGTTGAAACTTGATAAGTAGATGTATTCTGTAAACCGCATTAGGATTTTCACACAAAAATCGAAAAAAACATTAAGTTTTAGGGGTCCCCATACTCAGAACTGAAACTCAAAAAAAAAAATCATCAAACCCTAGTGTGGTCTATGGATAGGTCATCAAAAATGATATTTAGGTTTCTATTATATTTATTTCTAAACTGAATAGTTTGCGCGAGAGACACTTCCAAAGTGGTAAAATGTGTGTCCCCCCCCTGTAACTTCTAAAATAAGAGAAAGATAAAACTAAAAAAAATATATGATGTACATTACCAAGCAAACTTCCACCGAAAATTGGTTTGAACGAGATCTAGTAAGTAGTTTTTTTTTAATACGTCATAAATCGTAAACCGCAATTTATTTCACGGAACCCTTCATGTGCGAGTCCTACTAGTACTTGGCCGCTTTTTTTGCACAGTAGTCGTCGACGACTCATCGAGAGGCATTCATAATGAGCCCAAACATGACGGGTATATTTTGTGCAGTGTTGAAACTTTACTTTGTCTCCATCATCCGACCAACTTTAATGGTACCTACCTACCATAATATTTACAAACAAGTAGATAAACAAACATATATTATAATCATTCATGATAAGAGCAACTACAATCGGAACTCATACCTACGTCCTCCAGTTTCGTACTCAAAGCGCAATTACTGAGCCAAACGAAATTCAATTACTAATACCGTGTAAACTGCTCATAAAGGTCTATATTACGAGGTAATTAATAGATGGTAATTAGGTATAGTAACTGGTCATAACCTGTTCACGGTCCAGTTACAGCGTTGCATCACGGCGATGTTAAAAATATTTTAACTTCGTTGGAGCAGACCGACACCTCGTTCACCAAACATTCCGTGGGTACCTATAGTGATTTCAATATTATCAATAACTTAATAGGGATCGATTATAGACATTCGTTAATGCATTCCAAATGTATTTTGATTTGATTTAAATGTCTTTTGCGAGCCATCAGTTCCCTCGCATATAGTTATAATGTTATAGTAATGCACTTATTAGTATAGTCAGCATCAAAAAAAGCTACGCAAACGAAGACGTCAAAAGTCTTTATTAAAAGGGAATAAGAACTTTTGACGTTTTTGATTGCGTAGCTACTTTTGATGCTGACTCTACATACAACTCTCGCTTTACAGCGGCCGATCTGATATCAGTGAGACAAAACAGATTGAAATCAGAAATCAGATCAAATTGGAAAACGTGGGTCCAATGGACCCCGCTTGATTTCAATAACTGTTCTACAGACACCGGTTACAATTCGGTTCGTCCTATTTGCATCCCGATTGCATTTAATGTGTTTCGCACACTTGTTTTGACGTGTTAGTACGACGGGTATTATAATGACTCCTATGCCTCCTATTTATACAATTTTTCGGTCGTTTTTTTCTAGTACGTAATACCGCTTTGTGATCATAATCATCACTCTTTATATTTTTTTTGTTCATGGAAATACAAATAGTTTATTTCGCAAGACAAATGTTTTTTTATGAATAATGTTATTTTATAGAGGTATTAATGATTATATTTTATAGGTCGTCATGCTAGTCTTAAAGAACTTTTGAGTCAGATATTACAGGATGCATTGATGTGTGTCTAGGTTTCACGTAGCGCTCAGAATACATATCAAAACTCGTATATTTGGCTGGGTGGCGAAAACAGTGACTCCAGAGGTTGCTCGCGCCTGCTACTTTGCCAATGTTCACTCGCTTATACAGTACGGCGCCGAACTCTGGGGTCGCTGTGCCCAGTGGCAAAGAGTTTTTCGCCTTCAGTAACGCGCCATTTTGAGTATCGCTAGAGTCCCGCTGGATACGCCCGCAAAGGAACGATTTAAGGAATTAGGGATTCTCACACTGCCTGCAATCATCGTAATGCAAATTGCAGTCTTTGTCAGAGTAAACATAGCGGATTATAAAACAAACGGGATGATCCACAATTTGAACACACGCAACGCCGGAAAACTCGCAGTCATTGGTCGCAAGCTCGGAAAATCAAGCAGACTCACGCATGTGATGGGACCTGCTGTGTATAATAAATTGCCGAAAAAGGTAATAGACGCTCCCAGCCTATGTAGCTTTAAGCATCAATTAAAAATATGGCTTGTCGAGCACCCGTTCTACACATTTAACGAATTTATGTTGTACAAAGACAAGACTGTATTGCTGTAATGTTTTTAAATTTTAATGTAATATCTGATTTAACTTTGTGTTTCGATTTTAATTGTAATGAATTTAGATTAATTTTATTTTAATTAATTTATGTATAATTTTATTTTTTAACTTTTTATGTTTTAACTAAATGACATGTAAACCGGTTTTATGAATAAAGTGAATATGAATATAACTCAAAGGGTTATTAGAAAACTTGTTATTTCCAGGCGCAGTGCGTGCGCGCCGGTCGCTGCGCGGCGGCTGTGCGCGCACTCGACGCGGAGTGCCACTCGGTGCGCTTCCTTGACGACGTGCTCGCGCTGCTGCGGGGCGACATCGCCGCCGCCAGCGCCCGCGCGTGGCCCTTCGCGCTGCCGGACAGACTGCCTGGCCGGAACTACATAGTGTGAGGTAAGACGCTCGCTGTGTTTCCTAGACGGCAGAGCGACGTCGCTGCCGCCAGCGCCCGCGCGTGGCCCTTCGCGCTGCCGGACAGACTGCCTGGCCGGAACTACATAGTGTGAAGTAAGACGCTCGCTGTGTTTCCTAGACGGCGGGGTGACGTCGCTGCCGCCAGCGCCCGCGCGTGGCCCTTCGCGCTGCCGGACAGACTGCCTGGCCGGAACTACATAGTGTGAGGTAAGACGCTCGCTGTGTTTCCTAGACGGCGAGGTGACGTCGCTGCCGCCAGCGCCCGCGCGTGGCCCTTCGCGCTGCCGGACAGACTGCCTGGCCGGAACTACATAGTGTGAGGTAAGACGCTCGCTGTGTTTCCTAGACAGCGGGGTGACGTCGCTGACGCCAGCGCCCGCGCGTGGCCCTTCGCGCTGCCGGACAGACTGCCTGGCCGAAACTACATAGTGTGAGGTAGGACGCTCGCTGTGTTTCCTAGACGGCGGAGCGACGTCGCTGCCGCCAGCGCCCGCGCGTGGCCCTTCACGCTGCCGGACAGACTGCCTGGCCGGAACTACATAGTGTGAGGTAGGACGCTCGCTGTGTTTCCTAGACGGCGGGGCGACGTCGCTGCCGCCAGCGCCCGCGCGTGGCCCTTCGCGCTGCCGGACAGACTGCCTGGCCGGAACTACATAGTGTGAGGTAGGACGCTCGCTGTGTTTCCTAGACGGCGGGGCGACGTCGCTGCCGCCAGCGCCCGCGCGTGGCCCTTCGCGCTGCCGGACAGACTGCCTGGCCGGAACTACATAGTGTGAGGTAGGACGCTCGCTGTGTTTCCTAGACGGCGGGGCGACGTCGCTGCCGCCAGCGCCCGCGCGTGGCCCTTCGCGCTGCCGGACAGACTGCCTGGCCGGAACTACATAGTGTGAGGTAGGACGCTCGCTGTGTTTCCTAGACGGCGGGGCGACGTCGCTGCCGCCAGCGCCCGCGCGTGGCCCTTCACGCTGCCGGACAGACTGCCTGGCCGGAACTACATAGTGTGAGGTAGGACGCTCGCTGTGTTTCCTAGACGGCGGGGCGACGTCGCTGCCGCCAGCGCCCGCGCGTGGCCCTTCGCGCTGCCGGACAGACTGCCTGGCCGGAACTACATAGTGTGAGGTAGGACGCTCGCTGTGTTTCCTAGACGGCGGGGCGACGTCGCTGCCGCCAGCGCCCGCGCGTGGCCCTTCGCGCTGCCGGACAGACTGCCTGGCAGGAACTAAATAGTGTGAGGTAGGTCGCATTATAGCTTCCATAGCTGGCACTAGCTATCTAATACGTGTGTCTTGACGATCTTACCTGGTAACTGAAAAACGTTTTATAAAAGTACTTGGTCATAAAAGCAGCCATCACTTTTCTATTTCCTTTTTTTTATATCATTATACTTAATTATATACGTGTTACGCCTTTCGGCTGATATATAATGATGTACTTGAACTTTCTTACATCGCTTCTTATGAGCTTCTTCACCAGATGTAACAGTATAACGTTTACATGTCGTTACACTGCTATTTTATATAATGACTCAAGGGCATTTTTTCACATTTCAGGACCAGTGTCAAAGGAAATTGGCTCGACGAAGTCTTATCAAAAGATCTCAGGTGTGTTTAATGACGTTCTAATTTTGTCTCAGTATTCCTAAGGTCGCGGGAGTCCGCTGGATGCGGTTGGCGTAGGACCGGTCATTTTGGCACTCTTTGGGGGAGGCCTATGTCCAGCAGTGGACGTCTTTTGGCTGATATGATGATGATGATGATGATTCCTATGTCTTGGTTCATATAATCATCCACGCCCCACGTGCAGCGAGCGTGTTGCAGCGCCCAGGTAGATGTCAGATAACAGTGAAGCAGCTAATAAAGGTTTGAGCCGCCTAAACTCTTGTCCTTGTGAGGGAAAAGGAATCAGGCCTTAGAATACTATATCTACACATTTCAGCTTCCTAAATCAAACGGTCTTTGTGAAAACTGGCAGTGACAAACGGACAGATCCGAGTTATCGCATTAGTTTTCCGTTCCGTTGGACAAGTTTTGGTACGGATCACTAAAAATTCAGAGCTGCGGGATGAGCCGAGTCAATACAGTCAGGGGTATTAATACACGTACATAAAAAAGGGCATAAATATCTATACCTACACGCCTTTACAGTGGCGGCGCGCGAGAATAGGGAACATTACGCAAAACTCTTCGTAGGTGGCGACACTAGCAGCGTTGACATTGTATCTCGTTCCCACTTGGGGTATTGTCTATGCAAGCATCCTTGTCACTCATTTAACTATCAATGGTGCATGTGTGTGTGAATCCTTATTTTCCTATACTGGTTTATTATTAGTCTTTGAGTATACTCAAAGTTATTAGTGGTAGTTCTGCCTCTGGCTGCAGAACATTGCAGTAATGTTCCCTATTTTCACTGGACAACCCGGAGCCAAACAAAGGCCTGTTTTTAGGGTTCCGTAGCCAAATGGCAAAAAACGGAACCCTTATAGATTCGTCATGTCTGTCTGTCTGTCTGTCTGTCTGTCTGTCTGTCTGTCCGTCCGTATGTCACAGCCACTTTTTTCCGAAACTATAAAAGTTATACTGTTGAAACTTGGTAAGTAGATGTATTCTGTGAACCGCATTAAGATTTTCACACAAAAATATAAAAAAAACAATAAATTTTGGGGTTCCCCATACTAAGAACTGAAACTCAAAATTTTTTTTTTCATTGAACCCATACGTGTGGGTATCTATGGATAGGTCTTCAAAAATGATGTTGAGGTTTCTAACATCATTTTTTTCTTAACTTAAGAGTTTGCGCGAGAGACACTTCCAAAGGGGTAAAATGTGTCCCCCCCCCCCCCCCTGTAACTTCTAAAATAAGAGAATGATAAAACTAAAAAAAATATATAATGTACATTACCATGCAAACTTCCAACGAAAATTGGTTTGAACGAGATCTAGTAAGTAGTTTTTTCTTTAATACGTCATAAATCGTAGAAAGCAATTCATTTAACGGAACCCTTCATGTGCGAGTCCGACTCGCACTTGGCCGCTTTTTGATGATTTACGAGTTTGGTAATATATAGCTAGAAATTGGGTATCGGCTTGTATGGGCGCTCCGCCACTGCGCCTTTATGACAGTGACAGACAGAGTATAAGAGTCGTGTACAGATATTTATGAGCTTATTTATATATTAATACCATTTTGACGAAACATATCCGTCACTAGTCTGACCCAATTGCATCCAACGTCGAATAAAGGCCACACACACCGAGCAATTTGTCATTACAACTTGATATGGTTGGATTCAGACATCAAGTCGATGCCACAAATTGCACCGTTTGTAGTGAGCTTAGCCAGACTGACCTTTAAATAAATAAATCAATACGTTTTAAACTATAGCGTAGCGTAACCAAAATACACAATCGCGTGCGGTACTTCCGAACTGTCACACCGCTGCGTTACACGTAAGGCCACGGCTGGAATGCAGCGGACAAAATAAATTCAAATGTTTATAAATAAATAATAATTTAATCATTAATTTATTTCGCAAGAAAAAGTACACATTGCTACTTACATTTTCTGTTATTATTTATATGGTGAAAACCAAAAGTAAGTGTCTACTTACCCCCATACTAAGTAGTTTGCACTGTATCACGGTAGGTCAGGCTTCACCGTCCTTATAAGTGTCTTAATAAGTTATTATAACCATAATCAATTTAAGATGGGTAAGACAACAAATACTTGGGCCTATGTAGCAAGTGGACGTCTGGCTTCGTTAGGATGCAAAATGCTAAGCTTGGACAATTGGTTGAGGCGGGTCAATATAGTATCATATATGATATATTGACCCCCATCACAGTATGCTAGTTATAGAACTAGCATACTATAACTTTTACGAGATATGACTGTCATATAGATTGGTTGGACGTATTACCAATCAAACTACGTATATGAAGTTGTCTGTTACCAAATTCCTTGTTTAGGTATGCCGAACGAGGCTAAACGTGGCCATCCCTTTCTATCGCATGCAACGCGCGGCAATAGAACGCGTGCGTGTCGTAGCAGCGATAAGATACCGGCCGACCAAATTACGGAGTTAGCCCCTCCTGTTACCGGTTATAATGTAGATGAGACATCCAAGTTATGACAGGGTTATATTATATCACTGTTAAACCTCACAAACGGTTCTAAACCTACGTCATTGTGAATTGTACTCTACAACAGACCAATAGTTTCCTGGAAGATCAACATCTAGAACGTTGCAGATAATAGAAGAGACAGTAAGCAAATAGAATTGGAAAATTAAAACAATTACAACAGCTGCTAATTTGTAGAGCGGATTCGCCCGTTCGCTTATGCGTGGTAAGTGTGGTAAGATAAGCCCCCTCCCCATATTGAGTGCATTGTCAGTAAGCTGTCTGTAAGCTACGCGGTACGTATTATTTATTCATTTATTTATATATAATCTTTTTCTACTCGTCGACTTTAATCTTTGAATTAAGATTTCGTACACGAAACTAAGATCACATACTTTTTAATCCTGGAGCTCTACCAGCTGGTGACGGAGCTCGTGGTTCCATAAGATAACCGCCAGCAGTCATCTTATGAATCCAGGAGCTGTATAAGATAACTGTGAAGACATCAACGCGCAAATATACTAAGCTGCTGCGCTTCATTTCAGCAGGGCGATTTTCAATAGATACCAAGTTTGTTTAATAAATTATTATTTCCGTTGACTCGTAGAAAAAGTATTGTATACAATAGTTGTATAATTAGCTTTTTAAGTCTCGTACCTTAATTAGGCCACTCAGCAAGCTTCGTGGCCTAAACGTGGTACTCGACTTAAAAAGCATCCATTATATAACGATTGCATAATAGTATTTTATGCAACTGTTGTATAAGAAGGAATATAAAAAGACGCCACGAGCGTTTTTAGACCAGTTATACACCGTTGCATACAATACTTTTTCTACAACAAATTTATTCTGTAGTCTGCTATTTATTTAAAATTTGTTATGCATAAATATTATGTTAAACTTTTCAGGCAGCAAGTTTTCTATTCGTACTTTTGCTACTCACGCAATTTCTTCAGGAGTGCAGTTATTAATTTCTTCGACCATTTTAAAAGGAACATACACTTTTGTCTTCACAAACACGAATTAAATCTTAATAGTTTATCCATCTTTCGTCTTTTCATTTTGAACTGTATTTTGGTGGGAAATCGGAAATGTGACAGCTCTAGCTTATGGTTTGTTTTGTTTTTAATTTGTTTGCACCTGCCATCAGAACCAAACCGAATCCGGACTGTTTATTTTTATAAATAATACCAAGAATTTATAAAACATGTAATTTAACACATAATAGATGATGATTTATTATTATTGTAGTAAATAATTTATAATATACAAATGTGAAATCGTAAATAAATACTTTTATTTTGAAATATTTGTTTATGAAGTTGGCACGACTGCAATATAGCGGCCGATTAAAAAAAAAGTTAAACAGTGCTTTTATGAAAAATGTATGAACCAAAAAAGTACGCTAAACAGTGCGTTTTTGGGCCATAGAGCATAGAGTTTTTCGACAACGTATTAGTGGTGTCATTGTATTTAAGCTACAGCCTATATAAATGACAGATAACGGTACAGGAGTAGAAAAACTACTATTATTGCACAACAGAAGAACTTATCGTATAATACTACTGCGCAAATATAATACACTCAAGGTGCGCCCGTACCTTTATAAGAAAGATCGGGTACGCCAGCCACCTGAGAGCGCACCAGAGACTGGAACAGTAACACACCAGTAACATATAATCCAGATATAAACAGTCGCTGAGGTCGAAATCGGTCAGGATGCCATCATATTACTGACAGTAGTGACAGTATACTGACAAGTAGGTAAACAAATGTGGGAGATATCTTTTACGCACAGATCTTTCTTTGTTAGTAAAAATATCACAAACAGATTCCGTCCCACCCAATGCCGAAGTGTCATACTGACATCATAAGTGTTAACCAAGTTTATTCCAATCTGTCAATCTGCTGCCGTGTCGGCCACAGCCTTAGTCCCGCAGCTGGGGCCGGTGGTCGTGTTAAACGGCAGTTAGCGGACGTGACGTCACGCCCGGTGGAACTGTTCGTTAAACGCTCGTCGGCTCGAATTGCGATTAGTGTTTGATGAGGATTTTGATAATTATTTAATCGGTAACTTTGCTGTGTTCGCTTTTAACTGTGTTAGTGTCCGTACAATTGTATAGATTGCTTTGACAAGTTATTCTAATAGGGGTAATTAGAGCTACGGGATAAAATATAGCCTAGATTATTATTTACTTATTTACTTTACTTTACTTATTTACTTAACTTAAGGTTGTTTAGACGACCGCTTTAGCCTAGTTGGTAGTGACCCTGCCTACGAACCAAGAGGTCCTGGGTTCGAATCCCGGTAAGGGCATTTATTTGTGTGATGAGCACGAATAGTTGTTCCTGAGTCATGGATGTTTTCTATGTATTTAAGTATTTATTTATCTATATAAGTATCCATATCGTCGTCTAGTACCCATAGTACAAGCTTTGCTTAGTTTAGGACTAGATTGGTTTGTGTAAGATTGTCCGCAAATATTTATTATTAATTATATTATTATTTATTGTGTAAGAGTTATACTGTATAAGAATATAACTGTACTAATGCATGTAATGATAACGGTTATACCTAGTGATTTAGTTATGTTTAATTTAATAAAAATAAGGAAACTGTAGTTCTAGTAATATTGTTACTGTATAGCTTCTAGCTAATTTAATTTGTATATAATTTAAGACCGTTTGTTTCTAAATAAAAAAATATATAGGATAGATAGGTACAAAATAAAGCATACGAGTATCTCCATCACGCAGGACAAAAGGGTAAAGTTTTTTGAAATCGGTTGAGCAGTAGTCCCAGAGATAACATACAAATAAATGGGGTAAATTTTAATATCTAAAAATATTTACAATTCACTTACATTAGAATTAAAGTATCAAACTATCAACTAACAAAAAGGACCGCCCCGGGTCGTTGGTGGCCCAAAAGTTCCCATGACACTGGCAGCGTTGCCACATACAAATTGACAAAGTCACGAACGTTACCTCTTTTATAATATTTATATTAGACTACCTACCTTTTGCTTTTGACAAAGACTTCATCCGCGTGAACTTCGGTATAATATCAGATTTCACTACTAATTTAAAGTTAAGAACGTGGAACGTGAATAAAGGAACGAATTATAGATTGAAAAAATATGCTACATTTTCATCTAAGGAACGAATTTATACAATTAATATACCACATCCATACGCATTGTCGAAATTGGAATTCAAAGATATGGGCACGGACTAATGCGATTAAAAATATGTGAACACGACTTTTACTAAAAGCAAAAAGTTGCTCAGATATTTTGAAACCTTTGGGAAGTAGGTACATTATGAACTCGACTGTTCAACAGCGTCAAAAAATACCCATAAAACTGCGTAACCTTTCTATTTTCAATTAACGTTTTTTCACGGGAATCCGGATCAGTTTACCAATTCTGCGCAAAATTTCATTATACTCGCGATATTAAATTCCAATCGCTTCACTTAATAAACAGAGTATCAGTAAAAAAAGTGTATTGCTTTAATTACGTATTCTTCACCTTTATTCGTCTTATGAATAATGATTTACACTGTTAAGTTTAGGGACAATTAAGACGTACTGGGGCGTTGGCCTCAATAACACAACATCATCATATCAGCCGAAAGACGTCCACTGCTGGACATAACTAGGCCAAAATGACCGAGTGCCAAAATGACCGGTCCTGCGCCACCCGCACTGCACTCCCACGACCTTTACGAGGTCATCAGTCCACCTTGTGGGGAGTCTACCCACGCTGCGCCTACGTGGTTGCCACTCGAGAACCTTTTCCGCCCCAACGGCCATCAGTTCTACGTGCAATGTGCCTCGCCCACTGCCACTTAAGTTTAGTAATTCGGAGGGCTATATCGGTTACCTTGGTTCTGCTGCGATCACGCAGAGAAACTCCCAACATAGCCATCTCCATTGCCCTTTGGGTAAATTACACATAGGCAAAATAAATACCTACTTATTATATACCTATCATTACCTAATGGCAGAATGTTGATTGTTACAGATATATAAAAAAGAAGAAAGAAGAAACAATAGATAAGATAGAAGACATTGTGAAGCGTTAAAGCAAACGTGAAATTTGATTTATAATTCACCGTGGCGTCCCCGAGCCGTGCCCGAGCCAAGCCGGACCGTCGTCGGACCGTGTATGCTCGGACAAGAATAGGTATGATATCCCTCGCCTGTCGTAAAATGCGACTAAAGGGTGTCATCGAGGTCGCAAGTGCTCTACGTGGCGGAGGCCCCTGCACCAAAATACCCTATGGAAGGCGATGAAGATCGATTCGCCCTAGGAAGAGACGGATGCAACGAGCTACAGTGAATATGAAAGAAAGAAAGAAAGAAAATACATTTATTTAACGTAACAAAATAACAAAATAAAAAAGAACAAGCAAAAGAAATGAATGACTTTTAAATACTAAGACGTTAAACATGATCAGTCAGCATAAAGCCACGGCAAGACACAGCAAGCTGGGGCGCTGATTTTCGGTGGGGACCTAACTTAAAACTATTATCAGTGGCGACACAAACGCCAACAACTGGTATTAACTAAGAAAATAAAACAAAATAAACTTAAACAATGATAGTATGATCTTGGAGTTCTCCGCATGCGGGTGCAGATGGTAGCCGTGGAATTTAAAGTGGATAGAAATACCACATAACCCGGTCATCCTCCGATAACGGGTACCTGGTTCAAAGATTTTCTCCACGAAAAAAAATACCGACGCTGGAACATAATGCATGCCCATCACTAGAAGCACATAAGCTCTTGATGATGATATCCACATTAAGAGCCAATTTAAGGATGACTCACAGAACACTGTTCCGACGCTGGAACATATAATCCGACTAAATAAAGTTCTCGTCACAGTGGCATATTTTTCTCATACATTATTGACATTATGTTTCCTACGCAATTTGGCTGGATGTCACCCGAATGTATAAAAAAACTCGATGACTTAGTGCCGGTTGGGCTCAATATAGGCACGAGATGGACTATTTTAATTACCTTTAAACTAGTATAAACGGAAATTAAGACTCGGCATAGCAGCATAGAAGATCCACCAATGACTGGTTATCGCCAAGGTTTTATTGAGTAAAATCTTGTTGTCGCAAACCCTACTCATGAAAAGATACATGTTGTTCTATTGGGGGACACTCGGTGCTTCTATGTCGTGTTATTTTTGGACTTTTATAAGTGTATGTGAAGTCGCGATAAGTGACATCAGACTCATGGGTGAGAACCCATGAGTCTGATGTCACTTATCGCGTGATAAGGTCATCCATGCTACGGGACGGTCATACAGGCTGTTGATGATGATATATTGAGTATAGATTAATTAAGTTTGTGAAATCCCCAATCTGCACTGGGCGCCGGCGACTATAGACTCTCTCTCGTAGAAAAAGCATAAATATTATTACTGTTCCAGCTAATGTTGACTGACAAAAAAGTGTATAATGTATGTATATCCTGTATGAAGAACCTACTCTCAATTTCCATAAGATCTTCAGGGTATTTCTAATGCAAGTAATATTAGGTAGATAGGCATTTTTTCAACCATAGATGATACTCACTATACTTAGTGATTGAACCAAATACTTATGCACTGTTAAAAATACCCTGTAAGTATAGGTAATAAATCAGTTCAGTTTATAGCCATACAGGTCGTTTGATTTTTGACATAATGTAACGTTAGCCATAATTTCACGTTTCATATAGTGTAATAGGATTTATAAATTTAGCAATGTACTCTACATTTCATTTGTCCATAATCTTTTTTACGTCATACCTGGCCATAAAGCAGGAATTACCGCACGCTATGCGTGCGGAAAACCCCACTTCCTGGCCAGATAGAGACGTAAAATGTTGTACTTACCACGGGCGGTAATAAAGAAAGCCTCAGAGCGCATATTTATCGCCCTTGCCTTCGGCTCGGGCGTCAAATACCTGCGATCTGAGACATTCTTTGTTTAACCGCCCTAGGTAAGTAATGTACTACTGTGGCATAAATCGGGATAGATATATGTTAGGTTATTTAAAAAAAAACACAATGTTACATTATGCATGCGAAACAAAAATATCAAACATTACGCGCCCAGTTCATAACTATGTAAAAACACTGAACTGATGTTCCATATCAGCTACTCGTAAGGTATATGTGCAATTATTAAATACTAAATTTTAAGTACTCGAATACAAGACTTGATATTTAAAGTGTAATTTAAAATACCTAATGTAGGTAAGGTAATTGTCCCAATGTTTGACACTGACCGAATACTGACACGATCAATCTTAATTCATCGCAACAGATATGATGAACAATAAGGTCAATACACCTCTTAACGAAACAAATTATTTTATTAAGAATTTTTATTTCGCGTAAATTTTACATGGAAGTTACCACGATCAAATTTTAATCGATTTGATATAGACAACAAATACAATGGAAAAATAAACCATCGTCGTCTTAAGCCCAAAGCTCTATGGCTGTGAGCTCAGAGCATATAATACTAGAGAGAGGACAAGCCGCCGACGGCCGTGTCGCAGCTGTATGCTCAATGGGCATACACTGCCATACTGTGCACGCGTGCTGATCGCAAAGAATATTACGTTTTTTCCCAAAATGCCTGATATGATGCGCGTTTATTGTCAAATAAGCGTGTAGGTATACAAGTGTGTGTGTTTTAGATGTGTGCGTGCTTTGTCTTGTCAATTACTTGGGCGTTGTGTGGGTTAATGTACTTGCGACAGGCTCACTCTATACAAATCGGCCGCCATGTCCGATCTCCTTATATTCATACATCTGTGGCTGTGAGCCTTTCAAGGAAGAGAGGTCGCTAGTAGGTAGTAGCGGCGGCGAATGCAATGCAAAGATACGCGGTCATCAGTCAATGTCTGAGTAGCTCAGTTGGAAGAGCGCTGAAGCGGCACTACCAGTGCGCAGGTTCGAGTCCTGTCTTGGGCTGAACACGATGATGGTTCATTTTTCCATTGTATTTGTTCTCTGTCTCAAATCGTATAAGGTCAATTATTGAAATGAAGGTGTCGACCATTTGGACGTTTGCCTTAATAGTTATGTAAGAATATGGTACGTGCTGATCACCTCCATCATCGTTATGATAGGGTTATATTATATCACTGTCAAATCTCACAAAGTATCCCCATCATATAAATTGTGCATGTTATTACGTAGAGAAATCCTAGTATAACGAAGTTAAATTATTTGCAAGCATTGAGTAAAATTTTAAGTCAACATGTAATAAGTGATAATTAACATATTTATGAATTTTATGACGGTAGTGTTCTCAGTGACACACCCTGGGTTACATATATTTTGATATGTTATTGTGTAATAAATAACGAAATACAGTACTTCAGCAATATTTGTATTTTATTTTTTTAAAGTAAGTGTAAGTTTTTGTTTTTTACTACTGGCTTCTGTTTGAGCAGTACCTATTATGAATCAGTTACCTATGATTTTTTTTCTAAAACATAAACGTACGAAATTGTACGTATAAATAAATACAGTCGACGTCAAATGACGTTTAAAACAATCTATTCAGAAAAGATTTAAAGCAATAATAAATGTAAACAGTCATATTCAAGTTACTCTTCTTTTTTTTAATTCCACCGCGGTGGTAAACAAGAGTGCATCCAATCTGATGGCTACCGTAGCCTAAAGACGCTTGCATTTCTAGGTGACTCGCATGCGTGTTGCCGATCTTTAAAAACCTGTATACACATTCCTGCCTTAAAGAAATCCCATACTGTAGTTACTTAGGAAAACCGTGCCAGGATGACTTCATTCCACAGCACAGTTTTAGAATAAAACGAATCCTGAAGTGGTGCGACCGGTTCAGTAATGCAGTTTGTAGACCCTACACAAGATCAGGAACGACTGCGTCTAAGCTGTCAACAGAGACGCACATCCAATTAGTGCAGCGGAGACACCCGAGACCGTGGCCGCAGACCAGCGGCACAGCGGGGCCGCAAAGTTTAATTCAACTACAGTTAAACATATATTTACTTGTCCGTGTAGGTATCTTCATATTAAATTTTACATCATCAGCCGAAACATGTCCACTCATGGCCATAGGCCTCCACCAAAGCGTGCCACAATGATCGGTCCTGCGCCACCCGCATCCAGCGGACTCCTGCGAACTTTACCAGGTCATCAGTCCACCTTGTGAGGGAAATTTAAGATGAGGAGGTACTTGAGAAGTCACCAACTCGTATTTTTTTTAAAATTTCTTCTTCTAATTATACATTCATCATCATCATCATATCAGTCGAAAGACGTCCACTCCTGGACATAGGCCTCCCCCAAAGCGTGCCACAATGATCGGTCCTGCGCCACCCGCATCCAGCGGACTCCTGCGAACTTTACCAGGTCATCAGTCCACCTTGTGAGGGAAATTTAAGATGAGGAGGTACTTGAGAAGTCACCAACTCGTATTTTTTTTTAAATTTCTTCTTCTAATTATACATTCATCATCATCATCATATCAGTCGAAAGACGTCCACTCCTGGACATAGGCCTCCCCCAAAGCGTGCCACAATGATCGGTCCTGCGCCACCCGCATCCAGCGGACTCCTGCGAACTTTACCAGGTCATCAGTCCACCTTGTGAGGGAAATTTAAGATGAGGAGGTACTTGAGAAGTCACCAACTCGTATTTTTTTTTAAATTTCTTCTTCTAATTATACATTCATCATCATCATCATATCAGTCGAAAGACGTCCACTCCTGGACATAGGCCTCCCCCAAAGCGTGCAACAATGATCGGTCCTGCGCCACCCGCATCCAGAGCCAACCACCAACTCGTATTTTTTTTTTCTTGTACCTACCTAATTATATCACTACTCCGAGGTTCACTTTAAAATCCCTAAAATATCTCAAGTGAAGTATACACCCCAAAAAGCATTGTGCAAATCCCTGTCTCTCTTTCATGTTTGTATTTGATTTTTTTCCATTTCATAGTGATTAAGTAAAACAGTCAGCATCAAAAGTAGCTACGCAATCGAGGACGTTAAAAGTTATTATTCCCTTTTAATAAAGACTTTTGACGTCTTCGTTTGCGTAGCGACTTTTGATGCTGACTGCACGAGTTTATACTTTTCTTTGGCGCAGCAAATGTATGAACGATCTTTAGTCACTGATTATTATGTAAATGGTTTTCTAGTGCGAGCAAGAATGAATGAAATTTATTGCGTATAATGAATCCAGGTTACAATTGCAGATATAGTTACATAAAGAAAGTTTCACTGAACTCTACCTTTGCAGGTGTACACGCTTATCTTAATAATTAATAGTATTACGTTTAATTAAAAATGTCAACAATATTGTTTACAACTTTTTCCACTAATTAAACATACATTAATTGTATAATACAAAATTATACAGAGTGTTTCCTGTAACAGGAGCAATAAATTAAAACGAAGATTCCTCAGGTAATTAGTACTCATAATAACAATAACTTAATTTTCCAAAGTTCTTAAATTTAGAGAAAATAGCAATTAAAGTTAAATTTAACAATCAATGGATGCCGACTATCGCAATTTGATCGCTCAACTTCAGAAATTATCTTAAAACAATCGATAGTGAATTAATGGTTGCCCAGCGTGGCGGGTGTACATTGCTGGTTTGATTAATTGTGTAAGAAAAAAAAAGCATTTTTTTTCTTCATTTTAATTAATTAAAACCACTTGGACTTAATAACTGATTACTTAAGGGGTATATATTTTAATTTATTGCTCCTGTTACAGGAAACACCTTGTATAAGCTCCATGTATTCCTTTAAACTATAGAAACATTTGACCAACAGAGATCAAACTAAATGATTGTTTCCGTATATTTCCTTTGAGTAAAGCGTCTGTCCCCACACAACTCTACGACTCTATTAATCACGCGCCCCGTAACCCGAGTCGATCCATAACCAATCCGCTGCGATAGAGCTGCTATAAACATCCGTCTGCAACACACTGTCAGGCTGACGGCCTGACCGATTGTCAGATCAGGTCCCCTGACATAGTGTCCTGGCCGTTGTGGCGAGGAGATGGGACAGTGCCCTAATCAGGCACTGGACCACTCAAAATTGAAATTTAGGTACTAACATAGTTATTCAAGTAAATTTTTTTGCAACATTTATGGACTACAAAATAGTCTGACCAAACGATTTTAATTTGTATTTTATAAGGATCGTGGGTATAGCTCAATCACGTACCGCATTGTACGCACGTCCGGTACACCTAAATGACACTTTTTGTATGATAAAATGACAGTTGAGTCGTGTGTTCGAAAAGTTAGAAAGAAAGGAAGAAAATATTTATTGCGTGACTTACGTGATCACTCCTCGGTATAATACCACAGAATAAATAGCACGTGCTTTTATCGCAAAAACAATAATACAATTCTCACACATGGGGTCTATTTCTCAAAAACTTGTAACTTGTAATGCAAGCGGAAGTCTCTTTCTAATAAAAAGAGTTGAAGAGCGTCCGCTTGTAAAACAAGTTACAAGCTTTTGAGAAATAGGCCCTGCTATCCAGAAAAGAGTCTGTACGATCCAAGCATCGCACATTTCACGTGTCAGCGTTAATTATAATGAAGTTGTATTAATTACTGTATCGGCGATTACGCCACTTATGAATCAGTAACTGATATAGCCCTCCGAATAGCTAAACTTTAGTGGCAGTGGGCGGGGCACATTGCACGTAGAACCGATGGCCGTTGGGGCGGAAAGGTTCTCGAGTGGCGACCACGTACCGGAAGGAGCGGCGTAGGTGGACTGATGACCTGGTAAAGGTCGCGGGAGTCCGCTGGATGCGGGTGGCGCAGGACCGGCCATTGTGGCACTCTTTGAGGGATGCCTTTGTCCAGCAGTGGACGTCTTTCGGCTGATATGATGATGTAAGATGGATTGCAATAAATAACTAAAATACTGAATATAAACATGAAAAATGCCCCAATATCTACGCAGACGACCAACCGATAGAAGTTCCTGGTGACGACCCCAAGTAGATAGAATAAAGGCTAGAAAGAAGAGGAAAATGTGACATGTTGCTGACCTGTAACTTTGTAAAACGTGCCACTGATCAGATACACTGCACAACATATCCTATAACCGTACCCTGGGGCACACCTGTAACTCGGCCCTCTGTTCACAAATGCATAAAGTATATTTAACAAAATTAATCCCGACCGGACGACGCGAGGTATCCCCACTTATAGCTTTCTAAACCTCACATCTCTCTGTTAACGTGTACAAGACTGAACTTTATTTTGAACGAGCCAAGGCTAAGTTTCCGCAACACCATCAAACTCTATGCGGTTGTGAAAGTAATCAAGTGATTTACACCGTTCTCTGTTTCAATCTTTAAAATCTTCATTTTGCTGCTTAAATATGAACCTTAATCTTACGGAGTAGGCTAGGGTTTGCAACGGCATGGTTACAGAAGATACGAGTTTATGGTGTAAAAGAGATTTGGAGTGGTAACTCGGTAATCAAAAGTATGGTTTATTAAAGAGGGCAGTAAGGGCAGCTACTAGATCCCTTGCCGCCACGCAAAAATGGCATTAGGATTTCATTCCTAACTTTTTAAGTGATAACAATCTACATTCACAGATTTTTGAAAAAAAAGTACAGTCAGCGAGAAAATCATCACTTTTGACGAAAATTTTTTTTAATGCTATTCGGTTCCTATTAAGGATCAAAATACTCTTCGGGACCGACTAAGGTTTGACTACTAGAACGCCCAGAAATCAAAGAAAACTTTTTCCTTACAGTTAGTATGGGAATCCCGAAGTGCAATTTTTTTTTAATGTCATTCGATCCCATTCCTATTAAGGATCAAAATACTCTTTGGGACCGACTAAGGTTTGACTACTAGAACGCCCAGAAATCAAAGAAAACTTTTTCCATATAGTCAGTATGGGAATCCCAAAGTGCAAGTAGTACTTTAGTTAGACGATCATCAAATTGTATAATCTCCGTCTCCATACAATCTAGACGATCACTACTAATAACGCTACTTGCACTTTGGGATTCCCATACTAACTGTATGGAAAAAGTTTTCTTTGATTTCTGGGCGTTCTAGCAGTCAAACCTTAGTCGGTCCCGAAGAATATTTTGATTTTTAATAGGAATGGGATCGAATGGCATTAAAAAAAATTTTCGTCAAAAGTGATGATTTTCTCGCTGACTGTACCTTTTTTCAAAAATCTGTGAATGTAGATTGTCATCACTTAAAAAGTTAGGAATGAAATCCTTATGCCATTTTTGCGTGGCGGCAAGGGATCTAGTAGCTGCCCTTACTGCCCCGTTTTAACTTTCCACCCTGTATATAATATGTTTTTATCACATAGACTTATAAAAGAGGCAACGTCGTTTATGCGGATTCAGAGTTCAACCAAAAATTAGGCTTTATAGCCCTTAACTTTGGCAATGTCCACCGAAGAGACGCGAACCTAAATCTGACAATGACCCATTTCTGTTGCTGCTATAACAACAAATACTAAAAACAAAATAAAATAAATATTTTTATTGATAATGGTACGGAACCCTTCGTGTGCGAGTCCGACTTGGCCGGTTTTTAGGGTTCCGTAGCCAAATGGCAAAAAACGGAACCCTTATAGATTCGTCAAGTCTGTCCGTCTGTCTGTCTGTCTGTCTGTCTGTCCGTCCGTATGTCACAGCCACTTTTTTCCGAAACTATAAGAGCTATACTGTTGAAACTTGGTAAGTAGATGTATTCTGTAAACCGCATTAAGATTTTCACACGAAAGTATAACAAAAAAACAATAAATTTTGGGGTTCCCCATACTAAGAACTGATACTCAAAATTTTTTTTTCATCAAACCCATACGTGTGGGGTATCTATGGATAGGTCTTTAAAAATGATATTGAGGTTTTTAAGATCATTTTTTTTCTAAACTGAATAGTTTGCGCGAGAGACACTTCCAAAGTGGTAAAATGTGTGTCCCCCCCCCTGTAACTTCTAAAATAAGAGAATGATAAATCTAAAAGAAATATATGATGTACATTACCATGCAAACTTCCAACGAAAATTGGTTTGAACGAGATCTAGTAAGTAGTTTTTTTTAATACGTCATAAATCGTAAAAAGCAATTTATTTAACGGAACCCTTCATGTGCGAGTCTGACTCGCACTTGGCCGCTTTTTTTGTATATTGTGAAACTGAACTTACGTGTCTGGTTCAGGCAGAATATCAGTGCTTCTCTCGAAAGAGCGAAGCGCATAATTGAGCTATGAACCCTTTTGTTTTGCTGCAAACCACACAGCAATTGTATGTTTGAGTTTTTTGTTATGTTACTAAATATTATGTGATTATGTCTATTCTGTTCCATATTATGTATTGAATATTTTTTATAATTTTGGTTTTGTACGATGTTGTTTCTGTGTGATAGCAAACAAATAAACGTTTTATCTATCTATCTATTTGCAATCGGTATTCAAACAGAACATACATACAATGTCAAAATACATGGTGGAACGGAACGACGGACCTGCCAGTACGTAAGCAAAAACAAAAAGATTTTTTCTTGGCGCGATTTTTTTTACATTTGTATGGAGCAGGTTGCCCCAATCGGCCAAAGCTCAATACAAAAGTTAAAAAAAATCCCGTCAAAAAAAATATTTTTGTTTTTAAGGTCCGTCGTTCTGTTCCCCGCTGTATTTGTATGATCATAATTACATTTTTTCCTGATGATAAATAGACACGTTCCAGAAGAATCCCAAGCGCGTTGCCGACTCTTCATTGACATGAGGATTCGTTGTGTTGGTAGCTAGAGACGAACGCGGGTCCCTTACTCTCAACACAACACAGCCTCGGGAGCTACATTTGCGTACCAAATGCCCTAAAAAAATATGATCGATCAGAAAGACTAAAAAAAAAATGTTTTTAATTGAACAGTTTATTTTCAGATCTGTGATTAAATTACATACCTACATAAGTTACATTTAGTACAATCGTTAATATTTAACATTATTTACTAAACTTTATTATCTTAATAACTAATTATAGGGGAGAGTAGGGTAATTGCGAACACTTAAGGGAGAACTGGAATAAAACGAAACCAGATTAAGTTACACAGGCTATTTATTATTCATTCTTTAGTTAAATTAATCAGCCTTATGTTTTCATAATCAACAGTGATAAATTTTAGACCAAAATAAAGTTATAATAAAAAAACAAAACCTCTGGTGTTCGGAATTACCCTACACCCAAGGGGTAATTACGGACTCTCAGTGGGGTAATCACGGACCTACTCTAATTGGAGCACAAATCACAAACAAAGCCCTTTGAAGTGCTTTCTCCATTCGTACACTTCTCATGGGCCCATAACTTACATTTATAACATATTATCCAATCTTCGGTGATTGGTTCACATATTTTGTTGGTTCGAGATTACCCTTCTCAAATCGTCCGCGATTAGCCGACTCGCTCAAAAATGCAAAAGAAATATTTTATTTGAGATTAGAACCGTGCGGTGCACGATACGAGTACTTCAAAACGTTGTGTAATTAGACCTTATTTCGCAAAAAAAATACTGAAGTTCTATGTTATTCCTACAAGACGACAAACACATCCAGTTTCACACAAAAATAAGATGAAATTGTTGAAAAATCTTCAAGTTTACTTACCCTGGACAGCAAGCGCGTCCTCACTTTGACACTTTCTGTTCGGCACTAGATTCGGGCTTGACTCTCGACTACATCATTCGAAATATATCCTATCCTTTTCTAACATAGCTAACCCCGCTCATCCGCCATTACCCGCCGTCCGTGATTCCCCCACTCTCCCCTATTTATCTATGTTACTACTGGGGGCCATAATGAACATTTTCTTAATTCTATTTTTAGTTTGTGTAGGTTTACTTTCTATATTTTCTACAATAATTTTGGGAAAGCTGTTTAAAACAAAGGGTACTAAAATATCCGCTTACACGGTATACGGAAAGTATAATTGTAGTCATAATGTTGTCATACAAAGATTTATTTCATAAAAAATACTGAATTCTACATTAAATATAGCGACAATCTTTTACTTTTAAGATTTTAACCCATCGTATGCTTGAAACACGGATCCGTGCCAATCACTCGAACCTATTCTTTTACGTCTCAAAGTTATAATTTGGTTTGACAATTTTGACATCCGCATACGAGGGGTTAAGAGCTATAAGGTTTTGGGGGAAGCCCCCGGTTACAAATAATATTAAACTATTACATATATGTTTTATTTATACATACTTATCTATTTATTTTATCTTACTTTTATATATTTTATTTTATTTTCGGTGCTTACAGAAATTCAATATTTTGTGAGTGCTTTCTTAACTATATTTTTGACTCTAATTGACTTATATTTTTGATACTATGATTTGTATGAGAGAAGTTTGGTACGTACTGGAATCACTTGCATGTTTCCTAGTGATTTGATGGTTGAAACTGCCAACTAAGTTTGTGTTTACCATTTTAATCAAACGTTTATGCAGAGATTTGGGTAACAAAGTTTCCTGGCAATCCAGGAATGTTCTGTATGTCTTAAAAAATCCCAAGCGCCAATTAATAATGCTGTAGAAGATACGGCAATAGAGAGATCTCTCAGGGACCGAATTTCAATGAGAGTTGTTTGGATGTTATATTCATGCAACTGATTTAAGAAACTTCGATAGTGCGATGCAGAACTCGTCAGATTTGACAGTAGTGACGCCACAATGCATTAATTTCATGCCAATGTTTTTCATCCTCCTATAATAGCGTTTTCCCCGTTCGTATCGTAAAGAAACCCGGGCTCCGCTTTTGCGCCATGCTTTTATTGGGATATTGGAACCCATATTTATGCAAAGTTAGTTAAAATTCCGTAACCGTCGCATGCCTCCAATTCGCGTGTTCAGTAACCTCTTTAATTGGGGCCGTCAGTACCGCGGGGTTGCCCGGCTCAGCCTGACTCCTCTAACTAACTAAATAAATAACGAACAAAGAAAACTAGTAAACTACTCCAGGAATTTTAAGTCAAAATGTGCAATTAAAAAAATAGCAAATTATTTCAAAGTGAAAAAATAATATGATTATACGGAGCAAAAACCAATATTACTTAACCCTTAACTAATACAACTTAATTATTTGAGATTCATTGTTCACACTAAGAGTAAATTGTCCTGGCGAAGAGTTTGTTCATTCATTAAGGATTTAAAAAAAAACTTGTATCAACTCGAAATTATTATTGCGTAAGCTTTAGCCCTTAAAACAAATGTATAAATTACTCTTGGTAAGTAAGTAGTGTAAGTTACTGAAAGCCTAACAATGTTAAACGAGTTCAAAATTATACTCAAATTAAAGTTTTGATGGCTTTCAAACAGAGCTTTGTAAGTCATTAGTTTCTCTTTAACTTTGATGCTTGTTTCGAAATCTTCGTGAATCTAAAATAGCTTTAAATTTAAGATGTTTTAGTCTGCAGACTTTGTAACTTTTATTTTAAACTAGAGATAATTTTTGATGTATGGTAATTCTGACTCCGTTTATTTTTAATCCATAGAATGGTTAAACAATGATCGCCTGAACCTAAAACGCAAGGTAGATTACGCTATCTGAAGCCTTCTTACCTAACGTTTACTGTCCACAATATTTTTAACTTATTTTCCTCGCCAAGAAAACAAATGTACTGCGAATGTAGCGAACGATAATTACCACTTCACGGCCAAGGAAGACGTAATATAAATCTAAGTAGCTTCCCCGGACACACTTCTATATACTGTATCTGCAAATGTAGTGTAATTCAGTGACAGTGATACATACGTAAAGTGATTGGAAGTGTTGTGACTACGAACAATGCGGCTGTCTCGTCAGTACCAACCGATACATTAGACAGAACTGATGCACTTGTTACTGCATTGCACTAAGCACGCTATCATTTCAAAGCCAAGCTTTTAGCTTAAGTTCACAAATATAAGGCAAACTTACCTGTGCCTAACACTGACTCAATACTTAACACGTAATCTTTAATCATCATTATCATCATCATTAGCTATACATACCTCTGCAGGGCACGGCCCTCCTTTCATAAATGAGAGAGAACCTGCAGTAGTCTTCACATTGGTCCATCTTAATTTATAACAATAGGAATATCTAGTTGACGCCAAGATGTCATACCTACATGATTATTTTCGCATCGTGGTGTCGATTCCACAATAACATAGTTCCTTTAGCTGATTGTTACTAATAAAATACCTATGGACCATTGCGTAGTCTGGAATAAATAACTTTTATTTTTATTTTATTTTATTTAATACAGTATGTCTATCATAAACGGGGCTGAAATCCAAAGACGCAAATCATCTTAGCTATATAAAACACAAACTAAAACAGATTCGCTGCCAAGAACCTTCTCGGTTCTCTGTTCTTAGCTAGTTTTCGCTACAAAGTAGAGCGCAAGCCACTACGTCGTAGCGCAAGCCGCTACGAAGAGGTTAGCAGAGTGCACACACACGTGTCCTAGCGCAAGCCACTACATCGTAGCGCAGGCCGCTACGAAGAGGTTAGCAGAGTGCACACACGTGTCCTAGCGCAAGCCACTACGTCGTAGCGCAGGCAGCTACGAAGAGGTTAGCAGAGTGCACACACATGTCCTAGCGCAAGCCACTACGTCGTAGCGCAAGCCACTACGTCGTAGCGCAGGCTGCTACGTGTGCACGCTGAAACATCCTTTTGTATCAGGCACCGCAACGCACCTAGCTTTAATTTTAAGATTAAGCTACTACGGACTAAGTAATCACTACAAGCGAACGGTTCGATAAAGCTTGGCCCCTTTCTAACAAATTCGGGTCGTCCAAGGGTCACAATTATAATTTGATTACATCTACTAGTAACTTACCGAACGCATTGCTAAACAAAAACAGTTTATTTAATCGTATGGCGATCTGTAGAATAGGCGAATATCCATGTGTTATTTTTATAGTGGCGCCTATTTCGCCGGAAGTGTTGTCGCTTGTCGCTCATTTAGCACCACCCAGGGTACACGTGCAAGGTAGGTAAATCCAGCGGAAGCGAGCAACAGATTGTCCCCCCTCCTCCGATTAAGGATAATCCTTACAAAGTATGGCTGAAATAAAATATTTTCAAATAAACGTTGACGTAGATGTGTCACCAAAACCTAACCTAACCTAAGAAGGTAAAGACATCCATTTTAGGGACAAATTCAGGAATATGAACTTACACGACACAAAATAATGTTGCCAAAATTATGCTAACAAAATGTTTTGCGAACAGGATGTCCGCCAAAGGGTAAGGTGAGGCCTCCTGGGCCTGTTAAGGCATTAATATTGGACACGCTGATTAGGGTGCTCCTGAATTATTCCTGCTAATGCGTGTGGCTATTATGACCTGTTATGCTAGTTGTCAGGGACTGCCAACTTGGAAGCGTAAATGTATATAATTTATGCGAACTAACTGACGCCTATTATGGCCCTTAGACAGGACCGTCTTTGTGAATAAATTAAGACTGATCTCACATTGAGGTCGCGTGAAACGTTTTGGGGGCTTTGGCTCTAAAATTTACGAACCAAAATAAATCTAAAGAAATTTTTAAGTACATTAAAACTATTGAAAGAAATAAAGCTACATGTTAGTGAAACCCGCTTGAAAATAGATAATTACAGTAATTTCGAGTTTCCCCTTCTCGATTTTTTTAAAAGACGGCTCGTAAACCGCAGAGGCGAAGCTGTACAAAACGATAAGTCCGACAGCGAGTAAAATTTTGCAAAATGTAGCCACACGTAACATGCTTAATTTCATAAAACGATACGAACGTAGGTTTAATAATGAAAAACCAGGATGTTCCGGAGTGGCGTGTGTGGACGCGGAAAATGCTCTCCTAATCTGAGCAGAGGGATTGGTAAGTTTTTAATCATGTCGAGACTTTACTGGCAACCTATTTTTGGATTTAAAAATGAATGATTTTACTGGGTACGTGGCTAATGTAAAGTTGCCTAGTTTTTACTACTACTATACTAACAATAATGAGGTTATGTCTGTGAAATGTAAGTTTGTATGAAGGCGTAATCCGAAACTACATATCTTATTTTGGATCTTCGGGATGGACATAAGTAATATATCCAGGTATGCCTGCGTTCTTAGCAATACGCGGGTGGAGCCGCGCAGGTAAGTAGTTAGTTGTAATTATTTTTGAGTAATTTAGACTATACTTCAAGACGCGAAGTAAAGTATAATAATAATAATCCAGTATACGAGTACCTATGTTATATTAGCCAGCATAACCCCTCAACAAATATGGCCGGGAGCGTATTGCGTGCGCTGCGGGCAAACAGAAATGATTCCTTTTCATTTGCTAATCGGTCAGACGGAAGAAACGTTTATCTCTCGGTACTATTGGTTCTCGATCTGTTCTTCATTTCTAATGATGTAATATAAAAAAGAAATACCTACATATCTGTTGTCTATACGAAATACCATCTCACAGCTGAGGCAGGTTTACGTTTCCATTGACGACGCGAAACTGAGGCAAGTTGGTGCAATTGATACAATTTTAGTGTGCCATTTGTGGAGCGTTTATAACCCAATATCTACCTCTTTTCGTTATTACATCATTGTTTATTTCTTTCGAATTCAGGAATAGATACTAAAGCGCAAGCGATACCGCGGGAAAATATAAACTATAATGTCCATCCAGAAAGTACTGAAGCGAAATCATTTTTGAAATCCGATGAGGAGTTCCGGTGATTGCCCTCTACATACTAAGTAACGAGATTACACAGCCTCAATCTCATAGATTTTTCCTCTGTATATTATAATGCAATACATTACCTACTCATACATTTTATAAGTCCCATCGCTCTTATGTCAGCGGAATGCGGATTGAGGTATCGGTACAGTCAAAGGCACGGTGCCCTTGACTGTACATACATATTTATGAGAGGATTAAATCGATACATATTTTTGGACTTGACCGTAGTAGTTAATAGTAGTTTATGCAATCGTTATATAATGGATGCTTTTTAAGTCGAGTACCACGTTTAGGCCACGAAGCTTGCTGAGTGGCCTAATTAAGGTACGAGACTTAAAAAGCTAATTATATAACTATTGTATACAATACTTTTTCTACGAGTCAACGGAAATAATAATTTATTAAACAAACTTGGTATATATTGAAAATCGCCCTGCTGAAATGAAGCGCAGCAGTTTAGTAATTTTGCGCGTTGATGTCTTCATAGTTATCTTATACAGCTCCTGGATTCATAAGATGACTGCTGGCGGTTATCTTATGAAACCATACGAGTTCCGTGACGAGCTCGTGGAGCTCCAGGATTAAAAAGTATGTGATCTTAGTTTCGTGTACGAAATTTTAATTCAAAGATTAAAGTCGACGAGTAGAAAAATACTTATATATCGTATGTCTCTGAATTTAACAAGTGCCCAAAACGCGATATCAGTAAGTAGTTATTCTTATGTACGGTCAACCATTTTGATTCCTAGGCCATCATAGAACCTTGCCGTTGTAAATGCTATGTCAAAACGGGTTACTAGGATTATTGCGTCGCTATGTAGCAGTTAAAATGACAGGGATCTACGGTGGCCTAGGAATCAAATTGGTTGACCTGAACAAACATAATTAAACCATTATTTCAATGCACGCTTCGCAAAGCGGTTACTAAAGGTCGTGAGCGAGACTTCATGGTATAACCCGAAGCCGCCTAAAACAATATTTATCCAACAAATAGCACGGGAAACCAAATACCAGCGCAATAAAAATAAAATCACGTCGATAACCTAACCCTTCAGTGCACGTAGCTCCAGGCAATACGGACCAATTTCCCCTGGCACAACTTAGTACATTAATTCACCAAGTTATGACATGGTACCTTTTACGACATCCCTAACAAGAATGTATGTGCCACGTTATCTTTGCTGATGCCCAATTGCAGATAATAAATATTAAGTAAGTCCTTCCTAGGTATTGTAGGAATACGTTTGGATTTTGACGGTAAAACGATGGTGGTTTTGTCGCGAAAGTCATGCGAAAATACCATTTGTAGAGGGGAAGGTAAGTATAGCTTAATCGGGTGGTATCTTAGTTAAAATCTTTATTTTCTAGTTAGAGAGTCCTATCGTTTTGGCAATCATAATGTTTTTATGAGGCTCCATATCCAAACTGTAGAAGTACTAAGGAAAAAGGGTGTGAATTATTTAATTTAATAGGTATGCTGTAGACACTACTTTTCTTGCTAGAGGTCTGGGGGGTAATCACGTAACGTTCCGAACGCGCGTCAGTACAATTTAATTGTCAATTTTCCATATAAAAAGTGACATTTAGACCTACCCGACGTTCGTACAATGCGTTACGTGATCGACCTACTGGTTTTGTCAGTGTACGTAGTTTTACCAACACCTCGGTTCTTAAAGATCTTATAGTTGAGGCGAAACCTTAAGGACTAGCGGATAGTTTAGTTACACTGTAGAATGTGTGGCGAGGAGGATTATGAGACAATGGAACACTTACCTATTGTGTGAATGTCATGCTCTTGCCAGACAAAGAATGAATTACTTTAGTAACGGCTATCCGCAACCAAAGGAATTCAAGGTGCTCCCGGTGAACTGCATCATCCGTTTTGTGGAAATGATGGAGCGAGCTTGGGTGGGAGTAGGCATAAAGGAGAGGGCAAATGCACAAAAGATCCCACTGGGTCGAAGTATTGTATTGTTTTGTTCAAATAGGCTTTATCATAGCACTTTTGCAGGTCAAAAACTGATTCTACCTTTATATATTTATTGGTTCCGCTACATTTGGTGGCGGTACTAGGGTGGTCATGCAAAAGCTTCCATGCATCTTTGTCTTCTATGTATTGGCTAATTGTGTGGCTTTCTTTAATAGAGTAGATTTTACATGACTCTTGAATTTACCTTCTGTGTGTGCAGTGCATCCGAAATGGCCCACACCTAGATAAGTAAGATAAGATGAGGCGAAACCCATTTTTTGTACATGAGAAGACAACGTAGATCCATACTTAAGCAAAATTAACGTCATATCGCTCATATTTGGAGCAGCCCAACTGCTGGGGAAGTACCTTACAGAACCGCACCCATCGCAGCCGTAATAACGCCACTACTTGCTCTGTAGTACCTATGTGGAGTTGTGTTCCTGGTGGTGAGCCAGGTCGCCAGACCTCCCAAGGATGTATTATGTTGAGAGTGAGGGACCCGCGTTCGTCTAGCCATCAACACAACGAATCCTCAAATCATTAAAGGGTCGGCAACGCGCGTGTGCATCCTCTGGAATTACAAGCGTGCATAAGCTAGTGTGTGTGCTAGGTGTCTAGTTGCCATCAGGCAGACCGTGTGCTTGTTTGCCACCGTCGTAGTATTAAAAAAAACTCTACATTTCATACGAGTGAACACATTTTTATTTAATTTAATTGAGTTACCTTGTATTGTACTTAAACTGATGATGATGATGATGATGATGATGATGATGTCCTCCCAGACGTATCCGTCGACGGCGACATCCTGACAAAATTATTATCTAAGATTGGGAAACTTTACGTGCATGGGCTCGAGTATGACTTGCAAAACCAAATTTGGTTTTGAACGTACGACAACAAAAGACACAGTGAAGCTGTCCACTTGAGACATAGGTGTAGTCGTAGGAGGGCTTGGGCCGAGTCTTACGGAGCTGGCGTTTGGCGTCCAGATCTAAGAGACGGTAGTGTTCGAAGTCATTGATACCCGTATTGACAGCAGTACGCCAGTCCGATCTCCGAGTAGCAAGTTCCTCCCACGACTCACATGATATGCCGGTGGCAGACAAGTGGCGTTTTATCACATCCCTGTAACGTAGGTACTGCCCACCAGCTCTGCGTTTACCCAAGGCTAACTCAGAGTAGAATATAGCTTTAGGCAGTCTTGATGGTGCCATACGCACAAGGTGTCCACACCAACGCAATTGGCCTTTTATGAGCAGACATTCCATACCCGCCATGTTCGACCGACGTAAAACCTCCGAGTTCGGAACACGATCCTGCCATCTCAGCCGAAGAATTGCTCGGAGACATTTTAGTTGAAAAGAGTCAAGACGCTTAATGTCTCTTTTGTACAAGCACCATGTCTCCGACGCATAGAGCAGTAGAGGTAGAATAACCAGTGTACACGGCGAACGTAATTCGTGTGTAGTCTGAGATAATGAGATTTCCAAACTCGTTGGTTTAGGCCTCCAAAGGCTGCAGCGGCTTTTGCGATCCTGGCAGAGATTTCAGACTCGAGGCGAATGTCACTACGCAATAGACTGCCGAGGTAGCGAAAAGTACCCACTTCATCCAGTGCGTTGCCTCTTAAGTACTTAAACTAACACAGTTTTAATATAATTGTGTTTTTATGTTACTAACAACTACGGAGTCTTTTGTATTCCGAAATAAAGATTTTCAACCGACGAAAAAAACGGAGGAGGTTCTCAAGTCGACGCGTATATATTTTTTTTTATGTATGACCACGCATAACTTTTTACAGAGTGGTTCGATTTTGATAATTCTTTTTTTATTGGAAAGGGTATACCCCAAAGTTGGTCCCATATAAATTTGGAAAAAAAAAACAACTTTAAGGGTAGGAAAATAGGGGATGATTGATTTTTCGTCGGTTAAAACTTTGTTTTTAAAGTAAATATTTATTATACAAAAAAAGGTCGAATGGTTGAATGTAATATTTACCTAACTATATATTTTCCAAAGCAGTACACAAACAACCTACTCCAAATACATCAAGTTAATCCGATCACTACGCCAAAAAATTCCTGTCACTTTCAAACATTCGTCCAATATTCAAACGTTTTAGTCATAAAGGGGTTTATTTGTGAAGTATCGCATGTACTATCATATATATTAACCGTATATGTTAACCCTTCAACGAGCCAGCTCTGTCCATAATAAAAGGCGTATTGCTTGCAAATGAGGTAGAATTATTTACGTGAGGTACCTAATCGAGAATTATTTATTTTGACATAATCGCAATTTATCCACTTTGTTGATGGTTGCATTCGACCGCCGACCATCGAATTGGGCGCTCGAACCAATAATATGTTTAGCGCCCTCTAGCAACGACCCGCCACTAAAAGTGCTACGAAAATATGGTTCTTTCGTATTGACAAAAGTGACATCTAGCGACAAATAGAAATAAATTGAAAAGTTGCGTTTTCCTATCGACATCTAGTGGCGAGTAGAAAGTTAGCGTTGTTTCAAAATTAAAATAGATGGCGCTAAACATAATAATGAAAAGTTAAGTTTTATGTTTTTTTTTTATAAATTGTTTTACATCGATTGTCTGAGAGTATCGACGTTTCTAATCTTAATGTATATAGGTATCTACAGTTGATAATCCAAGAAAGTGGTTTACCACTTTTCAACCCTATTATATTTTGTTATTGGTTCAAACGAAGTCGACCACCGATCGTGGTCGACCATTTTATTGGGGGACTGTAGGTACAATAGGGAACTTGCATGTTTTATTTTATTACGAAAATCAAAAGTATAATCCAGCATTAAAACAACTGTAGCGTTAAAACTTTCTTATGGTTGATTTTTCTGATGTTATATGCATCTGAAATCTGCACGCGCCGCCGGCACCCCCCGAAAACGCTCTATATTAAACGGGTTTATGCTATGACGTCACAGCATATATTCTCGGCGCGTTTACTATGGAGTTCATTAATTTGCAATTATCTCCACAAAATTTGCGTTTAAATAGCCTGAGAACTTTACGGTTTCGCTCTATGAAAACACAACAATATATCGATATCAGCCATATTTTTACACCAAAAAATAGGTTGGGTAATGTGGTATCTTGAACGCGGCTTAAGCATTCACTTCTCTCTTTCCCCCACCTATCATCCCTCTCTTTCTATATCCTCAATGTGACGCGTGTTTCGGCTTTGTGGAAATTAAACCAGGATTAATTAATTACTGCGTTTTATTAAGATACCACAATTGGCGACGAGTACTAGAACCTAAAGTGCAAAGTGCGATATAAATTGAGCAGAGACATATTAAATTAACAGTACAAATCAGCGAAAATAAAAAGCGGACAGTGAAGTGAAGTTAGCTATAAAACATCGATTACGAGTACAGCCATATTGGAAGTACCAGTACCAAGACCAACATCGACAACTGCAGACTACTTCATACTTGTTTACGAGAATGTTGACATCTCTTTGGAGGTTATGTCAGATTCCGAAAAAATAGATCCATCGAGTTCCGAGGAAAACAACACAGAGAAAATTTTAGAGCAATCAAAGGATAAAATAACATTATTAAAGTCGGGAAAAAGAACTTACATTTACAAGTGTTCAAAGCAAGAATTACACCAACTATTAAAGGATGAAAACATCACATTTTCAACAGAGACAACCTTGGATGGTTTAAGAAAACTCGCGAGTGATTTTTATAAAACCAAAACAGCAACGGAGACATCTCAACAAATACACTTACAACAAAAAACATCAAAAATGTGGTGTGGAGAAATGAAGCAATTTGATGGGGAGAACTGGGACGTATTTGAACAACAACTCGAATGTTTCATGGCAATTAATGACATTGATGACACCAAAAAGGTACCCCTGTTATTAACAAAGTTATCTCCAAAAGTGTTTGAAACATTAACCTACCTGTGTTCACCACTAAAGCCAGCAAAGTCAACCTATGATGAGTTGTGTAAAAAACTCAAGGAAAAATATGTAAAAGTTCTATCTACGGCAGTGGAAAGGGCAGAGTTTCGTAAAAGAAACCAATTACCAAATGAAAAAATAGAAGAATACTTATTGGAATTGCGAAAATTGGCTGGAAAGTGTCAATTCAAAGATCCGGAGGATCAAATAAAAGAAAAGTTTATGGAAGGGGTGTCATCAAAAGCAATCAAGTATGAACTAATGAAAAGCGAAGTGGAATTGTCTTTGGAAAAATGTTTACAAGTGAGCAGAACAGTAGAAGCGGCTCTACTACACACAAATGGCTCAAATGAAAGGACTGAAAATATATTTTACAATCGACAAAAACAAAAAAGCACAGGCATGTGGCCTAAGCATAAGCAAAACCACCAACAAATTTACCATTACTAAAATCATTTTTGGGTAAAATTAACTACTATGGACGTTTCTTGAAGGACATGGCTACCACACTGACACCACTGTACGATTGCACTAAATTCAACAAATTTAATTGGACACCTGAGTGTGACAAAGCTTTTGTAACTATCAAAAAGAAATTGGCATCTGCGGGCAACTTAAGACACTACAATCCAGAATTGCCACTAATACTAACTTGTGATGCATCGGACACAGGCCTCGGTGCAGCACTGTCAAACAGGGATGAACATGGTGTGATCAGACCAATTGCCTTCGCCAGTAAAAAACTAAGTGAAGTTGAACAAAGATATACAACAATTGATAAAGAGGCCATGGCAGTGGTTTTTGGAATCACAAAATTTTATAACTACATCTATGGACGTTTATTCGAACTGGAAACAGATAACGCAGCATTAGTGCGAATTTTTGGTCCAACAAAAAGCATTCCAAAAATGGCTGCCAAAAGGTTGCAACACTACGCCATTTTTCTCTCTGCATTTACTTATAAGATTAGACATATCAAGTCATCTGACAACCCAGCCGATTTTCTGTCAAGAATGGTGGAAAAAGAGAGTGAAGAAATTAAAAATCATTCTCTATGTACTAATGGAAACATTAGTGCCGTTTGTTATACGAACAATTCGGAAATGGAAACATTAAATTGGAAGACAATTCAAGTAGAGTCCCAAAAAGATATAATTTTTTCTAAAACAATTAGATACTTGACAGACGGCTGGCCACAAAAAAAAGAAATAGGTAAAGAAATACTGCCGTTTTATAATAGGAAAGACGAATTAACTTTGGACAGAGGCTGCATATTTTGGGGCTATCGAGTATTAGTGCCACAGGCCGTAAGATCAGCAGTGGTGGCCGAACTACATAAAAGTCATTTTGGAATAGTACGGATGAAAGAAATCGCGCGGTCTTACTTTTGGTGGCCTAACTTAGATTTAGAGATAGATAATATAACTAAAGAATGCATAGTATGCTTGCAAAACAGCAAAACACCCACACAGACGCAGAAACCTTGGCCTGTACCACCATCACCTTGGTATAGGATACACGCTGACTTTTTAGGTCCATTCTACAATAAAATGTATTTAGTAATAGTCGATAGTTACTCAAAATGGCCAGAGGTATATGAAATGCCAAATATCACAAGTACTCGCACTATAGACATTTTTAAAAGTTTAGTTTCACGATTTGGATATCCCGTGCAATTAGTCACGGATAATGGTCGTTCATTTACAAGTGAAGAATTTCAAGAATTTTGTAAATTAAATCACATAAAGCACACAATGACACCACCATATCACCCAGCGACCAACGGTGCAGCAGAACGGTTTGTGGAAACATTTAAGTCCGCGATAACAAAAATAAAAGAAAGTGGCTATAGCTTAATCTCAGCCGTTAATTTGTTTTTGTTAGACTATAGAAGCACACCTCAACGTACCACTGGTGTGTCACCAGCCCGGTTAATGTTAGGCAGGGAGATAAGGAACAGGTTCAGTTTATTGCGGCCACCGCCAATAGGTGATGTAGTGCGGGAGAAGGTCGAGAAAAGAAATCAAGGTAATAGAGAAACGACATTTGAATTGGGACAAAAAGTCATGGTCAAAGATTACAGGAAGGGTAGCAGGCCATGGGTTCAGGGTTTAATCATAGGCGACTCTATACCTGGGGTAAGCTATATTATAGAGGTTGAAGGGCTGAAATGGAAGCGACATGTGAATCAAATGTTACCTTGTTCACAGTCTTTAGAATTAACATAAGATAAATGTGTGCTTGTATTTCCATTTGTAAATTAAGAAAAGCATTGACTTTTTAACTGCCTTAAGTAGCTTAAAACGAAACAACGGCGGTTAAAAGGTTAAAATATTAAAATGTTAAAAGGTTAAATAGGTGGAGGAGAGTGTGGTATCTTGAACGCGGCTTAAGCATTCACTTCTCTCTTTCCCCCACCTATCATCCCTCTCTTTCTATATCCTCAATGTGACGCGTGTTTCGGCTTTGTGGAAATTAAACCAGGATTAATTAATTACTGCGTTTTATTAAGATACCACAGGTAATTTGACTAAATATTCATTAATAATCCACCTAAATTTAATACCGATACGGTAAAAAAATATGAAAAGTAATCTTTATTAATTCCGTAAAAATCAGGCGAAAATGGTATAAACTTTCTTTACTTTATAATTGACTACGTCTATATACGTTCTTTGGGATACGCGCATAATCCACTTATTTTTTTTAATGAATAAACCTTTCTATAGGCCAAATGAAATTCAATATTATCTCAAGGTCGTAAAATATTTAATTAAAATGCCGTTATTTCCTGATGCATATATTTTTGGATTCAGGTAGTAAGTCTCCAAATTTGTGTACTCAAACATGTTTTCATTATAAAAATACTGATAGCATTTTTGCTTGCGGGTTATTTTTTTTTCCTAACTTCCGGTCCATAGAATTATTGATGTCAATAGTAAAAGTTGTTTAAAATAACATATAAAAGCCGTATACAAATAATTAGCCTGATATTGAATTATTTCCAAAAAAACCGTAATTTTCTCAGGGTATAAGTCTATACTTGTCATACAAAATATCATTTCTAATTTAATATTCTGTGTAACTGTTATTTTATCGAAAAACAATCGTCTTTTTAACGTGAGATAAAACTAATAGGTACAACCATTTTTTTACTTTTGTATGATATCTACGTATATCCGCATCGATTGAGTGCAATTTATTCGAAATTGAAGTCCTATGTAAGTTCCCCATTATACATACTTTACAAATGGCGGACTTAATGTCTGTCATTCTTTACCAGTGAACCACAGGACCAAATAGGAACTCGTAGACTTCCTATTTGGCCTTTGGCTTCATATACTACTCAAAAGAAAATAGGGGCCACTAAGTATTTTGACTACTACGTGAAAAATATAGTAAACAGTAATGTATATTTATTAAAATAACATGTAACAAGGCTTTTGTTTTAACTTATGCTAATAACCATTTAATTGTGTAGTCAGTTGTTTCACTTATTTCAATTAACATGAAATTAGTCCATTGTCAACAGCAAAAACAAAACAGAAACTCTTTGCAAAACAAAACAAAAACTGACACAAGCTGTTTTTTTTAATGGTTTAGTAACGGGTGTGTCCTCCTCTCCTGTTTTCACACTCCTGGAGCCTTGAATGCATACTCTCGATTAAGTTTCTGATGTTTTCATCAGGTATCTCTTCCCACGCACGTTTCAGAGCATCCATAAGCTGTTGCTGGTTGTGAACCTCTTGCTCATGCTCCCTAACCCTTCGTTTTAATTGGTCCCACATATGCTCTATTGGATTTAAATCCGGACTATACGCTGGCCATGGTAGGACACGAATATGGGAGTCATCAAGTACAGTCTGAGTGGCCCGAGCTGTGTGTGCCCATTGTCATGCATTAACCAGAACCCTGGCCCCACTCTCTGTGAGAATGGAATCACATGAGGCCTGATGACTTCATCGATGTACCGTTGTGCAGTTACTGTGCCTTGATTTACCAGCTCAGTTTTGCCTTGTAAGCTAATCCCAGCCCAAACCATCACACTAGGACCTCCAAAGCGGTCAATTTCCTTGATGCAGACATCGGAAAATCTCTCACCCTGTCGTCTCCATACTCTAATCCGCCGATCATCACTACAAAGCTTCACTTTACACTCATCTGTGAAGAGCACCATACCCCATTGATTCATGCTCCAATCTGAATGTTCGCGGCAAAAACTTAAACGATTTCCACGTTGAACCCTAGATAAAGGAATTCGTACTACTCGGCGTCTGGACCTTTGCTGGTCTTCATGCAGTCGATTACGTATCGCTTGGTCACTAACACGAGTCCCCGTTGTCAACCGTAAGTGATTATGTAACTTACGTGCCGTCACAGAGCGCTCTCGACGGGCACTCAATCGGATGTAGCGATCCTCTTGTGCCGTAGTCGCTCGCACCCTGCCCGATTCAGGCCTTCCTGCAACACTGCCAGTCTCTTGGAACCGATCCCACACATTTTGGATGGCTCGGCGAGAGAAACCCAACAAAAAAGCTACAGACCGCTGTGAATGACCTTCAGCAATCAATGTAACGGCTCTGGTGGCAGTAATGCTATCCATATGCCTTCGTTGACGTGGCATTATTAACAAAAGATGTTAAAAGAAGCAAAAGATGGACAGAAATAGTTTTTTAACAGAATAAAATTGTGATTCCATCTGAAAGGAATTTGACCTGAAACTCGTTTTTTTTATTTGCTTCAATTTCTGGCCAGCTGTAAGACTTAAACACCAGCATTAAAGAGGTTGGATACTGAAGGAGGCCGGACATCATTAATTAGTCACTTATTAATTAGTTTACATCTAAAAATTTACTCAAAAACAGAAATATGTAAGTGGCCCTTATTTTCTTTTGAGTAGTACATCTGCACCCGTGTGTAACAAAAAACTTTTCACCTCACTGTAGCGAGGAAAGTGCAACATGCAAAACAACTTTATTTAATTTAAATAATAAATTTGCACCCTTGTATAAAAAAAATATAACAATAACTATTTCTTTTTGAATTTTGGTCAAGTGCGAGTCGGGTTTTAGTTTTCCCATACATTTTGAGACCCAGCGCCTGATGAAGGTAACAAGCAATTCAGAAAAGTTTTTTTTGTAATAAATATTTATTCTATTCTGTTTTTTAGTATTTGTTGTTATAGCGGCAACAGAAATACATCATCTGTGAAAATTTCAACTGTCTAACTATCACGGTTCATGAGATACACGAGATGCGCTCCAAGGTCAAATTACTTTGCCCACTAGTGGATAAAATGCGATTTTGCTCACTGGTTTTAACGGATAAAAGACGGCTTTCCGAGGCAATGAGGGGAAAACCATTTTCTTTATCATATTCATTTATATATTATATCATATGAGTAAAACAAATGAAATCTTATTAATTGACGCAAGCATACCACACATACAAATACGCGGCACAAAAGTTTGCGTGTCTGAAGTTAGCCTCTAGTCGCCTTCCGAGCTTCCGCATACCCGTGCGACCCCTCTGACACCTTTGCGGCGCTACTAGTAGCTAACATCAGAATCGTTACCTGATTTAAATCGTATTGTACCAGTTAAAACTATCTCCTGATTGTTTATAATATGTATACTGGTATACCTATCATGTTATTTATATCGTATTGAGTTGATTCGAGGGGAGTGGAAGTTACAGATAAGAATGTAAGTATATTATGATTTTATGATGTACCTATACTAAATGTAGCTGATGTTACTCGCAGACCAGGTACCAAATCAACTTGAGTACCTACCTAAGTACCTACTTTATTTACTTGCATACTTTTTAAAGCCTTGACTGAAAACAGGCAAATTTACATGAAAACCGACTTTAAAAGACTTTCTTGATAACAATAAAGGTCTGACTACAAATAATATACTATTATTTATCTAGTATCTACAAAAGATTTACTACATCGCGAAAAATTCAACCATAACACCCTAATAAAATGTCTAAGTATTGCCAAGGTAGTTTTTCGGTCAGTGGTGGCGCTAGTGTCTACGGTTACCATGAACGTTAATATGGGAAGTTGATAGTTCCAGACTTTTCCGTCTGACTAGGTGAGTTGGTGGCGTAGCGTTTTCAAAGTTTCTACACATGCGACCATCTGTGGTATTTCTAGAGCTAGGGCATGGTGCAAGTAACAGAATTAAGCGTCATGTAGGTTTTAAGCTCGTACAGTCCGCATCAGAAGTAGCTAAGCAAAATAACACGCTCAAAATGACCTACACAGATCCTTATTCCCTTGACATTAGAGTCCGTGTGAAGGTCATTTTGAGCACTAGGACCGATTAGCAACTTCTGCTGCTTCTAATAAGGTATAAAACCAAAAACTGCGTCGAGACCATAAAAACTTAAAACATGTAATACCGGGTGTGGCCTGTAATAGGAGCAACACATTTATAGGATGACTCCATAGAATATCAGCAGTGTTTAAAAATTATTGAATTCGAAAAATAAAATATTCACTTCACGATATCGTAGCATGTAACTCATTAAATATCGTGGTAGAACACTGGGCACTTATGTCATTGTGATTAAAAGTGTCTTTGATTTCCATCAATTTTTTGAGTTTTTTATCCATTTTGCAAGTTTTTTTGTACTTAATATGTAAAATAATCCAGCTAGGATGTTAGGTATTTTCAAAAAAAGTTTTGCGACAGAACAGGCGAAATTGTCCAGTATTAGACTTAAAAAGCGGCCAAGTGCGAGTCGGACTCGCACATGAAGGGTTCCGTGAAATAAATTGCGATTTACGATTTATGACGTATTAAAAAAAAAACTACTTACTAGATCTCGTTCAAACCAATTTTCGGTGGAAGTTTGCATGGTAATGTACATCATATATTTTTTTTAGTTTTATCATTCTCTTATTTTAGAAGTTACAGGGGGGGGCACACATTTTATCACTTTGGAAGTGTCTCTCGCGCAAACTATTCAGTTTAGAAAAAAATTATATTAGAAACTTCAATATCATTTTTGAAGACCTATCCATAAATACCCCACAAGTATGGGTTTGAAGAAAAATTTTTTTTTGAGTTTCAGTTCTGAGTATGGGGACCCCTAAAACTTAATGTTTTTTTTCGATTTTTGTGTGAAAATCTTAATGCGGTTCACAGATTACATCTACTTACCAAGTTTCAACAGTATAGCTCTTATAGTTTCGGAAAAAAGTGGCTGTGACATACGGACGGACAGACAGACAGACAGACGGACTGACATGACAAATCTATAAGGGTTCCGTTTTTTGCCATTTGGCTACGGAACCCTAAAAATAGTATCCTCCTCATGTCTCCATTTTGTCATTCTCATTTTGAAAGACAGACATGAAGGCACATGAAAGATAGACATGAAGTGCAGGTGAGGATATGTCATGATGGATACATGCCACATTTTTTGTCTTATCGTGTCGCGTTAATTAATTTCGGGGACAGTAAAATTAAGTTACCTTTGCCAGGAAATACTTAATGCAATATTAATACAAATAATAATGCATAATTATGAACTAACATCATAAATATTCACTTTTTGAAAAAGGATAACCTTACAAACTTACAAATAATATTATGAGCCGCCGGCTTAGCTTCAGCTCTTTCAATTAAATTGAGCAATCGAAATAGGTACGGTCAGCCAAAAAAGTGATCTACCAGTGTTGACAAAAGTTTCTGTGAGATCTAATTGTCGCTAAGGTTACTGTCATAATATTATTGCAAGTAGAAATATCGACCTTGTTGTTTCATGACGTTCAAATGAACCTCGGCCTTAGGGTGAGTGAGAACACATTTTTGGCCGACTGTACCTATGAAATAGGCATATTAAAATGTACTAAATACAACTTATACGAGCAATCACTCCAGTAAAAATAATAACAGTATAATGCGAGCATTATAATTTATTCGTAGAACATTTTTGCTATTTCATTTCAAACTTCAATCCAAAAACCGCTAGCGCTTATAACTTAATCATCTACCCCTCATACTCCTCCATCGCTTCAGCTCACAACTTATACCAAACCACATCATTCATATTCGTCTGGAGTCTACAACTGATATAGCACCCATTTCCTGTAAGCTCCTTTTACATTTCGTTATCATCAACGCGCACGAGCTCGTGAATCTAGACACACCACTTAGAGTCCTATTTCCTTAGTAATAAAGGCGTGCAACCAAAGCTAGAATTCTTGAAGGCATTTTGGGATATGCCGTGAAATGTAGTGTCTATAGAAAGCCTTAAAGTGTTGCAAATGCTCGCTTCGCACTCAGTCTTTTAACCGCGCTGGAGGTGGCATGGCGTTGACGAAATCGTTTAAAATAGCGCTAGCTAACGTCGCGGCAGGCGAAGGTGGGAAGACGCTATTCTGACGTTTCAACTATCGCCATTGCTCTCATATATGTAGTGAACGAAGTGCTGGCTTGGCAGTCATTTAGCACACAAAATAACGGAGTTGAGTCAAAGTTAACGCTAATAATAACGAGGATTGCAATACTGCCATCTAAGTATTTCAAATGTCACCGTCTTAGATTAGTGCCTCTGACAACCGCCGGAGTTCCACCGTGCTTGCTTGTTAAACACAGCTCGCCATATTACCGCAATTACTGCCGCTTGACTTATTGAGTTCTAAGCTCCAAGCTGGTAACGTACCTACATCACCACTGCTTCCTTCACTTCTTCGGCCATTAGATGTGCAGCCCAATGTTTATCTTTGGCACTGCAAGCGCTACGCTGGCTTGACAAACCAGCTCTTATTCGTTACTTGCACCACCACCGCTTCTTTTACTCCATTCTTTCACGTATGCCTCACCGCATCTCTATCTTCGTCACTGAAACAGCTTGCTTAACCCACCGACCTCACCTGTCATTTGCTCACTGCACTGTCTATTATTTCGCTGAAACAACTGCCACTCGCTCAACAAACCCGCTCTCACCTATCTTTAGACACCAGACATTAAGTATTTATTTTAGATTATCTTGAGAAAAATAAAATTAAATCGCTTGAGTATCATAAAACTACAAATTAAGTATATATCTTCATGTAGTAGATGCAGATATACATGCAGGTCCCTCACTCCCAACACAGCGCATCCTAGGGAGCTCTGGCGACCTTACTCACCACCAGGAACACAACACCACATGCTTCATAGCACGCAGAGCAACACTACAAAGCAGCGGTTCTATTATGGCTGCGGTCTTCTGTAAGGTGGAGGTACTTACCCAGCTGGGCCGCTCCACATACGAGCGAGATGACATTTCGCTGTGCCCTACCTCTCTAAAACTGCTTTTTTAGGGTTCCGTAGCCAAATGGCAAAAAACGGAACCCTTATAGATTCGTCATGTCTGTCTGTCTGTCTGTCTGTCCGTCCGTATGTCACAGCCACTTTTTTCCGAAACTATAAGAGATATACTGTTGAAACTTGGTAAGTAGATGTATTCTGTAAACCGCATTAAGATTTTCACTCAAAAAGCGAAAAAAAACAGAAAATTTTGGGGGTCCCCATACTCAGAACTGAAACTCAAAAAAAATTTTTCATTAAACCCATACGTGTGGGAAATCTATGGATAGGTCTTTAAAAATTATATTGAGGTTTCTAATATCATTTTTTTCTAAACTGAATAGTTTGCGCGAGAGACACTTCTAAAGTGGTAAAATGTCCCCCCCCCCCTGTAACTTCTAAAATATGAGAATGATAAAACTAAAAAAATATATGATGTACATTACCATGCCAACTTCCACAGAAAATTGGTTTGAACGAGATCTAGTAAGTAGTTTTTTTTTAATACGTTATAAATCGTAAACCGCAATTTATCTTACGGAACCCTTCATGTGCGAGTCCGATTTGCACTTGGCGCGTTTTTTTACTCCATTCCTTCACGTATCTCACCGCATCTCTATTTTCGTCACTGAAACAGTTACCACTTGCTTAACCCACCGCCCTCACCTGTTACTTGCACCACCCATCGGATGCACTGTCTATATTTTCGCTGAAACAACTGCCACTAGCTCAACAAATCCGCCCTCACCTTTCCCATCAACCACACCTTCCTCTACTCCATCCCGTCATGTCTACCATACTGCACTGTTTTTACCTTTGCCACTAAAAACCCACCGCTTGTACCCATCACTCGCACCACCGCTCGACCACGTCAGAGTCACTGTGCGCCCCGCCGCCCGATGTCTCTGACGTGCGCGCTCAACAACGCGAACGCCGCCGTCGCGGCCGGTGCAGGCAAGAAGGCGGCGCAGGTGCAACTGCAGGCGGAGCTGGGGACTGACGATGAGTGGGCCAAGTTCGTGCAACGTGACGGCCTGTTGGGTGAGTGTTACATCTTTTTTTAATAGACTTCAATAAAAAAACTTATTTTTTATGTGTGTTTGTTACGCGATAACTCGGTAATTTATGAACAACAAACTCGGCAGCTGCACTGTTCCTTCTGAACCTCGCAGCGCACACTAGAACTCTATCAGCGACATCGATACGAATACATTATATGTACCAGTGTGTAACCGCCATACGATAAATAAATGAACCAATTTAAAAAAAAAAATCTTTGTTTGAAAGCATATACTTCCGGATTGGTCCCGTTGTCACCAAAATCTAGTTCTGATGATGGGATCCTGGAGAAATTGAGGGAAAATTTCCAATTTTATAGGTAAACTTGAAGCAAATTGGCTACTGATTTGAAGTCGGTTAAAACTTTGTTTTTAAAGTACAACTATATTTATTTAACCTCCGATAAACAGAGAGGAGTCCGCTGGAAGCGGGTGGCGCGGGACCGGTCACTTTGGCCCTCTTTGGGGGAGGCATATGTCCAGCAGTGGACGTCTTTCGGCTGATATGATTTTGATGATGATGAAACAGAGGGGTGTTTAACTCACGTGGTAATTTAATTCACAAATTTCTTAATTTTGTGAATTGAATTCACGATTGATTTCTTAATCAATCGTGAGTTCAAGCCAACTTACAATGCAAAAATTATTGTCTGCGAAGAAAAGCGTCAAAAGTAAGAATAAGAAAAATTTATTATTACACAAGCACATGATTACAAATTATACAGACATTATCCGTGGGGCTCCAAACTAGGCTGAGCCTGTATCTTGGGACCCACTGAGTCGGTTAGTCAAAAGAAAGTATGACATGAAAGTTACAAAGTTAAAATTAATCATTTAATGTTAACTAATTGTATTTGTAAGCTCTGACATATGTGAAAGAGCCCTTGAGTGGGGCCTACTTACAGAATAAATATTTGAATTTTTGAATTTTTTTAAATATAATATGAGCGCTGTTAACATATCAAAGGGAACAAATACATGATTAATAAAAACAATATTAATGCAGTTTTTTTATACTAAGAGAGTTTGTGTATGAGAGTGTGTGAGTATGTGCGCGTGTGTAAGTGTGCGTGAGAGGGAGTTATCTTATACTTTACATTGCGAATTAAAGGGTTAACGCGTGATCGTAGTTCCCAAAGTAATGCAACGATATCGGTTAACTAGTTTTTTTTTAAGTGGTTTTTTTTTTCTTATACGTGTACACGCAGTTAAATGCTGGCTTGGCGTATTTTAAAAAAATATCAGGAGTCGTTAACTCATTCATCACCACGCTACGCCCGTAGCGCTACGCCGTAGACCATAGTAGCACTAGCTTAAGATTCCGCAGTACCCCATACAAACGGAGTTTCGTTCTCATTTTAAAACTACGTGTTGGATTGTAACGAAACTTTGCATATACAATGACATGAGGAATATCTAGGTCTGTAATTAGTTTGTATGGCTCCCGTTTATAAAACAAACGAAATACAGCAAAAACAAGTTATGTATGAAAAAATTAAATTTACTGTATTTTTTTACTATGGTATCTGACACTAATAAAAAACCTGGATGGTACTTAACTTATTCTAAGAACAAAGTTTCAGAGCAAACTAGCTAGTCGTTTTAAAATGAGAACGTAACGTTTGTAGCGTTCGGGGTCCGCTTTGATATCTAATCCCAAGATTTGGCATAGGCACTAGTTTTACGAAAGCGACTGCCATCTAACCTTCCAACCCAGAGGGAAAACTAGACCTTATTGTGATTAGACCGGTTTCCTCACGATGTTTCCTTCACCGAAAAGCTAACGGTAAATATTCCGTACATAAGTTCCGAAAAACTCATTGGTACGAGCCGGGATTCGAACCCACGACCGCCGCATGCCTGAACCACTAGGCAACCGTAGTCATTTATTTAATCGTATAGGGTACTAAAGAGTGACAAACTCAAAGGCCAAATAATGTATGCCATACGATTAAATAAATGGGTTACATTCATCTCATTATTTATTTGAACATTACATATTTGAAGTTCTGTGGGTGTGATACATGTAGAGTATAATATAATATGATTGTAGCAGTCTGTTTGTAGTTACGTCTGACCCACCGTAGCGTTTAAGATACTGAACCGATTTTTATGAGTGAGGTACGAGTATCAATAGATACCAAATTATGCTCTAAGTGACATAGGCTACCTTTTGTATACTTTTCCGTATTTCGGATGTTTTTTAGGGTTCCGCACCTCGAAAAGAAAAAGTGGAACCCTTATAGGATCACTTTGTTGTCCGTCCGTCCATCTGTCCGTCCGTCCGTCCGCTCGTCTGTCAAGACCCTTTGTCTCAGGAACGCGTGAATGTATCAAGCTGAAATTTATATCAAATACTCAAGTCTACTGTTACTTGAAGCTGTGGAAAAATCTAACTTCTAAGCCAACCCAATCAAAAGATATAGCCATTTATGCAAATTTTCGAAATTCTTAATGGAATCTAAACCTACAGGCTACCTACTTCCCGTGAACTCAGAATCTTGAAATGTTGTACGAAGCAACGCATTACAGCACAGATAAAGGAAAAATTGCGAAAACCGTAAATTTTTAATTTCATCACTGAAATTTGAATGTCCAGTGAATACATACTTTGTGAGTGTCAGTTTATAGTTCTTTCTTTCTTTCTTTATAAAATGTCTTTATTAATAACAATAAGTACAACAGTATCTTACTTATCTAGTGTACATTTAGATCCTAGACAGCAAAAACATAATACACGAACAGTTTAGTGAGCTAATGCGCTCATTTTAAACTTTTTGATACGCTCAACCAGGCGTTTAGCTATTTTTTATTTACACTTAATCAATATTAGTGTACACTTTAGGTACAATAACGAATAACATTTTTATGTTTGATTAGAAAAGCTCGCATTTGTTGTCAGTTTATATCCTCGGTGCGCGAGTCTGACTCGCACTTGACCGGTTTTTTGAACTTTTAATGTTTGTTACACGCAGTTGTGGACGTGTACTCGGAGTGGTGCGGGCCCTGCATCGGCATGGTCGGCAACCTGAAGAAGATCAAAGTGGAGATCGGAGGGGACAACCTACATCTGGCAGTCGTATGTAGTCGTGTGTCATTTACAACGTTTAAACGATTAGGTACAATTCAAATATAAAGGTATCTGTTCTCTGCCGTCTGCTCAGCACAATTATGACTATCCCAACATGTATATGTACTGATTACTGAATAGGTATAAGGTACAACATGATATAGGTACAGGATCGATGACAGACTTAAAACATAGGACTATTTAAATTACCTAAGCACCAGTGGCGGAGCGCACATATTCCCACCGACTTCCCTATAATTTCTTGCTATGTATTACAAAACTCGTAAATCATCAAAAAACAGCCCCTTTTTTACTCCGTGTTGTCTAAAAACAGCCCCTTCTGCTCCGGAAGGGACATCTGTTTTTTGCTCCGTAGGTACGGTACACCTATACCTATTATTCGACCGGCAATCGAACCCGTATCTTGCAATACGGTTCTTTTTCATGATAACCTCTCAGGTATAGGTAGTTGAGAGCCAATTCATAATGTTTAAGTACTAACTCTAGATGTAAAATAATGTTACCTAGTTACTAATTTCAAAATAACCATGTTTTTATTTTTATTGATTATATTTCAATTAATCTTTCTATCCAAAAGTGTTAAATATGGATGAGAATCTGAAACAAATGACTATTTAATTTAATTTATTTTAATTTAAGCTGTGCGACTTTTTTATAAGACTGTCGTTGAAATTTGAGTTGCTTTTTAACCGACTTAAAAAAAAGGAGGAGGTTCGCAATTCGATTGTACTTTTGTGCGTTTGTTACGCGATAACTCCGTAGTTTATGAACCGATTTGAAAAATTATTTCTTTGTTTGAAAGTATATACTTCGAGAATGGTCCCGTTGTCACCAAACTCCAGTTTTAATGATGGGATCCTGGAGAAATGGAGGGAACTCTTCAAATTTTATAGGCAAACTTGAAGCAATTTGGCTACTGCTTTGAAGTCGGTTAAAACTTTGTTTTTAAAGTTATATTAATCGGACTTTTTTGATGCAATTCCGCCAACTAAAATAATACTAACATGAGGTCCAACCGGCTACAAAAACGCGTTTGTTTTACCGCAATAACAAAGCAATACGGTAAAATAAGAAATACATTAAAAGTAAAAGTAGGTATATCTTATCTTTTTATTTTTCATATTTTTTGTTGAGATGTAAATATTTAATCCTTTATAAATGTTATCTGTACACGCATCTTCATATTGTATAAAATCCCTAACTGTTTTCTTTCGGTCCTCACGACACAGGCTAGACCTAGTGTGAGTGCCACTGATAATGTATTTATTGTTTTGGTAAATAAATAATTTTGTATTTTTGTATTTGTACATCTTTTTGTAGCTGAGTGTACCCTTTGTTAGAAAAATAGCCAAGAACGTACATATATTTGTATACCTATAAATGTGACTGTTGCAGCCTCCGAAGTACTTCCACAAACGTGTGGCCCATTTAAGTACCTAGGTTAAAAACATTCGTGTCAAAAAGTACAGCAATAACAATAACACAAGTCTAAACTTTCACAGGCAAAGGCGGACACGATCGAGTGTCTGAAACGTTTTCGGAACCGCAGCAAGCCCACCTGGATGTTCATCGCTGTGAGTATCGTGATTATTTGTGTCATGTTCATCATTTCATGTTTTTTTTTTCTTTCACCCTTTCAAGCTCGTGGAGGTGCTTGAAAGGGTGAAAGAATAAAAAAAAATTAAGGACGTTGTTTAAAACCATAGAGAACAGTCGAGGCAAGATGTTTGGACACATCATCGTCATCATCATCATCATATTAGCCGAAAGACGTCCACTGCTGGACATAGGCCTCTGCCACAATGGCCGGTCCTGCGCCACCCTCATCCAGCAGACTCCCGCGACCTCCTGATGGCCGTTGGGGCGGAAAGGTTCTCGAGTGGCGACCACGTACCGGAAGGCGCGGCGTGGGTAGGCCCCCCACGAGGTGGACTGATGACCTGGTTTGGTTGGACTCATGTTACGACACTATGCTTATATAAAAACTATAATATTTAGAAAGGAAGATAGAAGGAAAGAGGAAGAGAAGGAGACCAAGAAGATCTTTTACGGACCAAATCAAGGAAAAAGTAGACAGCGTGTCGTATCAAGATGTCAAGAAGAAAGTTGAGAATAGAGACGAATGGAAATTGCTCCACCGACAAGAACCTGTCTCTTAAATAAGTATATGATATGTTCATCATTATTGACAAAAACATGTTATATAGGTAATAGATAAGTAGAAGCCGTTGGGTCCTGAGCTAGGGTTCCCTGTGTTACAGAGGACCCAGTAAAATAGTATACCCTGAGAAAATTACGGTGTTTTTGGAAATAACTCAATATCAGGCTAATTATTTGTATACGGCTTTTATATGTTATTTAAAAAACTTTTACTATAGAAGTCAATAATTCTATGGACCGGAAGTTAGGAAAAAAAATTAACCCGCAAGCAAAAATGCTATCAGTATTTTTATAATGAAAACATGTTTGGTAACATAAATTTGGAGACTTACTACCTGAATCCAAAAATATATGCATCAGGAAATAACAGCATTTTAATTAAATATTTACGACCTTGAGATAGAGTATTGAATTTCATCTGGCCTATAGAAAGGTTTATTCATTAACAAAAATAAGTAGATTATGCGGGTATCCCAATGAACGTATATAGACGTAGTCAATTATAAAGTAAAGAAAGTTTATACCATTTTCGCCTGATTCATACGGAATTAATAAAGATTACTTTTCATTATTTTTTACCGTTGCGGTATTAAATTTAGGTGGATTATTAATGAATATTTAGTCAAATTACCCAACCTATTTTATGGTGTAAAAATATGGCTGATATCGATATATTGTTGGGTTTTCATAGAGAGAAACCGTAAAGTTCTCAGGGTAGTAGCAGTATGTTTCGTACACAGAAAAATGTCTACACTTTTTTATCATATCACCACAGTGAAACTGTTGGACGCAGATATCATGGCTGATAGGAAAATGTAGTTGCAACATTTTTATCAGACACACGACATAATGGTGAATAGAGTTTTTGGAATTTAATTATTGGGATCCGAATAAATTCGGAAAATGTGTCGCTGTTTAAAGATGTGTTCAGTTTCAGTAATTTTTGTTTATTATGTTTTTATAGGAATGTCCTAATATGTCCAGCAGTGGACGTCTTTCGGCTTATAATTATGATGATGATGAGGTTAAGTCGAATACGTTCATTGTTAAGCGTTTATGCGTGTACAATGGCTTTCAGTTTTGAAAAGAGCAAAACTTAGTAGTAAAAGTATACGAGTAGATAACTAGCATATTGCCGACGAGTCATCAACTCATCAATCATTCTACGAACAACTCTATCTGACTGACTGAAGTTAAACTCTCGTTCCAAGAAGCCCCGGGCCGCTTTCAAACTTTAGGTGGTTGGCTTTCAGCGGAGTTACACACACATATTTATAGTCCCTGAGTGTACCTACTCACTGAGCCTAGTCAGCATCAAAAGTAACTACGCAATCGAACATGTAAAAGTTCTTATTCCCTTTTAATAAAGACTTTTGACGTCTTCGTTTGCGTAGCTACTTTTGATGCTGACTGTACCTACTTGCAAAGTTTGTCATAAACACACCTTGTAAGTAAGTAAGTTAAACTGTCTGGTCCTCATTGCAGTTGCAATACACTATATAATAATAATTTATTTTAAAATCGGACATCAAATTGGTCCATAATCATTAGTACTGACACCCTGCTTGTATTGCAGCCCAAAAGTTGAAAGGTTTTGACCTCAGACAGAGTTGGAAGGACGAGTGGAGTACCCAAGCAACTGGGGCTGTCTTGGAAGCCATCGATCCCACGGCTAAGCCTGACGGCTTCAACCTGCCACGCAAACTCTGGTGCCGCTTGAACAGATTGAGAACGGGTCACGGCCGCTGTAACTATTTCCGGCACAGGTGGGGCTGGCGGGACTCTGCACTCTGCGAATGTGGCGAGGAGGATCAAAACATAGATCACATCATACAGCGCTGACCTCTGCACTCATACTCGGGGCCTCCAGAAGATCTGTATAAGTTAACACCTGATGCTCTTATTTGGCTCGGGACCCTGAATGTGGACTTATAATTTTTATTGCATAAAACGTTTATGTACTCACGCCATACGATTAAATAAGTACTTAAAACAAAACTTAGTCAAGGGGTTAGTATCTTAATCTAAAGAGAGGAGAGAATTGTATGTCAAATCAATATGGGTTAAATTCGAACTACGGATTTTTCTTCGTTCGAATTTACATGTCACTTTGACATAAAGTGCCCATGTCATATACTAGTGAACCGTCGAAGACTAGGTTGTTTACCTTACGTAAGTATAACTTGAAAAAATTGGGACCTAATAAGCAATTTATTGAATAAGGAACTTTTCACCATTTTCTCCTATAACGTGCAGTCAAGGGCACCAATATGTATTCACTCAAAGTTTCATAAATATGTACCTTTACTACAACCTTATTGTTGCAGGGATACGGTCTGTGTTCCTTTTTTTTTTGGGACTTGTGGTGTATACATAATGGTCTCCATGACTGTACAATACCTAAAATGTTTGGTGTTTAAGATTAAGACTTTGTCTTTGTTGTTAGTATCATTTCTAGGTACAGTCGACGCCAAAAATATGTTTACACTTTTGCACCTTCATCATATACAAAAAAAATAAAAAATATATTTATTTAACAAAAACACACTTAAATTATAAACGTTATATATATCAGCCGAAAGACGCCCACTGCTGGACATAGGCCTCCCCCAAAGACTGCCAAAATGACTGGTCCTGCGCCACCCGCATCCAGCGGACTCCCGCGACCTTTACCAGGTAAACCGGGGGTCGCCGGATACTCGGGGCCGTGGCTTGATTGTGTTCTGCACCTTATTCCATTGTAATAAGGCGAAAACTGTAAACATATTTTTTGCATCGAAGCACAAAGTGCACCGCGTAGGCTCGGTAATCCAGAGACACTGAGTTCGATTCTCGGTCTGCCATGCTTGGGTCGCGTTTAAATTTTTATTTTCTACGACAGTGTCAAACAAGCATACCTATGGTCTGCCTGGTGGTAGCCTATGGTCGCTTGCGATTCCAGAAGAATCACAAGCGCGTTGCCGGGCCTTTATTTATTTGAGGATGCCAGGCCTTTATTTATTTAATAAAAATAATGTTTTTCGCCTAAACAAGGTGGATTCGAAAATAAATGTCTCTTAAGTGAAAAAGCCCCCAAAAAATCCCGGAAGAACCATTGAAGCGACACCATCATGCGACAACAGTTATTTTCAACATTTCCGAAGAAACACTTAAGTACCTTATCTTATGAAATATGTACCTGGAAGAAGCACTTTAGTGACATAACATCGAAAATGAACGATTTTTAAAAATACTGTATGCGACCATGGTTATGATTGAGTGTAATAGTAGTGTTAAGTGACACAGGTTAAATTTTACTCAAAAAGTGTGTCGCATAAAGTAACGTTTTTTTTTTAAATTTGGCGCTTCTTTTTGTATTACCAAGCGACATGAAAGTCGTCAGGTCGCCGTTAAACCCGGTCCAATCGACGCAGAAAAAACGCTGATTTCAACGATATATATATAACTCTATTTTGACCAAAATGTCGCTTCAGTGCCTTTCCACCGTCGATTATCGGTTAAGTATTGCTTTATATGGTTGGGTACAATAAGGTCTTACAATATTGTACGTCCCAATATAAACCCTGGAAGGGCACTGCAAAAGTAATGAAAACGCTACTTACAATAATATTAAGTTTAACATGCATCTATTAATTACAACTAAAATACTATTTTAGTTGTAGGTACTTTTCGTAATCAAGAAATCTTTCAACTTCTTAAATAACACCTTATTTTTTTCAACCTGCTTTATACTATTAAGAACACTGTTGTACACTTTTACCGCCATGTGGGTGTGTGCCCGATTTTACAATTTGGAGTTTCGTAAATGTACTTGATAATTTATTTCTGTTTCTGAGGTTATGGCGAGGTTGTCCTTTAAACGAGGAACTTAGTCGAGAGCCAGTTTTCTAATTCAACGTTTCTGTGCGTATAACCGCAACTCAAGACAACAAAGCCGAGCCTAAACAAGAACACAAAGCAATTTAACACATAAGTAGACGTGTCATGCGGTATCGACCAAACTTCTGATAGTTGGAAAAAGCCTTCAGAACGAGTGACTATTGTAGACGGCACGCCATGTGTTATAGGAATTCTACCTACTTGTATATAGGTACATGTTCGTTCCTTTCAAATATTAAACCTTTAGTTACTCTTTTTCACTTTAAACAGATGTAGGTACCTACCTATGTAGTGAAAAAAATACAATCTTATCACACCTATATCACAATCATTAAGACTGCCAGGGAATGATTTTATCTTTATCTATATTGGTATTTATTGCAGCGTCAAGATACTTAATACCCAAAACAGTCAGTCTAACAGATAACTTAGATAACAGTTGGCGTAGCACGGGGGCCATTTTATCAATTATCGCTGTCTCATTGTCACGGTCCGACAAGTATGCGAGAGCGAAAGTGACGGATGTCTTATCCACAACGATAAGTGATATAAGTTTCTGTACAAGCTTTTATTGTCGACTGTACTTTTCTGCAAACCATCATCAACTACTTCAATTAGACGATTCTAACGAGCCCAAACTCGATGGGGTTGTGTCGTTTTATTGCGGAGTTCCTATGACCACCTTCCAGCTCATCAAATCAGCTCCATGTCATCATAATATTGCATTGTCAAGCGATACACATATGCATGCAAAATTTCAGATCAATCGGTTGACAGGAAGAGGGTGAAATTTTAATTACTAAATTTGACCCAAGAAGAAAAAAACAAACGGTGTGAGCTAAATAAAAGCTTGTACTTAATAATAAAAATAAAAAAAACGCCAACCATGCTGCGCCGCAGGTCCACTCGTGAGGCCTAGAGCCCCTATAAATATGATAAAATATCCTACTAATGTTACCTATAAATGTGAAAATTTAGATATTACTTATTAAGATGAACTTTAGTTTACAAATAGGTACGAGTACTCTGGATTTAAACAGGATACCCAGATGCTCTTTCCCTAAAAATCGTCAGATTGAATTACAACAAATTTTTCCGTTGGGGGAATACTTTGACACATTCAGCCCGGTCAGGGGGGACCGGACAGAAGGCCTAGACTTGCCCCCATCAATTGTCCTACCTTGTCACTTACAGGGAGGGCCAATCGCTTGACGCATTCTACATTGACCCTCGCAACACCTTGATTCTTCTAGCCCAACGCAAATTAACCGAACAATCTCCTACCAGGCCGGTCAGCTGGTGAACATAATCTTCGGTGCCGACGCGCCCCGCATCGCGCGCACCATCGAGCAGGAGCTGAAGAACGAGGAGCTGGCCAAGAAGGGAGAGAGGGAGCGGCCCCAGCGAGCACCCCACGAGCTCACTCCTGAAGAACAGGTAAGGCAGGTTCGAGGTTGAGCGTTTCCATAGCCTGTCCACAGGTTAAAACTAGTTTTTGGAAAGGAACAAATGTTTGTATGGGAGCAACTACAATTAGAGAATATAAATACCTACCCCAAAATTTTAATCAAAGACGGACCTCGATGGCGGTATGCAAAACGCTTCATACTAATTGACATAAAAGTATAACGTCACAGTTTGCTATTTGTACTAATCCTTGTATGGAAAATCAAGTACCTAAATTGCTGTTTCGGTCGCGAAATACTGCGTTTACTTAGGTCCATAGTTTTCGTACAGTTATGTTTCTGTAAAAGCACAAGGATTCTATTGGTAAGCTTTAAATTTACTCTTGGACAATAAAAAAAAAACATAATTTTTCTAAACTTTCAAAGTCCGTATATTATGAATTATGATGTTAATTATATTTTGTTATTTTACTCATTAGGTACCTACTTACAATAATTTGATGGTTTACTATCCATTTACCAAGCTACGTTATCAATGTTAACATGAGACCACTATACCCTATTATATTATATGTATGCAATACATAGGTACCTAGGTATATAATACGTATGTTTCGCGCGCGTTGAAGTACTTCGTGCCGTGTGAAGCAGTTTGAAATGTGGTTTAAATCTAAAACAACAGATAAAAATAAAGCTCTAGTTCGCACTTCACATTAAACGTCGTTATTATACTTAATCACTTGTCCTTTGACGCGCATGTAAATTTACTTACAAACAATACCAATATGACTTGGATCGTAACATAACTTCACACTCAAACATGATAAGTTTCTGTCAAAAATTTCATTATGGTACAAGCTTTTATTGGGTACTGTACTTTTTTGTATACCGTCATCAAACCCAAACTATACCTTTACCCAAAATTTCAGCTCAATCGGTTGACGATAATTGCTTCAAAATTGATTGCAAGATTCCAGCCCAACAAACATAGTTATATAAATAGGTATACCTTAGGTGTTCTTGGCGTCCAAAGGTTTCACATTTTAGATTCTCCATAGATTCTCTACAACACAATTATCTTATCATAATATTTTTTTGCATCAACCTGTTATTAATAATTATGTGATGCACACATAGACAGTATCATTCACTCGTTCAATTCATTCGTGGCAGCTCTCCTGAATCGACCTGTACCTAATTTATATTCCCAACAATGCGAGTCACTGCATTATTCGCGGCCGCGAGGTTCTCGACTCATTTACAACCAGATATGTTAATAAAATAAAAAAAAAACCTACAGCCTTTTATAGAAACAACTATGGACCTAAACGCAGTACCTACCTATTTCGCGACCGAAACAGCAATTTACTTGATTTTCCATACAAAGATTAGTACAAATATAAAACTGTGACATCATACTTCTATGTCAATGTAGTATGAATCGTTTCGGCTGCCGGCAGCGAGGTCCGTTTTTGGCAAAGATTTTTGGGTAACTATGTATGAAATTCCATTACTAAGTATATTCTTTTTTTACCATTTAATTACAAGTTTTATCTAAGACAAAGTCACTGCAAACGGCCAGATGCGCGTCCATTTTGCTGTCTCACTTTAACCACAACAAGTTGTTGTAGTTAAAGTGAGACAGCAATACATACCTTTAATTCTAACTAGGGAATGCAAACCGGTCAACCGGTTAGCCGGTTAACCGGTAAATTGACTAAATATGAGGCCGGTAAATTACCGATAAATTAAAATCAAAACCGGTAATTTACCGAAACACAAATTATTAGTAAAATACTACACTTTAAAGATTGTTAATGCTTCATCGTCATGATTATACCTCAATAACCCTCCTTTTGTCATGTAAAAATGTCAATTGGGTATTTGACAACAGTGAAAATAAATTGTTTTTTCATTAGCAACAGATAAACATTACGAAAATACTCGGAAAGTATCAATCTTTCATGTTAAGTTTGGTATTTTAAGATTTTTAAATTCATAAAAACTCATAATAAGGACGTTTTTTGATAGTGACGTCACAAGCAAGTAATCCTTACAAATTCCATACTATTGGAGCGTTTTTGACGTTTCATAAAAAGAAGCTGATTTGATTTTTGTCAAATACCGTATTGAATAAACTTGTTAGCGACTTAGAGTTATCTTACCTCATGTAGGATCAAATTAATGCAATTGTTTGTAGAAGCTTCTTAAAGTATGAATAATGATCAGTTGCACTCAATTGATGCGGATATGCGTAGAAATATCATACAGAAGAAAAAAAAAGAAAAAAAAACGATTGCATTAATTTTATCTCACGTTAAAATGTCGAAAAAAAATTATTATTTTTTCGATAAAATAGGTAACATAACAGTTACACAGAATATTTAATTAGAAATGATATTTTGTACAACAAGTATAGACTTAAACGCAAATGTTGTGGAGATAATTGCAAATTAATGACTTACTCCATAGTAAACGCGCCGAGAATACCTATATGTTGTGACGTCATAGCATAAGCCCGTTTAATATAGAGCGTTTTCGGGGCGTGCTGATTTTAAATGCATATAACATCAGAAAAAAAATTCGTAAGAAAGTTTTAGTGCTATAGTTGTTTTAATGCTGGATTATACTTTTGATTTTCGTAATAAAATAAAAAGATGCAAGTTCCCTATTAATTCAATAGTTACTCAAAATAATGATATGAAATTGACATGTAGGAAATGTGAAACTTAACTAACGTAAAGAGTAATTGTAAATGACTTGTGAATGACAATAAATAATACAATTTAATCTTTAATTTTCTAAAGATACAAGATCATAATTAACACCGTAAAAGTAAAAGTCACGGATTGTGTAGACTCGTCGTCTTTGCACTGCTGAAGTGCCGGATTAACTCGTAAATATAGGTACATAAGAGCAGTGAAAATGGGTACAGATTATATAGAAAGAAAGAAAGAAGACATTTATTCACTACACAAAAGACACACAGAGACAAAGGGAGTAGGCATACATTACAATTTAACACATATTGCGTGTGTCTTCGCGGCAGTGAATAAATAGGTCGCTGTCTCAGCATTATGCCGAGGTGTCAGAAAGACACCTACAGCGCTGATTTTCAGACAGCACCGTACGTGACCCACGGAACGCAAGACAACATAAGACCATTGATTGATAAACACATAATTATTGTATACACATAATAAATAATAAATGTAATAAATTTGTAAAATATGTACCAGTAGCCAAATGGGATAGAAAGAAAAACACAAAGCACAAAAAACGCGACACGGTTGGGATAGGAAAGTGCTGGATGGGTTAGGATTGGGTTTGGGATTTCTGGAGCGTCAACAAATAGCCCTTAAGCTGACGCTTAAAGGTATACCTGCTAGACGCTCCTTGAATAGGTGGAGGGAGATCATATTCCAACACTTGGACGCCGCGAACCTAAAACTACCTCGAAACGCCGTTATATAATTGGAAAATATAGCGTCCTATGAAACGCTGTTCTGATTCGAGGGGTAATGTAACTATTTGAACGAGAGTTACATTACATTTACATTACCATTTGTTACATTACCCCTCGGATCAGAACACGAACGAAACGTTAAGCTACAACAAGGACTGATTTCAGGTACCTATATGATTCTTGGTAATATGATTGTTTTATCTTATTATAGGTAGCCGAAACATGAATAACAAGTGAAATCAAAAAAAAAAACGAAAAACCCAACTGCTTTTTAGGGTTCCGTAATCAAAGAGTAAAACGGGACCCTATTACTAAGACTCCGCTGTCCGTCTGTCTGTCTGTCTATCTGTCTGTCTGTCCGTCCGTCACCAGGCTGTATCTCAACTTACAATGATAGTTAGACAGCTGAAATTTTCACAGATGATGTATTTCTGTTGCCGATATAACAACAAATACTAAAAACCAGAATAAATAAAAATTAAATTAAATTTCCGTAGCCAAATGGCAAAAAACGGAACCCTTATAGATTCGTCATGTCTGTCTGTCTGTCCGTCCGTATGTCACAGCCACTTTTTTCCGAAACTATAAGAGCTATACTGTTAAAACTTGGTATGTAGATGTATTCTGTGAACCGCATTAAGGTTTTCACACAAAAATCGAAAAAAATAATTAAGTTTTAGGGGTCCCGATACTCAGAACTGAAACTCAAAAAAAAATTTTTCATCAAACCCATACGTGTGGGGTATAGAGGTCTTCAAACATGATACTGAGGTTTCTAATATCATTTTTTTCTAAACTGAATAGTTTGCGCGAGAGACACTTCCAATTCCAAAGTGGTAAAATGTCCCCCCCCCCCCCCCCTGTAACTTCTAAAATAAGAGAATGATAAAACTAAAAATAATATATGATGTACATTACCATGCAAACTTCCACCGAAAATTGGTTTGAACGAGATCTAGTAAGTAGTTTTTTTTTTTATACGTCATAAATCGTAAACCGCAATTTATTTCACGGAACCCTTCGTGCGCGAGTCCGACTCGCACTTGGCCGGTTTTTTTTTGTAATTGACTACAGGAAACACGACTTTTGTTTTACTCAAGCTGTATGCGTGCACATGGTGATCCTCTGTAAGCTGTAAGTAATAAGGCGCTTAACTGTTACGAGGAAATGTAATTAGTAATTACCAACATGTATTAGTGTAGCTAAGTACTTAAATATTGTTGAAGGTACAAATAAATAAAATTACCCATTGAACTGTCTGATATAACTATATTTAAAGAAAACAAAAACATTCATAAGTACCCTACCTACCTGATTATTTTCCTGAATTAGGGATAAAAAATACGTAATAACATAAAACAAAGTCTGTCTGTCCCTATGTATGCTTAGATCTTTAAAACTACGTAACAGATTTTGATGCGGTTTTTTAATAGATAGAGTGATTCAAGAGGAAGGTTTATATGTATAATACATACCTACCCGTGCAAAGCCGGGGCGGGTCGCTAGTCCAGAATAATTGAATTAGTATCTACAATTTAATATTTAGTTTATCATAAGCCATAAAAAATGTTACAAGAGTTATTATTAATTTTTACATGATGACAAATAAAACAAAGTAAAAATCGAAGGAGACACTAAGATGCAATCTGCCGTGCCACTCTGGCACGAATATGGCTCGGGATTTGGAATAGTTCTAAGATATATATATTATGTTTAGCGTAGGTATTTGTTTTGTGTTGCCTTCCAGGAGGTAACTCATGTAAAGGTTCCGACGGAAGACCAGCGCTGGCCTTCTAGGTTAGCAGCATGCTGAGTCGGGGCCTTTTCGTGGACCCTGCCATTTTTACGTTCTGTGTTTTGTTTTTTACACCCATTGTTTTGTCCACGAATAAATGTTTTCTTTCTTTCTTTCTTTCTTTCTAAAAATATATAACCGAAAAGAAAATGAGTAGAGGTACCTACTCGTAGAGTGGGCAGTGCTATTCCTCGATGACGACTCCGGCGCGGGCCAGGGCGGGCCGCAGCCACTTCTTAAAGCCGCTCATGCGGGCGTGTACGTCTGGGTAAGGGTATCCGTTCGCGCAAGGGAAGCCCCATGACACCAACCCCACCACGAACCATTTAGGCTTCACCAGCGATGACACCGTCCCCACCACGAGCCTTTTAGGATGAACCCTAACCAGCGGACTTCCAGAATCGCCGAAACACAAGCCATGTCCAGCGCCGAGTACGTGCGCCGTGCACAGCTCGGTCTCTCCATACACGGACGGTGAAGGCCCCAACTCAGCATTCGCCTTCCTCACCCACTCCTCACAGTCTTCAGGGGAAAGCGTATCCTTCTGCAGCTGCTGCAGACGATCCGGCAGCGCCCCCCACACGGACAGCTGCCCCCATCCAGTGACGCGCAAACTTTCCCCTCCACCTACGTACTTGAAGCTCACCCCGATAGACGTAAAAGTGTCCTTCAGCAGCGGCTCGGACACATGCAGCAAGCCCACGTCGTTATTGATCAGATGCTTGTCCCACTCGGGGTGGTTCTCGTAGCCAGAAAACCGGATTGTAATATAGCCACTGCTAAGGGAGTTACTGCCGATCTGACCGCGCAGGGAAGACAGCAGTTGACCGTCTATCCAGGATACCAACACGTCTATACAGTGGGCTGCAGTCATCACACACTTATGTGACACCAGGGCTCCTCCACAAGTGAAACTCTTCAAGAGCTCACCGTAAACAAGAGCCACCATGTACTGGGCGGACCCTTCCGGAGCCTCCGAGCCGCCCACTATGCGAGATGATGATGGGTGGTAAAAGTCCCGAGGGTTGAAAGACTCCTCGACCGGAATGCCCATAGACAAACCCAGGAGTCCTAGGACAACTAATGTAATTGGAGACATGGTGTAGCTAGTAGTACAGCACTGTTATGATGATCCACAAATTCTTCGTCTTTTTATATGAGACAATATTTACGATTATCTTTGGGTGAATGTTGACTGATTATTTTAATTGCCCTTCGTTATCTTTATGCTGATTGGTTTCATTGTCGTCTCTATCCGATAATTAGCACGTATCGCCTAATTAAAGTCAACCTTTTGTTATTAGGTCAATAAAAAAGTTATTAGGTTTGACATTTGGGTCGTTGCTCCCAGAAGTAATCCAATAGGTACTTAGACTTGGGTGTCTTTCGTTTGTTCGATTCTCTGGGTATTTTCTTTGTGGAAAGTTTTGCCGTCTCGAGGATTTCATGAGAATATTTGAACCATAACTCATTACCTTCACTAATCAATCCGGCATGGTGCCCTTACAGGATATGCAAGCTGCGTAGTTTACACGTGGTATCACGCGGCTTTTAAATGTAGATAAATCATGACTTTGCCAAACTCATAGTAGTCTGTGAGCAATACGCTATTTCTCATGGACTTAAATATAACTCTTCGAAGAGTGAGTTAATGGTGTTTGGAGTCAGAGGGAAGTGTCCGTCCACGGTTCCAGTTTTAAAGTTGAATGGTGGTCCACTTAAATTAGTCAGTCAATTTAAATATTTGGGCCACATCATCACCTCATACCTCAAGGACGGCGCCGACGTCGAAAGGGAGCGCAGGGCGCTGGCTGTTAGAGCAAACATGATTGCCCGCAGGTTCACTCGAAGCTCAACAGCAGTAAAAATTACTTTGTTTAGAGCATATTGCACATCTTTTTATACGAGTAGCCTGTGGGTGAACTACGCGCAAAAACAGTACAGCGTCTTGCGAGTGCAGTACAATAATGCATTCAGAGTGCTGATGGGGCTGCCTCGTTGCTGCAGCGCGTCGGCAATGTTCGCGGAGGCGCGCGTGGACAGCTTCTCTGCCATAATACGTAAAAAAGCCGCATCGCTGCTCAATAGGGTACCTAAGGGTCAGCCCCAACAGCATTCTGGCAATGTTTGCAGGCAGGTTGGATGGTGCCTACCTAAACCATTGCAGTGCACTGCATGTAATGGGAAATAATGTCTACTAACACTTTAGATGTAAGATAAAATTTACCTACTAACCCTGACATGTATTTTTATTTTTTATGGTCTGTGTATAGTATTTAAGTGTATGATCCAAGTTGGTTGAATATAAATAAATGAATTATTATATCGTTGCCTCGTAGTACAAGTAGTTTACCGAAACGGAATTTCATTTGGTACCTACCTATTTACTACTAGTACATTTTATTTGTGTTTAGTATTCCGCTGAAGGAAAATATTTTGAGTACCTACATGTACACACGAGACTAGGATCAATCAGTAGTCACTGATCGATGAAATTTAAAGGTGTGAAGTGGGTCTCAACCCACACTGGGCCATGTGGGGCAGCCTGTAGTCAGTAGTCCCGAATTTAGTCGAATGATGTGTGTGATAATACTGATCTGTGCTGTAACAGGAGGTAGCCACAGCCCAAGAGAAGCTGACCACCGAGCGTCACGAGCGCGAGCGCGCGGCGGCGGCGGCGGCGCGGGAAGTGAGACGGGACACGCGCGCGCGCCGCGTCGACTCGCACTTCGGGGATGTCTGTGCGGGGCTGCTGCTGCCGCACGCGCAGAAACATCTCAGGAAGGTGTCGGACGCACTCGAGCCCTTTGGTAAGTAGAACAAGTCTGTGATGTGACAGGAGGTGGCCTCAGCCTTTGAAGCGGCGCGGTAGGAGAGACGAGACACGCGCACTTCGGGGATGTCTGTGCGGGGCTGCTGCTGCCGCATGCGAAGAAACATCTCAGGAAGGTGTCGGACGCACCGGAGCCATTTGATAAGTTGCACAAGTCTTTTAGACGACTTCCTGCCTTGGCTAGACTTAAACATGAGCTCATTAGTCCCGCTTCCGCTCATCCAGCACCTGAGGCACTCATTCACAGCAAGTGCGCAGTAAAAAATCGGTATAGGTAGTACTGACTCAACTAACCGTTAACATAGACATGGTCACTGGTCATGGTCAATTGAATGATGTATAATTGTTAACATAATGTACCAACATATTTACTACTTAAACCTGACGTGTAACTTGTTGTTATAAATAAAGTATTTGTATTTGATATCGCACCGCCTCCGCACCGACAAACCAGGACGTGACTTAAAGTCGGTGGCTCATTAAATATTTATCTGAAGGTTCGCCATAGCAAATGACACCATAAACGTTCACATTTGGTTCACATATACAGAACATACTGAGGCCCTAGCACACTAGTTTCACGGCGAAAATGTACTGAAACGTCACGTAAAACGTGACATAAAACCTAGTGTGCTAGGGCCTCTGGTGGTGTCTGATACGCTAGAACTCTTTGATGAGACCTTTAGTCACTCACGCAAGCAATGAGTAAAATCACCCAACTTCATTCATCTTCATCGTCTTGACCAATGTCGTTATTAATTACTATTTTAAGGCAAAGTTCGATGCATACTATAAAATATTGTCATAAAATATTTATATACTTAATGGCAAAACATAGTCTACCTACTTACATTATTTAAAGTCGTCCATTCATCATGTTTACAAATAAAGAATTATAGCGGGAGTCCGCTGGATGCGGGTGGCGCAGGACCGGTCACTTTGGCACTCTTTGGGGGAGGCCAATGTCCAGCAGTGGACGTCTTTCAGCTGATATGATGATGAGGATTAAAGACTTGTGACATTTTCCAGGAGTCCTAGTGGCCGACAAATGCCCCATCCTCCTCAGCAAGCTGGAGGTGCGGCGTCTGGCAGTCGAGGAGCCGGAGCTAGGCGAGCCGGCGGCACTGGCTGCCCTCATCGAGCGGCCCTCGCTCGCGCTGCTGCTGAAGAAGACGTCGGAGAAGGAAGGAGATGTTATAGGTCAGATTCCTAAAATTGTTGGTCTCACTGAACTAATGAGAGACGTAGATAACCATATTTATAGAAGACCTTAGCCTAGCGTCGTGCGTTTCCTTGTTGTGCTTGGGTACAACTACAATTAAAGTACCTTAATAAATACCCAAAAATTTGAGGCAAAGATTGACATACGACATCACGCCTGTTATTTTCACTAATCACTGTATCGAAAATCACGTAACTTGCTGTTTCACTCGCGAAATACTGCGTATCGGTTACATAGTTGTCACACAATTTTGTTTCTATAAAAGCGTAAGGATTCTATTGGTAGCTTTGAATTTACTCTTGGACAATAGAAAAAATGTGCACTTTCAAGGTGTGTTTTTATGATTTTAATTATAATTTATACTTTATTATAAGGTCGCGGGAGTCCGCTGGATGCGGGTGGAACGGGACCAGTCACTTTGGCACTCTTTGGGGAGGCCTATGTCCAGCAGTGGATGTCTTTCGTCTGATATGATGATCCTTTATTACAATAATTTGATGGTTTACTATTCATTTAGCATCACTACATGAAGGCATCATGCCTATTGCATCAAATGGAGCGTACTAGTGCCACTATTTCTCATATCTAATACTCTAGCTGATCACGTCTATCCTGTCTACACATTATCCAGAGATCTGCCGACGGGTGTTGTACGGCGACGGACTGGAGGAGGAAGAGCGTCCGAAGAAGCTGGTTTTCGAGGAGCTGCGTCTGGACGGACTGCCCGGGGTCTATGTGCCTGGAGACAGGCAGCAGCGAGCGGTAGTTCTAGATGTGTTGTTCCCTAAGGTAATTACTAAAATGATGATGATGTGTTCCTGTTATCCAAGATCGGATTCATATTAAGAGGCCCCGCGGACTCTCAGATATCAATTTTGAACCAAATAAGACTGTATTTAAAGAATTTCAAGATGGCGGCAACTTATTTACAATCCAAGCTCGGATTCATATTAAGAGGCCCCGCGGACTCTCAGGACGATTTTGAACCAATATTTAAAGAATTTCAAGATGGCGGCTACTTTTTGAAAATCCAACCTTGGTTTCTTATTAAAAAGCCCCTCGGAACCAATAACGATTTTCAAATAGAAAAAAAATGGCTGCCTTTTCTAAACTTATATATTTCGATTTAAAGATCTGAGTGAGTGATACCTACTTAAGAAATTCTTGAAAATGAATCAAGTAGGTACTTAATTAATATCTCTCCAAACATATTTTTGACATAGTTACGCTAAGATGGTGGGGATCCTATTTAACGTCCTAGTATTTAAGTCTTTTACTTTGCCTGTTATTTTAATTGTGTAGTTTTGTGACGTTAAATAAATGTTTGTGTGCTTTGTTTCTTCTTTCTTTCTAAGCGGGTGCGTAAATTCGTAAGATGAATGAAGCTTGCCTACTGGTTGTAGTTCTTTATACTGTGGTAATAATTAGGTTCAAAAATAATCCTACACTGAATAATAGTACATTAGGTACTGCAGACGCCTGGAAAGAAGCCTGCAGAAGCCCGGATAGTGATACGAAGCCGGCAAGCCCTTTTCACGGCCAGGCATATATGTATAGTGCTTTTCTCAAACATGCAAAGAAATAAATAAATAGAAAGTCCTCAAATCAAACTAATTTTCATGGCTGAATGATGCTGTGCCACAAATAGTGGAATATTTTTTTTTTTAAATATACTTCTCGGCCTAGGCCTTCAATTTCGTATGAAATTCCTTTACAGTTTTCTCGAGGTGATCCGGCCGAAACGTGATACTTTGACGCCTGATAGGTATAGCCCACGTAATGACGACATTCCATTGCATGTTTGAGAAAAACACTTTTTTGTACTCGTCGATTAAAATCTGTGTATTAAGATTTCATAGAGAATACTGCAACGTCACTCTTTTTATAGTTGTAGTCCATGTCACTGTCGAAACAATCGAAATAACCGTTTCGATACGCTCCAGACAACCGAAAAAAAATTGAAAATAGAACTAAAATAAATTCGACCAATCACGTGGCTGCTTTACCGAACTGTAATGAATTGGACCAATAGAATCGCTTTGATTATTGAGTATACTCGTTGATGTCGTACGCTCGTTCATGTCTTTTAAGATATCAACGAGCGTACGAGCGATAGGCTGCACTTCGTTTCAACAGTATCGAGTTTGTTTAATTAGTTCAGTTGACTCGTAATTAATTTTAATGAACTCGTACAAAAAGTATTGTTCACACTAGTGTTATAATCAAGCTTTTTAATAACGTACCTCGTACTCAGCAAGCTTCGTGGCCTAAACACGGTACTCGACTAAAAAGCTCTCTATTATAACACGATTGTGAAAAATACTATTCTAGTAACCAATTGTATAATTCCCAGTATCTCCTATCTTCCAGATGGTAGGAGCCCTAGTGGAGCCCGTGCCCCCGCCGGAACCCCCCCACGTGGCGATGATGTTCGGGGCGTGGCAGCGGCGCGCCGTGCTGGCCGCCGCCGCGCTGCCGCAGAACGCGCCGCGGGTGCTCAAGCATGGGTTCTTTGCTGACCCGAGCGTTGAGGAGCCACGGCTGTTGTGTAAAACCATTAGCCAGTATGAAGACAGGCTGGAGAAGGATTAGTAAGTTTTAATGTCATACTTAAGTATTAGCTTTAACTGGGACTTAAGTGGCAGCGGGCGGCGCACATTGTACGTAGAACTGATGGCCGTTGGGGCGGAAAGGTTCTCGATTGGCGACCACGTGCCGGAAGGCGCGGCGTTGGTAGGCCTCCCACAAGGTGGACTGATGACCTGGTAAAGGTCGCGGGAGTCCGCTGGATGCGGGTGGCGCAGGACCGGTCACTTTAGAACTCTTTGGGGGAGTCCTATGTCCAGCAGTGGACGTCTTTCGGCTGATATGATGATGATGATGATGACGACTTATTAGCTACTCGTATCGGTTCTTTGAGCACGGCTAAATAGTTGCTCAGTAAAACTATAGTGTAATATAAATTTGAGGAGATTTGCATTTCTACCTAATGATAAAAATTAACAGTACCTTGCCAGTTGCCAGTTCATTGCCAGATGAAGGTTCGCGTCTCTTCGGTGGACATTGCCAAAGTTAAGGGCTCTAAAGTCTCATTTTTGGTTGAACTACATATAAATCCGCATAATAAATGGCGTTGCCTCTTCTATAATTTTAAGTGATAAAAACATATTACATATATATAAACATAAGCATTCTATTGACCACCAGAAAGAAGAATTTTGTTTTTGTGACTGACAATGACCCACCTACTCGTAGGTATCTATTTCATCAATTCAAATCTATCTGACTGTCAAAATCTACAACTAACTTAATCAATCAGTAACCTACCATTCTAAAAACGTGTTTGGCGATGACTGATAATGATTACCTCCAGACATCGTTAATTGTGTAGCATTTATTGTTGCAGCGTAGTGTTGTTAACGGAATTGGTATTTAAGCTATTTCAATCGTAATGCTTAATTAGCGTTAATTATGTCAATATTTACCCTAATTACAATTTTGGTTGATATTGTCCACGCCAATTCCAATAACAGCACTACGCTGCACCAAAAGTGCTACAAAATTAACGATGTCTGCTGATAACCAGACACATTTATCATTTATAATCATATTAATATAGATCTTTGAATCCACGATGACGGCCCCATTCCTCATCCAGCTTACATACCTAGTTTGCGTTTTAATTAATTACGAGTACACAGCGTCGGTATGAACATAGGAGTAGGGCGCTTCTTTGAACTATCTCATATTAACTTTCCTTATTCTTAAGTGCTTAATTTGCATTGCTTATATTATTTATCCATCTTGTGAGCTTAGACATCGGAGGAATCACTGACTCCCGAGTCACAGGCGCAAGCCTAGTTTGGGAGACAGAGGCTCACCCCCTGGTTAACTTGTCACAAACCTGAACACATGTTTCTTATTACTAATAATATTGAAATGTAATGTTAAGTTTAAACAATAATAGTTATTTATGATACAAGTGCGGAAAGTAGGTAATTCCCAACGAGTGGCGATGACCAAAAACACGACAGTCAGGGAGTGCTTTTGATCGACACGAGTTGGGAATTACCTATCCGCACGTGTATCATAAAACATTTTACAATGCAACATGCAAGGAAATAAAAAAATAGACCTAAAAGGTGAAATTTTAATTGTCACTAAATCTCATTATCGCACAGTGTGCGGACATTTTGGCCTGAAACCCATTCCCGCACGGGCAGGTCCAGCCCGGTGACGCCGTGCCGGCTTAGACCACTTCCCGTGGAAATGTTGAACCATATAAAGGGGCACATTCAGAGCAAGTGCATTGTAATAGTTATTTGTTCAACAAGAGAGCAAAGTAGATTTTTGCTGCGAGTGTTGATGTTGAGTCCCGAGCAAGCGAAAGATTCTATATTTGAATCACGAGCGTAGCGAGTGATTCAAAATTAGAATCTTGAGCGTAGTGAGGGACTCAAAGGCACACGAGATGCAAATATCTTTGCTCTCGTGTGATACATACAACTTTTCACCTCAGCAGTGAGAACATCGTCACGTTAAAAAATATATCGCTAGGCTTTTACGCACCTATAATATTCTGAATTTGTAATAGAGCACTGGTGACACATCATAGTGTGGACTCCACACTATGATGTGTCACCAGTGCTCGATATCAACATTAAAAAGCAACTTTGATTCACGGAGTGAGCAAAATCGAATTTTGCTCACTGTTTTCACGCAGCAAAATATGCTTGTTCGAGCTGCTGAGGTGAAAAGATTATTATTATTATTATATGAAAGTGAACTACCCCCAGCTGCGAGACCATAGTCCTCCAAGTAGCCGTGGGCCTGGCCGAGCCCGAGCTGGCGGAGCCGGCGGACGTGTTCCCGGGCGGACCCCCCGCGACGCTGCGCGCGCTCGGCGCCGTGCACGTCAGCTCGGATGCCGTGGAAGGCGCGGCCGAGTGCAAGAGGTTTTTCCCGCCCGGGTACTGCGAGCCCGAGGTCAAGCCTAAACCGAAGATTAAGAAGAAGAAGAAGGTTGGAACCGTTTATTTCATTTTTAAAAAAATATACAAGCTTTTATTCCCGACTGTACTTTTCTGCAAACCATCATCAACTACTCATTGAGACGATTCGAAAGAGCCCAAACTCGACGGGGTTGTGTCGTTATATTGCGGAGTTCCTATGGCCACCTTCCAGCTCCAGCATCAAATCAGCTCCATGTCATCATTATATTGCATTTTCATGCGATATACATATGCATGCAAAATTTCAGCTCAGTCGGAAACCGGAAAGTGGGTCAAAATTCAAATACTAAATTTGACCCAATAAAGAATAAAGAATAAAACAAACGGGGTGAGCTAAATAAAAGCTTGTAACAAAACAAACTCTCTTCCGGTTTTAGTTGCATCTGTAATTCTGATTAAAAGGTGTCCTTTGACAGAGTGAATCCCCTGAACCCCCAGACCGTTTTAAGAAGGAGCCATCTTGATTTTTGATGCAGGAAGATGGGGGGGGGGGGGGTCCGTTATCAATAATGTGTTAATTTGATAACAACTTGTGTTTAGGCTATTGCATTAAACTTGCTGTCAGTTGCGAATAAACGAAAGATGAGAAATTCATTTATAAAATAATATTTACACCATTTCATATTAAAAACTTGAGATAAAAGAAAATACGTTTCTATCAAAAAAATTTTTTTGTAGAAACTAGCTTTTATTACCGACTGTACTTTTCTGTATACCATCATCAAATACTCATTGAGACGATTCTAAGGAGCCCAAACTCAACGGGGTTACGTCGGTTAAGTACTGAATTCCCATGGCCACCTTCTGTCTCCATCATCAGATCAGCTCGATGGTACCATAATATTGAATTGTCATCCAAACTATACTAATAACAAAAATTTCAGCTCAATCGGATAACGGCAAGTGACTGAAAATGGATTGCAAATTTTGACGGACAAGTTACATACGAACAGGTCAAGTTAATATAAAGCTTGTAAAAATGCAACTCTCTTCCGGTTTTGAGATATTGAATTTTAAAAATGAAAATGTCGGGGGGGTTTATCAACTTTTCCAAGTTGTTATTTTTTACGGTAAAAGGTTTCATGTCATAAAGTAGATGAAAGCAAGAGATGTTTGTATAGCAAGTGTAAATCCGCGATCTCTGCCTACTAAGGAAAAAGCCTTGACTATACGCACGTCAATGTAAAATGTATAATTTTCCAGAAGCGCCACGGCGACAACAAAGAGGCGGTGGACCCGAGCCTCTCGGCGGCGCCGTCCACGGAGGCGGAGGCGTCGGCAGAGGCCGAGGCCGAGGCCGAGGTCGAGGCCGAGGCGGAGGACGAGGCCGAGGCGGGCGGGGAGGGGGATGAGGAGGCCGAGGACGACACGCTGGACAAGGCCACGTCACCGCCGCCCATGGACCAGTAGACCGTGGTGTACAGAATATGCTATTCTACGATTTTTGTAACTATATTTTAATATGTTCGTATAGATTCGTTAGTCAAGTGGTATTTGGGTCATTCTTCTTTTTTACCTAAGTACAATTTCCTGTCCTCATTTTACCATACCTCATTAGTTAGAGTATTGATTATTTGTTTAAGCGTTTGATGGGAGTTTCTCTGCGTGATCGCATCAGAAATGAGGCCATCCGCAGCAGAACCAAGGTAACTGATATAGCCCTCCGGATCGCTAAACATAAGTGGCAGTGGGCGGGGCACATTGCACGTAGAACTGATGGCCGTTGAGGCGGAAAGGTTCTCGAGTGGCGACCACGTACCGGAAAGCGCGGCGTTGGTAGGCCTCCCACAAGGTGGACTGATGACCTGGTAAAGGTCGCGGGAGAATTAATATAATTATTATCTTGTCCTGTAAGTAATCTCATATCATGGCTGCACATCAGCCACATGCACATCTAAATATGTTGTACAATGTTGGTATGTGATAAATAAAAATAATCGTTTATATTCTAAAGTATTTCATTTATTTATAAATAGTCAATTAATCATATAGTTTTTTATTAACAATAAAATAAAATAAATTGAGTAACGAGTGAGGCGGGCGTGGCTCACACCACCGAGTCTTTGCGGTTCCTGCAACAACAAGTTCGGGTTATATTGCGAGTCCTCTGTTTGAAGACAATTGCCTGGCGTTTAGGAGCATTTTTTTTTTAATTCGTGTAACCAATTAGCAGAGCCCGGATTTTTCACGGCAAAACAAAACACTATCATAATCTAGCCAGTGGTTGAAACATTATTTTATCGATATCGATAATTGTGTAGTAGAAGAAAAAACGTCACCAAATAAAATAAATATTTAATAAAAAAAATTACGTGAAGTTTGTATGACATTATACAGGGCGTTACAAAAATACCCGTAAATCGGAAAGGAGGTCCCTTATAAAGAGCCAATTCACAAAATTTGAAAACCGTAGTATCGCAGTATGACTTAGACGCAGTATCAATAAAAAAAAATTTTTACGGGGTGTTTTGTAACACGTTGTATAGAAACAGATGCAATTTCTTCTTCGTAATCCACGTCAGAACACACAGCAGCACATGGCATTTTATTTGTGTAATGGTGATAGGAGTAGATAATTATTAGTTTTTCAACATTTTCTGGGAGTAAACAGTTTCATTTCTCACTATAAAGCCATTTATGTATACTAAAATGTACGTTCAACTTCACTTGACGGCAAGGGAACAAATTTATATGATCATTTTCAGTTTGGGTAATATTTTCAGATATTTCTTTTAAATTTTCATAATCAGGATTTCATTCCAGCACAGCTCCAAATTTGCGTATCACTAGTAAAGGTTTACTCCAGTTTACGTAGCAACGAACAGTATCCAGAATGAGGAAGGATTCCGCAATGGACAAAGTCGAACATTGCAATTGTTCTATTAAAGAGATTTTTATTAAAAAATCTAAAAAAGGTTGTTTGCACACTGTAAATTGTCAATAATGTACAAATATATCGCCATGTTATTTATTATTATACCTATATACCAAATAATACTCGATATCGATAAAATAATGTTTCTATCACTAGATTACGATAGTGTTTTGTTTTGCCGTGAAAAAAAAACAGAGCCCGGCCAATTAGAATAGAATAGAAAAAACTTTAATTCGCAAATAACAGTGAGTACATTTTAGCGTGGCGTAGCGTGTAGTTGTTAAATTAAAAACTAACTCAGTGTCAGTTAAACGCGCAATTAACACATACTACTAACTATGGTTAGTTGGGATCACACGCAAATAATTACAAATACCGCCGCCGCGCATTATCGTGGCCGGGCCGTTAGAATAACTGAGTACGCCATAACAAGTAAAATTAATTACAAATACCGTTGCCGCGTATTATCGTGGCCGGGCTGTTAGAATAACTGAGTACGGCATAACAAGTAAAATTAATTAGAAATACCGCTGCCGCGCATTATCGTGGCCGGGCCGTTAGAATAACTGAGTACGCCATAACAAGTAAAATTAAATAAATAAATAAATATTACGGGACAATCTTACACAAATCAACCTAGGCCCACGGTAAGCTCAATAAGGCTTGTGTTGTGTAATTAATTAGAAATGCCGCTGCCGCGCATTATCGTGGCCGGGCCGTTAGAATAACTGAGTACGGCATAACAAGTAAAACTTCAATAAAAGGACAGCCCTGTTCGGGAGTGTCAAGAAAATAAGAATTGGAGTCTAATTCTGGGCGTTGAAGTACCGATCTTGATTTGGTCAGTCGTCATTATGTCCCGGTTGCATCCTGAAGGAGCCCGGGGTCCGCTTGGTCAGTATTAATATAAATACCCCTCAGGCACCCCCTGGTTCTCGTCCGGGTCGGACACGTGTATATACTGACCAGATGTAGTGGTTGTCGTGATGCGGCGCGCGCATGACGCCGACGCCGCCGCCGAGGCGCCGGTAGTTCATCGCACCGCACAGGCGCCACTGGTTCGAGTCCGGGTCGGACACGTGTATATACTGACCAGATGTAGTGGTTGTCGTGATGCGGCGCGCGCATGACGCCGACGCCGCCGCCGAGGCGCCGGTAGTTCATCGCACCGCACAGGCGCCACTGGTTCGAGTCCGGGTCGGACACGTGTATATACTGACCAGATGTAGTGGTTGTCGTGATGCGGCGCGCGCATGACGCCGACGCCGCCGCCGAGGCGCCGGTAGTTCATCGCACCGCACAGGCGCCACTGGTTCGAGTCCGGGTCGGACACGTGTATATACTGACCAGATGTAGTGGTTGTCGTGATGCGGCGCGCGCATGACGCCGACGCCGCCGCCGAGGCGCCGGTAGTTCATCGCACAGCACAGGCGCCACTGGTTCGAGTCCGGGTCGGACACGTGTATATACTGACCAGATGTAGTGGTTGTCGTGATGCGGCGCGCGCATGACGCCGACGCCGCCGCCGAGGCGCCGGTAGTTCATCGCACCGCACAGGCGCCACTGGTTCGAGTCCGGGTCGGACACGTGTATATACTGACCAGATGTAGTGGTTGTCGTGATGCGGCGCGCGCATGACGCCGACGCCGCCGCCGAGGCGCCGGTAGTTCATCGCACCGCACAGGCGCCACTGGTTCGAGTCCGGGTCGGACACGTGTATATACTGACCAGATGTAGTGGTTGTCGTGATGCGGCGCGCGCATGACGCCGACGCCGCCGCCGAGGCGCCGGTAGTTCATCGCGCCGCACAGGCGCCACTGGTTCGAGTCCGGGTCGAACACCTAAGGAAATACAATATTAGGGCATTACTGCAGAGGCCAGGAAAATAGGGATTTTAGGGATTGCCGCATGCCAGCCAAGTTGATACAGATACGAGGGGGGGAGAGGGATACGACGTTGGCAATCCCTTTTCACGGCGAGGTGTGTTTAATGATTTTCTCAAACATTTAAAAGAATTAAATTAAATGAATGGTTTTTTTTAACGGCTGAACGTCATGACGTTGAGTCACAAATTCGTATTGAAACCATAAAAGGTCGGACGGGATGGCGAGCCGTCTGTTTGTGTGTGTGTGTGTGTGTGTGTGTGTGTGTGTGTGTGTGTGTGCGTGTGTGTCTGTGTGTATGTTGTGTACGTGTGCACCGACCTCTATGGACTTGAGGTAGGCGGTCCCGTCGAAGCCGCCGACGGCGTACAGCTGGCCGTTGACGACGGCGAGCCCGACGCCGGAGCGCCGTGACGTCATCGCCACCACCGGCGACCACGCGTCCGCCGCCGGGTCGTATCTGCAACACACCACACCAATTCTAAAATACTCACTTCCATACTACGACCCACTGCCACTCACGGGTGAGGGACCCCTATCTGCACTGGAACAGTGTGAGGACTATAGGTAGACCGCTAGCTGCACTGGAACAGTGTGAGGACTATAGGTATTTAGATCACTAATTGCACTGGAGCAGTGTGGGGACTATAGGTAGACCGCTAATTGCACTGGAGCAGTGTGAGGACTATAGGTAGACCGCTTACTGCACTGGAGCAGTGTGGGGACTATAGGTAGACCGCTATCTGCACTGGAACAGTGTAAGGACTATATGTAGACTGTTATCTGCACTGGAGCAGTGTGGGGACTATAGGTAGACCGCTAACTGCACTGGAACAGTGTGAGGACTATATGTAGACTGCTAACTGCACTGGAACAGTGTGAGGACTATAGGTATTTAGATCGCTAATTGCACTGGAGCAGTTTGGGGACTATAGGTAGACCGCTAATTGCACTGGAGCAGTGTGAGGACTATAGGTAGACCGCTTACTGCACTGGGGCAGTGTGGGGACTATAGGTAGACCGCTAACTGCACTGGAACAGTGTAAGGACTATATGTAGACTGTTATCTGCACTGAAGCAGTGTGGGGACTATAGGTAGACCGCTAACTGCACTGGAACAGTGTGAGGACTATATGTAGACTGCTAACTGCACTGGAACAGTGTGAGGACTATAGGTAGACCACTAACTACACTGGAACAGTGTGAGGACTATAGGTAGACCGCTTACTGCACTGGAGCAGTGTGGGGACTATAGGTAGACCGCTAATTGCACTGGATCAGTGTGGGGACTATAGGTAGACCGCTAATTGCACTGCAGCAGTGTGGGGACTATAGGTAGACCGCTTACTGGACTGGAGCAGTATGGGGACTATAGGTAGACCGCTAATTGCACTGGAGCAGTGTGGGGACTATAGGTATTTAGACCGCTAATTGCACTGGAGCAGTGTGGAGACTATAGGTAGACCGCTAACTAAAAATCAAACTTCTAAGCCAACGCAATCAAAAGATACAGCCGTTTATGCCGCAAATTTTCGAAACTCACAAGGGAATCAAAACGTACAGGGTACTTCCCGTGAACTCAGAATCTTGAAATTTGGTACGAAGCAACGTCTCATAGCACAGATAAAGAACAAATTGCGAAAACCGTAATTTTTTTGTTACATCACTGAAAATTGATGTCCAGTATAAACTGACACACACTAAGTATGTGAATACATATTTAGTGAGTGTCAGTTTATAATGGACTTGTTTCTATTATACAGTCACCGGCATCAATATATGATGAATCAAAGGCCGCGAAAATATCTGACACGCTCTTACGGCTCTGGGAATAGAGTTGTCATCAGATATTTTTGCGGCCTTTGTTTCATCATATATTTATGCCTGTGACTGTACGAGGTGGTTTTGAAGCCTCGGTGCGCGAGTCTGACTCGCAATTGACCGGTTTTTAAAAAGAGAAATAGTTTTTTTTTTATCAATACCCGTAAATGTTTACCTTTCCGCGGAGGAGAGCTCGGTACAGTCGTCCCGGCCGCCGACCGCGTATATCTGTCCGTCGAACACAGCGCAGCCGAGGTGCTTGCGCCGCGTCGACATGGGCGCTACTGGCGTCCATTTGTTTGCTCTGCAAATGTGTACAAGTGTACGTGAGATACCAACAATGGACATGGACACATACAATAACCGATGGCCGTTGGGGCGGAATGGTTCTCGACTGGCGACTACGTGCCGGAAGGCGCGGCGTGGGTAGGCTCCCCACAAGGTGGACTGATGGCCTGGTAAAGGTCGCGGCAGTCCGCTGGATGCGGGTGGCGCAGGAACGGTCACTTTGGCACTCTTTGGGGGAGGCCTTTGTCCAGCAGTGAACGTCTTTCGGATGATATGATGACTAACAATGGAAGTTTTTTTTTTTATAAATATTTGGGAACAATCTACGCAAATCGACTCAGTCCCAAACTAAGCAAAGCTTTGTACTCTGGGTACTGAACGATGATATACATACTTACTTATATAGATAAATAAATACTTAAATACATAGAAAACATCCATAACTCAGGAACAAATATTCGTGCTCGTCACACAAATAAATGCCCTTACCGGGATTCGAACCCGGGACCTCCCCGGCTTCGTAGGCAGGGTCACCACCAACTAGGCTACAGAGGTCTTCTATTATTGTTAGAGTCTGACCAACTGACTCGTGTTCCCAGAAAAAGGTTGGAACGATTGGAATTTGCTTCTGTAGTGTGGAATCCCTGCTTTACTGTACACGAGGTTAGAATTGAAAGACTCCAGAAAAAGTTTGTTAAGACAATGGAATTCCGAACAGGTGGTAACTATGAAGATTACGCCTCATCATCCACAAGACTCCATATCCAACCCCTTTCACTCAGACGCACTTGTACCGATTTACTTTATCTGTTCAAAATTATGAATAATCTAGTTGATGCCCCTGAACTATTACATAATATATTTTTTCATGTTCCCCGTAGATTAGAACGAAGTTGTCGCAAGAAGGCCTTATTTAGTATTGAAAGCAGCAGAACTAAATACGCACAGCATTCATATATTAAGCGCGCATGTAAACTGTATAATGAAAAATGTATGGACGCAGATTTGTTTGGCAACTCATATAGTATATTTAAAAGATTAGTTTTTTCTTTAATGTAAGAATGTTAAAACGCAGTTACCTTAACCTTTTCATTAACTTTTTCTTTCTTTTTTCGCATTGTATAATGGTGTACCTAAGTTGTAAAATGTACTTAACTGTCATAAGTGTATTTACAACACATATATGTATATATATATATATATATATATATTTATGACATTTGGTCTTATATTAAACATATTTTCCAATTTTTAATATAACTTGTAACTTTGTAAACATTTATGAAACTATAGGTCTATTATAGCATTACTCACATAGCCATAGCTAAGTTACTTATGTGTTTTTTAAGACTGTTTGTTTCTCAATAAAAAAAAAAAAAAAAAGTGACTTTGAAAATGCATGCTGATATCTTTAAGATTTGCCAGATATAGTGATAGCTGAGGCATAGTCTGCGTTCGAGGGGTAAACATCTTCACTTAGCCTCACACTAACAGTTCAGCTGTTTCTTTTAGATAGAAGTTCCGGGGGACTGTCCGCGGATGCGCTTTACACACATATTGTTCGCGAACTAACTCAAATATTTTTTATAATTTTTCTACTCCTGAACCGTTATCTGTCATTTATATAGGCTGTAGCTCAAATACAATGACACCACTAATAAGTCGTCGAAAAACTCTACGCTCTATGGCCCAAAAACGCACTGTTAAGCGTACTTTTTTGGTTCATACATTTTTCATAAAAGCACTGTTTAACTTTTTTTTAAATCGGCCGCTATATTGCAGTCGTGCCAACTTCATAAACAAATATTTCAAAATAAAAGTATTTATTTACGATTTCACATTTGTATATTATAAATTATTTACTACAATAATAATAAATCATCATCTATTGTGTGTTAGATTACATGTATTTATAAATTCTTGGTATTATTTATGAAAATAAACATTTCGGTCCGGGTCCGGATTCTGTTTGGTTCGGATGGCAAGTGCAAACAAATTAAAAACAAAACAAACCATAAGCAAGAGGTGTCACATTTCCAATTTCCCACCAAAATACAGTTCAAAATGAAAGGACGAAAGATGATAAACTATTAGTCCTAAACTATTAAGATTTTATTCGTGTTTGTGAAGACAAAAGTGTACGTTCCTTTTAAAATGGTCGAAGAAATTAATAACTCCACCTACTGAAGTAAATGCGCGAGTAGGTAGCAAAAGTACGAATAGAAAACTTGCTGCCTGAAAAATTTAATTATTCTGTAGTCTGCTATTTATTTTAAATTAGTCGTAGAAAAAGTATTGTATGCAACTGTGTATAACTGGTCTAAAAACGCTCGTGGCGTCTTTAATTGCGATGCTCGCCAAGGCTGGCATCGCAACCCACGCCACTCGCGTTTTAAGACCCTTCTTATAGAACAGTTGCATAAAATACTATAAATTAAAGGAGCAGTGTTTACAGTCTAATCACATTTTTAATAATCGTGTGGAATAAGAGGATTAAGATCACGTGAACGAAACCATCCCAAGCAATTCCCTGCCGTCCTACTACTTGCCGCATCACGGAGTCATTAGAGAGTCGAGCACGACTTTAAACCATGCGAGTGCGGGCCGCGTCCCTGCTCCGGCGCGTGCGAGCCAGCGCCAACACCGCCCTAGCAATGATAGCGGGCAGACTAGACTGTCACTATATTATGCATTGTTGCAACAGGCATGTAAGGACTGGTGTAGGATAAGAGAATGTTAATTATGGTTGTGTGTTGTTTGACTTATATAGCTATATGTAGCTTGAAATAAATGGATTTTAATTTAATAATTTAATTAAATTTAATTTAAAGCGTCGTGTTGTTTGATGCCTCAGCTGTCACTACATCTGGCACTTTTTTTAATGACACCCTGTTAAACTGTGGAGTGTCATATCAGTTACAAAATCAACAAGGCACAAGACCCAACAATATCGTATTTTTGTTTATTTTATATCACCAAATCAGTAGTAGCGAAAGGTTAAAAAGTCGTCACAATTTGGCGCCGAGACCAGGATTGATTGATGTCTAAGTAACATTACCTGGGCTCGTACCGCTCCACGGTGTTGAGCGGGCTCTGTCCGTCCGAGCCGCCGCGTCGTCATGGCTACACACAGACACACACACATTACCTGGGCTCGTACCGCTCCACGGTGTTGAGCGGGCTCTGTCCGTCCGAGCCGCCGCGTCGTCATGGCTACACACAGACACACACACATTACCTGGGCTCGTACCGCTCCACGGTGTTGAGCGGGCTCTGTCCGTCCGAGCCGCCGCGTCGTCATGGCTACACACAGACACACACACACATTACCTGGGCTCGTACCGCTCCACGGTGTTGAGCGGGCTCTGTCCGTCCGAGCCGCCGCGTCGTCATTGCTACACACAGACACACACACACATTACCTGGGCTCGTACCGCTCCACGGTGTTGAGCGGGCTCTGTCCGTCCGAGCCGCCGCGTCGTCATGGCTACACACAGACACACACACATTACCTGGGCTCGTACCGCTCCACGGTGTTGAGCGGGCTCTGTCCGTCCGAGCCGCCGCGTCGTCATGGCTACACACAGACACACACACATTACCTGGGCTCGTACCGCTCCACGGTGTTGAGCGGGCTCTGTCCGTCCGAGCCGCCGCGTCGTCATGGCTACACACAGACACACACACATTACCTGGGCTCGTACCGCTCCACGGTGTTGAGCGGGCTCTGTCCGTCCGAGCCGCCGCGTCGTCATGGCTACACACAGACACACACACACATTACCTGGGCTCGTACCGCTCCACGGTGTTGAGCGGGCTCTGTCCGTCCGAGCCGCCGCGTCGTCATGGCTACACACAGACACACACACATTACCTGGGCTCGTACCGCTCCACGGTGTTGAGCGGGCTCTGTCCGTCCGAGCCGCCGCGTCATCATGGCTACACACAGACACACACACATTACCTGGGCTCGTACCGCTCCACGGTGTTGAGCGGGCTCTGTCCGTCCGAGCCGCCGCGTCGTCATGGCTACACACAGACACACACACATTACCTGGGCTCGTACCGCTCCACGGTGTTGAGCGGGCTCTGTCCGTCCGAGCCGCCGCGTCGTCATGGCTACACACAGACACACACACATTACCTGGGCTCGTACCGCTCCACGGTGTTGAGCGGGCTCTGTCCGTCCGAGCCGCCGCGTCGTCATGGCTACACACAGACACACACACATTACCTGGGCTCGTACCGCTCCACGGTGTTGAGCGGGCTCTGTCCGTCCGAGCCGCCGCGTCGTCATGGCTACACACAGACACACACACATTACCTGGGCTCGTACCGCTCCACGGTGTTGAGCGGGCTCTGTCCGTCCGAGCCGCCGCGTCGTCATGGCTACACACAGACACACACACATTACCTGGGCTCGTACCGCTCCACGGTGTTGAGCGGGCTCTGTCCGTCCGAGCCGCCGCGTCGTCATGGCTACACACAGACACACACACACATTACCTGGGCTCGTACCGCTCCACGGTGTTGAGCGGGCTCTGTCCGTCCGAGCCGCCGCGTCGTCATTGCTACACACAGACACACACACACATTACCTGGGCTCGTACCGCTCCACGGTGTTGAGCGGGCTCTGTCCGTCCGAGCCGCCGCGTCGTCATGGCTACACACAGACACACACACATTACCTGGGCTCGTACCGCTCCACGGTGTTGAGCGGGCTCTGTCCGTCCGAGCCGCCGCGTCGTCATGGCTACACACAGACACACACACATTACCTGGGCTCGTACCGCTCCACGGTGTTGAGCGGGCTCTGTCCGTCCGAGCCGCCGCGTCGTCATGGCTACACACAGACACACACACATTACCTGGGCTCGTACCGCTCCACGGTGTTGAGCGGGCTCTGTCCGTCCGAGCCGCCGCGTCGTCATGGCTACACACAGACACACACACACATTACCTGGGCTCGTACCGCTCCACGGTGTTGAGCGGGCTCTGTCCGTCCGAGCCGCCGCGTCGTCATGGCTACACACAGACACACACACATTACCTGGGCTCGTACCGCTCCACGGTGTTGAGCGGGCTCTGTCCGTCCGAGCCGCCGCGTCATCATGGCTACACACAGACACACACACATTACCTGGGCTCGTACCGCTCCACGGTGTTGAGCGGGCTCTGTCCGTCCGAGCCGCCGCGTCGTCATGGCTACACACAGACACACACACATTACCTGGGCTCGTACCGCTCCACGGTGTTGAGCGGGCTCTGTCCGTCCGAGCCGCCGCGTCGTCATGGCTACACACAGACACACACACATTACCTGGGCTCGTACCGCTCCACGGTGTTGAGCGGGCTCTGTCCGTCCGAGCCGCCGCGTCGTCATGGCTACACACAGACACACACACATTACCTGGGCTCGTACCGCTCCACGGTGTTGAGCGGGCTCTGTCCGTCCGAGCCGCCGCGTCGTCATGGCTACACACAGACACACACACATTACCTGGGCTCGTACCGCTCCACGGTGTTGAGCGGGCTCTGTCCGTCCGAGCCGCCGCGTCGTCATGGCTACACACAGACACACACACATTACCTGGGCTCGTACCGCTCCACGGTGTTGAGCGGGCTCTGTCCGTCCGAGCCGCCGCGTCGTCATGGCTACACACAGACACACACACATTACCTGGGCTCGTACCGCTCCACGGTGTTGAGCGGGCTCTGTCCGTCCGAGCCGCCGCGTCGTCATGGCTACACACAGACACACACACATTACCTGGGCTCGTACCGCTCCACGGTGTTGAGCGGGCTCTGTCCGTCCGAGCCGCCGCGTCGTCATGGCTACACACAGACACACACACATTACCTGGGCTCGTACCGCTCCACGGTGTTGAGCGGGCTCTGTCCGTCCGAGCCGCCGCGTCGTCATGGCTACACACAGACACACACACATTACCTGGGCTCGTACCGCTCCACGGTGTTGAGCGGGCTCTGTCCGTCCGAGCCGCCGCGTCGTCATGGCTACACACAGACACACACACATTACCTGGGCTCGTACCGCTCCACGGTGTTGAGCGGGCTCTGTCCGTCCGAGCCGCCGCGTCGTCATGGCTACACACAGACACACACACATTACCTGGGCTCGTACCGCTCCACGGTGTTGAGCGGGCTCTGTCCGTCCGAGCCGCCGCGTCGTCATGGCTACACACAGACACACACACATTACCTGGGCTCGTACCGCTCCACGGTGTTGAGCGGGCTCTGTCCGTCCGAGCCGCCGCGTCGTCATGGCTACACACAGACACACACACATTACCTGGGCTCGTACCGCTCCACGGTGTTGAGCGGGCTCTGTCCGTCCGAGCCGCCGCGTCGTCATGGCTACACACAGACACACACACATTACCTGGGCTCGTACCGCTCCACGGTGTTGAGCGGGCTCTGTCCGTCCGAGCCGCCGCGTCGTCATGGCTACACACAGACACACACACATTACCTGGGCTCGTACCGCTCCACGGTGTTGAGCGGGCTCTGTCCGTCCGAGCCGCCGCGTCGTCATGGCTACACACAGACACACACACATTACCTGGGCTCGTACCGCTCCACGGTGTTGAGCGGGCTCTGTCCGTCCGAGCCGCCGCGTCGTCATGGCTACACACAGACACACACACATTACCTGGGCTCGTACCGCTCCACGGTGTTGAGCGGGCTCTGTCCGTCCGAGCCGCCGCGTCGTCATGGCTACACACAGACACACACACATTACCTGGGCTCGTACCGCTCCACGGTGTTGAGCGGGCTCTGTCCGTCCGAGCCGCCGCGTCGTCATGGCTACACACAGACACACACACATTACCTGGGCTCGTACCGCTCCACGGTGTTGAGCGGGCTCTGTCCGTCCGAGCCGCCGCGTCGTCATGGCTACACACAGACACACACACATTACCTGGGCTCGTACCGCTCCACGGTGTTGAGCGGGCTCTGTCCGTCCGAGCCGCCGACCGCGTACAGCGCGCCGCCCAGCACCGCCACCGCCACGCCGAGCCGCCGCGTCGTCATGGCCGCCACCTGCAAACGTAATACACACTTTATCAGACGGAACCAGAGCCCGAAATACCGGTATCGTGACCTTGAACCAGTACCCGGTATTAGACTTGTAACCAGTATGACATGAGGTTGATGACATTTACCGGTTTTTAACAGTTAATAACGGTACTCGAAAATAAACACGGTGTTTTCCTTTACCGATTATCTGAAACCAAAACGAAGAAAACCTATTAATACCGGTATGTTACAGGGATTTTAGTAACGGTTCCAAGCCCTGGATGGAACACGTCCTCTGCTGGACATAGGCAGATCCCTTATGTCACTTCGGTTAAACTCGGTTCCTGCACACCTCCAAGGTGCAAATTTACCCGAACGAGAACTAAGTCTATTGTACGAATAAGCAGTCGGAATTGAAAAAAAATACCGCCGTTTTGAACTTTATTTATTTTGGCCCGATTTTTTCAAAATCGATATTTGAGTGTCCGAAAGGTCTCTTAATACGACTTTGACGTACATACCGGATAACGAATTTGAACTAAATCGGACCGTAAGCCAACAAGTTCAAAATGGCGGAAAAACTGTTTCAATTATGACCTCAAATTTGGCTTTATAACGAAATCCGACCATAAAAAAATATTTCAAAATGACCCTCATTTTGTTTATCATTTCTATTATAAACAAAAAAGACCGGACGGAATCAGACAGTAAACAAAAAAGTTCAAAGTGATTGTCGAATAAGTCAAAACATTGACACTGTACCGCACTGTATACACTGACCTTGGTCCACCTGTTCTCCTTGGGCTCGTACCGCTCGACGTGGTTGAGGCACTGCACGCCGTCCTGCCCGCCGACCGCGTACAGTGCGCCGTCCAGCACGGCCACGCCCACCGACGTCCGACACGATGACGTCGGCGCCACCGCTCCGCACCACTAAAACATAATTTTTTTATGTTAAGCAACACGTGACGACATGAGCCACATGCCACCCGCCCACGGCAGCGGCAGCGACACCGCGCGGCGACCGCCCGTGATGCCGCACAGCACCCGCCCACGGCAGCGGCAGCGACACCGCGCGGCGACCGCCCGTGATGCCGCACAGCACCCGCCCACGGCAGCGGCAGCGACACCGCGCGGCGACCGCCCGTGATGCCGCACAGCACCCGCCCACGGCAGCGGCAGCGACACCGCGCGGCGACCGCCCGTGATGCCGCACAGCACCCGCCCACGGCAGCGGCAGCGACACCGCGCGGCGACCGCCCGTGATGCCGCACAGCACCCGCCCACGGCAGCGGCAGCGACACCGCGCGGCGACCGCCCGTGATGCCGCACAGCACCCGCCCACGGCAGCGGCAGCGACACCGCGCGGCGACCGCCCGTGATGCCGCACAGCACCCGCCCACGGCAGCGGCAGCGACACCGCGCGGCGACCGCCCGTGATGCCGCACAGCACCCGCCCACGGCAGCGGCAGCGACACCGCGCGGCGACCGCCCGTGATGCCGCACAGCACCCGCCCACGGCAGCGGCAGCAACACCGCGCGGCGACCGCCCGTGATGCCGCACAGCACCCGCCCACGGCAGCGGCAGCGACACCGCGCGGCGACCGCCCGTGATGCCGCACAGCACCCGCCCACGGCAGCGGCAGCGACACCGCGCGGCGACCGCCCGTGATGCCGCACAGCACCCGCCCACGGCAGCGGCAGCGACACCGCGCGGCGACCGCCCGTGATGCCGCACAGCACCCGCCCACGGCAGCGGCAGCGACACCGCGCGGCGACCGCCCGTGATGCCGCACAGCACCCGCCCACGGCAGCGGCAGCGACACCACGCGGCGACCGCCCGTGATGCCGCACAGCACCCGCCCACGGCAGCGGCAGCGACACCGCGCGGCGACCGCCCGTGATGCCGCACAGCACCCGCCCACGGCAGCGGCAGCGACACCGCGCGGCGACCGCCCGTGATGCCGCACAGCACCCGCCCACGGCAGCGGCAGCGACACCGCGCGGCGACCGCCCGTGATGCCGCACAGCACCCGCCCACGGCAGCGGCAGCGACACCACGCGGCGACCGCCCGTGATGCCGCACAGCACCCGCCCACGGCAGCGGCAGCGACACCGCGCGGCGACCGCCCGTGATGCCGCACAGCACCCGCCCACGGCAGCGGCAGCGACACCGCGCGGCGACCGCCCGTGATGCCGCACAGCACCCGCCCACGGCAGCGGCAGCGACACCGCGCGGCGACCGCCCGTGATGCCGCACAGCACCCGCCCACGGCAGCGGCAGCGACACCGCGCGGCGACCGCCCGTGATGCCGCACAGCACCCGCCCACGGCAGCGGCAGCGACACCGCGCGGCGACCGCCCGTGATGCCGCACAGCACCCGCCCACGGCAGCGGCAGCGACACCGCGCGGCGACCGCCCGTGATGCCGCACAGCACCCGCCCACGGCAGCGGCAGCAACACCGCGCGGCGACCGCCCGTGATGCCGCACAGCACCCGCCCACGGCAGCGGCAGCGACACCGCGCGGCGACCGCCCGTGATGCCGCACAGCACCCGCCCACGGCAGCGGCAGCAACACCGCGCGGCGACCGCCCGTGATGCCGCACAGCACCCGCCCACGGCAGCGGCAGCAACACCGCGCGGCGACCGCCCGTGATGCCGCACAGCACCCGCCCACGGCAGCGGCAGCAACACCGCGCGGCGACCGCCCGTGATGCCGCACAGCACCCGCCCACGGCAGCGGCAGCGACACCGCGCGGCGACCGCCCGTGATGCCGCACAGCACCCGCCCACGGCAGCGGCAGCGACACCGCGCGGCGACCGCCCGTGATGCCGCACAGCACCCGCCCACGGCAGCGGCAGCAACACCGCGCGGCGACCGCCCGTGATGCCGCACAGCACCCGCCCACGGCAGCGGCAGCGACACCGCGCGGCGACCGCCCGTGATGCCGCACAGCACCCGCCCACGGCAGCGGCAGCAACACCGCGCGGCGACCGCCCGTGATGCCGCACAGCACCCGCCCACGGCAGCGGCAGCAACACCGCGCGGCGACCGCCCGTGATGCCGCACAGCACCCGCCCACGGCAGCGGCAGCAACACCGCGCGGCGACCGCCCGTGATGCCGCACAGCACCCGCCCACGGCAGCGGCAGCAACACCGCGCGGCGACCGCCCGTGATGCCGCACAGCACCCGCCCACGGCAGCGGCAGCAACACCGCGCGGCGACCGCCCGTGATGCCGCACAGCACCCGCCCACGGCAGCGGCAGCAACACCGCGCGGCGACCGCCCGTGATGCCGCACAGCACCCGCCGCGCCGCCGCCGCTATATAAACCCCCGCGCTCCGAGCCGAGGGGCAGTCGCTCGCGCTCCGTACAGTGTGAACGTCGGCCCACCTAGTTAGTGCAATGTAGGGATACCGCTCACGCTCCAGAAACCTAACCCTGACCTTCCTCCTCACCCTCAGGTATCAGCGGAGTGGTATTTTCCACCGCCCTACGCTCACCTGGGTTCCACGGGGAACTTCCGCTCCATCATCCATAGCCAGGGTATACCGAGGTCCCTTCTGTTCGCAACGGACACTCAAAAGCCTAGAATCCATGTAACACGAATGAATGTAAATCTTGCATTACCATTCATTCGGTCTCATCCATCCTCTTCACAAATAACCTGTCAACTCGCTGTATGTGCTCCATATATTTAATACGTTTTTGTTTAATAAAAGTGTTAAATTCCACAAAAAACTATTTTATTTATTTTCGTCACGAACATAAATTGGTGCCGAAACAAAATATCTGCTCTGGCTGCAAGTTTTCATCATTTCTGTTCGAAGTGCAATAGTGCGGTATATAACCACTAAAAGTGAATCACGAACAATTTAAGTGTTTCGGCTAATACTGCGGACCAAAAGTGTGCGTAATCGATATTCTTCAATATTTTCATACGAATTATTGCCACATTCGTCTGCATTTTCAATTTTCGCGACGCAAGAATTGGAAGAAAACGGCCGCCATTTTTTTCTCGGTGGGTATTCGAAGCACGCCGCCGGCTACATCGTGATTCGTATGAACTTAGCCGCAGAACAACAGTGATTTCCGCCAAGAACTATTCTCTGCATTCATTCACCACATACTAAGAGACTGTCATCTGTCATTGTCAAGTTTATGTTTTGATAAAACTAACCTTAAAACAACTAAAACATGCCTAACGAACGGAAATTAAAAGCGCAGATGGCACAATGCAGAGGATCGCTTACAAAAGCAGAAAACTTCTGGCAGGAGCAGCAAAACGGGCCTTTTGACAAAGAGGCAATTTCATCACGGTTACGACAACGTATTAACAAGATACAACAATCTGTCGCTAGAGCTGCAGCTACTGGACGAGCCGGACGAGGAAGATTCTGAGGACGAGTTCAAGGACACCTTCGTGGAAGACGGGTTCGAGGATCGCGCCCTCGCGATATAGTCTAAACTGCGGAGCTTGCTAAACACTCGTCAGCAAGCGTCAGAGTGCGTAAACGGAAACCGGTGCAGTGCTAGCATTGTTTTACCACAGATGGAAATCCCAGTGTATGATGGTAGGGACTACACGCAGTATCAAACATTCATCGAACTCTTTAGTGCCATGATACACAATAACGTAAAGCTAGAATCAATTAGAGGGCCTGCTAACCGATCGCCGCGTCGTGGCATATGTTCCGCCGTCCGTAGAGACTAGAGTCGCTATTTGTTATAACTTACTGTGTAATACATTTGACAGGTATTTCGGTTTATAAATGGCATACAAGACCCGTGTATCTGTGTTCTTATTTCATTTCCCATCCATATTCTCCCAACATCTGAGTTAGTCAGGAAACTTCCGCCCATGGATTGACCCTCCAATTTTTTTTGAGATACAGAAATTTCGCACAAAATTGGCAAATTCATAAAGTTCCTTAAAGGTTTTTTGGCATTATTGCACATCATTACACAGAGTATAGACTAGACAACTTATTAAAAGATTTTTAGGACTATGATCTATTTTAGGTTTTTTTTTAAATTGCAAACAAGTTACATTTTGGTGCCGTGACCAGGATTGCAAAAGTTCAATAAAAACGAGAATTTCCAAAATACTTGTGCTTGATGTTACTTTTTTTTTAAAATCCAGATCATATATTAGGATACCATAAAGAAAGAAAAAGAAAAGAAAGACAGAAGACATTTATTCACTACACAAAAGATACACAGAGACAAAGGGAGACAATAGAAATACATTAAAATTTTACACATATTGTGCAAAGGTATGCAGCCGTGTGAAAAAGCACTCCGTATCCCTGAAAATACCCTAGAACTGACCTGATTAGTCTGAGGGTCGTATCTCTCAATACTGTTAAGGTAGCTCTGTCCGTCATGTCCTCCGACGGCGTACAGCAGATCGTGCAGTACCGCGACTCCGACGCCGCAGCGCCGCTTGGACATGGGCGCTACCATCTTCCACTCGGCCGTTTGCGGGTCGAAGCGCTCCACTGAGGCGATGGCGTCGCCGGAACACCAGCCGCCGACGGCGAATAGGACTTCGCCTGGGGAAATATGGGTTAGTTTATTGTCGTAAGCACGTTTTATAAATCGATGAATACCGGCAGCACGCACGAAAAAGTATGACTCATTGTTCCGTTCCGCCTGAGCCGAGCGTACGGCTTTATGACGTTATCACGTAAAATTATCGTCCGTAAATGGACTTTATAGACAACCGATTTTTTTATAAATAATTAAAAATAAAAAGCATTCAGCAGCAAGATTCAGACAAAATAAATCCATAAATGTTAGTTTTAGATCGACTTTATAATTATATCTAGTAAGAGTTCTTGAAGATGGATGTGCGCAGTGCGCACGTCTAAACTTTTTGTAGTAAGGCGTCGATAAACTAGAAGGCTTTGTGTTCATCAAACCTTTTAACTAAAATGGTAATTTATTATTATTAAAAACATGTTATCACAACATTACAGTCCTAAAACCAATGCGTCATGAAAACGATACTAAACTATACAACAAAACAAACAAAACACATAAAATTACATTGGTACGGTTGATTGCCTGTCATCCATCTCCTCACAGAAGCTCAGACATTCACCGCACACATACATCCATCGCCACGCAAGTAAGTCACACTCCGGTGCTGATGCCTCTTGCGCATTGAGATGTGAGAGAGCACGGATGCGGGAGTTCCTGCGTGACACAGTGCGCGCGACAGGCACCGCCAACAAATCGCGTCGCCGTGTTATGCTAAGGGTTATCTTTGGGATATCCGGAGTATAGAGCCGCACGAGGCGACTCACTAGCTCCGGACAATCTGACTCACCGCGTATGATCCGACACGCAGTCACCAACAAATTGTAATTACGCCTTACCTCCAACGAATTATAACCTAGGGTTCCTAACAGGTATTTGGTGGGATACATAAATGGATAGTTCCCAAAAACTTTCCTATATAAAAACCGTAGGAACGTTTTCTGAACCTTCTCCTGTAATAGGGCGTAAGTTGATTCATAAGGGTGCCATATGATTGACGAAGCTTCCAGCTTGCTTCTAACGAGTGCGTTATAAACTAGCCTGATTAATAATTCATTTGTCATTATCTGTCACTTTCACGTTTGTGTTGAGGAAAAGGGATAGTTCCTTTTTAGTTAACAGAAGTTTCTAAAGTTTTATGAATAAGGGGGTTAGATTATGCCGCTAACATTTCTGTGACCTCATATCAGACGGGATAGGAGAGCTATTGTGAAGAACAGCGCACCTGCTGGTCTGGACCTTCAGCCTTGAGGAGATAGAACAGCTCGACTGACCTCGTCTGGTGGGTTTCCTGGGCCTGGTCCTGGGCCCCTGCATGAGCGGGCGCTCCTGCGGCAGCAGCAGATAGTTCTTGGCCTCGTCCAGCAGGTCGCGGCAGGCGTCGTCCGAGCGGATCAGCAGCTCCGAGGAGACCGTGCCCACCAGGAACTTGGGGCTCAAGAGCGGGAGGCGGACGTGTTGGAGGACCTGGGAACATTTACTAAATATACCAAAATATCTCTATAAATATCGTTGGTTACAAAAAGACGCACTCCTACTCAAACAACCTCAAGGTGTTGGAGGACCTGGGAACATTTACTAAATATACCAAAATATCTCTATAAATATCGTTGGTTACAAAAAGACGCACTCCTACTCAAACAACCTCAAGGAGCGAAGCACGTTCGTAGAAGCGAACCAGGGTTTTGTCGGGTCAACTGCGAAGCTGTGTTCATATATTTGACACCTAACTGTCAAGCCACGTTGTACTTGACCCAGGACATGACCGCCTGGAAGGTCTGCTCCTGGGAGCACACGTATGACACACCTGTGCTAGATGCTACCGTCTCTCGGCCACGTTGTACTTGACCCAGGACATGACCGCCTGGAAGGTCTGCTCCTGGGAGCACACGTATGACACACCTGTGCTAGATGCTGCCGTCTCTCGGCCACGTTGTACTTGACCCAGGACGTGACCGCCTGGAAGGTCTGCTCCTGGGAGCGCACGTATGACACACCTGTGCTAGATGCTACCGTCTCTCGGCCACGTTGTACTTGACCCAGGACATGACCGCCTGGAAGGTCTGCTCCTGGGAGCACACGTATGACACACCTGTGCTAGATGCTGCCGTCTCTCGGCCACGTTGTACTTGACCCAGGACGTGACCGCCTGGAAGGTCTGCTCCTGGGAGCACACGTATGACACACCTGTGCTAGATGCTGCCGTCTCTCGGCCACGTTGTACTTGACCCAGGACATGACCGCCTGGAAGGTCTGCTCCTGGGAGCGCACGTATGACACACCTGTGCTAGATGCTGCCGTCTCTCGGCCACGTTGTACTTGACCCAGGACATGACCGCCTGGAAGGTCTGCTCCTGAGAGCACACGTATGACACACCTGTGCTAGATGCTGCCGTCTCTCGGCCACGTTGTACTTGACCCAGGACATGACCGCTTGGAAGGTCTGCTCCTGGGAGCGCACGTATGACACACCTGTGCTAGATGCTGCCGTCTCTCGGCCACGTTGTACTTGACCCAGGACATGACCGCCTGGAAGGTCTGCTCCTGAGAGCACACGTATGACACACCTGTGCTAGATGCTGCCGTCTCTCGGCCACGTTGTACTTGACCCAGGACATGACCGCCTGGAAGGTCTGCTCCTGGGAGCGCACGTATGACACACCTGTGCTAGATGCTGCCGTCTCTCGGCCACGTTGTACTTGACCCAGGACATGACCGCCTGGAAGGTCTGCTCCTGAGAGCACACGTATGACACACCTGTGCTAGATGCTGCCGTCTCTCGGCCACGTTGTACTTGACCCAGGACATGACCGCTTGGAAGGTCTGCTCCTGGGAGCGCACGTATGACACACCTGTGCTAGATGCTGCCGTCTCTCGGCCACGTTGTACTTGACCCAGGACATGACCGCCTGGAAGGTCTGCTCCTCGGAGCGCACGTTCAGCTCGTCCGAAGACACGATGTCGATGAGCTGCGCGGCCGGCAGCAGCAGGAACTCTTCGCTTTCCATCACCTGGATAACACAGAAACACACAAAAGTTATTGCATTTGAAATAAGTAGATATATTACAAGTTAGCAAACAGTCAAGTGATAGTTATGAATGACATTGTGTTAACTGAGCAAGTTAACACAACTGAGCAGGGGGGGGGGGGGGGGCAATGGTTACTCGCGTCCGCAGGAAGATTTACCCTCAGTTTCCCTGCACGTGTCCCCCGGGTGGTGCTAAAGAGTAATCAACTTCTGGCTGCTGCACTGCTTATTCTAATAGCCTCGCAGCAACATACAGTTTTTTACCCACGATGGTCTTAATATAAGTTTGTAAAGAACCCATGCCATACGAATAAATAAAAAACGGAGCAAGATTCGAACTACTACTAATAAAACCACGGCGGCGTCCATCTACGCTTCCATCCTCTCCACTCCTGGATCTCAAAATGAACGCACTGAAGTCCACGCGCATTCCTGATTTAGTTCATCCTGGTTTTATAATTCACCGTCTTCCTTGGAGTCGTTAGTCGAGCGCTGTGGCTTCCGCCGCGGAAAACACACTGATAACCCCCGTAGTCGCTTTAAAACGGGAGGGGGGGGCCGTACAGTATCTGACACCGAAATCGACGAACCACGCTTTTTTCTCGCTTAAATAATTGACGCCCAAGGTAACATGGAAAACTTGACCTGCTAAAGGTCGCCGGAGTCCGCTGAATGCGGGTGGCGTAGGACCGGTCATTTTGGCACTCTTTGAGAGAGGCCTATGTCCATCAGTGGACGTCTTTCGGCTGATATGATGAAGATGATGATGAAAGCTACATGGAATTAAGCAGCTGACCTCCGGGAAGTTCTGCTGCGTGAACTTGTCGGCGATGCGCAGCAGCTCGCGGCACGAGTGCGTGTCGGCGAACGCGCGGATGCCCAGACAGTTGGAGCAGTCCAGCTGTCGCTACAGGAACTCGCAGCCCCCTGTCTCCTGCAGCCCTGGTGGAAGTGACTGACCTCCGGGAAGTTCTGCTGCGTGAACTTGTCGGCGATGCGCAGCAGCTCGCGGCACGAGTGCGTGTCGGCGAACGCGCGGATGCCCAGACAGTTGGAGCAGTCCAGCTGTCGCTACAGGAACTCGCAGCCCCCTGTCTCCTGCAGCCCTGGTGGAAGTGACTGACCTCCGGGAAGTTCTGCTGCGTGAACTTGTCGGCGATGCGCAGCAGCTCGCGGCACGAGTGCGTGTCGGCGAACGCGCTGATGCCCAGACAGTTGGAGCAGTCCAGCTGTCGCTACAGGAACTCGCAGCCCCCTGTCTCCTGCAGCCCTGGTGGAAGTGACTGACCTCCGGGAAGTTCTGCTGCGTGAACTTGTCGGCGATGCGCAGCAGCTCGCGGCACGAGTGCGTGTCGGCGAACGCGCTGATGCCCAGACAGTTGGAGCAGTCCAGCTGTCGCTACAGGAACTCGCAGCCCCCTGTCTCCTGCAGCCCTGGTGGAAGTGACTGACCTCCGGGAAGTTCTGCTGCGTGAACTTGTCGGCGATGCGCAGCAGCTCGCGGCACGAGTGCGTGTCGGCGAACGCGCGGATGCCCAGACAGTTGGAGCAGTCCAGCTGTCGCTACAGGAACTCGCAGCCCCCTGTCTCCTGCAGCCCTGGTGGAAGTGACTGACCTCCGGGAAGTTCTGCTGCGTGAACTTGTCGGCGATGCGCAGCAGCTCGCGGCACGAGTGCGTGTCGGCGAACGCGCGGATGCCCAGACAGTTGGAGCAGTCCAGCTGTCGCTACAGGAACTCGCAGCCCCCTGTCTCCTGCAGCCCTGGTGGAAGTGACTGACCTCCGGGAAGTTCTGCTGCGTGAACTTGTCGGCGATGCGCAGCAGCTCGCGGCACGAGTGCGTGTCGGCGAACGCGCGGATGCCCAGACAGTTGGAGCAGTCCAGCTGTCGCTACAGGAACTCGCAGCCCCCTGTCTCCTGCAGCCCTGGTGGAAGTGACTGACCTCCGGGAAGTTCTGCTGCGTGAACTTGTCGGCGATGCGCAGCAGCTCGCGGCACGAGTGCGTGTCGGCGAACGCGCTGATGCCCAGACAGTTGGAGCAGTCCAGCTGTCGCTACAGGAACTCGCAGCCCCCTGTCTCCTGCAGCCCTGGTGGAAGTGACTGACCTCCGGGAAGTTCTGCTGCGTGAACTTGTCGGCGATGCGCAGCAGCTCGCGGCACGAGTGCGTGTCGGCGAACGCGCGGATGCCCAGACAGTTGGAGCAGTCCAGCTGTCGCTACAGGAACTCGCAGCCCCCTGTCTCCTGCAGCCCTGGTGGAAGTGACTGACCTCCGGGAAGTTCTGCTGCGTGAACTTGTCGGCGATGCGCAGCAGCTCGCGGCACGAGTGCGTGTCGGCGAACGCGCGGATGCCCAGACAGTTGGAGCAGTCCAGCTGTCGCTACAGGAACTCGCAGCCCCCTGTCTCCTGCAGCCCTGGTGGAAGTGACTGACCTCCGGGAAGTTCTGCTGCGTGAACTTGTCGGCGATGCGCAGCAGCTCGCGGCACGAGTGCGTGTCGGCGAACGCGCGGATGCCCAGACAGTTGGAGCAGTCCAGCTGTCGCTACAGGAACTCGCAGCCCCCTGTCTCCTGCAGCCCTGGTGGAAGTGACTGACCTCCGGGAAGTTCTGCTGCGTGAACTTGTCGGCGATGCGCAGCAGCTCGCGGCACGAGTGCGTGTCGGCGAACGCGCGGATGCCCAGACAGTTGGAGCAGTCCAGCTGTCGCTACAGGAACTCGCAGCCCCCTGTCTCCTGCAGCCCTGGTGGAAGTGACTGAGCTCCGGGAAGTTCTGCTGCGTGAACTTGTCGGCGATGCGCAGCAGCTCGCGGCACGAGTGCGTGTCGGCGAACGCGCGGATGCCCAGACAGTTGGAGCAGTCCAGCTGTCGCTACAGGAACTCGCAGCCCCCTGTCTCCTGCAGCCCTGGTGGAAGTGACTGACCTCCGGGAAGTTCTGCTGCGTGAACTTGTCGGCGATGCGCAGCAGCTCGCGGCACGAGTGCGTGTCGGCGAACGCGCTGATGCCCAGACAGTTGGAGCAGTCCAGCTGTCGCTACAGGAACTCGCAGCCCCCTGTCTCCTGCAGCCCTGGTGGAAGTGACTGACCTCCGGGAAGTTCTGCTGCGTGAACTTGTCGGCGATGCGCAGCAGCTCGCGGCACGAGTGCGTGTCGGCGAACGCGCGGATGCCCAGACAGTTGGAGCAGTCCAGCTGTCGCTACAGGAACTCGCAGCCCCCTGTCTCCTGCAGCCCTGGTGGAAGTGACTGACCTCCGGGAAGTTCTGCTGCGTGAACTTGTCGGCGATGCGCAGCAGCTCGCGGCACGAGTGCGTGTCGGCGAACGCGCGGATGCCCAGACAGTTGGAGCAGTCCAGCTGTCGCTACAGGAACTCGCAGCCCCCTGTCTCCTGCAGCCCTGGTGGAAGTGACTGACCTCCGGGAAGTTCTGCTGCGTGAACTTGTCGGCGATGCGCAGCAGCTCGCGGCACGAGTGCGTGTCGGCGAACGCGCGGATGCCCAGACAGTTGGAGCAGTCCAGCTGTCGCTACAGGAACTCGCAGCCCCCTGTCTCCTGCAGCCCTGGTGGAAGTGACTGACCTCCGGGAAGTTCTGCTGCGTGAACTTGTCGGCGATGCGCAGCAGCTCGCGGCACGAGTGCGTGTCGGCGAACGCGCGGATGCCCAGACAGTTGGAGCAGTCCAGCTGTCGCTACAGGAACTCGCAGCCCCCTGTCTCCTGCAGCCCTGGTGGAAGTGACTGACCTCCGGGAAGTTCTGCTGCGTGAACTTGTCGGCGATGCGCAGCAGCTCGCGGCACGAGTGCGTGTCGGCGAACGCGCGGATGCCCAGACAGTTGGAGCAGTCCAGCTGTCGCTACAGGAACTCGCAGCCCCCTGTCTCCTGCAGCCCTGGTGGAAGTGACTGACCTCCGGGAAGTTCTGCTGCGTGAACTTGTCGGCGATGCGCAGCAGCTCGCGGCACGAGTGCGTGTCGGCGAACGCGCGGATGCCCAGACAGTTGGAGCAGTCCAGCTGTCGCTACAGGAACTCGCAGCCCCCTGTCTCCTGCAGCCCTGGTGGAAGTGACTGACCTCCGGGAAGTTCTGCTGCGTGAACTTGTCGGCGATGCGCAGCAGCTCGCGGCACGAGTGCGTGTCGGCGAACGCGCGGATGCCCAGACAGTTGGAGCAGTCCAGCTGTCGCTACAGGAACTCGCAGCCCCCTGTCTCCTGCAGCCCTGGTGGAAGTGACTGACCTCCGGGAAGTTCTGCTGCGTGAACTTGTCGGCGATGCGCAGCAGCTCGCGGCACGAGTGCGTGTCGGCGAACGCGCGGATGCCCAGACAGTTGGAGCAGTCCAGCTGTCGCTACAGGAACTCGCAGCCCCCTGTCTCCTGCAGCCCTGGTGGAAGTGACTGACCTCCGGGAAGTTCTGCTGCGTGAACTTGTCGGCGATGCGCAGCAGCTCGCGGCACGAGTGCGTGTCGGCGAACGCGCGGATGCCCAGACAGTTGGAGCAGTCCAGCTGTCGCTACAGGAACTCGCAGCCCCCTGTCTCCTGCAGCCCTGGTGGAAGTGACTGACCTCCGGGAAGTTCTGCTGCGTGAACTTGTCGGCGATGCGCAGCAGCTCGCGGCACGAGTGCGTGTCGGCGAACGCGCTGATGCCCAGACAGTTGGAGCAGTCCAGCTGTCGCTACAGGAACTCGTAGCCCCCTGTCTCCTGCAGCCCTGGTGGAAGTGACTGACCTCCGGGAAGTTCTGCTGCGTGAACTTGTCGGCGATGCGCAGCAGCTCGCGGCACGAGTGCGTGTCGGCGAACGCGCGGATGCCCAGACAGTTGGAGCAGTCCAGCTGTCGCTTCAGGAACTCGCAGCACACGTCCTGGATCTCTTGCAACTGGAGGAGGCAGGCGGCTGGCAGCAACGCCTGGAGACAGAAGTTTTTTATTTTGTTTCATGATTGCCTGTTGACGTATGCATCTTCAGATGATTGAAAATCCGCTGTATAGACAGAAGAAAAACTCACCTCCTTATTCATAAACCTTAACAAACCTCTATAAATAAAATTAGTTATGTCTCGTTAGCTAAAATAGGTTTGATCAAGGTTCGTAAATACGAGCATCATGCTTTAAGGGAAAGAAAAGAAAGCAATGAGAACCGTCCGATTTTATCGACCACTTAGAAAGCCTTGTTATATTTTTAATACAGTCGATATTGTTCAACCTCGAAATTTCGGGGAGTTTGATGAAATTTGGTACGAATGTTCGTTGGAAGCCCTGGTTTCGTCTCCCAAAAGTCCCCGGGTCAGGACCTTGTAGAACGGCCGCTATCTTGGGAATTCAGGTTTTCTTCGAAAACTACGTACTCTATGAAAACGTGGCCTACAGCAACATTAAAGCTGAATAAATTCTGCACAAGCCTGTAGTACACAACCTTGACGAGAAAACGTGTCTTCGTGGAGAAAAATGCATCCACATGTGAGATTTTCCCTCAATGTCCTTCCAGGGGAGATTCTCCGTATTTAGAGCTCGGGAGAATTTCAAATCCACTTTGATTTACACAATAGGATATGAACTACATTAATAATAACATTTTACCCGACTACGGGTAAACCCAAAAGAATGGTAATGGATTAAATTTATCGTTAAGTAGTGATAGTTGCCACCTGGGTCTGTTACACGCCAGTGCTATACACTATACATTTAACATTATTGATGCGTGGCGTATTACTGAATCTTCATAATGTGATGGTCAAAACATATTTAAGGGCAAAAATGGGGCAAAATGCAAACGACAGTAGTCAAGTTCACTACACACACTCACCGAAACCTCTGTTTACATGTCTTAAAATTTCAACTTTAGGGACCATATGGGTTAGGTTATAGTTATAACTTATAACTTTTGTAAACCCACAAAGCAATTAATAAATGAATTATGAATAAGTTCAGTGCATTCGCGAGAAAATTGCATACAAAATAAATCAAATATTGCATACCCTGTGACACAACACAAAAATCAACTATATTTTGAATGCAAAAACAGTGGCAAATCGACAAACACAAATCAAGAGCACCTATTGAGAGATATTGTAGATCAAATATGGTGCCAAATTGTATAAAAAGGATACTCTCGATACACAAATAATAAAAGACTTCGGCTCTTGGTGTCTTTTCACAATGTTTAATATAGTTATCAGAACTCATCATCATCATATCAGCCGAAAGACGTCCACTGCTGGACATGGGCCTCCCCCAAAGAGTGCCACAATGGCCGGTCCTAAGCATCCAGCGGACTCCCGCGACCTCAGAACTATTATAATTCAAATAACTAAATTGCCACCTAAAATAAACACACATTTTAAACATCGAAAACTGACACAATACTTTCGGTTTGTATCGCTACCGTATTCATATTCCACCCCGTATTCAACATTATGTAAATACCATTTAAATGCGTAATCAGTAAAGTTACGTATAACATTATTTTAAGTAAGTTATTTTTAACATTCGTGATTAGTAGTACTGGGTCAATCGGACGATTCCGTACAATAGCCTAACAGCCCGTTCACACAGGGTTTCCGTTTTACTGTTCCGTTTTATCGTATACGTTTTTATTCATTGATGGCGTATGGAGTTGTATGAGCGACTTCACATATGACACAGTATTCAGTATACAGTAATCCATAATAAGTTTATCCGTTAAAACGGGTACCGTAAATACGGAGACTCTGTGTGAACGGGCTGTAAGTTTGTTGGCATGGAATGAGGTAACACATCTCGGACGATTTTCTTGTCACTTCGGCAACCTCTGTAGCCTAGTTGGTAGATACCCTGCCTTTGAAGTCGGAGGACCCGCGTTCGAATCCCGGTAAGGGCATTTCTTTGTGTGTTGAACACGAATATTTGTTTGTATGTGGTGAAAAAATGTACGAATACCAGACTGGCCAACTTCCTGAAAAATTGTTTATCTAATAATACTGATTCTAAAATGGTATAACACATGCCATTTACATATTTACAAATAAAAATTTTGCTATTAATGTTCACTTTTGAACACCTTGTTTTGGTACAATTCTCTCTTCGAAATGCGTGCGAATATCTCGAAAACCAGGGGACTTTTACTAAACCATATAGTCGATTTTCTGGACCAGTCTACGGTGCCCTATTCGTGGTTAAAAAGTTGATCATTAATTCATATTCATATTCATTTTATTGGTAATATAAATTACAGGTCAGTTTTACTTAATATAATTCACAATATCAGGATACTAAGTTCTAAATAACATGTCAACCGGTATGTTTTACAATAGTAATGTATATATGTCGACCGGTGGGACTCACCGTGGCTGAGGCACTGGGTGCAGCTGCATGTCCCCCTATGTCTTTACACCTAGACTAGACCTATATTAATGTTAATACTAACCCTAGAATTAAGTAATATGTTACTAACAATTTATGGACTTTGTCCGAAATAAAGTTGATTGATTGATTGATTGATATATAATTAAATTAAATATTCAATATGTCTAATTGTCCATTAATAATTCAGATAAAGATAACATGATAATATGTTGTTCATGTTACATATCTCAAGACATTTCCAACTCAAAGAACGTGTTTGTAGAAGGCTTGCTCGACTAACCAACTTTTCAGTCTTCTTTTAAATATGGAGTTATTTTGTGCTGCCACAATTACACTCGGGTGATGGTTGTACACTTTTGGACCTAAAATGTGTATGTGCTTGCTTGACTTTGTCAGCTTATGAGGCACGGTCGGAAGCCTGTTGCAAGTACGGGTAGACCGCATCGGGTTTACCGGACACCCTGTATACATACCTGAACATCGCTCTCTACGTGCTTCACTTAATGGCCATAACGGAATACCATGGCCCTGTCAGCATAACGCCGAGTTGTGAGCATTTCGTGGTATATCTGAGGCTCTAGTGTAAGTTTTATCAACACAATACGTTTTCGAACGCGTTTTCGTTTAAGGTGGTTCGATTGCCATACAAAGCGTTATTTGACATTCGCAGGCTAACGGCGTGATATTTTAAGAAACTTATGTAACAAACTTTCATCAATTGGCTTCCCATTTGCGCCAAATTCCCCCTTTCCTAGAATAAACTTGTATAAACTAGATTAATTTGAGAAATATAGTTTTTTCAAAATATCACGTCCCGAACCAATTTCTCAAATTAATCTAGTTTATACAAGTTTATTTTAGAAAAGGGGGAATTTGGCGCAAATGGGAAGCCAATTTATGAAAGTTTGTTACATAAGTTTCTTAAAATATCACGCCGTTGGCCTGCGAATGTCAAATTACGTTTTGTATGGCAATCGAACCACCTTTATTTCAATTTGTATTGCAACAAGAACAGCGCCTCTGGTGGTAACTATTAGGAACTACGTGTTGCCATACAAATTGAAACTAAACGTAAACGCGTTCGAAAACGTATATGTATCGATAAAACTTATACTAGAGCCTCTGTATGTGGGTTACCTATCTAAATATATCACTAATACGAAACCCTAAAAATGGTTTCCCCACTGCATCGTTTGTCCGAAATTTCATTTGTCATACAAGCCATTTTTTCTCTGAACCGATTTTCAGGATGATTTTTTTTTTTTTTTTTATAAGAAATAAATTTTTCGATCAAAAACAGTATCTGGTGGACCCCAAACTAGGCAAAGCCTGTATCTTGGGGCCCAGGAGTGCAGTTGTTTTTTATTTTATTTTTTGACATATGACTGCTATAACTGAACTTATAAAGAAACATCGAAACAATAAAAGAAAGAACAGTGAATTTAAGTAAAAAAATAATTATAATAATGTTAGACATAAAAGGTAAGATCTAAATGGGGGAATTTTTGTGTATGTGGTGTTTGTGTGTGTAATTACATATTATAAAACAAAACGAACCTAACCTAATGGGTTCTACGCTTTTGGGTTTTCAAGATAATTGGCATTTTGCCGAAATGAAAATTCGGACAAACGTTACAGTTGGGAAATGAAATTTAGTGATTGCGATAGGTTACCGCGATTTTTCTATGTTTTGTCAAGAATAAATGTTTACGTTCTTTCTTTTTTTCGAAGGGGGGTGGCGTAGCCTCTTGAAGAGGGTAGCATATACTTGGAGTGTTAAAAGCTTTTTCTCAAAAATGGCCCGCAAAGTGGACATAACTCGCTACATATTGGAAATTGGAAGGTAAAGTGTATAATAGTTTAAGGCCAGATCAAAATTAAAAAATAAAAAACATTGCAGGCCGCCTGGAATGTTACATATAAATTCCTTTATTTGTCGAGTACCAAACTTTTTAAAAAGTAGAAACTGGCATGGCATATAAAAGACGGCACAGGTCGTATTCAGCCAAATCAAGTCGTATTTTTCTGTTGCAAACGCGACATTTTTGTGAGTGTCATAAAAATATTGCGTTTTTCGGTGGAAAAATACACTTGGGATATTATGACGTTTAATTTTATGTAATTTGCAGTATCCTCAATTTGCATTTAATAATAAAGCTTGATTTCAATTTAGTCTTTTTTATTCCCCCATTTTCGAGAAAAGCACTATATTAGCCTCAGCCGGAATGGCAATTGCCGGCTTCGTATTATAATTAAACGGACTCGCAAACTCGTCCGTTTAAAAAAAATACTCAGCCTGCAATTGCCTCCTTCCCGGCCACGGCAATAATATACTATTGTTTAACTTGCAATGGTCGTATAGGTTATATATTGTCAGTTTCAAATCTTGCAAATATTTCAACCACTTCCTGGTTTTCGATTAAGCTGAAATTTGGTATACTTGCGTGCCTTCGGTGACAATGCAATGATATGGTACCAAAGGTGGTCTGATGATGAATTCGGGAGGTGGCCATAGGAACTCCTAAAATACAGTAGGTACAAGTTAAACCCGTGGTGTTTGGGCTCAACGGAACATCCTCTCGGCAAGTAGTTAAAAAAAATCGCCCAAGTGTGAGTCGGACTCGCACATGAAGGGTTCCGTTATATAAATTGCTTTTTACGATTTATGACGTGTTAAAAAAAAACTACTAACTAGATCTCGTTCAAACCAATTTTCGTTGGAAGTTTGCATGGTAATGTACATCATATATTTTGTTTAGTTTTATCATTCTCTTATTTTAGAAATTAACGGGGGGCGGGGGGGGGGGGGTACACACATTTTACCACTTTGGAAATGTCTCTCGCGCAAACTATTCAGTTTAGAATAAAATGATGTTAGTAACCTCAATATCATTTTTGAAGACCTATCCACAGATATCCCCCCACACGTATGGGTTTGATGAAAAATTTTTTTTGAGTTTTTGTTCTAAGTATGGGGAACCCCAAAATTTATTGTTTTTTTTTTCTATTTTTCTGTGAAAATCTTAATGCGGTTTACAGAATACATCCACTTACCAAGTTTCAACAGTATAGCTCTTATAGTTTCGGAAAAAAGTGGCTGTGACATACATACGGACGGACAGACAGACAGACAGACATGACGAATCTATAAGGGTTCCGTTTTTTGCCATTTGGCTACGGAACCCTAAAAAGTACAGTTGGCGATAAAAGCTTGTTTCAAGTTTTATTTTTGACAAATACTGTTATAGTTAAAAATTATGAAAATATTCGATATATAATTGGTGGTATTCGATACTAGCAAAATGCATGCATCTTGAGCGTTACGATGCAAATGTTCATGATAAGTTTCTATAAATATATTCCTTTGCTATGCCAGTAGAACTTGCAGTTCATAGACAATGAGATGCAACTACTTACGTATTTTTGCATGCAGTCAATGTTCCAACCCTGGCTCCATGTGTCAACTGATTTCCGTGGCACATATTTCACCATTGCTTTCCTTGAAAACGATGAGAGCGGTGTAGCAGAACTCTTCTAAGACAGTTGGTCACGCCTTTGCTTCGTGTCTGATTACTGGCCACATACCTGGACATTACTCTCCTTAACAACGATATGGGCGGTGTAGCAGAACTCTTCTAAAGCAGTTCCGCATCTTGCTTCGTGTCCCGACTTATTTCCGTGGCACATACTTGGACATTACTCTCCTTAACAACGATATGAGCGATGTAGCAGAACTTTTCTAAAGTAGATCCACACCTTGCTTCGTGTTTCAACTAATTTCCGTGGCACGTAGGTACCTGGACACTGCTCTCTACTAGTTTTTCCATGGGTTGCTTGTCCACGTCTGGACTGATTCCCATCGACATACCTGAACATTGCTCTCCTTCCTCTACAACAATATGCGCGTTGTAGCAGTATTCTACTAGTGGTTCCATGGCTTGCTCATCCACGTCTCGACTGATTTCCGTGGCACATACCTGAACATTGCTCTCCTCGACCACAATATGCGCGGTGTAGCAGAACTCCACCAGTTGTTCCATGGCTTGCTCGTCCACGTCTCGAATTGTGACTTCCGTGGCACGAGACTCGGCGAGCTCGCCTGTGAACATCGCGCGGAAATACGGGCTGCATGCTGACAGGATCACTCTGTTGACGATATGGACGGTTAGAATGTTGTTCATGTCAATTGATCTATTGGTAATTTTAGAAGAAAGTCTTATATTGCAGTGTATCAGTGGTTTTAAACCTATCTCATGACATAGACCCCTATAGGAAAATATTGAGCGATCTTCTGCCCCTGAAGTTTCAAGGGAGGATTACATGGGCAGAGACGCAATTGGGTATTTGACAGCAGTGAAAATAAATTGTGTTTTCATTAGCAACGGATAAACATTACGAAAATACTCGGAAAGAAAAGTCGCCATCACATACATCGGAGCTAACAAGCAGCTCACAAACATCGGAACACACCTCTATTATCAAGGAATTAGGGTGCATGTGCCAATATTTTTGAACACATATAGTGTATCTATGTATGTGATGGCGACTGTACCTTGCACGGCACCTTGCTTGATAGTATCTTGCACTTATTTTTGATATTTTAAGTTTTTTAAACTAATAAAAATTTACAAAAAGAACGTTTGTTTGACTGTGACGTCAAAAGCAAGTAACCCCTACAAATTCCATACTAACAGAGCGATTTTGACGTTTCATAAAAATAATCTGATATGATATTTGTAAAATTCCGTACCTTGTCTTGCTCTATCTTTAAGCCGCGTAATTGTTAATCTGCAATGGTTGGTTTCCACGGGACAGGCCCAGCCTAGTGTGGAACCTTAGCCACTATGTTGTTTTTGAAATTCTCTCTCGGAAATAAATATATTTTCATTTTTTTCATTTTCATATTTGGTAAATTTTAGTAACTATAGGCTGTAATCTGGTTTCCTACGGGACAGGCCTTGCCTAGTGTAGGAACCAGGCAAACATTTGTGAATGGCACACACCAATCTTGAAGATTCTGTATGTATAATTGAACTAGAATGTCTTTATAATATTAGTCAAATACCGTATTGTGAGGTGGGTACACACCTGTGCGCGAACAGCTTGCGGTTGGCCACGTTGAGCACGACGTCGCACAGCTCGCGATGGCGCCGCAGCGCGGACAGCTCGCCGAGCACGGCGCGCGGATGCTTCTCCGACGTGTGCGACAGCCGCGCGCCGCCGCCCGGCGACCCGCCCTCGCCCATCCTGCAGACGATCTTACATATATTATCATTTTCTTTATAGCGGTGTGAAACTAGACGTAAATTTCCACGCACGGCGACTCCGTCTCGGCCATCCTGCGCACAACACGCCCTTACTGATATTATATTAAAACGAATACCGTAACATTTAAAAGCCGCCGCACATTGAGCCACAAGCTGCGGACAAGTTATTTCGTACATTTTGTTTATTTATTAATTTAAATACACACAACAATCCTTACAGGCTACGATCCTAATTCGAAAGAGAGAATTTTTCAAACATGTTGGCTTGATAATATGTTTGATTACAAGTACATAGCAGCAGTTATACTACATTACCGTAATATAAAAGGCCCCTTGTGAATTCGTTCAGCGAGCAAGAGACATTTTGTATAGCATCGGCGTACACCGGGCGTTTAACGGCCGCGTCCGAGCCGCAAAGTGCTCGATTGGCTCGCGGTCGCTAATAGTGTCAGCGAGTGGCGGCTTAATGTGCGGCAAAGCGGTCAGGTTTAGTGGCAGCCACTAGTGCTTGTAATCCGAGTCACGTAACTTACGATTACCGACGGATTTGACGCTACCTTGAAAATAATAAATAAATAAATATTTTGCGGACAATCTTAAACAAATCAACCTAGTCCCAAACTAAGCAAAGCTTGTACTATGGGTACTAGGCGAATATATAGATACTTATATAGAAAAATAAATACTTAAATAGATAGAAAACATCCATGACTCAGGATCAAATATTCGTGCTCATCACACAAATAAATGCCCTTACCGAGATTCGAACCCAGGACTTCTTGCTTCGTAGGCAGGTTCACTACCAACTAGGCTAAAGCGGTCGTCAGGAATAGGAAACTTTGCAATAAAATCCAAAACAAATATACGAATCGTTATACACAACAATACAGTTAAGTTTATAAATATATGTATGTTCTCAAAGGTTTAAAAATATCTGAGCAACCTTATGACCTTAACCATTTTGTCTTTGCGCATTTTTCGAACTTGACTGTACTAAAATGGGATTTTTTTAGACATGAGTCAGTATGAGTATAAAATAATAAATCACGACAGTGACAACAGTATCAGACTTAAACAATAATGACTTGAGCACCTTTAATGTTCTTCCAAGACAAAATCACATAAAACATTAACATGTACTAGTTTACAATAGAGGCTAATTAACCTTTAAATTACTATACATATATTCATCAACATTTAAATCAGAAAGTACCCTTGAGCATTATGTAAAGTGGTGTCGAAAAATGTTTCTCAACGCGGCAATTATGATCCAGGTAGTGAAATGACCACAATTTGCCCAATTGCGGTTACATCATATGTGTTACAAATGTTACGGTGGGTGATATTACTGTCAAGATTGTATTTTTAGGTAAACATTTTTGTTGCTTTTCAGATGGCAGTCGCTTTCGTAAAACTAGTACCTACGTCAAATTGTCCAGGGCATGCAGGCATCGAGGGAAATGAAAAGGCTGATGAGCTTGCACGAGCGGGGGCGAAGGGAACACACTGCGGACCAGAGCCGTTCTGTGGTATCCCTAAAAGTCTAACCAAGCTCACTCTAAAAGCCTATTGTTTCTACAAGACCATTCAAGCCTGGAGAGCTAACCCAGGACTGAAACATTCCAAGGCACTTATTAGAGCCTTTAGCAAAAAGGCGTCTTCTGACGCCTTGGCGCTAAGTAGGAACCGTCTACGCATGCTGGTCAGGGTGCTTACTGGGCACTGCCGCCTAAATAAGCACATGCAAACGATAGGACTGTGTGACACAAGGCAGTGAAGATTCTGCTTTGAAGCAGAGGAGACGCCTACACACATCCTAACTGATTGCCCTTGCCTCATGCGCAGTCGTAACTCCTTCCTGGGCAAACACATCATGTGCCCGGAGGAGATCAAATTTCTTGAGTTCAACAAAATCCTGCAATTCTTCGAGTTTGCAGGACTTGACCAAGAATTGTAGTAAGTGGCGATCACAATAGATCAGCGATGGTCGCAGTGATATAAGGGCTTTGACAGCCCGAAAGCCACTACCAGAATAATAATAAATACGTCAAATTGTACAACCATGAAAATGCTAGACGGACGACAATTGTTCTTTAAAAATAAAAACACGCACACGGCCCGCCCGATGCCAAGCAAACATCATTATCAATGGAGTATCAGCCGAAAGACGTCCACTGCTTGACGACCGCTTTAGCCTAGTTGGTAGTGACGCTGCCTATGAAGCAATGCTGCCTACGAAGGGTTCGAATCCTGATAAGGGCATTTATATGTGTGATGAGCACAAATATTTATTCCTGAGTCATGGATGTTTCCTATTATCATCGTCTAGTACCTATAGTACAAGCTTTGATTAGTTTGAGACTGACTATGCACCCTAATCCCCTGGTAACGCAACTCCTACAGCCTGTTCTTACTCAGATGCGACTAAAGAGAAAGAATGTTTTGTGAAAGGACAGTAGAGGCACTGGCCACTACGCCTACAAGTCACTAAATCACTTGTTGTCAACAAATCAGCTTATAGTCTCGCGACTGATCGCCGATTAACCACGAAAAAAAAAAAAAAAAAAAGTTTGAGACAAGGTCAATTTGTGTAAGATTGTCAGCAAATATTTATTATTTATTTACCCCCCCTTTCATTTTAAAGGGCTATGCCCCCCCCCCCCCCCCAAAGAGTGCCAAAGTGACCGGTCCAGCGCCACCCGCATCCAGCGGACCCCGGCGTTGCATACCCTTTATTGATTAGAGCATTTGTGTTGACAGCTAGAAAAAAACAGTAAGGCCTCACACTCCATAAGTGCATCCAGGAGCTGTGGTTATTTTTGTTCTCTTGTCAACAGCGGGGCTAGCACAACTGACACAACAAGCGCGACGCGAGTCGAGATAATCCACCCGCCTCTTTCTAATTTGCACAATACGAGTGAGACAGGAGTCGCCGAGTCGCGCGCGACACGACTTAGCAGCAAGTTGTGCTAGACGTACAGGATATACTAATAATCCTACCAACCACCCTAAATTGGAATGGATTTGAATGGACACACAGGTAGTTTGCAAGTTTTAACCACTGAAATCATAACGGGCATGAAATCAGGAATAGAAGTTAATTGGAGTTCAGAATCTTGGGAAAAAGCTGGTCTTTTCATCGACATAGGGTTTTATTTCGTTATCGGCATTATAATTAGCTACCAGTACATATTATGCATATATTCAATCAATGCATCAACTTTGATATGAAGCATAAGTTTCTTAACTAACTTTTCAAGTTCTGTGACCATTGCACCTAAAAATGCAATCCCGGAAGTGAACACAACATTTCGTAATCAGATGTAGATCAAGACAATGCAGTTTCAAAGATGTTTCAGACATAATATATTCAGATATGAAAAACATTCACACATCTTTTTATTTATCTTATTGACCTTAATTTACCAATTACCTTAATTATTCATACCTAATGAGAATGTAAAACACACTCAATAAACTAATAGTTTTTTTTTTCAGTTAGGTGTATTCGGGTAACTCCGAAAATCGGATAATTCCGATAATTTCTACCAATCCAATACATTTTTTTTCGGAGGGTAACTCCGTATAATAAAGGAATATGTAAATAGTGTCAGAACTGTATAAGACTTACTTTTGTAGATCATTCGGAATAACCCGATTTTCGTAATTACCCGAATGCACCTTAATACAATGAGTTGTTTGTAGATAACAATTTTATAAGTCTAGCTCTGAAGTCAATTGTCATCTCCAACCAGTTGTTAGCATTTTACAAAATCAGGTCATGTTTTATTCACAAAAACATTAGTTGGATTTAGGTGACCTATTTAACACCTACACTCAAAATCATTAGACAGTTCAGACTAAATATATTATGTTGGATGAGAGTTACATCAAGCTGGATTTCTGAATACAATTCTGAATATAATGAAACCAGTTCAAGGCAATTTATTACTAATCCAGTTATGATACAGATAGCATGATTTCAACACATCCTACATGGCTCTGTTATTGTTAAAGTTAAACAATTGTGTGTGAATTTCCGTTCAAACATATGTATACGAGAATTATGTACAATAAGGGTAATCGGTACCTGTCATTTGTTTTATGTAGCCAAGGTTCACTCACCTCTTGTGCCCTCGCGAGCTACCCAGCTGCAGGCGCAGCGGGGGCGAAGCCCAACCCCACACGGAGTCAATCTGGAACACACAAAACCCGCTCCAGAACACCTATTTACAAACCAAACCAGTTGTGCAGTGCTATTATGCAAATGTCAGGGTGCCCTCGCCCTGGCCCGTACCTTTAACGATTGTCTTCACTGGGGCACGAAACACCACTCCAGGGAGCGCCAGACGACAACGGAGCGCCCCGTGGATGGAAACTCTTATACAGTTATGGGCACATCGATTTTATAATCACAGATGTTTTTATGTTTACTATTGATAAAAAATGATAGGCATCGTAATTTTGTCCACTGTCCACTAGTAATTTTTTAAAAGTGCGTTCTGAATATAAGGTACGGTTTATTTTTTCAATCATCGATATCGTCTCCTGGTTTTATTATTGAAGAGTATTAATTGAATACAATCTGTACAATAGATTTATTTAAATTGTAGAGTTTAAACAATAAAAGTGAATGAATTCAAAATGATTATCTACATTAAGTTGAGATGGGTTTCTGAACGTTGCACGTAATCGAAGCTTGCCAGTTCCCTCTCCCATTAATGTTCTAGCCACGTTCTCGCATATAAGTAAGTATAATGTTGCATTTAATTAATCCAATATTTTCATTTATAAAACATTGCATAAATTAGAATCTAACCACATCTTACAAGACAAAGGATATAAATCATGGCAATAATTGCAAATGTCAGCTGTCATCAACAGCTGTGTCCTGTCTGTCAACAGTGTCAACTGTCAAGCCAAAAAAACTGGCTTCGTGCGTGTCGTCAACAAAACGTTTTCGCTGTTTTTAGAATATTCCGGCGATTTATTTCGTCAAAATGTCTTTAGCTCTACTTTTAGAGAAATATGACGTGTCCAGTGAAGAGGGCTTAAAGAAAGCGCTCAATGAAATCGATCAGGAAGAAGTGAGTTCCTGCTACAGTTTATCTTCTATCAGTTATTTTGTATTTTTGTGATTATAGCATCAAATACACATCTATGACCTTCACATACGTTTCTAATATATAAAGACCATTTGATTTGATGTAAATAACACCTTAAAATTATAAAATAGTAATAAACTGTGATGCTAAGCAATTCTCTTGATAATCCTTACTATGACCGCACCATTACATTTATAGTTTAAACCGTTTCTTATTTTCCACAGCATTCCATCCCATAAATATAAGAATAGAAGAATAAGAATAATTTATTGAAAAAACCTTATTGCTAATGTTACAATGTGCTTGCGTATTAAAACATAGTACATACATTATTACATGCATCTGAACTAGGATGATCCTGTGTCTTAATAATTATAAACGAATTAATGTAATTTGTGCCCAAGAAAAAAACATTGGTAGTTTTAAAATCTGCAGAACGATTATAAAAAACAATTCCCATGCTGTATTACAGATGGAGGTGGATGAAGCGCTGGCCACAGTGATGTCGAAGGCTTGCGCGCTGGAGGGCCGGCTGCGGACAGCGAGCCACGCATATGCCAAGCTCGGGGAGGTGAAGGCCGACACGCAGGTGGCGGCGGACATGGTGGACAAGACTGCTATGCTGGCTAGGGATGTCAGTGCTAAAGTGCGGCAGCTGGACTTGGCTAGGGTGAGTATTTATTGATTTCCGACAAAAAACAAACAGCATTAAGTACAGTATATTTCTAAGGCTCTGTGGAATAGGTGTGGCCTGTAATAAGAGCAAATATTCAAAAGGACGCTTCCTTAGAGCATTTGCAGTAATTTATGTCCCAAATTTTTTTATTTTTTTTTGGTTTCGGAGATATTTGGTCTAAAATTATGACCTCCAAGTAATGTATCTTGGTACCACGACATCATAGCACAGCAGTCAATGCAGATTTTGAGATAACATCATGTAATGAGACATAATAGTTAATGCATTTTTGTTTTCAAAAGATATTTTCGTGATTTTTTGATATTTTATTTAGTGTTTTAAAAAGAGAAAGTTACTTATAGCACTCCAGAAGCGTAAAACAATACAAGTAAACATATTTTGAAAAATGAAACTTAATTTTTTTTATTTTTTTTTTCAAATAAATCCACGTGGAAATAATTGTTCACAAGCTTAATAATCTACCGTATAAATTATTGCTCTAATTACAGGCCACACCCTGTATCAATTATTACAATTATTAAAGTAGTACATGACAGCTGTCATATAATCCTAGGAGACAAATTGTAAACTATTTATGTACACAATCATTTTATGATGATATTATATATTCCACTGCTATCACAAGACGGCGCGCGAGCTCTCTCGATTTTTCTTGCTCTACATCTCTCTTTCTAAGTATTCAAATAAGAGAGAGACGGATAGTGAGAATCGAGAGATCTCGCGCGCCGTCTTGTGATAGCCGTGGTGGGAACATGCCTCTTCTCTTTGGATGTTCATTTAATGGATAGATGGAATGGATTTTATTGGATGTGACCAAAGTATCCAATGCACACTGAGCCAGCAAGGTTAATACAACTTGTTTCCCATCATCCTAAAGCTAAATTCTTGTCCTTATAAAATTTATCGCACACCCACGCATACATACACGCACACACACACACTTACACACTCACACACAAACACTTACACACTCGCACACAAACACACACACACAGAGAGACACACACTCCCTCACACATACTATTTTCTAGTCTAGTATAAAATTAAATAAAAAAACCTGTTAAAACCTTTTGTGTTGGCATAATAACTATTATAATCTATGGAAGAGCGGAGCTACCCAATACAGGCATTGTTTGCTTACCGGGCGGCTCCATCCCTATCATAAATTTAGTCTATAATTTAAGAAAATAAAGAATTTTGTATTTGTATTTTGTAATATTACTTATTAATTCTCAATGACAAACGGAATTACCCATGATTTCCGTGACATTTTTGTCAGATGTACCCACAGTCAGCAGCAGTATACAATGATCTAAATGATTTGCACAAGCTTTAGTCTCTTCAGGGTCATATGGACATCATTTTGAGCACTTTGTTCATGCAGCTGTTGCTGCTGATTGTTCAAAATCAATAATTTTAGTTCACTTGCAGATCTTCCTGGTGACTGAGCTTGAATATCCAACTTTCAGTAGTTTTGAACCCCCAACGCACAAAGTTGGTTGTTATAAGTTTGACGTGTATGTGTGTCTGTGAATCTGTGTATGTCTGTGGCATCGTAGCTCCTAAACGAATGGACCGATTTTAATGCGGTTTTTTGTCAAAAAGCTGACGTGATCGAGATGGTTCTTAGCTATGTTTCAACAAAATCGGTTCAGCCGGTTTTGAGATATTGAACTTTGAAAATTAAAATGTCAGGGTTTTTTTGTATAACTGTGTGTACGGGCTTTGTTCATATATATATATAATTATTTCAATAATGCGGAAAGTGTTTAAATCTTTGACGTTGCCTATCATCATTTGCTCTCCATTATCCCAGTTATTTGCGGATGGTGAAGCATGTATTTTTCTTCAAATTCAAAATCTTTATTGTTGGTTATATGTTAGTAATACAGATGTTATATGATTTACTTCCACACCTGTATGTCAATAACTCACATATATCCTGTTCATATGGTCTCTCACGCAGTCCATGCACCTTCTCCCTTCTCTTACTACCCTCCACATTCATAACTAATTAGAGTATGAAACTGTTTTAGTCCCGAGTGGCTGAGTGCCAGCGGCGCGTGCATGACCTGATCGACCTGCAGCTCTGCAGCGCGGGAGTCGAGGCCGCCATCAAGGCACACGACTACGAAACAGGTCAGTCAGCACACGGTTACGAAACAGGTCAGTCAGCACACGGTTACGAAACAGGTCAGTCAGCACATGGTTACGAAACAGGTCAGTCAGCACACGGTTACGAAACAGGTCAGTCAGCACACGGTTACGAAACAGGTGAGTCAGCACATGGTTACGAAACAGGTCAGTCAGCACACGGTTACGAAACAGGTCAGTCAGCACACGGTTACGAAACAGGTCAGTCAGCACATGGTTACGAAACAGGTCAGTCAGCACACGGTTACGAAACAGGTCAGTCAGCACACGGTTACGAAACAGGTCAGTCAGCACATGGTTACGAAACAGGTCAGTCAGCACACGGTTACGAAACAGGTCAGTCAGCACACGGTTACGAAACAGGTCAGTCAGCACACGATTACGAAACAGGTCAGTCAGCACATGGTTACGAAACAGGTCAGTCAGCACATGGTTACGAAACAGGTCAGTCAGCACACGGTTACGAAACAGGTCAGTCAGCACACGGTTACGAAACAGGTCAGTCAGCACATGGTTACGAAACAGGTCAGTCAGAACACGGTTACGAAACAGGTCAGTCAGCACACGGTTACGAAACAGGTCAGTCAGCACATGGTTACGAAACAGGTCAGTCAGCACACGGTTACGAAACAGGTCAGTCAGCACACGGTTACGAAACAGGTCAGTCAGCACATGGTTACGAAACAGGTCAGTCAGCACACGGTTACGAAACAGGTCAGTCAGCACACGGTTACGAAACAGGTCAGTCAGCACATGGTTACGAAACAGGTCAGTCAGCACACGGTTACGAAACAGGTCAGTCAGCACACGGTTACGAAACAGGTCAGTCAGCACATGGTTACGAAACAGGTCAGTCAGCACACGGTTACGAAACAGGTCAGTCAGCACACGGTTACGAAACAGGTCAGTCAGCACATGGTTACGAAACAGGTCAGTCAGCACATGGTTACGAAACAGGTCAGTCAGCACACGGTTACGAAACAGGTCAGTCAGCACACGGTTACGAAACAGGTCAGTCAGCACATGGTTACGAAACAGGTCAGTCAGAACACGGTTACGAAACAGGTCAGTCAGCACACGGTTACGAAACAGGTCAGTCAGCACATGGTTACGAAACAGGTCAGTCAGCACACGGTTACGAAACAGGTCAGTCAGCACACGGTTACGAAACAGGTGAGTCAGCACATGGTTACGAAACAGGTCAGTCGCACACGGTTACGAAACAGGTCAGTCAGCACACGGTTACGAAACAGGTCAGTCAGCACATGGTTACGAAACAGGTCAGTCAGCACACGGTTACGAAACAGTCACTAATAAGCACAATGTTACGAATCGTCGTCATTCTCAGCCTGTAAACGCCCATTGCATAAGCCTCTCTTGGAATACACCGCTCATCTCAATCCTGTGTCAGTTCAGTTCAGTCATCTCAGTCATAATTTGAGTAATTTGAATACTTTCATAATCTGGTAGAAGCATATTTGCGGTGATTAAATCTTCAAGAATGAGCTGGATTGCTTCGAAAGTGATGGGCTGCGAGGGATTAAAAGAGGATGAAATGCTTCGGCTCGATTTAGGTTTCTTTTTGTAACTAGCTAGTGGAAGTAGCAGTAGCTGGTTTATCACCAAGTCGTTATTTGTGCTCCATTTCTGTTAACGAAGACCTAGTTTATCGATGTATCTATTATGTGTGGCAGGCGCGGCGCACGTGGCGCGCTTCCTCAGCATGGACCCGGGCTCGGTGGCGGCGGCGCGCGCGCGCACCGCGCACGACCCGCGCGCCGCCATGGCCGCCGCCGCTGACACGCTGCGGGACCAGCTCGTGCGCAAGTTAGTTATATTACACTGCAGGAAACCGGGTTAGTTTAATGCAGTCGGCTTCAGCGGCAGTCTCGTGACCGGACCAGCTAACACGATAGGTTTTAGAGCGCCCGCACATTATAGCCACTCGTGGCCGCCAGTAGACGCGACCACTGTGTCGCACATTACAGCCACTCGTGGCCGCCAGTAGACGCGACCACTGTGTCGCTCATTACAGCCACTCGTGGCCGCCAGTAGACGCGACCACTGTGTCGCACATTACAGCCACTCGTGGCCGCCAGTAGATGCGACCACTGTGTCGCACATTACAGCCACTCGTGACCGCCAGTAGACGCGACCACTGTGTCGCCCATTACAGCCACTCGTGACCGCCAGTAGACGCGACCACTGTGTCGCACATTACGGCCACTCGTGACCGCCAGTAGACGCGACCACTGTGTCGCACATTACAGCCACTCGTGGCCGCCAGTAGACGCGACCACTGTGTCGCACATTACAGCCACTCGTGGCCGCCAGTAGACGCGACCACTGTGTCGCACATTACAGCCACTCGTGGCCGCCAGTAGACGCGACCACTGTGTCGCACATTTCAGCCACTCGTGACCGCCAGTAGACGCGACCACTGTGTCGCACATTACATCCACTCGTGGCCGCCACCGTGTTTTCATATATTTGACTCGCATCCTAGACAGCTAAAGGGTCAAATATACGAAAACACAGCTTCCCACATCTCTGGTGGATGTCCTTAACCAGTGTAACGTGTCCAGGTTCGAGGAAGCGGCTCGCAAGGATGACGAGCCGGCAGTGGAGCGGCTCTTCAAGCTGTTCCCGCAGATCGGGCGCGCCGACGAGGGCGTGGACTTGCTCGCCAAGTATCTCGCCAACAAGGTATGTAGTCGACTGGATTGGAACACAGGGATGACCGTTGCTGTGCCGCTCACCGCTCTTATTGTTCTTGCGCTCCTGGTACTTTAATCGCAATTATTGGTTCATTGTTATATCATGCTTATGGACCTCATCATATCAGCCGAACGACGTCCACTGCTGGACATAGGCCTCCCCCAAAGAGTGCCAAAGTGACCGGTCCTGCGCCACCCGCATACAGCGGACTCCCACTTACGGACCTATTCGTAACTAAAGATAGATTTTTAGACTCCTTGCATATTAGAGAAGTTACGAGGCTGGCAATAACCTCGTAATCGTATCAGGCCAGTTCCTTCACACATTTTGTATAGCATCGGCGCACACCAAGCGCCTTACTACTAGTAGCCGCGTTTAGTGGCCGTAACTTGCGGCTACTTTTAGATTCACACTTGACCAGTTTTTTTAACATCGCCAGACGGAGGCAGCGGTCCGGCGCGCCTGTGTGGTCCCGGACCCCACATCGGAGGCGGCGGTGTTTGCGGACGCCTTCACGCGCCTACTGGAGGCCGGAGGGGGCGGCGTGGAGCGCGCGCGCCTGCTCGCCGCGCCTGCCGCGCCCGCGCGCCTGCCGCGCGCGCTCCGGCTCATACAGCCCAAGGTCAGTACCTTTACAAGACCCATCATCATCAATTACTGGAGGCCGGAGGGGGCGGCGTGGAGCGCGCGCGCCTGCTCGCCGCGCCTGCCGCGCCCGCGCGCCTGCCGCGCGCGCTCCGGCTCATACAGCCCAAGGTCAGTACCTTTACAAGACCCATCATCATCAATTACTGGAGGCCGGAGGGGGCGGCGTGGAGCGCGCGCGCCTGCTCGCCGCGCCTGCCGCGCCCGCGCGCCTGCCGCGCGCGCTCCGGCTCATACAGCCCAAGGTCAGTACCTTTACAAGACCCATCATCATCAATTACTGGAGGCCGGAGGGGGCGGCGTGGAGCGCGCGCGCCTGCTCGCCGCGCCTGCCGCGCCCGCGCGCCTGCCGCGCGCGCTCCGGCTCATACAGCCCAAGGTCAGTACCTTTACAAGACCCATCATCATCAATTACTGGAGGCCGGAGGGGGCGGCGTGGAGCGCGCGCGCCTGCTCGCCGCGCCTGCCGCGCCCGCGCGCCTGCCGCGCGCGCTCCGGCTCATACAGCCCAAGGTCAGTACCTTTACAAGACCCATCATCATCAATTACTGGAGGCCGGAGGGGGCGGCGTGGAGCGCGCGCGCCTGCTCGCCGCGCCTGCCGCGCCCGCGCGCCTGCCGCGCGCGCTCCGGCTCATACAGCCCAAGGTCAGTACCTTTACAAGACCCATCATCATCAATTACTGGAGGCCGGAGGGGGCGGCGTGGAGCGCGCGCGCCTGCTCGCCGCGCCTGCCGCGCCCGCGCGCCTGCCGCGCGCGCTCCGGCTCATACAGCCCAAGGTCAGTACCTTTACAAGACCCATCATCATCAATTACTGGAGGCCGGAGGGGGCGGCGTGGAGCGCGCGCGCCTGCTCGCCGCGCCTGCCGCGCCCGCGCGCCTGCCGCGCGCGCTCCGGCTCATACAGCCCAAGGTCAGTACCTTTACAAGACCCATCATCATCAATTACTGGAGGCCGGAGGGGGCGGCGTGGAGCGCGCGCGCCTGCTCGCCGCGCCTGCCGCGCCCGCGCGCCTGCCGCGCGCGCTCCGGCTCATACAGCCCAAGGTCAGTACCTTTACAAGACCCATCATCATCAATTACTGGAGGCCGGAGGGGGCGGCGTGGAGCGCGCGCGCCTGCTCGCCGCGCCTGCCGCGCCCGCGCGCCTGCCGCGCGCGCTCCGGCTCATACAGCCCAAGGTCAGTACCTTTACAAGACCCATCATCATCAATTACTGGAGGCCGGAGGGGGCGGCGTGGAGCGCGCGCGCCTGCTCGCCGCGCCTGCCGCGCCCGCGCGCCTGCCGCGCGCGCTCCGGCTCATACAGCCCAAGGTCAGTACCTTTACAAGACCCATCATCATCAATTACTGGAGGCCGGAGGGGGCGGCGTGGAGCGCGCGCGCCTGCTCGCCGCGCCTGCCGCGCCCGCGCGCCTGCCGCGCGCGCTCCGGCTCATACAGCCCAAGGTCAGTACCTTTACAAGACCCATCATCATCAATTACTGGAGGCCGGAGGGGGCGGCGTGGAGCGCGCGCGCCTGCTCGCCGCGCCTGCCGCGCCCGCGCGCCTGCCGCGCGCGCTCCGGCTCATACAGCCCAAGGTCAGTACCTTTACAAGACCCATCATCATCAATTACTGGAGGCCGGAGGGGGCGGCGTGGAGCGCGCGCGCCTGCTCGCCGCGCCTGCCGCGCCCGCGCGCCTGCCGCGCGCGCTCCGGCTCATACAGCCCAAGGTCAGTACCTTTACAAGACCCATCATCATCAATTACTGGAGGCCGGAGGGGGCGGCGTGGAGCGCGCGCGCCTGCTCGCCGCGCCTGCCGCGCCCGCGCGCCTGCCGCGCGCGCTCCGGCTCATACAGCCCAAGGTCAGTACCTTTACAAGACCCATCATCATCAATTACTGGAGGCCGGAGGGGGCGGCGTGGAGCGCGCGCGCCTGCTCGCCGCGCCTGCCGCGCCCGCGCGCCTGCCGCGCGCGCTCCGGCTCATACAGCCCAAGGTCAGTACCTTTACAAGACCCATCATCATCAATTACTGGAGGCCGGAGGGGGCGGCGTGGAGCGCGCGCGCCTGCTCGCCGCGCCTGCCGCGCCCGCGCGCCTGCCGCGCGCGCTCCGGCTCATACAGCCCAAGGTCAGTACCTTTACAAGACCCATCATCATCAATTACTGGAGGCCGGAGGGGGCGGCGTGGAGCGCGCGCGCCTTCTCGCCGCGCCTGCCGCGCCCGCGCGCCTGCCGCGCGCGCTCCGGCTCATACAGCCCAAGGTCAGTACCTTTACAAGACCCATCATCATCAATTACTGGAGGCCGGAGGGGGCGGCGTGGAGCGCGCGCGCCTGCTCGCCGCGCCTGCCGCGCCCGCGCGCCTGCCGCGCGCGCTCCGGCTCATACAGCCCAAGGTCAGTACCTTTACAAGACCCATCATCATCAATTACTGGAGGCCGGAGGGGGCGGCGTGGAGCGCGCGCGCCTGCTCGCCGCGCCTGCCGCGCCCGCGCGCCTGCCGCGCGCGCTCCGGCTCATACAGCCCAAGGTCAGTACCTTTACAAGACCCATCATCATCAATTACTGGAGGCCGGAGGGGGCGGCGTGGAGCGCGCGCGCCTGCTCGCCGCGCCTGCCGCGCCCGCGCGCCTGCCGCGCGCGCTCCGGCTCATACAGCCCAAGGTCAGTACCTTTACAAGACCCATCATCATCAATTACTGGAGGCCGGAGGGGGCGGCGTGGAGCGCGCGCGCCTGCTCGCCGCGCCTGCCGCGCCCGCGCGCCTGCCGCGCGCGCTCCGGCTCATACAGCCCAAGGTCAGTACCTTTACAAGACCCATCATCATCAATTACTGGAGGCCGGAGGGGGCGGCGTGGAGCGCGCGCGCCTGCTCGCCGCGCCTGCCGCGCCCGCGCGCCTGCCGCGCGCGCTCCGGCTCATACAGCCCAAGGTCAGTACCTTTACAAGACCCATCATCATCAATTACTGGAGGCCGGAGGGGGCGGCGTGGAGCGCGCGCGCCTGCTCGCCGCGCCTGCCGCGCCCGCGCGCCTGCCGCGCGCGCTCCGGCTCATACAGCCCAAGGTCAGTACCTTTACAAGACCCATCATCATCAATTACTGGAGGCCGGAGGGGGCGGCGTGGAGCGCGCGCGCCTGCTCGCCGCGCCTGCCGCGCCCGCGCGCCTGCCGCGCGCGCTCCGGCTCATACAGCCCAAGGTCAGTACCTTTACAAGACCCATCATCATCAATTACTGGAGGCCGGAGGGGGCGGCGTGGAGCGCGCGCGCCTTCTCGCCGCGCCTGCCGCGCCCGCGCGCCTGCCGCGCGCGCTCCGGCTCATACAGCCCAAGGTCAGTACCTTTACAAGACCCATCATCATCAATTACTGGAGGCCGGAGGGGGCGGCGTGGAGCGCGCGCGCCTGCTCGCCGCGCCTGCCGCGCCCGCGCGCCTGCCGCGCGCGCTCCGGCTCATACAGCCCAAGGTCAGTACCTTTACAAGACCCATCATCATCAATTACTGGAGGCCGGAGGGGGCGGCGTGGAGCGCGCGCGCCTGCTCGCCGCGCCTGCCGCGCCCGCGCGCCTGCCGCGCGCGCTCCGGCTCATACAGCCCAAGGTCAGTACCTTTACAAGACCCATCATCATCAATTACTGGAGGCCGGAGGGGGCGGCGTGGAGCGCGCGCGCCTGCTCGCCGCGCCTGCCGCGCCCGCGCGCCTGCCGCGCGCGCTCCGGCTCATACAGCCCAAGGTCAGTACCTTTACAAGACCCATCATCATCAATTACTGGAGGCCGGAGGGGGCGGCGTGGAGCGCGCGCGCCTGCTCGCCGCGCCTGCCGCGCCCGCGCGCCTGCCGCGCGCGCTCCGGCTCATACAGCCCAAGGTCAGTACCTTTACAAGACCCATCATCATCAATTACTGGAGGCCGGAGGGGGCGGCGTGGAGCGCGCGCGCCTGCTCGCCGCGCCTGCCGCGCCCGCGCGCCTGCCGCGCGCGCTCCGGCTCATACAGCCCAAGGTCAGTACCTTTACAAGACCCATCATCATCAATTACTGGAGGCCGGAGGGGGCGGCGTGGAGCGCGCGCGCCTGCTCGCCGCGCCTGCCGCGCCCGCGCGCCTGCCGCGCGCGCTCCGGCTCATACAGCCCAAGGTCAGTACCTTTACAAGACCCATCATCATCAATTACTGGAGGCCGGAGGGGGCGGCGTGGAGCGCGCGCGCCTGCTCGCCGCGCCTGCCGCGCCCGCGCGCCTGCCGCGCGCGCTCCGGCTCATACAGCCCAAGGTCAGTACCTTTACAAGACCCATCATCATCAATTACTGGAGGCCGGAGGGGGCGGCGTGGAGCGCGCGCGCCTGCTCGCCGCGCCTGCCGCGCCCGCGCGCCTGCCGCGCGCGCTCCGGCTCATACAGCCCAAGGTCAGTACCTTTACAAGACCCATCATCATCAATTACTGGAGGCCGGAGGGGGCGGCGTGGAGCGCGCGCGCCTGCTCGCCGCGCCTGCCGCGCCCGCGCGCCTGCCGCGCGCGCTCCGGCTCATACAGCCCAAGGTCAGTACCTTTACAAGACCCATCATCATCAATTACTGGAGGCCGGAGGGGGCGGCGTGGAGCGCGCGCGCCTGCTCGCCGCGCCTGCCGCGCCCGCGCGCCTGCCGCGCGCGCTCCGGCTCATACAGCCCAAGGTCAGTACCTTTACAAGACCCATCATCATCAATTACTGGAGGCCGGAGGGGGCGGCGTGGAGCGCGCGCGCCTGCTCGCCGCGCCTGCCGCGCCCGCGCGCCTGCCGCGCGCGCTCCGGCTCATACAGCCCAAGGTCAGTACCTTTACAAGACCCATCATCATCAATTACTGGAGGCCGGAGGGGGCGGCGTGGAGCGCGCGCGCCTGCTCGCCGCGCCTGCCGCGCCCGCGCGCCTGCCGCGCGCGCTCCGGCTCATACAGCCCAAGGTCAGTACCTTTACAAGACCCATCATCATCAATTAGCCAAAGAACGTCCACTGCTGGACATAGGCCTCCCCCAATGAATGCCACAATGCCCGGTCCAGCGCCACCCTCATTCAGCGAACTCTCGCAATCTTTCCTAAGTCATCAATCCTCTACTTCCCGATACATGTTGTTTTCCACAAACACATTTTCATTACATAACAATTGTTAATGCAAAAATAGATATTAATTATGAATGGTCCGGGCATGTCCTCAGATCTGCTCGGGCGGGCGGCGAGTGTACCACGAGCTGGTGGCGGCGCGCTTGTCCGGCGCGCGGCGCTCCGCGCTGCACGCCGAGCCCGTGCTCGCCGAGCTTGCGCTCGCGCACTCCACCGTGCAGCTGTACTTCACGTTTGTGAGGCGGCGCGCTGAGGTAAGTTACATCTGTTCAGGTGGCATTCCGATCTGGGCTGGGGGGCGTGGCCTGCGCGCGACCTCGGCAGCGACAATGGGTCGCGGCTGCCGGGCAACGACTGCCGGGCAGCGACTGCCGGGCAGCGACTGCCGGGCAAAGACTGCCGGGCAACGACTGCCGGGCAGCGACTGCCGGGCAGCGACTGCCGGGCAGCGACTGCCGGGCAAAGACTGCCGGGCAACGACTGCCGGGCAGCGACTGCCGGGCAACGACTGCCGGGCAGCGACTGCCGGACAGCGACTGCCGGGCAAAGACTGCCGGGCAACGACTGCCGGGCAGCGACTGCCGGGCAAAGACTGCCGGGCAACGACTGCCGGGCAGCGACTGCCGGGCAACGACTGCCGGGCAGCGACTGCCGGGCAGCGACTGCCGGGCAAAGACTGCCGGGCAGCGACTGCCCAGATCGAAATGCCACCTTTCGAGTGTACCGCGAGCTGGTGGCGTGTTTCTATCTATACGATGTGTCTTCTGCCAAAGATTTATTGACAAATACTTTAGCAGGATGGTGAAAGCTCAGCAGCCACTGGTCTACTTTCTATATCATTGTTAGCTCACAATGTAATCCTCGTGACAGGCGGACGCGTCGACAGTGGACGGAGAAGCCAAGAAGGCGTGTATAGCCGCCACTGAGAAGATCATCGCCGAGTCTGACCTGACGCGGACTGCGCAGGACCTGCTGGGACACTACCTGGCTCTAGAGAGGTATACCTCTCCCTATTGGTGGATCGTATTCTTTGACTGCTCCATACATTGCTGCCACTATTTCCCCTACTACTGCCACAATTCACCCACAAGTAAAAACAATGATTTCGGTTAAAAACCTATTTGATCAAAGTCGCCCTCCGAATCAAAGTATTCCACCGGTATCTGACACGCTCTAACGGCTCTAGGAATAGAGTTGTCATCAGATATTTTTGCGGCCTTTGTTTCATCATATATTTATGCCTGTGACTGTACACCGCTCCGCTACTTCGCACCGTTCTTGTGGATACCCACCCCTAAAAAAAAAATGAAAATGAAAATGAAAATTTATTTGAGAAAAAACATGTATGTCACAAAATGATAACAAGGTTGGGGCTTCCTAGTAGGTAATAAACCTGTGTCAGGAAGTCCCGCTCCTCCATTACATGCTGTTGTTAAGAGTAAGCTAAATCAGATTAAGTTCTTATCATTAGTTTCTTACTTGCTACTTAGATCAGAAAGGCTGCACGTATGTAATACGCCAGCCTGTGTGTGTATGTGTCTGTGTGTGTGTGTACCCCTAGTAACCGGACATGTGTTCTAAGCCAGCGCATACGTGCTTCTCTTATAAATGAGTCAATTTTGAAAGCTTTTCAAATCCTGGGGTTGTGAGGACTTTTCTCAATGTATGATATGTTTCTAGTTATAGTTTTAGTGTGCTTCCTACTCTTGTATTTCGCATACAATACGCAAAGAGCATTTCCTTTTAGCAAATATACATAATCTGTAGCTTCTACTGACTAGGAATGATGATCCATGTTTTGGTCTATAAATAAATGGAATGGGGAACTTGCATGGAACTTCAATTTGGAATAAATTGCACTCAATCGATGCGGATATACGTAGAAATATCATACAAAAGAAAAAAAAAAACGATTGTATTAGTTTTATCTCACGTTAAAATGACGATTTCTTTTTTTCGATAAAATAATATCAGTTACACAGAATATTAAATTAAAAATAATAATTTGTATGACAAGTATAGACTTAAACGCAAATGTTGTGGAGATAATTGCAAATGAATGACTGACTCCATAGTAAACGCGCCGAGAATATGTGTTGTGACGTCATAGCATAAGCCCGCTTAAGGCGACGTGAGCTCCGAAAACTAATTTTTAAAAAATCGTAGCTCTTGTTTGGATTATAATACGGCTGCCCTAAATTTAATTAGCAATCTTGAGGCCTTTCTCGAGGGAAATCAGCTATTCGAATCCTGAGTTTTTGAATTTCGCTCGATAGAAAAAAATCACGAACATAGGTCTAAAATACACTTAAAAAAATTCTAACAAATTATGCACAACAGCTAAACATATTACAATTGGTTCTTAAAATTGGCAATGTCATGTTTAAGGGAAATCAGCTATTACTTTTTTATTTATTAAAACGCACAAAGAAATAAAATTAAAAAACATGATATTCGCGCTTCCAAACACGCACTTCCATCTCGCTCACGCTTATGCTCAGTGAGAGGGAGAGAAGACCACGAACCTACGTCCCCTTAATATAGAGCGTTTTTGGGGGGTGCCGGCGCGTGCAGATTTCAAATGTATATAACATCAGAAAAATAAATCATAAGAAAGTTTTAGTGCTACAGTTATTTTAATGCTGGATTATACTTTTAGTTTTCGTAATAAAATAATAAGATGCAAGTTCCCTAATATACATAAACTGTTGGTTGACAGATTTTTCTTAGAAGAGAGCGTGGGAAAGGCTCTAAAGCTGGCGGCGCCGCAGGTGGGCGCGGCCGGCTCCAGCCTGGTCGACGATGTGTTCTTCATCGCCAGGAAGATCATACGGTGAGGACTTTATTACTTTATTTATTAAGGCGACGTGAGCTCCAAAAATGCATTTTTAAAAAATCGTAGCTCTTGTTTGGATTATAATACGGCTGCTATAAATTTAATTAGCAATCTTGAGGCCTTTTTCGAAGGAAACCAGCTATTCGAATTCTGAGTTTTTGACTTTCGCTCGATAGAAAAAAATCACGAATATAGGTCTAAAATACACTTCAAAAAATCGTAACAAATTATGCACAATAGCTAAACATCATAAAATTAGTTCTAAAAATTGGCAATGTCATGTTTGAGAGAAATCAGCTATTACTTTTTTATTTTTTTAAACCCACAAAAAATTAAAATTAAAAAACATGAAATCAGCGCTTCCAAACACGCACTTCCATCTCGCTCACGCTTATGCTCAGCGAGAGGGAGAGAAGACCACGTCCCCTTAAGGCGAAGACGGTTCACGATCTGACGAAAAGATTGATCTTTGAGCTTCCAGTGTGAAGAAATAGTGAAGAATTCTACTACAGAAAAATTACTGTAGACTGAAAAAGAAACAAAAAAGCGGCCAAGTGCGAGTCGGACTTGCACATGAAGGATTCCGTTAAATAAATTGCTTTTTACGATTTATGACGTATTAAAAAAAAACTACTTACTAGATTTCGTTCAAACCAATTTTCGTTAAAAGTTTGCATGGTAATGTACATGATATATTTTTTTTAGTTTTATCATTCTCTTATTTTAGAAGTTACAGGGGGGGGGACACACATATTACCACTTTGGAAGTGTCTCTCGCGCAAACTATTCAGTTTAGAAAAAAATTATGTTATAAACCTCAATATAATTTTTGAAGACCTATATCCATAGATACTTCACACGTATGGGTTTGATGAAAAAAAAATTGAGTTTCAGTTCTAAGTATGGGGAACCCCAAAATTCATTGTTTTTTTTTCTATTTTTGTGTGAAAATCTTAATGCCGTTTACAAAATACATCTACTTACCAAGTTTCAAGTTTTCAACAGTATAGCTCTTATAGTTTCGGAAAAAAGTGGCTGTGACATACGGACGGACAGACAGACAGACAATATATTTATTTATTTCTGTTTTTAGTATTTTTTTATAGCGGCAACAGAAATACATCATCTGTGAAAATTTCAACTGGAACTATCACGGTATCAAATCAAATCAAAAAATATTTATTTGGTATCAAAAATTTGGTTTTTACAATTGTACGTGGCTGGCCCCTCCAGGTAAGTATCAGTGAGATACAGCCTGGTGAAAGACAGACAGACAGACGGACAGCGGAGTCTTAGTAATAGGGTCCCGTTTTACTCTTTGAGTACGGAACCCTAAAAATGGCTTGGTAACTCTGTAAAAAAAATCTTAAATATCACCATATAAATAAACTTTAATGTTCGAGAACTCGTAATTTTTAAACGACAATCTATGTTTTTTTTTAAATAAAATAATACCTTTTTATTGTTCTAATGTTATAACCGGATAGATTTTTAATAAATTATCCAGTATTCCAAAAATCTATTAATATTTACTTAAAAGTGATGGTGATGTTACACATTTCCGAACACGCACTTCCATCACGCTCACGCTTATGCTCAGTGAGAGGGAGAGAAGATCGTGAACCGGCCTCGCCTTAACAATAATTTTACATCAAGTAGGTATAAGTCTAAATAATGGACATAATGGTCCAGACAAGTGTTTAAAGACAGTGTGCGGTAACAGCCCAAAAAGACCGAGGCATGTGCTAGGGCTAGTTACAAGTTATACGACATAGTTCTTTTTACATCAAGTAGGTATAAGTCTAAATAATGGACATAATGGTCCAGACAAGTGTTTAAAGACAGTGTGCGGTAACAGCCCAAAAAGACCGAGGCATGTGCTAAGGCTAGTTACAAGTTATACGACATAGTTCTTTTTACATCAAGTAGGTATAAGTCTAAATAATGGATATAATGGTCCAGACAAGTGTTTAAAGACAGTGTGCGGTAACAGCCCAAAAAGACCGAGGCATGTGCTAGGGCTAGTTACAAGTTATACGACATAGTTCTTTTTACATCAAGTAGGTATAAGTCTAAATAATGGACATAATGGTCCAGACAAGTGTTTAAAGACAGTGTGCGGTAACAGCCCAAAAAGACCGAGGCATGTGCTAGGGCTAGTTACAAGTTATACGACATAGTTCTTTTTACATCAAGTAGGTATAAGTCTAAATAATGGACATAATGGTCCAGACAAGTGTTTAAAGACAGTGTGCGGTAACAGCCCAAAAAGACCGAGGCATGTGCTAGGGCTAGTTACAAGTTATACGACATAGTTCTTTTTAGGGTTCCGTAGCCAAATGGCAAAAAACGGAACCCTTATAGATTCGTCATGTCTGTCTGTCTGTTCGTCCGTATGTCACAGCCACTTTTTTCCGAAACTATAAGAGCTATACTGTTAAAACTTGGTAAGTAGATGTATTCTATAAACCGCATTAAGATTTTCACACAAAAATATAAAAAAACAATAAATTTTGGGGTTCCCCATACTAAGAACTGAAACTCAAAAATTTTTTTTCATCAAACCCATACGCATGGGGTATCTATGGATAGGTCTTTAAAAATGATATTGAGGTTTCTAACATCATTTTTTTCTAAACTGAATAGTTTGCGCGAGAGACACTTCCAAAGTGGTAAAATGTGTGTCCCCTCCCCCCCCCCCCCCCCCTGTAACTTCTAAAATAAGAGAATGATATATCTAAAAATAATATATGATATACATTACCATGCAAACTTTCAACGAAAATTGGTTTGAACGAGATCTAGTAAGTAGTTTTTTTTTAATACGTCATAAATCGTAAAAAGCAATTTATTTAACGGAACCCTTCATGTGCGAGTCCGACTCGCACTTGGCCGCTTTTTTTGAAGTGGATACTTCTTTGCTCGCGTTCTTGTATAGGGGTACAGTTCAAAATGTATCACGTGACTTCCGGAACAACTTTTTGTAGAGAAGCCTAATCTGATTTCAAATAATTGTTTGTTACATGTTTTAATCCTTCTTTATTTGCCATTAGTTGTTAATCACAAAATGTTATTTAGTTTATGTGGCGGACATGAAAATAATGCTGAAATGACCGCCATTTTCAATGTATCGCGAGTCAAATGAGCTACGTCAGTCAATGTTGCCATATATATACCGATTTATCTGTACTTAATACAGATTTTAAATATATTTATTATTTCGATATATTAGGGTTCCATGGTAAACAATGAAGTATCACTTAAACTTAATTAACGGTTGTATCTCCGACACAACCCGCTTATTTTTTTTTAGATAATGCTTATAAATGGCCAACATGCAAAAAAATTATTACGGACACAAAAAAATTATATTGAAAATACTTTTATTGTTGAACGTCGCGCAAAGTACTAAAATTTTAATATTAAGTTAAAGATAAAAAAACCGGCCAAGTGCGAGTCGGACTCGCACATGAAGGGTTCCGTACCATTATATATAAAAACGGCAAAAAAATCACATTTGTTGTATGGGAGCCTCCTCTGTAGCCTAGTTGGTAGTGACCCTGCCTACGAAGCCGGAGGTCCCGGTTTCGAATCCTGGATTTGTGTGATGAGCACAAATAGTTGTTCCTGGGTCATGGATATTTTTTATGTATTTAACTATTTAAGTATTTATTTATCTATATAACTAAGTATGTTTATCGTCGCCTAGTACCCATAATTCAAGCTTTGCTTAGTTTAGCCGGCAACAGAAATACATCATCTGTGAAAATTTCAACTGTCTAACTATCACGGTTGTTGAGATACAGCCTGGTGACAGACAGACGGACAGACAGACAGACGGACAGACAGACAGACGGACAGACAGACAGACAAACAGACAGACAGACGGACAGCGGAGTCTTATTAATAGAGTCCCGTTTTACTCTTTGAGTACGGAACCCTAAAAATGATTATGCCGTGCGTGTATAGTATAAAATATAATAAATAAATAGGTATATTATGTATGTTATAAGGGGCTTGGAAATGTACAATCACCAGTGTTCGCGATGTTCCGTCCTTGGGTTCATGATCGTTTAAACGAACGTCTCGCGTCATTTACAGGAAGGGGCAGAGATTGATTCGTTGCAAGGAACAACGGAAATATTTCTATTCTCAAAAATAGTATGAAATGTTCCCATAACCTCTGTGAAGATAGTATCCGAAAGTGACTCATCCTGGACAATTTCTAGAAGTGTCCAGGAAAACTCAAAAGTGTCCAGTAAGTAAGTATGAAATCCCATTACATATCATAATATTTAAATATGGAACTATTTTTTTTATCAAAGATAAGCTGAGGAGGTTGTTGGCAGTTAAGGGCCTTTAATAAAAAGGAGGTACCATAGAGGTTGACGTGTCCGAATTGCACTTGTTTTGCACGATGTAAAATGGCGGAAGATTCAGTTCAATCGTGTTTTTTACTATTTTGATACCAATTAGGAATTCGATACTAACTGTAGAAAAAGAAGAATAAAATAAAATATTCACAATAAACATAAAACGAATATGAAATTTATGTATTTATTCTATTGTGGTTGTGGCATAATATTAGTATCTTATGTATAGCCACATGCTAAGGCCGAGTACTTGGATTCTTAATGGACTGAATAATATGGAATGGAATAGTACTCAAGCGTTGCGTGTGCCTGTACAGCCGTTGTAAGCTAGGGTGGGCAATGACAGCAAGGGATCCTACCAGCCTAAGTCCCTACTTCCCTAGCCCTAACTTATCCTGGTACATCCTAAACATCCTGGCGTCTCACGACGACAGCAGGGATGACGATGAAGGTGTTATATAGGGGCTGTATCGGGCGCAGCTCTATTTCATCGAATTGGCCGCTGGTGGTTGTTGAGTTTGTTCTGCGGCGCTCGGGTTTCGGCGGAGCCGACCTGGCGGGGGCGGCGCGCGTCGGAGCAGTCCTCTTGCTGGCTCCACAGGAGCGTATCCGTGACATGACCTGTGGACCATAACAAACTGTTAATATCATTAAAATAAATACTGCTAAAGAAGAGCCGAGACTAATTGCTACAGTGTTGCTTTGTATTTGTTTCCAAATTGTATTGTCTAATTCCTTTTTAAGTAACTTTTCATTATTAATGAGGTGTTTAAATATGTCTCTGGAGCTGTCAAGCACTTCTTCATCTCTTGTTATATCTTCTATTTGTTTTACTGTTTCGTTCGTGTTTAATGAAAAATTTGCTTGTCTCGAATATGTTGATAATACTGATATTGTGTTCGCTCTTCTTGCTGCTAAGATGTTGCTTTTCGTTTTAATTATGCAGTTTTCTGCTATGTGGATGACGGCTGTATTCTGAATCATTGTTTCTTCTCTTTCACCATCGCAAATGATTGACGTTCTTACGGATTTCGTTGTAACAACTAGCCATGTGTTTGGCATGTATAACTGTTTCCACACGGTTGTTGTCACATTTAGTTGTCTCGTATTGCAGTTGACCATCTCAGTTTTCTTAAATAACAGATCGATAACGCAGTTCTTGTTTGTCTGCATGTTTTTGACAGACGTCGGGTAGCATATGTACTCAGTGAGTCTTCTGCGACATGCTTTAAATTCCTCTTGTTCTAGTTCAAAAAAGTTTTCATTGTTGTAATCAATCGCCATTATGTTGTGGTATACTTCTAAACTGTACACTTTTCCTTCCTTATCTTTCTTTGGCACGGGTGTCACATGAATTAACGTGTATTTGGTTATGTCTTGTAATGCGAAATAACCATATACTTTAATATGCGTAGAGTCTTCAGTTACTTTCGTATCTTTGGGTCAGTAAGGCCCACGCGGTGTCGTAATTGGCTTCGCTGATACTCAACTGCTGGATTATCTTTGCGGGTTCTCCTTTTAAATGTGTTTTTAAATATTGCATCTTTTCTGTGCTAGATAAGGTGGTATCATTGTGGATAAGATTTTTAAATAGATCGTGGAACGAATACCAGGACTCGTATTCACCCATGAAGATAGGGATGGTTATTTTTGGCAAATTTACACCTTTCTTGGTTTCAGTGGAACTACGTGGCATGGCAGGCTCGGCAACCTCATAAATTTTTGCTTGTAATTGGTACGAAGTGTCTTCTACATCTTTTTGGCTTGCTTCAAATCCTTCTGTTGTAAAATACTCGTTATCAAACGAGCTTTCTTGTACGCACAGTTTCAAATGCGCCTCTTCTACAATTTCCCATTGTTTCTGGATGGCTTGGAGAGTCGTCTGGAGAAACCAGATCGGCTTATTTTCATTTACGGCTTGCCTGGCTGCGGCTAACTTTTTGACTAGCTGGGATATGCGACACTTCTGCATGCCCAACTTTGGCGAAACTTCCTTACTCCCTGCGGACTTGAATTCCTTGGATCCGCCTTGGTTACTCTTCATCAACTCTTCACATTTATCTAAGTAGGCTGTGGCTTCTTCGTATACGCTCTGGAGGCTACTATAGTAGCTAGTCATGTAGGTGTGGGTAGATAATCTTTCTTCCGCCTTTAACTGGTCGTGGTTCTCCTCAACTTGTATTTTTATCTCGCTCAGCATCGTCCTCTTATCCACGATGTACCTATGCGTCTTCCTGCTTGCGGAATCCTTTTTCATGTTTGTCAACAACGTCTTGAGTCTTCCCCCTAACTCTTCCTGGCTCTTCAAGAGGTCGTTGAGCTTAACAGCGTCCATATTGTCAGTACGTTAGTCAATCCCTAAAAAAAATATTCCTAACCGTGGGAGGACAATGTTAACAAGATCGCGGTTTATAACGATCCTAGTAGTGGAGGGTGATTCTAATACAGTCGATAAACACTGACTGGCTTGTTGTCAATGTCTAACGACTCAACGGACAACCCTATGTTAACATATAACCATCGATATGTTTTCCATAAGGAGATCCGGCTTGAAGGACCATATGTGTAGCCACATGCTAAGGCCGAGTACTTGGATTCTTAATGGACTGAATAATATGGAATGGAATAGTACTCAAGCGTTGCGTGTGCCTGTACAGCCGTTGTAAGCTAGGGTGGGCAATGACAGCAAGGGATCCTACCAGCCTAAGTCCCTACTTCCCTAGCCCTAACTTATCCTGGTACAAGGATATCTGTCACCGGGAGACCTATCAGTGACAGATGGATTCCTACGGGTGAGGAATGAGGTAAGTGGATGGATACTTGTTGCCGATCACTCAGACTCAAGTGACCGATTAAGGCGAAGGGTGTCTGATGCCACAACAAGGGTACATGTAAAATGAGGTGGATGGGATCCTCTACTCTCAGAGTGTTGCCCTGAGCAAGCAGAGGTGTTGGGTGTGGAGGTAGTGAAACACCAACGGACAATTGGTATCTGATTTATTTACAAATGCTCCTACTTTATATACAGTTATTCACCTATGGCACACATACGTAAAACCTAGTAAATTATCTTTGTATTCTATACATGTAAAGTGCAAGTAAGTAAAATATATTTGTGCAGGCTAATGAACTAGTTAAATTTGGAGTGGTCAGCGGCGTCAGCGCGGTCGCGTCCGCGGTGACGAAATCTGTTGACTAAACATCTTAAACACCATAGAGCAATAAAAAAAATGTTGCACTTTAAGGCGCTCTTATTAGACGATATTTAGGTATTTGCGGAGGTGAGGCAGACGGAGCGGGAGACGCGCGTCCCGCGCACCCCGCTAACGGCCTTATTCTGTTGGCATCCGTATTCGGCTCGTTTTTGCGGATCATACGATCAAATGTTTGTCTTCTTGAATAATTGTTTTATTTTTCAAATCTTGGTTGATTTGTGTAAGATTGTCCCCAAATATTTATTGTTTATTTATTTATTTAAATCTATTTTTTTAAAGAAAATAAGGAATAATAGGTAGTTACAGTTCTTAAGTACATCGTAGTATGATGACATCAATTATGGACACTTACTTTCCAAAGATATGTTAGTACAGATTTCTTCATCATCAATCCACCTATCGTTTTCCCAGTTCCTATGTGGGTGCTTCCGTTTTCCAAATACGTAGAACTGATAAAATAATAGTACATCTTCACTTCCTAAGGGTGAACGTCACCAATTATGGATTGTACTAATATATTACAGGTTTTTTAAACCGAAATAAAATCGATTACTTCTAGGTAAAGTTATAGCGCCGGTTAACACCCGCTTAAGAAACCATCAAAAATAATAAACAAATAGCTATGTTCATCTATTTATCTCCTGGCAAATTATATTATTACCATGTATGTCTTTCCCGCTCACGGGACAATGATGTCCCGGACCTTTGGGAGGCATGCGTGGGGCTAGGTACCTACAAAGTACCAACGGAGCCAACACGTAGAGGCCCTTTTGACAATTTAATGAAATGCAAGGAGTATTATTACCATAATTATTACCTTTGTTACATAAGTATGACTGACTGATCAAAAACTGGATAATTAGACCACTGTTAGTCAGAAGAGCATTTTATTATACAGGGTGGTTATTTTAAGACCAGCAATTTCTTCAGTACATGACTATGTCTATTAAAAAATGTAATTTGACCAAACATCATATAAAAATAACAAATTCAATTTGTCTCTTAAATACCTAAAAGTGTTATGTCACTGCGCTCGCGCGGCGCGTGCTGCCTACCATGCTACCTCGACCAGCGGCCACACCGCGATGGACCTTGGTACTCTCAACAAGCCAACAAGATTGGACTTATACTTGGCTCTATACTCCAGGCAAAATACGGTTTCGAAAATCATTAATTTATAATAGCGTTTTTTTGTATATTTCATTTTTAATCGTTATTCTAAGATGCTTTACACAAGAATCCAACAAATTTTTCAACCGGAAGTAATTATATAAATATAAATTAAGCTTTAATTGTCTTTTTTTGTTTGATTTATGTTGAATTTTTTAAAGCAAATGTAAATTTAGGTAAAAGCCTCCTCGATCTCATGCCATTTTTTTCGGTCTTTAGCCAACTGCATCCAGCTAGGTCCGGCGACCTCAGTTATGTCATTGGTCCAACGTCTTCGTCGTCTACCTTTCCTTGTTTTGCCTTTCGGCCCTGACCAGTTTGTTGCTTCCAGTGCCCTTCTTTTCTCCTAATATCTGGCGATATATGGCTTTTACCCGAATGGGGTCCATATAAGAAAGAAAAAATTGCATAAATCTTTTAGATTTAGTAAATATGTACTAACACAAACAATATGGAATAAATAAAGCTTAAATAAATATATATATATAAACTAGCTGTTGCCCCGCGACTTCGTCCACGTATAACATGTTATCGTCTAAATGTTTGTTTAAGAAATTTAAATGTTTGTTTAATAAAAAAAAAACATTGAAATTAGTTTTGTACAGTCAGCATCAGATAGTTAGTAGCAGCCTAGGTAACCAAATATATCGCAACACGTCTTTGTTACTATAGGTGTAAGGATGTGTTACGATATATTTGGCTACTTTGGCTGCTACTAACTATATGACGCTGACTGTACCTAGTCTTTAAGTAAACAGTCTAAAACCGAAGAAACAAATCTCTCTTTATTTCAAAATGTCTTACTCTCTATACAAACTTAGAACCCTCTTTGAACTCTCATAGTAAATAGTCTGAAACCGAAGTTACAAATTTCTAACTTTAAAAATGTCTTGCTCTCTATACATAATTCGAACCCCCTTTTAACCTTCTTAAGTGATTAATAATTAAAAAACCGAAGTTACAAATCCCTTACTTTAAAAATGTCTTGCTCTCCATACAAACTAGAAGAACTGTATATCCTAGAAGTAGGTATTTTTGTCAAGACCAATCCAAGCATGTTCAGTAACGTTTCAGAAGGCCGCAGATTTCCGACACGTAAACAATACAAACAAAAATTGAAAACTTTGCAGGGTAGCAACAACACAGCGCTAATCAGAGGCGGAATCTTGGGAATGGCACCAAACATTTTCAATAAAATTCCAGACCGAATTAAACACTGGATATTAATAAATTTAAAAGACAATTGACTTCAGATTCAGATTTGTTTATTATCATTATTTTACAATTGAAATCATAGTACAATGAATATACAGATAAAAATGTGTTAAAATTATAACTTGTCAGTTACAATAAAATACAATAGATGTGTACAGTTGTGTACAGAATTGTTATTATTTGTAAATAGTTTAATAATACTTATACTCATAGCATAATGCTATTACATAAAATAGAGAAAGAAAACATAATACAAATATTAACGTCAAGCTTTTAAGATCTTGTTATTTAGTCATTTGAAAGAAATTCTTGTAAACTATACAGTGTTTTTTCAAGCAATAGTTGTTTTACATGGAAGCGAAAAGAGTTGTCGTTCGTTATGGTTTTAAGGTTTGAAGGTAGCCGGTTAAAAAGTATTTGTCCTATTAACTTCGGAAGTTTTGTGCCTATTCTAAGTCTGGGCGAGGTTGTTTTGAAGTGGATACTTCTTTGCTCGCGTTCTTGTATAGGGGTACAGTTCAAAATGTATCACGTAACTTCCGGATTAACTTTTTGTAGAGAAGCCTAATCTGATTTCAAATAATTGTTTGTTACATGTTTTAATCCTTCTTTATTTGCTATTAGTTGTTAATCACAAAATGTTATTTAGTTTATGTGACGGGCATGAAAACTATGCTGAAATGACCGCCATTTTCAATGCCTCGCGAGTCAAACGAGCTACGTCAGTCAATGTTGCTATATATACCGATTTATCTGTGCTTATACAGATTTTAGTGAATTAATGCAGATATATATTTTACGGGGACAACCAACAAATAAGTATCCACTTAAACTTAATTAACGGTTGTATCTCGGACACAACCCGCTTCTTTTTTTCTTAGTTATTCGCATTTCTCATTGATCTCGAACTATTTTCACCTCTCCTTTGAGGTATAACTTATATATTGGAAGTTTTGATGTATGTTAAACGTTGGATAACGTTTAACATACATCAAAACTTCCAATATATAAGTTGAAACTGATGTTAAGATACTAAGTTTTCTTAAATGTTCGCGACACGTGTATCTGTCCTTTGCATAGGGAAGTACTCTAATTGCATGTTTCTGGATCTTTAGGATGCGCTCATAATCCGTACTGTTGCCCCAAAGCATTATCCCGTATGAAAGTTGAGAGTATATGTACGCATAATACAGCTCTTTTAAGCAACTTTCTGACACAAGTGGTCTTAACTGTCTTAGAGCATAGATCCCTTTTGCTAACTTACTGTATAATGTATCTATGTGATCTTTCCATGACATTATTGGATCAATCATTTCAATCAATAGATCAATATTTGATTGAAAAGTGTTATTATACCATTAAAGATTATTTAAACGACCCTACGACATAACATGATTCCATTCAAGACATTCCTTAGTTATAATATTCTTTAGTTATAGTATTTTTTGAGAGTTTTTGACATGTATTTGAAGTATTTAACACCAATCACTGTATTGAATTTTTTTTTTAATTTTTATAAATATATTAGCTGGCTGAAATATTTTGTAAACCTACATTGTGGGTAATGCACAGAAGTCTTATATTTTGTATACCAACAATACTTATAAACGTTGTTACCTATGTTTAACAAAATAAATTTAATTGAATTGAAAGTACTTAATTTGTATTCTAATAAGTAATTTTTATGCAAAAATTTAAGTCTCTAGCTCTAAAAATAAAGTTTCCCCCATACAAACTTTGCACCCCTATTTACCCCCTTTAGGGGTGGAATTTCCAAAAATCCTTCTTAGCGTTGCCTACGTTGTAAAAGGTAGTTCTGGTGTAAATTTCAACTCTCTAGTCTTAGTAGTTTCGGCTGTGCGTTGATGAGTGAGTGAGTGAGTGAGTCATATCAATAACTCCATACCGACAAAAGATATGTTCACTTAGATAACGTCACATTTATTTGCTTTAGTGGGCTTATTTTTAAAGGGGCGTGGCGGGGGAGGCTTTCTTGGTTGTTATTTGGAGAAACAGCGGTGGCAGAGTGAGTGCGAGATGTGAAACGGCATACTTTAGTGTTTTGTGATGGGTATCATGTGCACAAACAGCTGGCAAAGTTTTGCAGCTGTATAGGGGAACACCCTGTAGTACTTTGTACCCGACTGCCTCAGAAGGAAGTTTATGTTTTTCGAGCGTATGTATCATCATATCAGCCGAAAGACGTCCACTGCTGGACATAGGCCTCCCCCAAAGAGTGCCACAATAGCCGGTCCTGCGCCACCCGCATCCAGCGGACTCCCGCGACCTTTACCAGGTTATTAGTCCACCTTGTGGGGGGCCTAACCACGCCGCGCCTTCCGGTACGTGGTTGCCACTCGAGAACCTTTCCGCCCCAACGGCCATCGGTTCTACATGCAATGTACCCCGCCCACTGATACTTAAGTTTAGCGATTCGGAGGGCTATATCGGTTACCGTGGTTCTGCTGCGGGTAGCCTCATTTCTGATGCGATCGCACAGAGAAACTCCCAGCATAGCCATCTCCATCGCCCTTTGAGTGACTTTGAGCCTTCTTATGAGGCCTATAGTAAGCAACCACGTTTCCGTTCCATATGTCATCACTGGCAACACACACTGGTCAAAGACTCTCGTCTTGAGACACTGCGGAATATTGGACGAAAAGATGTGCCGTAGCGTATGTATGCATGTATGTCTATGACGAAGATGAGGAAGGGCCGTGGCCTGCTGCTGGTGGAGTGGCAGGGTCTTTTTCCGCCCTCGTTTTTAATAGAATCTACTAAACAGCAAGTAAATATACTTCAGTTCACCAACTCGTTTAGGACTTTAGTCTAGGTAGTCGCTATCCGGCGCAATAGCCCTAAATGCTTTTGATATATTTCTGTATGAATAAATAAATCTATTATTCGTACAGTCCATAATTGGTACCATTACCCCCCCCCAACCATGTGCTCGTGTCCGAATCCGATTTACACCCGACTACTTACTACCTAACAGTTCTAAATACGTATTCAGGATAACTGAAGATTTTTATTGACATCTTGTCAATATGCTCCAGCTACCTATTAATACGTTTTAGGTGCGGATGTAGAAACGCTTTAATGTAGTAAATATCGCATACCTTATATTTGTTATTCTATCATTTCGAATGTGTTCTCCAGCATGTATTAGCGTTTCCTATTCCTTTATATATTTTTATTTACCTTGATAACTCGAAATAATTGCTGCAAAAAGGCGTATTTGCGTGCCAGGTAAACATTCACAGGTCCGTCGTCGGCAGTGGCCACGGGCGTACTAAATTGTACTCGCCACCGTGCATGCATGACGCGGACACCCGGTTTTTCAGACAAATGACCAAATGTATTGAATTATCAAACATATTGAAATTCTAAGAAGCCGGTAGATAGATCTACCAAAAAGCTACCTATCACAACAAATTTCATTGTAATATTCCAAATAACTTTTGAGATATTTCGAGTTTGGTGGTAAAAAAGCACTGTTTTGAAAGGCAAAATCTATCGAGGTTTTTGTAAGCAATCGTGATTTTACGAAGTACGAACATAGCCAATGAACTGAAGATATACATATCAAAAATTTGGATCTCTAGCAATAGTACAAGTATACTAATAATCGGTTTGGAAAAGGCACTTTTTCGATGCGCAGCTGCATACAGCGCCTTAATTTTGGCGGGATTGACTATTCATTGAAATAAAATTGTTAAATATGAGAACTGATGAATCAGATTGCATGAAAACAGATTTTTAATAAAAAGACGAGGCGAAATTGGTGATAAATAATTTACTTTCAACTACCTACGTATGTCCAAGGAGAGATAATTGCACAATTTTGAAAAATTCATGTAATGGAAAGCTGAACATCAAACTACTTACAAGTTGGTCACAAAATGTATTTATTTTTGAGAAAAGCACTATACATGCTTCGACCATACCTCGTATTATAGCCGGACCTCGCCTTCGGCTCGGCCGGCTAAATCGTGCTCGTCCTGGTCTCTGCAGTAATGTACTATAAGTAGGACACCGCGATCGCAGGTTGTTGTAAAGGTTTAATTGAACGAGTAAGGGTCTTGATCTTCACAATAAATACAAATACCTTTCTTATCATTTAAATATAATGTACATTTCCTGAGGCCTCGCTTTAGGCTTGCAGAGGCTGTGTTAGGACGCTCCGCTCTTCCAACAATTTTAACAAAAGTAATAGGTTCGCACATAGCACGAGGCCGCACTGGCAGGGTCGCCATGTAAGGATAAGTCAATAAAATGCCATTTTTTTCAAAATCTACCCTTAGTGATATTGAGTCTATCATCAGATTAGTTCGGTGGTGCCATAATATTGCATAGTCACCGGACTTACCTGAATACATAGTAGGTATGCAAACAAATACAGTTCAATCGGATCGGTGGCCGAAAAATTATGAAAAGCAGGCCTATCTTATCCTCTTGCCACATCGCCTAAACTCGGTTGCCGCACACCTCCGAGGTTCAAAATCAGCCGAACGTGGCTGACGCCGCTGGATAGTGACACTATCGTTCGCTTCGCATGCGGCCCACGTTATCACTGTCAATTTAGCACAAAATGCCCCATAGTCGTGCGGCCCACTGTCACTGTCAGTATAGCACAAAATGCCCCATAGTCGTGCGGCCCACTGTCACTGTCAGTATCGCACAAAATGCCCCATATTCGTGCGGCCCACTGTCACTGTCAGTATAGCACAAAATGCCCCATAGTCGTGCGGCCCACTGTCACTGTCAGTATCGCACAAAATGCCCCATATTCGTGCGGCCCACTGTCACTGTTAGTATAGCACAAAATGCCCCATAGTCGTGCGGCCCACTGTTACTGTCAGTATAGCACAAAATGCCCCATAGTCGTGCGGCCCACTGTCACTGTCAGTATAGCACAAAATGCCCCATAGTCATGCGGCCCACTGTCACTGTTAGTATAGCACAAAATGCCCCATAGTCGTGCGGCCCACTGTTACTGTCAGTATAGCACAAAATGCCCCATAGTCGTGCGGCCCACTGTCACTGTCAGTATAGCACAAAATGCCCCATAGTCATGCGGCCCACTGTCACTGTCAGTATAGCACAAAATGCCCCATAGTCGTGCGGCCCACTGTCACTGTCAGTATAGCACAAAATGCCCCATAGTCATGCGGCCCACTGTCACTGTCAGTATAGCACAAAATGCCCCATAGTCATGCGGCCCACTGTCACTGTTAGTATAGCACAAAATGCCCCATAGTCGTGCGGCCCACTGTTACTGTCAGTATAGCACAAAATGCCCCATAGTCGTGCGGCCCACTGTCACTGTCAGTATAGCACAAAATGCCCCATAGTCATGCGGCCCACTGTCACTGTCAGTATAGCACAAAATGCCCCATAGTCGTGCGGCCCACTGTTACTGTCAGTATAGCACAAAATGCCCCATAGTCGCGTGGCCCACGATGTCCCTGACAATATCGCACAAAACCCCCATAGTCGTGCGGCCCACGTTGTCACTGTCAGTATCGCACGAAATGCCCCATAGTCGCGCGGCCCACGTTGTCCCTGACAATATCGCACAAAACCCCCATAGTCGTGCGGCCCACGTTGTCACTGTCAGTATAGCACAAAATGCCCCATAGTCGTGCGGCCCACTGTTACTGTCAGTATAGCACAAAATGCCCCATAGTCGCGTGGCCCACGATGTCCCTGACAATATCGCACAAAACTCCCATAGTCGTGCGGCCCACGTTGTCACTGTCAGTATCGCACGAAATGCCCCATAGTCGCGCGGCCCACGTTGTCCCTGACAATATCGCACAAAACCCCCCCATAGTCGTGCGGCCCACGTTGTCACTGTCAGTATCGCACGAAATGCCCCATAGTCGCGCGGCCCACGTTGTCCCTGTCAATATCGCACAAAATGCCCCATAGTCGGGCGGCCCACGTTGTCCCTGTCAATAACGCACAAGATGCACCAACCTTAATAAAAGAGCACGTGTTATGCTTTAGAGCGGGATGGCATGATTTGCGTTTCCTAGCTGACAAACATCGATTTGTTAGATAGAGGACCTTCTGTAGGTAAATACAATTATTTACTCCGTGTAAAAAGCCGTCGTGCCTGTTCCTAACGATGTCTTCCATCGTCCAGCCGTAGCATATCGACGGGCAGCGTGGACGGCGCATGCGCGGTGCTCAACGAAGTGTCCGCGCTGCTGGAGCGGGACGCGGCGGCCGCGTTGCGCCGCTGGCTGCGCGCGCCGCCGCCCGAGCCGCTGCCCTTCCCGCCGCCCAGCCCGGCTTCTGATGTCACTAGACATAAGGAGGTGGACGCCCAGGCACAACTATACGTGGTATGTATACAACGAGGTGTCCGCGCTGCTGGAGCGGGACGCGGCGGCCGCGCTGCGCCGCTGGCTGCGCGCGCCGCCGCCCGAGCCGCTGCCCTTACCGCCACCCTCCTCAATCATGCATAATTGTGTCCTCAGGCACATCTGAACGAGGCAGAGTCCGGTGCCGAATGGTCGATGCGCCTCGCCACAGAAGCCTGCACCCTAGCAGAGCCTCTTCTCGCTACCGGCGGGCGGGACAAGCTGGTGTCCTGCGCAGAGAGTCTGGCTACTGCCGCGGCCGCGTTCAAGGCCGCGCGGGACCTGGGGCTGGCCGGCATCACGGCGGCCTTGAAGCACAAGGTGGCCGCGTGGGCCGAGGCCGTCGCCGACCCAGGAGACGCTGGTGAGTAGCTGCTCCTCATCCTTACGCGGCCGCATTCAAGGCCCATATTTCAGTGTGCCTTTACATTTTGATCTCCAAAATATCGATATCTCACAATTAATCGCTCTTCTTTGTCTGGCAAGGGCATACTAGATTTAAAACGTACCTGTTTACATCTAGATGGCATGGAAGACGACGCCGACGCCCTCCCGTCAGCCCTGGACTTCCTGGCCGAGGCGAGCCGCTCGCAGCTGTCGGCCGGCGCGGCCAGCCAGCTGCTGGCCTCTATAGTGCAAGACCTGGCCACTCGCGCCGAAGACCGTTTGCTGCTGCATCACTACGATCAGGTACTGTGCGGGTTATGGGTGCCTGGTACTTTTGAGGTGGATTTTATTGGAAATTTCGATTGGGGTTGCCTTACTTCACGCCTCTCGAGTTTTTTTGTGAGGTTTTAATTGAGCGTGAAGATTTGCCTCCAGTTTTAGTCGTCTTAATTTTAGCTCTAACCAGATATTCTCTTTCAGTGTTGTGTTTAGTTGTATTAGTGTAGTAAATGTAGCTTTTGTGCTAAAAGTGAAAATAAAGTTAATTTTGAAAAGGTGAAAAGGGATGTTTCGACGCTCTGACAGGCCAGAACTTCTTAATCCCGTTGTGTTTCAGTGTGGCGGGCTGGTGGTGGAGAGGCGCGCGCGGCGGCTGGCGGCCTGGGCGGGCGGCGCGGCGTGCGGCGCGCGGGAGCGCTGCGCGCGCCTCGCGCAGGCCGCCGCGCTGCTCGCGCAGGACAGGCCGCAGGCCGCGCCCGTGCCGGCCAGGCTGCCGCCCCGCAGACAGAAGGATCTGCTCGCTCGCAGGTAACCTCTGTGTACAGTATGCGCGCCTGGTACTAGCGCCGCCTGGGCGGGCGGCGCGGCGTGCGGCGCGCGGGAGCGCTGCGCGCGCCTCGCGCAGGCCGCCGCGCTGCTCGCGCAGGACAGGCCGCAGGCCGCGCCCGTGCCGGCCAGGCTGCCGCCCCGCAGACAGAAGGATCTGCTCGCTCGCAGGTAACCTCTGTGTACAGTATGCGCGCCTGGTACTAGCGCCGCCTGGGCGGGCGGCGCGGCGTGCGGCGCGCGGGAGCGCTGCGCGCGCCTCGCGCAGGCCGCCGCGCTGCTCGCGCAGGACAGGCCGCAGGCCGCGCCCGTGCCGGCCAGGCTGCCGCCCCGCAGACAGAAGGATCTGCTCGCTCGCAGGTAACCTCTGTGTGCAGTATGTGCGCCTGGTACTAGCGCCGCCTGGGCGAGGAGAGAAGCCTATCGGCGCGGCGAGGAGGTAAGCCCAGCTTGTAACCTCTGCGGGTATTATGTGCGCCTAGTACTTTCAGAGTTTATGGCGTGGAGATCGTGGAGGTCTGATACAGACGTACGACCGGCGAGAAATGGCACAAGATCGGGGCGAGTGGCGACGACTTGAACGGGGACCGAGACTAGCTTTGCCGTTGAAAATTAGTTAGTACTTTTAGAGTGAGCGCCTGGAGAGTTAGGTTGTCCTAGAATTCCTCGATCGTATTTAATAGTAATTGGAGCGTTGTAGTAAATTTTACTCCGCACCAAAATTAAAAATTTAAATAAAATAAATAAAATTCGTTTAATTCAGACAACCACGGGTCCATACATGTTAAATTTATTATCTCGGTCTACCTACTTAATTACTAGTGTTAGTTATTTCAAAGTAAAAGAACCAGAACACTCACGTGTACGAGGTGTACTATAGAGTGTACTCTGGTCCAATGTATGAGAAGCTGACTGTCCATCCTGTCAGCTATAACGGCCAGGAGGCTGTAGCGGCTGTCCCGCAGGCGCCGGAGCGCGGCTGCGCATCGCGCACGCATGATGGCCAATACATACATACATTTCTGTATAATTCACTTTGAAATCAAAGTTTTAACCGACTTCAGATCGTACCCAAATCGCTATCTGCCTTTAAAATTTGAAGATATCCCTCGATTTCTCCAGGATCCCGTCATCAGATCTTGACCTGACCACGATGGGACCACCAAAGAATCAGATACTTTTAGTAATCGTGGAAAGATTCCGACGAATTGAGAACGCCTTCCTTTTTTAAAGTCGGCTGAAAGGCGCACTAACTCTTTTGTAATCTGAACCCAAATTGTATGAAACACCTGGATAATTCGATACGAGTTGAACCCGAATTGCAAACTTTACCTCTTGCCTTTTCCAAAATCACCGTATAAGAATGGACTTCTTTTTAGGGTTCCGTACTCATAGAGTAAAACGGGACCCTATTACTAAGACTTCGCTGTCCGTCTGTCTGTCACCAGGCTGTATCTCACTGATACCGTGATAGTCGCAGCTGAAATTTTTACAGATGATGTATTTCTGTTGCCGCTATAACAACAAATAAGTACTAAAAACACAGAATTAAATAGTTTTTTTATAGATATTGGTACGGAACCCTTCGTGCGCGAGTCCGACTCGCTCTTGGCCGGTTTTTTTTTCGGGTAACGTAAAGGCACATGATATATTTAATCCCGCGGCTTCGTTTCTGTTCTTTGTAATACGTGAGCAGAGCCGCGTGGGTGACTAGTGTTTAAATATAAATACTATAAATTAGTTACGTCATTTTGTTTTTCAGAACGGATTTCAAAATGGAAGACATCAAACGCTTGAAGCTGTAACGTAAAAGTAACGCTTGTTATTTGCATTTATAAATTATTAATATATTATAATATAACATACTATCACGAATATTGTAATTTATCAGATAAGTGTGCAAAATAAATAATATTTATGATATCAAATTAATGTTTTATTTTACGACCCTTTCGAGTCATTGTTTTGGCGTTTGGTTTCGGAATCAAAATATCAAATTACATAGTAAGTCGTTATGAGAATAAGAATAAAGGGTTTAGCAGGCTAAGGAAGGACGTGTGGCCCCTGTCAGGAATATTCGAATTGGTAAATGTCAATTGTTGGTGGCCTCATAACTAGTAATCACTCCAACTTTCAGCCCTCTATCTTGAACTGTCACAGAGATAATGTCAAAAATGTATTTTTATCCCATTTTTTTTCAAAGTCATGTATCTTCTAATCCATACCAGTTAGAGCATTGAAACAAAATCACAGCTATGTAAGTTTAGTGGGAGTATACCCTATAATTTTATTAATATCTTATACGTGAGAAATAAAAGAAATAAATGTCAATTTATTTTTTGACAGCTCCTATCAAGAAGATTTTTGAAAGTACAACTATAAAAAAAATCATATGTATTGCTTCTAGTATTAGCTACTAACATACGTAAAATCAGTTCATTATATTTGGTGAAACATACTCAAAAAAAATAACGAAATAGTCAAGACTGTAAAAACAGTTGCTTGGTTATTGACGATGGCAAGCCGAGCCCAAACACTTTACATTTTATGACTTTCATCTGAAAGAGATACACAAAAAGATGAATACATGTAGGTACACAAAAACGCTACTAAAATACATATACCTACATTCAATTTTATTTACAATTAAAACTTACTTTTGCTATTATGGAAGAATTGGATTCCTCTTCTACATAGCTTTCTATATATACCCTCAAACGCTCCACTATTACTTTAAATGTGTTAGCGTACAAACTAAGCGTTTGTCGGTTCCGAGACTTCCGAGTAACACAAGACATCATTTAAGTATTATATCAAACAATACTAATATCTTTTAATTAGACAATACTAAGATACCTACTTCTGATACTTTACATATGTCACGATAACAAAAAAAAACAAAACACAACGAAAAAGTAAAAAAAAACAAAAAGGTTAACATGCAATGTTATCATCTTATCAAACTAAAGAGTCCCGAAGCTCCTAATGTATACCTATACAACTATTTAGCATCGTTAAAGCAACTATTTAGTCATCGTCATCGCTATTTTCATTTATGACAACCACTGTATTGTCCGTAGAAAATATTTTTGATAAGACTTCGGATGGTCGCAATATTTTAGAGAGAAATCTGGCATGACTTAAGTAATATACAATGCTGGCTACATGTGAGCAACATCCAATTGTTCTGATACCGTTCGGACAGTCACAACAATATCGTCGTACCCCCTCGATTTCGGTACTATTGGGTATGTAATCGATGTAAACTCGGTACGCTTTAGAGTTTCTATGACGAGATCTCACTTTGATTTGTATAATATTTGCCGCCTCTTTAATATAGTGAATGCACAGCTCATTTTGATTATCCAGTAATTCGGCTAAGTACGACACAGCTTGTGATAACTGGTAAGTACCAGTAAACAATATCTTTAGCTGGTACTCAGTCAATCTTGGGAAATCTAAAACTTCTGAAGACGATAACGCTTTTAAAAGCGTTTTGCGTCGACTCCACCTTTTGCTTTCCGCTTCACTACTCAACGTATTTGGCACATGCATATTTTTTTCCATTTGTTCTATAATTTCATCATCAATATCGCTACCAGAATCTATTCTTTTTCCATATTTGTTATGCAATAATCCCACTATTTTGCATAGGGTTTTCACCTTTGGTAGTATTTTGTTATCGAGATTGTGGTGTAATAACCGATATTTCTGGCTAATGGCTCCATGAACGGCTTCTACTACCCAACGTAGTTTAGTTACTCGCCTGGACTCATTTGCTTCAATTGTGGGAAGTTGAGCCCTTTTACCCTTCAAGCCAGGCATATGTACAACGTACCCCTTTTCAGTTAGGTATGAACATACATCACGGAATCCACGGTCAACTATGAAAACATCGTTTGGTCGTAGAAGAGATTGGAAATCAGACTCTTCCATTACCAGTTTCATTATGGTGGCATCATTTTGGGTACCATAATATGGTCCAGCGAAGTTAACAACGAATCCGTTTGTTGTGCAAATAGTAAAGGGTTTGCACAACGGTACTTTTTTTTGGCCGGAATAAGATTTCCGTTGATATTCATTGTTCTGACTTTTTTGATGACGAATATACGTTCCATCAAAAATCAACGCTAATTGATCATCTAAGAGGCCCAGCAACCGGCGAGCTGTGTGCGTTGTGTTAGCTAGAAGTTCTTCACGGGTAGTTGAAGTATAACCGAATTCGATGTCGTTTTCAAAGCTGCGTAAAATATCCCTCCACATATTACTTACTTGCTGTTCATGTTTTATGCCAAATATACTAGCGATCAATTTGTTTGAATTTCCAGTTCTGAGCTTGAAGAGTGATATAATTAATGCCTGTTTGATACTTCGAGCGGAGGTATTTCTCATAGAAGTAAGTAAAACTGTAAGTTCATTGATGTTATCGAACGTTAAGCCGGTAAATACAAGTAATTGAGTATCACACAATCTTGACCCTTTGATATTATCAAACAAAGATGTGTTGACTTGACTAGATAGTGACCTCAGAAATGAACTGAGTTCTTTATCAGTAACGTTACTTGTAGAAGAAACTACACGTAATTGAGATAAAACATCGTCAAACAAGTAATTGCCTATAAAATGAGATCTACAACATCGGTTTCCTTCAGGAATGTAAATGTTGGTTCTCTTGTAAACAAGGCAACGTGTTTCCAAGGAGACTCTTTGAAGGTCTGTTTTTGAGTGACAAAAAAAACAGTATCTGTGTGTAGCAATGACTCTCTGCATTTGGACTTCAAAACGTACTTTTTTTTTCTGCCAACGGTTGCCAAGAATCATCCAAGTCATCATCTGTACTAGAATCAGTTGATTGTTCTTCTGTTACCTCTGAAAGTCCAGGTGCCGCTGCTGTAGCGTCGGATACCCGAGATTGCATTGCACTACTTTTATTATGCTTTCGCCCGACATTTTTCGCATATAACATCGCTTACTAAAATAATGTTATTTGTAGCACCGGTAAAAAATGCGGCTTCGTCAGCATCACGTATAATTTTTTTATTTCCTTGCACTTTACGATGAAATACATTACAAATCTTGCATTTGTCAGACATTATTACAATGAGGACTGACAGGCTGACATCTTGCGATCAAAGATGAACGTCGATTGTTTATCATAAATATACTAATAAACTATATAAACTCCTTAGTTGTAAGTATAGGTGTCTATCGTGGAGGTTTATTGTTTTAGGTACACGGGAATATGATAAAAATTCAAAAGAAAAGACTCCTTATATTACTTGAATACTTTCGTTATTTTTTTTGAGTATGTTCCACCAATATAATGAACTGATTTTACGTATGTTAGTAGCTAATACTAGAAGCAATACATATGATTTTTTTTATAGTTGTACTTTCAAAAATCTTCTTGATAGGAGCTGTCAAAAAATAAATTGACATTTATTTCTTTTATTTCTCACGTATAAAATATTAATAAAATTATAGGGTATACTCCCACTAAACTTACATAGCTGTGATTTTGTTTCAATGCTCTAACTGGTATGGATTAGAAGATACATGACTTTGAAAAAAAATGGGATAAAAATACATTTTTGACATTATCTCTGTGACAGTTCAAGATAGAGGGCTGAAAGTTGGAGTGATTACTAGTTATGAGGCCACCAACAATTGACATTTACCAATTCGAATATTCCTGACAGGGGCCACACGTCCTTCCTTAGCCTGCTAAACCCTTTATATTAAAAACATACAATATAACCAACATACAATATCCAGCAGGCCCCGAACTAGGCTGAGCCTGTATCTCGGGACCTAGCAGTACAATTTACAAATATGACGTCAATTCAGACTAATACGAGTATATATTTTTTTTTTTTTTCAAAATACTATAAATATATCTAAAACTATGTGTGTGTGCACGTGCGTGTGTGCGTGCGTGAGTATGTGTGTGTATGTGCGTGTGTGCATGGGCAGTTTTAAGTAATAGTCACTATCAGGGGTGAAGGAGAGCTTCCGTGTACGACAGGGACGTAAACGATTTTTTAGGGTTCCGTAGCCAAATGGCAAAAAACGGAACCCTTATAGATTCGTCATGTCCGTCCGTCTGTCTGTCTGTCTGTCCGTCCGTATGTCACAGCCATTTTTTTCCGAAACCATAAGAGCTATACTGTTGAAACTTGGTATGTAGATGTATTTTGTGAACCGCATTAAGATTTTTACACAAAAATCAAAAAAAAACATTAGGTTTTAGGGGACCCCATACACAAAACTGAAACTCAAAATTTTTTTTTTCATCAAACCCATACGTGTGGGATATCATTGGATAGGTCTTCAAAAATGATATTAAGGTTTCTAAGATATTTTTTTTCTAAACTGAATAGTTAGCGCGAGATACACTTCCAAAGTGGTAAAATGAGTGTCCCCCCCCCTGTAACTTCTAAAATAAGAGAATGATAAAACTCAACAAAATATATGATGTACATTACCATGCAAACTTCCACCGAAAATTGGTTTGAACGAGATCTGGTAAGTAGTTTTTTTTTAATACGTCATAAATCGTAAACTGCAATTTATTTAACGGAACCCTTCATGTGCGAGTCCGACTCGCACTTGGCCGCTTTTTAAGAATTTTCTGTACCCTACCTGCTGTGTGCTGTTGGATATTGTGCAATTTAGAAATGTTGTTGTAAAGTTGTAGATGCATGTAAGCTGGAGCGCGCCTTGCTAAGACAGATTTGTAAGGCGGGAGGGGTACTTTAAAAATTCGTTTTTGCAGCAGCTGGGCATAGTTGGGAAGATTAGCAGCAAAACCATGCGCTCGTATTGTAGCCTTCAAAACATATAATTGCCTGACTCTCAAAAGGTTTGTTTCTCGATAGAGGGCATCAGTGGAAAATCGGAAAGGTTTCCTTAGCATGACCTTGATCACAGCACGCTGGGACCGCTCTGCCAGGAGCAGATGACTTTTAGCGGCGCTGCCCCAAACTCCAATGCAATATTGTAGGATTGATTGGCACAGCGCTCTGTAGACAAGGTATAGTACCTCCTTCAATGAACATGGTTTATTGAAATTGATTTTAGTAAGGCTGTTATTTTTACACGATGGTGAAGTGTTGCATTTTGTATTAGAGTAATGCAAACGTATTTTATAGTAGTTACGACATTTCTTCGGTAAAGCTGGGTGGGGCTTGGACGCATGTAGTCGGATTCTCCATAGGGTGTCAAGGCACTTCCTAGAGACCCCACGGGGTTGATGAATGTTGATTATTTATGTTACGACTGCAACATAAATAATCAAAGATTCCATAGCCTTAGGATAGATTTATCTAGACTAGAATAATACTCAACCTCTCTAGTAGGGTCGGCCGGAACTAACTCGGTTTTTTACTCGCTTTGGTACGAGTTAGTATTTATAGAATCAAAGTGGATATCCAGTACAATCGAGTCTTGATTTTACTGGATTAATTAATCAAAGGTTCTTTAGCTTCAAAACAAACATAACTAATTCGATTTTTCTATGGTAAATAAATGATTTAATTTCTCACTTACTATCTGTTTAATTTTTATTTTGTAGCTTTTCCTTCAGGTAGAATTCCACTTTCAGATGACTAGAGGCTTCTCAGGAGCTTCAGCTTTCAGCTAAGGGTTAATTTAAATTCAGAATAGGTTAACATAAAAAGACAACCATTTTAAAGGGTTGAATCGTTACAACACTAGCAAAATGACGACTTTTATGCACATGTTTTGTGTCCACAACCGACGTATAAAATTGTACAGTAATGAGCTAACATGGTATACCGTCATCTACGTAAAATGTGACCATTTATATGTCTTGCACATAAAACAATTTGTTTACGTCAAATGCTAACATGCCCTTGATTTTGGCACATAAAACTTGACGATATGAGCCGTTGATGGACGAAATTTTATGTAGGTCACCCGAGACCCCGGAAAAATTTAACACTATGAAAACAATATAATTTTCGCAGGATTTCTCCGATTTCTGTCACAACACATACGGTTTCAGTTTCAAAACTCCTATCGTCTCCTGAAACAATGATCTAGCATTTTAATTTTGGCTAGATCATGATTACTACCTATAAATAACGCAATGATTAAGATTTTTGCTTGTGTTGTAATAAAATATATTACACAAATTTACAAATATTATTGATTCAATTATAAACTTACATGTGTTTTGGTAGGTACTCGCTGTATATAAAAACAAAAAAAACTATTATAACACAATTATTAATACAGGAGAACAACTGTTTAGTAAACTGTGCAGTGCTTATCATTACTCTTTAATTAGGTAGTATTATAATGGGCTTCTAACCATAGACTACTAATGAAATGAATGTAATAATTTTGCTACGTATATTTTACGCTATGACATAAATATATGCTGCGTGATTACCATGTGATATTATTATTACTCGTGTGATATTATTATGAAACTCGCCTTCGGTTCGTTTCATAAACCCACACTCGTGTTTAATGCTCTTCATTATGTACAGTCACATAAACTACTATAATTTTATATCATGACACAATCTAACTTTTTATAGAAAAAACCATTCAAATTTTAAAGTTTAGTGGCAGTAAGTAAGTGGTATTAAGGGCTCTTAAGTACTAGATATTACATCTAAGCCTCGCTTTAACACCTGCGCGCGCACTGCACCAACTTTACGAAAAAAAATTGTTGCGCGCCATTATAGGTAATTTCACAAATATTTGTTAACATTTTTGATGCGTTTTTGATTAATGTTGACTCGTGGTGAATAGAAAAGTGATAAATTGAATTGACGCCACTGGAAATTCTTGGAGATGTACAATTATGTAAGTAATAACCTGTTGTCATCAATAACTAAAGGAAATAGCTCAGGAGCCTATAACATTTCCATTTTATGAAAAGGATTTTTTAGTCGCAAAAGTGTCGAAAAACGTCGTATGAAACGCGTGAGCTTTGATAATTACATCCTCGGCTCTCTTATAAACGCTCACCTGCGGTTCACGTGATAATTCCGCCTTTGATGTAATTATCAACATAGCTCACTTGTATCACAATGTACCTACTATTTAGACGCCAACGACGCATATATCCGCACCGCAGGTTCAACACCAACGACTGACATATTCGTCAAGGAGCCCAGCGCGATAGCAACCTTCTTGCATTTGGCATAAGGTTTAACTCCGCACTTAATGTCTTGTTGACTTGGCCTGTGGTTGACAACTTTTCTCTTTGACAGAGCGTTGAAAAAGTTAAAGAAATGAGAAATAAAACAAACTAATTAACATTATGATTTTATTTCTACATCGGTAATAGTGTAAATACTGAATATTTGCGAAATGCAACGTGTATAAAAATGTCTGATATCGTTTAGTGCCGGTGATTACTAATTAGTTACTTTAAACATGTCTCACAATATAATTATGCACCGTGCATAGGGGTATTTCCGAAAATGGGGCAATTCAGTCAATGACGTGAGTCCGTAAGTCGGATAACAATGCTGTATAATTGTGATAGAATTAATCTGTTGATTGAACTAGAAAGCTGTTTCAATTCGGAATTACCCCAATGCACATGCACCATATAGAAGTATTTCTATTACAAATACGAAAGATCTTTTCAAGTATTATAACAATTGTCTTTATATTATTGATATGTTATCCTGTAACATAAGGCACAATACTGGGACGAATGCGGTGGTAAGGAAATCTTACATCTAGAATATATTAAAAATGCTTTAAAATACAAGTCATTAGAATAACAGTTCAAAAGTCCATAAAAACAAGCAATTATTAATAAGTTAAAATACCTACTCTAAACCATCATGTCAATAATAAAACTTCACGAAAATATTAACTACAATATGTCAGTTACATGTTTGTTCATTCATCTCTCTATATGCAGATAAACTCATTGCAAAATGTCAGTTACCCGTTCCACTCTCACTTCATTTGGATTGAATGTAACGGAGAGCTGATTGCGTTACATATTTTACGTCATACCTGGCCATAAAGTAGGAATTACCGCACGCTATGCGTGCGGAAAACCCCACTTCCTGGCCAGATAGACGTAAAATGTTGTACTCACCACGGGCGGTAATAAAGAAAGCCTCAGAGCGCATATTTATCGCCCTTGCCTTCGGCTCGGGCGTCAAATACCTGCGATCTGAGACATTCTCTTCATTCTCTTTGTTTAACCGCCCTAGGTAAGTAATGTACTATATTCATCTATTGTTATGTCACGGCATTATATTTTAACTACAATATTTTTAAATGATTGTATCGAATTTGTTTTGCTGCGTAAGAAAGAGGAAATATCTCGGGGACCATTCTGTTTCCGGGATCTTTTGATAGAAATATCTCGCTGACGGAATTGCCCCACTGAATTTACATTTCATTAATGGGCACACCAATTAACATTAGTCCTTACATTATAAAGTATTGACTTACTTAGGTATATAGATAGTAAATGTTGTTAATCAGAACCACAGAACATAAACACCTCAACGTGACGCACTCGAACGGAGATGATTCCGTGATCTGTGGTTAGATTGTGCATTATAAATGACGTCGCTTTATAAGAGTCTTATTTATTGGCGGCATAAGCAACATACAATATTTACATGCAATATTTTTTTGCTGGAAAATCTATATTTCGTATGCCACCAACAAAAACCGTTCTTTTATAAAGCTACCAGAAGCGTCTATTAAAGCAGGTACAAATTCGTTAGTTCGTTGTTATAAGTGACTTAAATAAATTATTTTAACAATATTTCGATACCGACGACGTCGTAATATTTTTAAGTTTTTTTTGTAATAGTACATAAATACCTACTTCTTACTATTTATTGCGAATTGGTTACTAGAATAGATTGTGCATAAAAATATTGCTTATGACTTCAATGGCGTATAATGTGGAAATTATTATTAAAAATATAAGTAAAATTACAAATATAAAATATATGTTTAAGATGCATTAGCATAAATCCATAAAAATCCAAAGGGTATTTCGAATGCATTCTTTGAAAATGTAATTTTATAATTAATTACTCGTAATGCTATATTTTCCTATAAAACACATACAACATTATTTGTCACCGGGCTAACAATTGTTGACAGTTGCGTCACTCACGTTAGAATTATATCGTGTCCGGAATTACCCCACAGCGAGTTTTGTTTGGAATTACCCCATTGCATCTTACCTTGAGCGATTATTTTAATTAAAAAACTTCCAAAAATATTGAAATACTGATGTCATGATTGTCCGAATGTTGAGCCGTATCGCTGTTTCATTACTCTTTGGTAATTAGATTAGTCACTTAAATAATACAAAACATTAAAAATACAGTAAGTACATTTTGTTCTTAGGAAAAATAACTATAAATAGTAAATATATACATGTATAGAAGAGTTCCTGTTCGCAGATAATTCGTGCCTCGAATCCAATTATGGTTGGCAAAAAACAATCAGTAAATTCGATAGTAATTAATTAAATATTTTCAATTCTTTAGTAAACACAGTCGGGTTCTTTTGATTTTCTTGATTTAAATTAGCTACCTAATAAAGAATACACTTAAAATGTTTTCTGCTGCACATACATTCTCAAGCTTCGAAGACCTTGATACCTGGTAATAAATAGAACGGTAAAGTAATTAATAAATGTAGCTACATTATTCTCTTCTGAAAGTGTTTATGAGATATCATACAAATAGGCTTTATAAAGGTCATCGGCGAGGCTTGGATAGAACTGAAATCCATATGACTAATTTATCGTTGATAGTATGAAAGTTCAATTCTATCCTTGTCTGACTACGTTTAGTGCACTGCACCTTTCGTTTATATTTTATTTAGCGCTACACCTGAAGTGAAAAGCATTGTCTAGGTGTAATCGGTTCTAATAAAATTTGCGTGAAAAGTACCAGGGATACATGACGCAGTAAGAGCTGACTAGCTAGCTTAGCTGATATAATTTGCTTAGAGACTGCGTGAAAGGTACCAGGATTACATGACACTAGAGCTGCTAGCTAGCTCGCCTATTGAAGGCGTTGCATACAGAGTGTTCTCCGTAGACCAATCGATGTGATATCCACATTATAACAAGGTTGTATGGTGTGATTTACTTGGAGTGAGCGTGAAAGGTACCAGGCTCACATGACACAGTAGCTGGCTAGCTCGCCCACTCTTGAAGGCGTAGCGTACGAAGTGTTCTTCGACCAATCTGTGATAAGGTTTATATGGTGTGAGTTACTGGGAGTGTTGGTGAAAGGTACCAGGCTCGCATGGCGCAGCAGGAGACTAGTAGCCCTCCCTGGGCGGCGTGACGACGGAGGTGGTCTGCTGCGAGACGACGCGCGAGCCCTGCGCGAGCCCGCCCGCCTGCACCGCGCGGAACTTGAGGAACGCGTCGATCGCGTACGCGAACATGGCCGCGTACCCGAAGAACTGCAACAAAAGTGGTCGTCATTATACAACGAGGCGCCTTTCACTAGCTAGGCTCTTATATTTAAAAAAATGTAATGTAAAAATCCATATAGGTACCTTGTGAAATCTATACTATACTATCACATACTATATAGTACATATTTATAATAAAACTGAAGAGGGTCGAAACATGGAAGATATTCGAAAAAAAGTTGAGTGAGAATACTTAGAATCGATAACAGAACACGTTCCAACAGTTTTTATAATTTTTGTCTGTTTATTTGATCGCGCATCAGTGAGAGTCCGCGCACACAGAGAGCGGTCTTGAGTTCCGAGTTCCGCGTTCAGAGTTCTGCGTTCTGACCGCTCGAGAGTTCCAACGCACACAGGCGGCGTTCAAATTCTTGCGTTCCATTTTCGTCCGTGCCTTTGCACGCGCAACATGTCGTTATACAGTTCATCTTCCGAAGAAGAGGCATTGCTTTTGTGGAGTCTAGAAGCTTCTAAAAGGAAAAGAAAGTATTGGGTGCACCCAATTAACACAACACGAGAAGACCAAGGCGAATTCAGTAGTATTTTACAAGCTTTTTATTAACTTAACCTGTTCGTATGTATGTAAATATATAAGTATGTAACTTATATATTACTTACATACGTATGTAAAATTTGCAATCCATATTTCAGTCACTTGCCGTTATTCGATTGAGCTGAAATTTTGGATACTAGTATAGTTTGGATGACAATTAAATATTATGGTACCATCTAGCTGATCTGATGATGGAGACAGAAGGTGGCCGTGGGAATTCAGTACTTAACCGACGTAACCCCGTTGAGTTTGGGCTCATTAGAATCGTCTCAATGAGTAGTGATGATGGTATACAGAAAAGTAACAGACCAGACGGCAATAAAAGCTTGCACCAAAAATGAAATTTTTGACAGAAACTTATTCATGAATTACTTAGCGAAGAAGAGCGATTTTATATTTATTTTCGTATGTCGATAAATAGCTTCAATGAATTATATGATTTCACAAAATGTGATATCGAAAAGCAAAAAAAAAAAAAAAAAGCATTTATTTCGGACAAAATAATCCATAGATGTTAGTATTACAATAAACTTAAATAACTATGTTAGTACCTAAACTTAAGTGCTGAGAGGTCCAGTGCCTGATTAGGGCGCTGTCCCATTTCTCTGCCACGACAGCCAGGATACTAACTGGAGGAAGTCTATTACAGCAAAAGAAAGGCTGGCTGTATTTGTTAAGGTAAGTATTTATTTAATTATTAATGCTAATCATATAATAATCTCCTTTCTCTAACCAATTCAATCAGTTTTTCTGGATTTGCAAGTTCAGACATCGCGGAGACCGCGGCGTTCTCTGTCTCGGCGACAAAAGAACTCTAGAACGCGGAGTTCCTTCCACTTTGACCGCCGCGGTCTGACTGCCTGCTGTGTGCGTTATCGTACCGGACTCAGTACATTCGAAAGAACGCAGAACTCGGAACTCGTAACTCCAGACCGCTCTCTGTGTGCGCGGGCTCTGAAAACGGCTGAACCGATTTAGATGAAATTTGGTATAGAGATAGTTTGAGTCCCGAGGAAGGACATGGGATAGTTTTTGTCCCAGACTCATCCCTTAAGAGGGGGGAAAGTTTGTATAACTTTCAGTAGAGTCCTCACATATCAAAGTTGGCTAGTAGGTTAAGTTCAGCTGCTTACGCTGTCAGAAAAATAAGGCATTTGACTGACATATAGACGGCGCGATTGGTTTATTTTGGCTACTTTCATAGTATAATGACATATGGTATTTTACTGTGGGGAAAGGCAGCAGATATACATTCAATATTTGTCTTACAGAAAAGGGCTATTCGTTCAATTTATAAGATAGGCTCGCGAGAGTCACTAAGAGACCTGTTTAAAGAGGTAAATATACTGACAGTAGCCTCCCAGTATATTTACGAATGTATTATTTATGCGCTTAAAAATATAGGATCGTTTAAAAAAATGAACAGTAGCAGATATAAACATAAAATTTCAATTTCTAAGTTCCGTGTTCGTAAAGTATATAAATCATTTATAGGTCAATGTCAACTATTTTACAATAAATTACCTATTGAAGCACTTGAATTGCCATTACCTATGCTTTGAAGAAATATCTAAAATCATCCTTGCTAAAAAAGGGATACTATACTGTCGAGGACTACTTAATAGATAAAAATGCTTGGCCCAGCTTAGTAAAAAAATAAATAAAAAAATAGTGAAAAGTTGCTAATTAAGTATAAATACTAAGTTATAAATGACTGATTACCTTGACATTACTTATAATATATAAACTATGCCTATTTACTTAATGTATTAATTGTTAGTTTAACTATAGACGATGCTGAATTTAATTTCTCCATTTTATTATCTAAGGTATTTTAAAAACAAATTTTATGTAAAAATCCCCATGACATGTTGTAATAATTTTAAGTCTTAAGTAAATATATTTAATATAACAGTGTTTCTAGTGTTGTAGCTGATGACGGACGAAGCAAAAGTGGTTCGATGAATCCTATTTGAATAAATAAATTCTTTCTTTCTTTCTTTCTTTCAATGGGGCTTCTTTAGCTGTACCGATTTAGATGAAATTTGGTATACTCAGAGATAGTTTGAAACCCAAGGAAAGACATAGGGTAGATTTTATCCTGAAAATCATCCCCTAAGCGAGTGAAAGGGGAGGTGAAAATGTTTATGGAATCCATTTAGATGAAATTTGGTATAGATATAGTTTGAGTCCCGGGGAAAGACTTAAAAATAAAAAATTAAATAAATATTAAATATTATGGGACAATCTTACACAAATCAACCTAGGCCCACGGTAAGCTCAGTAAGGCTTGTGTTGTGGGTACTAGGCGATGATATATATAATAGATACATACATATAGATACTTATATACATATATAACATCCATAACTCAGGAACAAATATTCGTGATAAATACACAAATAAATGCCCTGACCAGGATTCGAACCCGGGACCTCCAGCTTCGTAGGCAGAGTCACTACCCACTGGGCTACGGAGGCCGTTAAGATGCCTTAAGATAGTTTTATCCAGGAAGTCATCACCTAAGGGGGTGATATAGGGGGTGAAAGTTTGTATGGAGCTACGAGATAAGCGTGTTCCACGCGGACAGAGCCGCGACCAGAAGCTAGTATTGTAATAATTTAAGTTAAGTATATTTTATAGAACCTGAATGTATCTATTGTTGTAGCTGATGACGATGCAACAGTGGTTTGATGATCCTACTTGAATAAATGTATTAGTTCTTTAGCTTCAAACTGGGGATATAGAACTTTCAAGGGAGCGATCACACGGATGCTCAAGACGAAGACGCAGCGTAAACGCAGCAAAATGTATGAAGACGTGACGCATACGACACATCGACGCGTATACGCGGCGTTACACACCGGCGTGGTCGCTCCCTAGGTCGAGCAGAATTCTGACGATATCTATGCCGGCTGACCATCTTAAATAACTCCTAATTCTGATTGAAGTACCAAATCAGGTTCCTTCTAGTTCTATTACCAGTCCATTAATAGCCCGACTAAGAGTGAATATCCACCAGCGATGTGAAGCTGTGTTTTCGTATTTGACACCTGGCTGTCAAACATGCGTATCAAATAAATAAAAACACATCTTCACACAGTATATCTGATGGATTCACCCTTAGCCCCTAGGAACAGCCTCTGCTCCAGAAGTACCAGGAGCACATAACCCAGCAAGACACTCACCTCAGCCGCCGCGTAGCCGGCATTGCTGTACGTGGAGACGACCAGGCTGGCGGCTAGCAGGTACGCCAGCGCCCACACCGCGCAGAACCCGAACTCCAGCTTCAGCCCCGCAAGTACCAGGAGTACATAACCCAGCAAGACACTCACCCCAGCCGCCGCGTAGCCGGGATTGCTGTACGTGGAGACGACCAGGCTGGCGGCTAGCAGATACGCCAGCGCCCACACCGCGCAGAACCCGAACTCCAGCTTCAGCCCCGCAAGTACCAGGAGCACATAACCCAGCAAGACACTCACCCCAGCCGCCGCGTAGCCGGGATTGCTGTACGTGGAGACGACCAGGCTGGCGGCTAGCAGATACGCCAGCGCCCACACCGCGCAGAACCCGAACTCCAGCTTCAGCCCCGCAAGTACCAGGAGTACAAAACCCAGCAAGACACTCACCCCAGCCGCCGCGTAGCCGGGATTGCTGTACGTGGAGACGACCAGGCTGGCGGCTAGCAGATACGCCAGCGCCCACACCGCGCAGAACCCGAACTCCAGCTTCAGCCCCGCAAGTACCAGGAGCACATAACCCAGCAAGACACTCACCCCAGCCGCCGCGTAGCCGGGATTGCTGTACGTGGAGACGACCAGGCTGGCGGCTAGCAGATACGCCAGCGCCCACACCGCGCAGAACCCGAACTCCAGCTTCAGCCCCGCAAGTACCAGGAGTACAAAACCCAGCAAGACACTCACCCCAGCCGCCGCGTAGCCGGGATTGCTGTACGTGGAGACGACCAGGCTGGCGGCTAGCAGGTACGCCAGCGCCCACACCGCGCAGAACCCGAACTCCAGCTTCAGCCACGGGATCTTGTAGAACTTCTCCACCAAGTGGAACAGGTACAGGCCCAGGAGGATACCGGTGAACCTGAAGTCGAGGGAAGCTTATGAAATAACGATCATTTCATAGGTGGGTCAACAAAGTCACGAAGAGAACATGACAGTTTCTTAGAAACAATGTTACAACATGGACTTTTTACATGCTTAGATAATGGCACAAAATGGGGTTAAATATGTCTCTTCTTGTGCTGAATTTAAACCCCCTAAAATCACAGTTTCAAAATTGACCCAGTAGAGGTGATGTTACCACAATTGAATGCATGGCAATTAACGACAGAAAAACGTTGATTGCCACACTGGTACTCTACAGGTGATCATCCTCTTAACGTTGTCTTGCGGACGTAGCATGGTTGCTATTTTATCACTTATCGACGTCGATAAGACATCCGTCACTCTTGCACTCGCATACTTGTCAGAAAGTGATCTCATTTGCCACTGTAGTGTTTGTCTCTATAAATTATCTCTCTATACCTACTTAACAGCTATAACGCTGTCTTGAGCACACGGATGTGGGTAGGCACTTAGGCAGTCAGGTAAAACCCACAGAGTGGACGTCTGCTTAAGAGGGCGCTCGTTTTTTGGTCAGGAATAAGCGAGAATGACGGATTTTTGACGTTGTAATTCTAAGAAACGGAGAGCTTTTTCTAGAACCTGATTACTTATTTGCATAGGTAAACTCCTCATATTGGTCCTAGCCGCCTCCAATTTACGAATTACTGAATACTTTAACCGAAAATACCCGATTACCGACAGTAGTTTTCTGAAGAGAGCGCAGAGTCATAAGTTTGAGCCCCTAATACTCCATGATGTTATATGAAAACCAACTTGTTTTATTATATTTTCACTAGGGTAATATGTTGCCATTGCGCCTAGCCGCCTCGAATTTTCCTTATTCTGCACGTATATATATGTAAACTGTTCTCAATTACACCAAATTTGTCAACAAAATCTTACTGAAAACTCAAGGATTTTCTCATTATTGTTGAATTATTTGTGTATTGAATCTTACACAACATTAAAGTTCATGCTTGTACCAACAAGATCCAGTCCAAAAAATATAACTTTACTCAAAATTTATATTTATAAATAATTATTCAAAACTAGTATAAATTTACCGTCGCGCGGGAATATATCTCAGTACCGGCTGAATAGCCCTCCGAGACAGACGTGTAGTGTGTTTATTTGTGGCTATTCACGAAGCTAACCGGCCACTCTTCAGATAAAATAATATTATTTTGATCTCCGACTAGGCATAGTTGTTACCAACCTCGGGGTCAAACTATACTGGGGATACATTCGTGAGGCTAATCGAGACAAGTTATGAATTGCATAGCTGCCAGATAAGACGTAGTGTAGCGAAAAGGCTCAAACTCACAGTATACGTAACATTTAAAATTGAACCTTCTACCTAAAACAAAAGTCATACATTTCAATGGTGATGTCTTGTGGGTTGGATCCTTTTGGTTAAACTACGCGTTCTATAGTCAATTATTATTGTACGAGTGATCGTGATACTTGATAGATTTAATTTATTTACTTGTTACTATCAGTCCACCTTGTGGAGGGTCCGCTGCAGTTTCCGGTACGTAGTCGCCTCTCGAGAACCTCCCCGCCCCAACGGCCATTAAGATTAGTTAGTATGTATGTATGTATGTTAGTTTGGGCGAAATCTTCAAATTAGGTACAATTATCTTCTTAAATTAAGTATCTTCGGTGACCATGCCATAATATCATAGAGCTGGTCTGATGATGGAGTCGGAAGGTGGCCATAGCAACTCCTAAACTCAACAAGATAAAGCCATCGAATTTTGGCTCATTTATTTGGTCATGGCACGGCAAGACTTGGATGCTGGATGATTTCCAGAGTCTGATGATGGAGCTGGAAGGTGGTCATGGAACTCCTAAACTAAACTAGATAAACCCATCTAGTTTGGGCTCATCTGTTTTGTCTTGGTAAACACTTTGGTGATGGATGATTTCCAGGATCTGATGATGGAAGGTGGTCATGGGAACTCCTAAACTAAAATAGATAGACCTATCTTGTTTGGGTTTGTGTGATTTGTCTGTACAAGTACCCACGAACCAGCGACATAATATGCAGGGTTATTGAAAATAACAAGATGAATAAAAAACTTTTTTAAAAAACAAGTTTATATGGCGTTTGTTAAGTACAGCACGATCCTACCTTGCATTTAGTTATTATTTTCGTTTATATATAATAATAACACACACCGGGGGTTTACACTGGAAAGGGAGATTTTTACGTGGTTTTATTACATTTCCGAGTCATCATCATCATCATCATCATATCAGCCGAAAGACGTCCACTACTGGACATAGGCCTCCCCCAAAGAGTGCCACAATGGCCGTTCCTGCGCCACCCGCATCCAGCGGACTCCCGCGACCTTTACCAGGTCATCAGTCCACCTTGCGGGGGGGGGGCCTACCCACGCTGCGCCTTCCGGTACGTGGTTGCCCTCAAGAACCTTTCCACCCCAACGGCCATCGGTTCTACGTGCAATGTGCCCCGCCCACTGCCACTTAAGTTTAGCAATTCGGAGGGATATATCGGTTACCTTGGTTCTGCTGCGGATAGCCTCATTTCTGATGCGATCGCGCAGAGAAACTCCCAGCATAGCCCTCTCCATTGCCCTTTGAGTGACTTTGAGCCTTCTTATGAGGCCTATAGTAAGCGACCACGTTTCCGTGCCATATGTCATCACTGGCAACACACACTGGTCAAAGACTCTCGTCTTGAGACACTGCGGAATATTGGACGAAAAGATGTGCCGTAGCTTCCCGAATGCTGCCCAGCCGAGTCGGATTCAACGATTGACCTTCCCTTCGACATTTCCGAGTATCACTCTTTATTTCGAAATAAATGTTTAAAAAACCGGCCAAGTGCGAGTCGGACTCGCGCACGAAGGGTTCCGTACCATTATCTATATCTAAAAACGCTAAAATATCTATATCTAAAATCACGTTTGTTGTATAGGAGCCCCCTGTAGCCTAGTTAGTAACTTGGAAGTGACTCTGCCTACGAAGCTGGAGGTCCCGGGTTCGAATCCCGGTAAGGGCATTTATTTGTGTGATGACCACAAATATTTCTTCCTGAGTCATGGATGTTTTCTATGTATTTAAGTATTTATTTATCTATATAAATATGTTTATCGTCGTCTAGTACCCATAGTACAAGCTTTGTTTAGTTTGGGGCAAGGTCGATTTGTGTAAGATTGTAAAAGAAAAAGAAACAAATAAAAACTAAAATAAAAATAAAAAGATGTATTCTGTTTTTTTAGTATTTTTTGTTATAAATAGCGACAACAGAAATACATCATCTATGAAAATCTCTATCTATCACGGTTCATGAGATACAGCCTGGTGACAGAAGGACAGACAGACATTCAGACAGACAGACGGACAGCGGAGTCTTAGTACTAGGGTCCCGTTTTACTCTTTGAGTACGGAATCCTAATAAGTGACATAGGTTTTAGGCTCAGAACATAAAAAAAGGGAGAAGTGCCGTACTGCTTAATTTCAACCAAAACCGATGTCCCCAGTTTTCTCCCACCGCAGCGCCCACAGGCACACACATTGAACCGTGTAAAAACAAAGACTCGGGCGTTGCCAGTGAGTCTACGGCAACATGCAAACAAGGGCTGTGATTGGCTTAAACGCACTACACTAGGGGGGCGACAAACGTTAAAATTATGTTTTATCGACATTGATATTAAAATTAATATTATGTTAAGATATTGATGGGCAACAACTTCAACGACATGGTAAGTTTATGTGGTGGTATTTAAACTTCTAACTACAAGTTTAAATAACACGGGTTGTTAACTTACCATAAATCGCAAAAGTAAAAAATATTGACGAATACCTACAGAGTAACATAAACGGCTTTTTATAAGTTCGTGTTCACATACATTTAAAACTCTGGTCACATCGATATTTTTGACCTGTAGGTACCAGGCCGATCCGACTCGCATTTTGGCGCGAAATAATATGTCCATTACTCATATTACGAGATTTAAGGCTAAGGGCGAGTATCCACCAAAGATGTGCGAAGATGTGTTACCATACATTTTACACCTAGGTTTCAAGCAAGCGAGGGCATCTATCGATTTTTTTAGTACCTACTCGGATTCTTTGGAAAACTGTAATAAGAAACCGAGATTTCTTCTTCAATTATCACATTTCAAATGAAAGTAAAAAAATACTCATTTAAAATAAATTATTGGTAATGATATCACATTTTAAGTTGTTCTGGAGTCATTTGCAACTAAATTATATACTTGTATATACAATTTTAATATGTCTATTTACCGTTCATACTGCAACTTAGTGAAAATCTTATTAGTAGGTACCGTAAACATTTTGTGCCTTTTAATCTTATTAATATGTTATTAGTTACCTTTAAGATAGGCACCCAACCAAAACACGTAATAAAATAAAATAAAACAGCGATAGTAGTCGAAATAAAATAACTAGTATGATATCGTACTTCTATTTTATCGATTACGCGTAAATTGTAACTGCACTTTGGCACCGCTCTAGTTTGCGACGCCAAGCAGCGGCCGTACCACTAAAAAAATCAAGCATCGTCCATATCCATAGTGGTTTAATACATTGCGCCGTGGTTTACTGTATTGAACGTTCAATGTACAACGCAAAGAACAAAAATATGCTTTTTCGTTCGATATGTTAGTTCGATCCCGAGAAATGATGCGGCGTTGCGTTTATTTGTTAAAATATTAGTTTTTACTGACTTAAGTGAAAATACTAATACTAACATGTGGTGCGTGACTCCACCATTCATGTAGGTTTTAGTTTCATTCCTATTTTTGCATGTAACCACGCTACGTTTCGGCATTTTGAGTAAACGTGGAAGAACATTTCAGATTCACGGCGAATTGCGACTAACATGCGGTGGGCAGTGACATGCCCATTTGGCCATGTCGCACCGACACGCGCCAAGCCCCCGTTTCATATCTTTTCCTTTTTATGATCTGAGGTTTTAGGCTTTTGAATAAAGTCACGCATTAAGGTGGTTCGATTGCCATACAAAACGTTATTTGACATTCGTAGGTTAACGGCGTTATATTTTAAGAAACTTATGTAACAAACTTTCATAAATTGGCTTCCCATTTGCGCCAAATTCCCCCTTTCCTAGAATAAACTTGTATAAACTAGATTAATTTGAGAAATTGGTTTGTCACGTGATATTTTGGGAAAACTATTTTTCTCAAATTAATCTAGTTTATACAAGTTTATTCTAGGAAAGGGGGAATTTGGCGCAAATGGGAAGCCAATTGATGAAAGTTTGTTACATAAGTTTCTTAAAATATCACGCCGTTAGCCTGCGAATGTCAAATAACGCTTTGTATGGCAATCGAACCACCTTAATTAATTGTATTCTAGATAAAAAGCTGTGTTTGTATAATTTATAATTTTCAGTTCCTTTGGTAAGTAACGACGGACATTAGCAATTTCTATGAAGGGCAGTTTTTTTTACTGTCCATAACAAAAAAAAAATTCTTCAAGAAATGAATACGTAAGTACCCAGTAATTTCCTAGTGGTGGGTCTACTGGTATAATTTAATTACATAACTATATATAAATAAGACTCAGATAACATGCAAACTATTAATATCCGTAAAACAAATTATTATTCTTATTACTGACAACTATAAAACTCGTTAGTTTATTTTATACTAATTAAACGAAACTAAATATTATACTTTGTCATATCATAGTATTTTAATACAAATAGAAAACCTGTGCTCAAAAATCAAATACTTACTTTATTCAAGTTATCTAACTTCGCTAACATGATGTTCTAGAACATCATGTTAGCGAAGTAATACTTACCACTTTTTAGTGCAAGTATCAATATCGGTCACGGAGTGAATTCCAACGGTGCGCTATACAGCTATTTGCATCGGCAAGCTCCGCGGTTAGTTCTATCCCGATCGCACTTACATATAGCTAGAAAGGGACGGCACCCGCGGCTGGTGCGATCTCGCTGTGCATGTGGGGGTTAGGTACGTTTGTGTGGGTGGTAGTAGTATTTACACACACAAACGCACTACGCGTGTCAAAATACTGAATTCTGAGCGAGCGCTTTTTTGAAGAGCACTCTTAACATTGGCGTGGTATCCAGCCAGTGAATACCTATAGATATTGTGCCTACGTGAGCACTACAAGCACCTAATCCCGAGATTAGTTAGAAGCACTAGCTTTACTAAAGCGACTGCCATGTGACCTTCCAACCCAAAGGGAAAACAAGAGTTTGTTTACTGGTAATCTTAAGAATGCTACATAATAGTTGTACACTATTCATCGACCTACCAGAAGGCGATCATAGATATCCATGAGTAGTAGGAGCCGTAGCCTCGGTACTGGTACCGCGCGGCCTGCACGCAGATGAAGCCCAGCAAACTACTCACCTGCAAACAAACAAACATGTTTCAATATGCAGGTAGAAACCTCCACGATTCTCACACCTAGAGATTGAAATCCGGATCATTTGGAGTTCGAAAATCCGGATTCTACAACCATTTCACGATCCGTTTTAAAATCCTGATTTTGCAAAAGGATTTTCGGATTTTTTTCTTTCACTTTGCAGCATAAAGATTAAACAAACTGGCATACTCAGAAACTAACATGTTATTACTTTCTTCTAATGCATTGATTAAAAATTATTAAATTTTAACGCGTTTTAAACAAACACGTCACTAATTTACGTTCACTTTTAAGCGCACAACTAACAAGTGAGGGGTCTATACATGTCATGATTTATCAGCCCCAATTTATAAGAATCAGACTAATTGCTATCGTCTGGAGGCATGTTGCGCCAACTGTCAAACGAGTTGTACTGAGAAATTGCATGCACATTTGGTCGGGTTGTTACATCTGTATCTACGACACACCCGACTTCGACATGTTGTAATGACAAATTATGGTGAAATCATATAATCTGTAGACCCCATGACGGGCGCGGGGCTCGAGAGTTGGCGATTGGCGAAGTTACGTTGCGATTTTTGAGAATTATGGATTTCGTTTCAATTTCGATTAAGTTTGATTTGGATGCTCAAACTTTTTATAACAATTATAAACTGTTTCTCTCATTTATTCCTACTCATAAACATAACGCACCAAGATCCAGTTTTTATTTGAATTCCGGATTTCATCAATCCGGATTTGATTAAGAACATACGGATTTGCAATCCCGACTTACACCTGATTCTTACTAAATGCGACTTAAAGACGCTTATCAAACTTTTTTGACAAGAAAACTCTCGTGAGTTACATATATTATATATTAGAATTACAATCGCGGATTCGAAAGATGTCGAGCGAGTTTATTTATATAGAAATATCTGCAGCCAAACGCACCGGTATTGTAAACCGCCAAGCTACTTACCTATTGATTACGATTAATAAGCGCGTATGGGCTAAAAACATGTCGCGCGATATTCGACCTTAGAGACGTCTCTTAGAGTTCTCAGACCCGTTTTATTAAAATTGAAAATTAAAAATTATTTATTAACGATATTATGATAAGCATTGTTAATACAGTGTCGGAAAGTTATTTTTAAATACCTACTTATCTCTAGCATGCATTAAGGTAAACGTCCTAGGGCTCGACACTGGCCTAATACAAGACACTTTTAATCTTATATCAAAACAATAGGGGTGTCAACTATTAGGCATTAAGGTAACAAGCATTGGGACATTTACCTTACAAATAAAAAAGGCCGGCTAAAAAATTGCAGTGGATTTATTTTGGTACCCGCAGGCGTGCCTGCGGCGCTACCACGAACTTCGAATCTCGAACTTCGTATATCTCCGTATCTGTCGCTTGAGTACCATAAACCATAAGTGCGATAGAGACGGAGATACACGTAGTTCGAGATTCGAAGTTCGTGGTTATAGCTCTGTATCGCGCGCGGGGACCAATAACAGGGGTGGTGCGTCCTAACATAAAGATTAGGCCGGTTGGCAGACTATTGTACCTAATTCTAATCATACTTGCTCACACGTGTAGCGTTTCATGTCAATTTCGACATACTTGCCCATGGATTGAGTTTAGAACACATTCTGCGTATCTGCAAATCTATTTCTTCATAATTATTATTACCTACTATTGTTATATTTAACAATGAACTACAATTTCTTCATAGAAAAACAAAAGACGGTACCTATAAAACTCATTAACGTACATGACGATAACTAAAACGGTTATGCCTTCTTTTGCAGGCCAGTATATATTGTAACAATTAAAGTACCTACATGTTTCATTAATATACTTTAAAATACATAATATACGTATAAAAACATGAAATAGTCAACAAGAATTGCAATACAAACGCATACCTAAACATAACTTTCAGAGTTTGAACAAATTTTCTAAATATTAATTGCTAAAATTGATTGAGTGTAATTTTAAGTGCAATTGTATAAGTATTGTGAGATATTACGATTCACGCGAATTCCCACGTGTCTAGGCAGGAACCCCCGCCAACAACTAGATGGCGCGGCCATCGCATTTCGCCTTACTTTTTTATCGTATCTGTGCCCAATATCCGAGTTTCTAGTCTATGCCAGGGGCATTCTGCAAACGCCATCAAAATCTGCTCGCGGACTTATAAATCGTTGCTACTTACATTCCGTAATCTTTCACAGACCAGAGCGGGTTTCGCCCACGCAATCTACAAAATATAATCCGCCATTTTGAAGTTTTTTTAACCTTTATTAAAAATGGGTAACTGTTGTGGAGCCTGCGTAGTGCAATGCGTGGCAGGTTTCGTGGTGTATACGGGCAAGGGGCTGTGGCTTCTGGCGAAGCTAGGCTTCATTGCCACGGGGGTGGTCGCCGGCAGTCTGGCCGCCACCGCCATGTCGTTCTTCGGGAATGTGGATGCTGGCAGTGTCATTGCCGCGGCCACATCCATTGGCATGAAGATGTGAGGTAAGATACTTTTCACTTCTCATGCTCTAAAAGTTCGTCTTTATGTCGTGCGTAGGCGACATAAAGTCGCTTTTTATGCTCTAGAGCATAAAGTAAAATCTTCGTCGAAGACCAAGGCAATCGCTGCAACAGCCACACGAACATCTTTAACTTCATACAACAACCTCTTTATTTTATTTCGTTTCGTTCGTATTCTAAGACCAAGGCAAAGATACCAACAGCCAAAGTACACAATAAAACTTCATGAAATAAACTTATAATTTGTATTTCGTCTCATTTATTATTTTACGTGTTGCTGTTTCATTTCCTCGCAATCGAAGTGAAAAGTAGAGTGTACAACTCGTCCATAAAACCCATTTTACACTCGACTTTATATCTATCCTCGCTCGCAAGCTCGCTCGGATGGATAAACGTCTCGAGTAAAATGGTGCGTTTTATGCACTTGTTGTACAATCTACTATTTTATGTTACTTTCTCGTGTCATTGAGACATCTAAGAAATGAATCCATTTGACGAACTAAACAAGTTTCTGTCCAAAATTTCATTTTTGATACAAGCTTTTATTCATCATTGAGAAGATTTTAACCAGCCCAAACTCGATGGGGTTGTGTCGTTTTACTGCGGAGTTCCTACCCACCTTCCAGCTCCAGCATCAGATCAGCTCCATGTCATCATAATATTGCATTGTCATGCGATATACATATGCATGCAAATTTTCAGCTCAATCGGAAACCGGGAAGTGGGTCAAATTTCAATTACTAAATTTGACCCAAGAAAGAATAAAAAAGAATAAAAACAATCGGGGTGAGCCAAATAAAAGCTTGTAAAAAATACACAAGATGAGGCAGTGGAACGCGGGGAAAGATGAAAACTAGAGTGATACTGTTTCTCTTAACCCTATCTAAAACCCTGTTCATATTACCCCACCTTACCAAGGGCTTGATTTGCATACATTTAATTAATTCCACTGCGTAACGATAAACCATGTAAACAGTAATATGTGTTTTTTGGTAGGTATACTTAGGTACATCGTTATGAAATCAATTAAGAATATGCACGCATCATCAAGGCAAGTCAAGTAGCAATGTGTACTTTTTCTTGCGAAATAAATTTATGATTTATTTATATATGGTCTCATTTATTTAAATAAGTCATATAATTAGATATGTATACAAGACAATTATACACTCTACTCTCTCTCTCTCTAACAAGATGTCACTCTCACTATACAGGGTGGAATTTCATAAACTGTACATAATAAAAGGAGAAAAATTTCAGCCAATTTCATCGGTAAAACGGTGTTTTTTTTTTTTTTTCTAGTCATTAGTTTTTTTTTTACAGAATTTTAAAAATTTTTGTAAAAACTCGGGTAATACACCTAATTCAGACGGTATAACTTTTGATCCAATGGTCCTAAAATGAAAATAAAAAATGCAGAGTATTACCAAGGGACAGGTTAATAATTCTTAATAACAATAAAAAACCAACTAGAAGAGAAAATCCGCAAAAAAAATTATTGTTTTTGAAAAATGGCTACAAAAATTACGAATTTTAAAAGAAAAACACAATTTTCTGCAAAAAACGCAGATTTAGTTACCATTTTTTTTGCTTAGTATTAAACCTCACTTAATGCCGATTCTAAAACCGTTTTTAAACTGTCTCAGACTTTGAAAAATACCACGCAAATGGGTACGTAAATCAAACCATAATTTTATTAATTTTACTCCTCTTAAAATCCTTAATGACCGTTTGTTCACAGGTAGTTGAAGGGTGTTATTGGGTTTTAGGTGGAAATAACAAATTACGTACTTAGTATTAATCCTCACTTAATGCCGATTCTAAAACCGTTTTTAAACTGTCTCAGACTTTGAAAAATACCACGCTAATGGGTACGTAAATCAAACCATAATTTTATTAATTTTAATCCTCTTAAAATCCTAAAACGCCGCGGTACCGGTGTTGTGTTTGACTTTATTATTCAAAATCTGCCTGTATTTTTTTGGTTTTTGTATATCCAAGGAAAAGGAAAGTGAAATTCCGCTATGGGAAGGGAAAAGCGGAGGGTATTTTTTGTCAGAGAGATCGCGCACTCGATGCGGGGGGTGTGTGTCCGCGTGGGCTCGTCCTTCGGGCCTTCGGCCCTCGGGCTCGCGTAGAGAGCGTGCTCTGAAGGGACGCTTCGGGCCTTCGGCCCTACGAGGAGCTCGGCCTTCGGCCTTCGCGTACCTGGAAGCTCACCTTCGGGCCTTCGGCCCTCAGGTTCGCTTAAAGACACTTGGGGGGCGTAGGGTTTCCGCAAGCGCACTTTGAAGGGACGCTTCGGGCCTTCGGCCCTACGCGGAGCTCGGCCTTCGGCCTTCGCCTGCCACGAAGCTCACCTTCGGGCCTTCGGCCCTCAGGTTCGCTTTTAACACACTCGGGGGTTAGTGAGTGGTAGCACAACCTTAAACTCCCGCAGCTCGGCCTATGGCCTCGCAGGACGCTTCGGGCCTTCGGCCCTACGCGGAGCTCGGCCTTCGGCCTTCGCCTACTACGAAAGACACTCGGGGGCATAGACGCACAGTCCTATACTCCCGCAGCTCGGCCTTCGGCCTTCGTGTGCCTCGTTTTCTCCTGACACAATTGATCTCCGGGAAGGAGTCATGGTGGGGGTTAGGTTTTGATATGGGTGTATAGAGGTCGGCAAGGTTACCACCAGAAAAATCTGACTTCTTCGGATTTGGCTCTTAGTAAAAAAATGCTCTACTGCCCGGCTAAACGGTAACAGCTAGGTTAGGGGTGCTTGACCAAATGTCATAGAGAACTGCGTGCAGTTTTTGTTGGCAAAATGGCCCAAGAGCTTTGAAATTTGGCTAGCGGGATTATGTAGGGCTCTAGATTCTAAAAATATATATTTTTTTTTTTTAGCTCTAAAAAAAATTTTGTACGGGGAATTTTTTCGTTTTTTTTTTTCGGCCAAACCGCTCGACTTTTGAATAGGGGTCTCGACCAAATGTCATAAAGGTTTCCAAGGGGAGTACAACTGCATTTTTTTTGGCCGAAAAAAAAACTTTTTTTTTTTGAGATTTCAAATTGGTCGCAGCGCGCCGAGATTTGGCATGCGGGGACTTGAGGGGCCCAAGAGTTGTAAAAAGAAAAAAAAATTGGAAAAAATCCAAAAATGGCGGACGGTACGGGCAAAACAAATTTGCGAGGCCGTAGGCCGAGCTGCGGGAGCTTAAGGCTTGGCTTCTATTCCTTGGCCCGAGTGTCTTACAAGCGAACCTGAGGGCCGAAGGCCCGAAGGTGAGCTCCGAGGCACGCGAAGGCCGAAGGCCGAGCTGCGGGAGTATAGGACTGTGCGTCTATGCCCCCGAGTGTCTTTCGTAGTAGGCGAAGGCCGAAGGCCGAGCGACGCGAAGGCCGTAGGCCGAGCTGCGGGAGTTTAAGGTTGTGCTACCACTCACTAACCCCCGAGTGTGTTAAAAGCGAACCTGAGGGCCGAAGGCCCGAAGGTGAGCTTTTGGCAGGCGAAGGCCGAAGGCCGAGCTCCGCGTAGGGCCGAAGGCCCGAAGCGTCCCTTCAAAGCGCGCTTGCGGAAACCCTAAGCCCCCCAAGTGTCTTTAAGCGAACCTGAGGGCCGAAGGCCCGAAGGTGAGCTTCCAGGTACGCGAAGGCCGAAGGCCGAGCTCCGCGTAGGGCCGAAGGCCCGAAGCGTCCCTTCAGAGCACGCTATCTACGCGAGCCCGAGGGCCGAAGGCCCGAAGGGCGAGCCCACGCGGACACACACCCCCCGCATCGAGTGCGCGATCTCTCTGACAAAAAATACCCTCCGCTTTTCCCTTCCCATAGCGGAATTTCACTTTCCTTTTCCTTGGATATACAAAAACCAAAAAAATACAGGCAGATTTTGAATAATAAAGTCAAACACAACACCGGTACCGCGGCGTTTTAGGATTTTAAGAGGATTAAAATTAATAAAATTATGGTTTGATTTACGTACCCATTAGCGTGGTATTTTTCAAAGTCTGAGACAGTTTAAAAACGGTTTTAGAATCGGCATTAAGTGAGGATTAATACTAAGTACGTAATTTGTTATTTCCACTTAAAACCCAATAACACCCTTCAACTACCTGTGAACAAACGGTCATTAAGGATTTTAAGAGGATTAAAATTAATAAAATTATGGTTTGATTTACGTACCCATTTGCTTGGTATTTTTCAAAGTCTGAGACAGTTTAAAAACGGTTTTAGAATCGGCATTAAGTGAGGTTTAATACTAAGCAAAAAAAATGGTAACTAAATCTGCGTTTTTTTCAGAAAATTGTGTTTTTCTTTTAAAATTCGTAATTTTTGTAGCCATTTTTCAAAAACAATAATTTTTTTTGCGGATTTTCTCTTCTAGTTGGTTTTTTATTGTCATTAAGAATTATTAACCTGTCCCTTGGTAATACTCTGCATTTTTTTTTTTATTTTAGGACCATTGGATCAAAAGTTATACCGTCTGAATTAGGTGTATTACCCGAGTTTTTACAAAAATTTTCAAAATTCAGTAAAAAAAAAACTAATGACTAGAAAAAAAAAAAAACACCGTTTCACCGATGAAATTGGCTGAAATTTTTCTCCTTTTATTATGTACAGTTTATGAAATTCCACCCTGTATGATAGACATAGTAAACCACCAAATAATGCCCACTATTTGGTAACGCGCTATGTAAATTTATTTATAAACCCAAAACCTAAGCGAGGAAACAGTTTATATTTTTACAAGCTTTTATTTAGTCTCTCTCGCCTTCGGGCTCGTTTCATAAACACACACTCGTGTTTAATGCCCTTCATTATGTACATCAGTCACATAAACTACTATTATTATCTCGCAAACAAAAGCCGTTTGCGAACGCGTGCCATTTTTTTGCAAGAAAAAGGTTTGCGCCACGTAAAATGTTCATTGAACAATGAACTACGGCTTTTTTTTTGCGGCACGCGTTCGCAAACAAAAGCAGATAAGGGCATTGTGTATCTGGCTAACAATGAACCATTCATGAGCTTAGTTTACAAAAATTCAACTTATAACATTAGTATTACATATTTACACGCCTTGGTCTATACAGAAAATAATGCGTGATTATAGACACAGGACTTCATCAGTGTCCTACAAGGATAAACGAATGTTAAACTTATTGTACCTTAGATAGGTAATTGGGTTTTATATTTATTTATGATAATAATTAAGGCAAAAATTGTTTATACAAAAGCGTTTTATGGTTTAACCGACTTCAAAACAGTTTTATGTTTGTTCACCTCCATTTTCGTGCATTATGGCCCAATTAAAAAGAATTTCGAACAGCAATGAAAAATAATAATCCAAGAGTGATCCTATGTTACTCTGGACAATAGAATAGAAGTGGGTTTTCAAAGGTTTTTTTATAAAGGTTCCGTACTCAAAGAGTAAAACGGGACCCCATTACTAAGACTCCGCTGTCCGTCTGTCTGTCTATCTGTCTGTCACCAGGCTGTATTTCATGAACCGTGATAGTTAGACAGTTCAAATTTTCACAGATGATGTATTTCTGTTGCCGCTAACTATAACAACAAATACTAAAAACATAATAAAATAAATATTTATATCGTGCGCGAGTCCGACTCGCACTTGGTAGGTTTTTTTAATTTGGTAGTCTTCTTTAAATTATCTTATTTGATCAGGGTAAACTAGAGGGATGCTATAAGTTTAACTTGTCTGCGTGTCTATCTATGAAACTGTAGCTTCTAAGCAAACAAAACAATTTTGGTTTAGTTTTTTTGTTTGAAAGGAAACTGGGTCTACTACTACTGGGTACCTACTTCTTCCACGGGCCAGGTGAAATTCAATACGCGCAGGTGAAGTCAATGTAAAGATAGTCAGGGAAATACTATAGTCTCTTACACCTGTGTTCCTACGATATGTTGTGGTGAAGGTTTATTAAATGTTAGTTATCTATTTGTTTCAGAGCACACGGCGTCGCCTGTGTCGACGGACCTTCATTTCTTCCGCGAGGGCAAGTTCTATTAGGCTAAGTTAAGTACTTAATTAAATAATATTGGTATTTTTGTACAGTCGACGGCAGACATATTACATGTTTGCACCTTATTAGTTTTATTACATTACATAATACAGCTAAAAATATAATACATATTTTTGACGTCGACATGCGATAACAAAAAGCGACAATATCTTGTAACTGTAATTTGTAATTGTAATATATCCTTTAATTATAAATCTAAGTTACAAGTTAAGTTAAGTTAATCTAAGTTAGTCATTTCACCCATGTCGATATTTCTTTAAGTTTTAAGTTTAAGTTGTTGTTACTCGAAATAAATAATTTGAATTTAAAGAAAAACACTTGCTTACATTATGTTTGGTCTAAGCATTCCGATTTGTATTTTATATATTCCGTATGACGCGTAATTGTTTCCGTTTGTTGGTTAGTTGTTGTTTAACACCTTACATAATTCTGTACCTTGTATAATAGTGAATAAGCACGGTTACGAGATAATTATACCTATATCTCATACACTTTGAGTTTGTGTTTTAATGCTTATCGACATAGGTAAGTGTGCAATATTTCAACTAGTTTGGTTGTACTTCGGGAATTTGGCTTTGCCTTTAAACAAATTAACAGCTACAGCAAGATAAATAAAAGCCTGTATCTTTTGTTTATCTTGCCTAAAATATATAAGATGTGCGTAATAAGGGAAATTGGTTTAAAGATTCGTTGATCCGAGTAGCGGTTCCCGATAGCTCAGTTGGTTGACTGTTCACGAGCTGGCCGCGTTGACTAGAAGGTCGCTGGTTGGAATCCAGCTCGGAGTAACGAATTTTCCCGTTTCTGCCTCAAAGACAAAGTCAAAGTGATTTATTCTTCAATGTAGGCATATTACATGAATCCGCAAAAGTTTTGATATTTTTTTAACCCCCGACGCATAAAGAGGGGTGTTATAAGTTTCACGTGTCTGTGTTTATGTCTATCTGTGTGCCTGTGTGTGTGTGTGTGTGTGTGTGTGTGTGTGTGTGTGTGTGTGTGTGTGCGTGCGCGTGCGCGTGTGCGTGTGCGTGTGCGTGTGCGTGTGTGTGTGTGTGTGTGTGTGTGTGTGTGTGTGTGTGTGTGTGTGTGTGTGTGTGTGTGTGTCTGTAGCATCGTAGATCCCAACGAATGGAGCGGTTTTTTTTTATCCGAAAGCTGACGTGATCGAGATGGTTCTTAACTACGTTTCAACAAAATCGGTTCAGCCGTTTTTGAGATATTGAACTTTGAAATAAAAATGTCGGTGATTTTTCAACTTTTCCAAGTTATAGTTATTAAATTCACATTGCGTAGATCCGGTTAGGTTAGGATTTCATAATAAAAAAAAATATGGATACAGAGAAAAACGGCTTTTCGGACAATTGAAATTTACGACAATCGATACATTTGGGAAACAATTTTTAGTGTTACAGATGGGCAACCTAATTTGAAACTTGTAAAGGTACTCACAACTTGAATAACTTTGAGTATCCCCGGCGGCGTCCGGACATAGAGTGGGTCGAACCGGATGTTGGTCTGCACGGTCGTGCTCGACGTCACCGTGGTCGTGGTCGTGTGCTGCCCCGGGAACCCCACCTCCGCCATCTTGGGTTAGCTGGGGGACAATAGGGACATTTGAGGACAACAAGGAATCAAACGAAGACAACAAGAAAAAAAAAATCTTTTTTTTATACAACGACGGTGGCAAACAAGCTTACGGCCTGCCTGATGTTAAGCAGGTACCGTTAGCCTATGGACACTTGTGACTCCAGAAGAATAATAAGCGCGTTGCCGACCCTTTATTCACTTGAGGATTCGCTGTGTTGGCAGATAGAGACATGCAGGTCCCTCACTCCCAACACAGCGCACCCTAGGGAGCTCTGGCGACCTTACTAACCACCAGGAACACAACACCACATGCTTCATAGCATGCAATAATATAGCAACACTACAAAGCAGTGATGCTATTATGGCTGCGGTCTTCTGTAAGGTGCAGGTACTTCCCCAGTTGGGCTGCTCCACATACGAGCGAGATGACATTCCGCTGTGCCCTACCTCTCTCGAAAAGTAAACATGGTTGGTCATAAGCACAGAACACTAAATGCTATAGAAGGGGTACCAAGCGCGATTTCCCCTCCACGTCGCCTACAACTCTGGCGTCAGATTTGTAATAGTTTTAAGATATATTGTGTTTAGCGTAGGTATTTGTTTTGTGTTGCCTTCCAGGAGGTAACTCAGGTAAAGGCTCCGACGGAAGACCAGCGCTGGCCTTCTAGGTTAGCACCATGCTGAGTCGGGGCCTTTTCGTGGACCATGTATTTTTTTTTTACGTTCTGTGTTTTGTTTTTTACACCCATTGTTTTGTCCACGAATAAATGTTTTCTTTCTTTCTTTCTTTCTTTCTTTCAACAACACGGCGATCGGGTGACGTTGGTGCGAAAGCTTGAGCGCATGCTCAAACTCTAGTGGCGTGCGTGCCACGCCCACATCGCCATTCTATAGTATTAAGTGTTCTGTGGTCATAAGACTCGTAAGTCATAAGTCATTTATTTGCTCAAGATAGGGTTTGCCTAATGACAATTCACTGTAGTTAACCAGTGTGAGAGTGACCTCCAATCACAAACAGTTGTTGTAAGTTTCACGATAAGTTATATACTGAAGATAATCCCTAATAGGTTGCGAATCGCATACATTCACATATCAGCATGAGGAATGGTTTTTCTACCCGGATGGGAATTATTGTAGCTACGCACATTTAGTGGTAGGCCACTAAATGTGCGTAGCTACTTCCCTGTATAAATAATTTACTTTAAAAACAAAGTTTAAACCGACTTCAATTCAGTACTTCGCCAAGCCACATGGTACATGAAATTTACCACATGAACTGCTTTCCGAGAGCAAATGCGGTAATTATTTCAGAAAAAACCCAACCCGCTATTTGTGGGCTGATAATATTTGAGAAATTCCGTCGATTCCTCAAGGATCTCAGAATTAACACTTCATTAGTTGCTACTTCAACGGAATCATGTCAGAATCTTTGACGTACTGTACATCTTTGAGGAGTGCCATAAGTTAATTCTCTATTTTAATTTTCTATTTTACGTGTATTTTATTTTTATTTTTGATTGCTTTTCATGTACGTACTAACATAGTTATTAAGTCTAAATTTGTTACTAACATACTATGGACCAGTGGTCTGAAATAAAGGTTTTTATTTATAAGTCATCTGTGGTCTTCATCATCAGTTCCACTTCACCAAAATTGCGATTTCCTAGGGTAAATACACGAGTTATAATAGAAAATACCGAAATCACTACACGCGTGCCTATAGAATTTGAGGGCTGCCCTCAATTTCCCTGGGATCCCATCATCAGATCCTAAATTGGAGACAATGGGACCACCTCTTTCGAATAAAAAAATGCATATCGAGCATTGACAGTTTTCGTAGTGACTTTTGCTCGTCACCCGACGATATATATTTTTTTTTTATTTTTGTATTTATTTCAAGTAACTTAGACTCATATTTCTTATATTTATGGTTAGTGTGTACTTATAGCTGTGTTAAAGTTTAGGTTAGACATAGTATGTACATATAGAAACATGCATGTCATCGCAGTGCCTCAAATATGGGCAGTTAAACCCCCCAGCCAACAAACGCAGGATGGGGTTGGGGCTGGCCCTATATATATGGCCCTATAACCTCCTCCTTTTTTGAAGTCGTTTAATTAAAAACTTAGTTAACCTTACCTACTATAATATCTCTCTTTTTATGTATTGAAGCTAATAACTGTTGACGAATGCTGTGTCGATGTCGATACACACCCGTTAGGGTTTAACGAAAAGTATTTTTCTTTTTATAAATGTATTCAATAGATAAAGAAGTCAGACATTACAGTAGGTATTCATTAGCAGCCTTGACACATAGGTCACAGGTCGCATAGTTATTACCGATAGGGCCAATATTAACACTTTCACTACCAGGAAACCCGCTAAGTGCTCACCTCGGGCGTCAAATAGATGCCATCTGAAGCTTGCTTTATTACCGCCAGTCATGAGTGAAGATTTGCGTTTCACTCGGGCCAGGAAGAGGGACTTTCCGCACGTGCAGGCGGTAATTGCCACATTATAGCCAGGTGTGACGTAAAATAAATTAAACCCCAGATACAAAAAAAAAATGCTTGAGTTGCCTCATTTACAGTACCGGGTTCGATTTGCGGTCTCCGCCGCATTGATTTTTTTCTGTGATTTTGATATTTGTAACAAAAATCTATAAAGTTTTCGTTTCCGAATTAAAATTATATAATAATAGAGCATTTCTAGAAAAGTTTGTACCATAAAATTTAACGGTACCTACCTACAAACATTTTTTTTTAAATTTACATTTAAAATGCTTACCTTTGAATAATTCCAAATTAAAGTCAGCACTACACAATCAAAACACAACAGGCACAGTTTTCGCTGAATGTCAGCATTCAATCGGATTTTTGTACGATAAGCAGCCACATGATACCACACGCATTACTCATGGCGGCTGTGATAACAAACTATTTAAATAATAAACTAGCTAATTATACTCTATCAAACATACCTATTGTAGGCGTGTGTTCAAAACACATCGAAAACTGCGTTGACGCTATACATAGCAGTGTAGTATTCTCGTGGGTAGACCCCCCTCAGCGACAGATGACCTGGTAAAGGTCGCGGGAGTCCGCTGGATGCGGGTGGCGCAGGACCGGTCATTGCGGCGCGCTTTGGGAGAGGCCTATGTCCAGCAGTGGACGTCTTTCGGCTGATATGATGACGATGATTTACTAGTGACGGAGCGCCCATACAAGCTGATTTCCACCGGTTTTCCTAAAATTCCTTTTTACGCAAGTTTAGTTATATACCTACTCTAAACACTTTCATAACTTTTTTGTACTCGTCGATTAAAATCTGTGTATTAAGATTTCATAGAGAATACTGCAACGTCACTCTTTTCATAGTTGTAGTCCATGTTACTGTCGAAACAATCGAAATAACTGTTTCGATACGCTCCAGACAACCGAAAAAAATTTGAAAATAGAACTAAAATAAATTCGACCAATCACGTGGCTGCTTTACCGAACTGTAATGAATTGGACCAATAGAATCGCTTTGATTATTGAGTTTACTCGTTGATGTCGTACGCTCGCTGATCTTTTAAGATAAATAATAAATAAATAATAATAATCATAATCAATTTATTGGTAATATAAATTATTCGATATCAACGAGCGTACGAGCGATAGGCTGCACTTCGTTTCAACAATATCGAGTTTGTTTAATTAGTTCAGCTGACTCGTAGAAAATTAATTTTAATGAACTCGTACAAAAAGTATTGTTCACAATAGTGTTATAATCAAGTTTTTTAATCTAGTACCTTACTTAGGCCACTCAGCAACACGGTACTTGACTAAAAAGCTCTCTATTATAACACGATTGTGAAAAATACTATTATGTTCCGGGTTGCCCATCGAACATTTTCACTAGCCGCCACTGTTACTTACCAAGGTACACTGTAGGTATATAGCGTTACCGATGTTTGCCAGCTTAAAACTTACTCCATGACTGGCCTGTCCTCTTGCCACGTCAAACTCTGACCTCACGCACCCCAAGGCGGCTGACATCACCGCACAGTGAGACAATCGTTCCGTACACATAGTAAACACGTTAAGGTGGGTCCAAGCTGGACGAGCCGAGCACGAGCGGAGCCCTTGTGGGCGTCGTCGTTTGCGGCTCAAGTGTGGTAACGTTCGCTGTAAGTACACGGCGAGCCCCGCTCGCATGCTCGACCGCATGCGCTCGGTCGAATTTGCTCGCCGAGCGACGTCCACACTGAGCGCGCACGCCAGGGCGAGCCGCGCTCGGCTGAGCATGAGTCCAGTGTGGACAGACCTAAGAGGCCGCTCTGTGCAAACCGCGTCAGCTAGCGTAGGCCCTCAAGCAACGCATTCATAACCGTGACCCTGTCCTGCCCCATGAGGGCCCGTCGTGTAGAGGAGCCATATACAGGGTGGAAAGATAAGTCGGGCCCTAGAGGGAAACTACCTTAAATCCTTTAGCTGGCTCATTTTACTTTTTTTTTTTTTTTTTAATTTATTTATATACATAATTATTTTACAATACATGGCCAGACAGCGGACAAAACCCAGCAGGGTTTAACTGCCACTGCATTCACTCAATTAATATTTAGTTTATACATAGGATAACAAGCTTATAAAAATAAAGCGCACACGGCGATTGCCTACACAAAATGCGACATTATGACGTGATATGCTGTGAAGCACTTGGGAGCACGCTGGAGACGTGCATACCGTTTCTTATCCTATTGCCGCGGCTTAGGGTCCAAAAACTGCATACACGTCTACGGCGGCAACAGTAATTTAGATTAGCTATTTCATTAATTATTACTATCAGGTTTGGGATATACAAGCAGATTTCATTATACGTTTACAATGTTGCGGTTTATCACATATATTTGTGAGTACATCAGATGGTAAGTCATTCAGGATACTAGGTAACAAATATTCCCATCTTCGTTTACCATAGACATTGGTACATTTTGGTAACACATATAGTGGTAGGTATACTAATTTTCTGAGTCTTAGTGGTCTAGTAGTTTTAGTTAATTTCTCTAAATTATCGAGTTCTTCAGCAATAATTAAAATTTTGAATCTATTGTATATACTAATGACATTGCAGTATCTCAATATTTCCTTATCTTGTTGGCTAAACTTTTTTCTAACTGACTTTGGTACTAATGCTTTCAATAGGCTTAACTGTAATTTGTAAATTTTATCAATATATGTGTGATAAGTTCTGCCGTAGCTAGTTAGTCCATAGTCAATAACAGACTGTGCTAGGGATAAATATAGCATTCTAAGAGTACTGTATGGAACTTTAAATTTTAACAATGATAGTTTCGAGAGTATGGACCTTAATTTGTTGCAGACATAAGTTATATGAGGTCCCCAATTAAATTTAGAGTCTATGATCAGGCCGAGGTAAGTATGTTCCGTGGCTAGTTCTAAGGGTTCACAATTGCATACAGTTTTTGTATTTTTATTATTATCATGCAAACATTGGTGACAATGCGCTAGAATGTTAGGGTTAGGGGTCTTCGTTAGGTGAGTAGAATGGATATGCATAAGTTTAGTTTTGGAGTAATTTATAACAAGGCCTACGTCATGGGCCCATTTACATAAAGAGTCGAAGTTTGATTGCATTAGGGTTGAAGCCTTTTGCACATCCTTGTCCGCCGCCAGGAGGCAGGTGTCATCTGCAAATTGATACACTGAGCCGCTCTCAAATATGTTACACATATCGTTTACGTACAATAAGTACTCGGTTGGACCGATTATAGAACCTTGGGCCGTGCCTTCCTCGGTTGGGAGCATGTCACTGAATGTATTATTTACTTTAATAAGGCATTCCTTTATTTAAAGGAGGCGTAAACTTAAAGGAGGCATTCCTTTATTTTTAAAAAGAAACAAAACTGCATTCAAAAATTTTCAAAAAAGCCTTACACACAGCCGGGAATCGAACCCGGTCGAATCGGTCTAAAAATCTGAGTTCGTTTTTTTGCGTAAATTATTAGTTCTAGGTGTAAGGAACTATTGTTGCTAAGAAACTCTGTATCTGCAGTCACAGGAAAATGGTGAATTTCATAGTTTAATGTACGGATATGGACCTCCCCATACTAACCCGCTTAGTATGTCTGTATGTAAGTATTTGAGATGTGACATCTGAAACTAGACGAAATTAGTAAATTCGTAGTTTTATTTATTTATTTTCATCATTTACACCAATCTTTTCAAATCTGTAATAAAATATCATTCCCATACTTAGGTACCCATAGTAGGTACCTACTGTTTGTACGATGAGATCCATTTCCGTATTTAAACTGTGAATTTCGGCATTTTCCTGTGATTGTTGAGATAGGGTTCCTTAGAAACAAGTGTTCCATACATCCAGAACTATTTATTTACGCAAAAAAACGAACTCAGATTTTTAGACAGATTCGACCGGGTTCGATTTCCGGCCGTGTGTAAGGCTTTTTTGAAAATCTTTGAATGCAGTTATGTTTCTTTTTCAAAATAAAGGAATGTCTCCTTTAAGTAAAATGAGACGGCTTAAGGATTTAAGGTAGTTTCCCTCCAGGGCCCAACTTATCTTTCCACCCTGTATATATATTATCCAGACATTTCCTTAAATATTTATTTATAAGTTTTGTACTCGAAAATGTATTTGAGGACTTCTCTACGAGTAAAGGCCTCCTCCGTTATACTCCACATTTTCCTGTCTTGGGCTTTTCATACCCAGTTTTCACCTGCTACCTTTTTACAAGCTTTTTATTTACTTGCACTGTTCGTATGTATGTAAATATGTAAGTACTTATGTAAGTTGTCCGTCAAAATTTGCAATCCAATTTTCAGTCACTTCCCGTTATCCAATTGAGCTGAAATTTTGCAAGCATATGTATATCGCATGACAATGCAATATTATTATGACTTGGAGCTGATCTGATGCTGGAGCTGGAAGGTGGCCATAGGAACTCCGCAATAAAACGACACAGCCCCATCGAGTTTGGGCTCGTTAGAATCGTCTCAATAGGTGCGACCAAACGCACGCTCACCCGAGCGCGGCTCGCTCTAGCGTGCGCGCTAAGTGTGGACGGCGATCGGCGCGCCTGAGCCGAGCCGGTGTGGACGGTTGTTTTGTGTTTTCGTGCGGAGGGCTCGGGCGAGCCGCTCGGGTGAGCGTGCGTTTGGTGTGGACGCACCTAATGAGTAGTTAACGATGGTATATGCAGAAAAGTACAGTCGGCAATAAAATCTTGTACCAAAAACGAAATTTTTGACAGAAACTTATTTATTTCATCTAGCCATCTCTCAGGAGGTCTGCCTCTTTTCCTTTTTCCGAGCCATTGTTGTAGAGGAGCCATGAGGGGTAAGAATAGTGGCAGACTTGGCATTATTTAAGGTCTAGCTATCCGCGGAGCAACGAGCGGAAGTTCATACATTCGATCGAGTTTCATTTGTGAACGCCCGCCTTAACATTGCCACGTTTTGTAAAAGCAAATATTTTTTATGATTCATATCTATTCTGCGGTGCGGCCAAACTATGTTAACGTTAACAATGTTATCAGTAAAGGAATAGCATGATAATACAGGTGAATAGCGGAACCAGAGATTGCGTATGTGGTGGAGGGTATAAAACATGCCTACGGCACTCTTAACCCTTTAAGAGCCTGTTCACTTGCACACTAGAGCCACTGGTAAATAATTGTGATTATTTAAATTTAACGATAGACATTTAAAAAAGGAGGCCGCTATACAATGTATTTTGCATTTAAGAGTCTGCAGTAATTTCGATTCTCCATACAAACTTAGTTACGCTCTCATTTAAAAAAGGTCTAGCTAGTTTGCTCTGAAACTTTGTACTTAGAATAAGTTAAGTTCCATCCAGGTCTGTAATTAGGTTATGTCGCTTCAGATACCATATTCAAATAATTTACTTTAAAAACAAAGTTTAAACCAACTTCAATTCAGTACTTCGCCATGCCACATGGTACATGAAAATTTTCACATTTCCTTTCCAATTTACCACGTGAACTGCTTAACGAGACCAAATGCGTTGATTATTACAGAAAAAACCCAAGTCGCTATATGTGGGCTGATAATATTTGTGGAGTTCCGTCGATGAGGATCTCAGAATTAACACTTCATTAGTTGCTACGGAATCATGTCAGAATATTTGATGTACTTTACATCTTTGAGGAGTTCCATAAGTCATCTGTGGTCTTCATCATCAGTTCCACTTCACCAAAATTACGATTTCCGAGGGCAAATACATGAGTTATAATAGAAAATACCGAAATCACTACACGCATGCCTATAAAATTTGAGGGTTGCCCTCAATTTCTCTGGGATCCCATCATCAGATCCTGACTTGGTGACAATGGGACCACCTCAGGAGTATACTTTTTCGAATAAAAAAAGAATTTTGGAAATCGGTCGACAATTGACGGAGAAGTCGGCGAACAAATATAAAAAAAAAATTTACATACTGTGGAACATATAATCTCCTCCTTTTTTGAAGTCGGTTAAAAAATACAACAAATCAAAGTTTTTCATACAAAACTTGTTTTTGCTGTATATCGTTTGTTTTATAAACTGGAGCCATATAAACTAATTACAGACCTATATATACTTCATGTCATTGTATATGCAAAGTTTTGTTACAATCCAACGCGTAGTTTTAAAATGAGAACGAAGCTCTGTTTGTATGGGAACTCTTACTGTGGACTCTTAAGTACCTTGTGAATACATCAAACTAGTTTTTATGTTGCTGGAATCGTCGATCTATGAACTCACAAGAAAAACATCCGTTTTAGTTAACTTTGGTTGGACGCATAGGTAGATTGACGAATCCAGCAACGTAAAAACTATTATCCCATAAAAATATTACATGTAATTACATGTAAAAAAATAGGTCTCGAACGAAACTCTTCCACCTTAAAAAGTTATGAGATATAACGCAGAGCTAAATCAGGCATTTTAATTAACCTTACTAAATAAAATTATCAATCACACAATACTACAATTACATACTTAGAATAATAACGCCTAGAAACGCAGTTCACGCGCAACGGTGAGGCCACTAAAACTCGGCCATAAATGGCCCAGTACGCCGATCGGTGGAACAAAATTGGTTCGTTTGTGTGCGTATTGGCGCGTGTGAATACGAGTTGATCACAACTACATGAATCCATTTTATGCCTCACGCTTGGCGCGTCGGCCGTATGAAACTATCCTTCTATGCGTTATTATTCTAAGACTACATAGAATACCGTCAGGTTTGGTTCTACGTAATATCTCACAACTTTTTACGGTGCAAGAGTCGAGACTTGGCCTATTTTTTACATGGTTATTTATAAGGGGATTATTTATTGTGCGGCGACGCCAATTAGTAAAACAAACAGCTATCCATGATTCTACGTTAATTTTAGGTGTGAGGGGCAGATGTTGATTTGACATCACCAGTTTGTTTAGAATAGAAATTAAATATTTTTTTCAACATCATCAGATTAGACTGGTTATATGAATTAAAATCAAGTTTAGAATTCTGTGCACATTTTTTAGTTACCATTTTGCATCTATTTTAAGGCGACGTGAGCTCCAAAAACGGATTTTTAAAAAATCGTAGCTCTTGTTTGGATTATAGTACGGCTGCAAATTTAATTAGCAATCTTGAGGCCTTTCTCGAGGGAAATCAGCTATTCGAATCCTGAGTTTTTGACCTTCGCTCGATAGAAAAAAATAAAATACACTTTAAAAAATTGTAACAAATTATGCACAACAGCTAAACACATAACAATTGCTTCTAAAAATTGGCAAGGTCATGTTTGAGGGAAATCAGCTATTACTTTTTTATTAATTAAAACGCGCAAAGAAATAAAATTAAAAAACATGATATCCGCGCTTCCAAACACGCACTTCCATCTCGCTCACGCTTATGCTCAGTGAGAGGGAGAGAAGACCACGAACTGACGTCCCCTTAAGTATGTATTTCTTCATCTAAACTAAAATATGGCGGGACCAGCCAGGATGAGATTACATTATGGAGAGGACTCAGATGCTTTCAATTCAATTCAATAGTTTATTTTTTATTTATTTATTTATTTATAGCCTCTTTTTAGAAAGTTACAATAACATAAGGTACTTAAAACTACAGTAACCGCAAAATATTACATTTCTGTGTGCCTACTGGCAAAGGCCTCCCCCAGTCTTCTCCATTCCTCCCTGTGTGTGACCACTCTGGTCCATGTCTAATAAATAATTTATTAATAAAATATAAAATTCTACATGTCAATTGCTAATATTAAAAAATTGACAATGGGGAATGGATGAAAATTTTAGAAGTGCCTGGTTTTTTTTGGTGATAGGAATAACCTTCCTTACCACCAGAAAAAAGTTGCAGACTTTTCAGCTGCGTCAATTATTTTTGAAAAAACTGTTTCATCACTTGAGTTTTGGGTTTAGGACGGTGAATGAGACAATTTCCTTGATCCATCTCATATTACAACAGATATTTTAATTATCTTACCCTGGCAATGACAAATATAGCTGCTGCAGCTGTCAATATCATTGCCAGTGTCAGATTACCACGGATTTTTAAGATATTTTTTTGTAATATGAGACGGATCAAGCAAAGTGTCTTATTCACCGTCCAAAACCCAACACATAAGTGGGAAACGGTTTATATTTTTCAAAAAAATTTACACCGCTGAAAAGTATGCAACTTTTTTCTAGTGCTAAGTAAGGTTATTCATATCACCAAAAAAATTATCAGACAAATTTTCATCCATTCCCCATTGTTCATATTTTGCATGTTAACTGCTTTTTACTATCTATTAGGAAATAAGACCTTGTTGAGATTATTTTCTGCACCTCTGCCACATAGGTACTTGTGCTGATTTATTTATTTATTAAGAAAAGAAAAACTTTTGCTGATGAATGTCAATCTTAAGGTCGACATTTCTTTCACCACTTTTGATATCCACTTGAAAAATCACCAAGTGACTCACATATCCTGTATTACCAGATAAAAGCAAGCCTTTACTGATGTATCACACATAATAACTTGGTAGGTCAGGCTCTGATTAAGATTAGCAATCTTATGTCACCGTGCCGAAGCGAAAGTGTAAACAAACCTTGGGTGAACTTCCAGTGAAAGTATTAGGCAGGTATGTACAACTCTTATTACGCATATTCTTATTGGATAACTCTGTAAATAGCATTTAATGTGAACAATAAGACTGTCATACATATCGCTGGTGAATAATATTGTGAGTAATCATCAACCGACACGCAGGATTGTCGGAAAGATATCGTCATGCGCGAGTTTGCACGGCCGTACGCCCCGAGGTTTAATGGATACTTCGTTCAACAATTATAATAGCTATTAACTCTAACGATTAAATCTGTGATCGCCCACGGGACAGGCCTGTCACCACCTAAAATAGCAATTTAAACAAACTTTATTGACACGGACATTAAACATGATCTATTTAAAAGCAAATCTCTCTCACCTTTACTTTGGACGGCTGAAAGCGAACACTTAAACGTTTCTTGGCCGTTATATAAACTCACAATTCCTCTAATACACTAAACGGTTCACAAATTTAGGTGTAAATTAATATTTGTGACGAAACAAGTACAAATTGTGAAATTTAACTTTGACGTTCGTGCCCCCCTCCTACTCCGCACCGCGCGCCGGCCACCTCCCACGAACTGTCATTTGTTTTTTTCCTGCCTTGGATACATGTATTTTAAGTCGAATGTAGAAAGCATAAAAATGAATGAAACTATTTGTAACGTATGTGGGTAAACTTAGGATTCGATGATGGAGGGTAGTTTGTTTATACTCCCGTCGCTTGATTAAACGCAATATGGAACGGACGTGTTTTCTGTGATCTCCTCGTATCCTGGATTTCCCTGGCCTCTCAGCAGATATTCTTCAGTGGCGACGAGAACAATTGGACGCTGGTGCATTTGTGACATTGTAAATTCGAAAAAAATACCGTGTAGTGTACGAAATGTCGGTGGGGAAGATTGGACCGTTTGACCTTGCCAAGGACAATTGGGAAATGTATGTAGATCGTTTGGAACAATATTTCGTTGCGAACCAGGTGAAAAGTGAAGTGAAAGTGGCTACGTTAATAACAGTTATAGGTAGTGAGGCTTATGAACTGATGGTGAGTCTATGCACACCCGACAAACCGGCAACACAATCGTACGATCAGTTGGTGGCGCTGATGAAAGGTCATTTAAATCCCAAGCCGAGTGTACTTGCAGAACGTTTTAAATTCCGGCAACGAGTGCAAAACCGTAACGAAAACATTGCAAACTTTGTGACAGATCTTAAAAAGTTGAGTAAAAACTGCGGTTTTACAGGGGACAGCTTAAAGGAAAACTTGAGAGATCAATTTGTTTGCGGCCTGTTGAATGACGATATCAGGCAAAAGTTGTTCACGGAGGCCGATTCGATCACGTTAGAGCGGGCGTATACGCGCGCAGTGTCCATGGAGGCGGCCGAGGCAAACGCGGCGCTGGTAGATGACTGTGCTCGGAACCGATCCGGCGACAGTGTACCGGCGGGCGCGTCGACAGGCGTGCATCAGATGGGCCGGGCGAGCCGGGGCCGAGCGACGGCGGCGGCGGACGACGGCTGGCCAGCGGCGACGGCAGGCAGAGCGGGCCGCGGCAAGGTAGCAGCAGGCGGCGGCCCAAGCGCCATAAGCGGAGCGGAAAGCGGAAAGTTTCGCGGTTTCGGACGAAATAATACAGCATATTCTAATGCAGAATGTAAAGTATGTGGAGCAAATCATGATGCGGAAAGATGTAAATTTAAAAATTATGTATGTAGAATATGTAATCAAGAGGGAAACTTAAAGAGGATGTGCACCAAGCTGCGTGGCAAGTCATCGTTGTACAACGTTAAGGAAGAAGAAGTTGTATTTAGCGACAATTCTGGAAGTACTGAAAGCGACGAGGTAAACAATTTTTCTTTAAATACTAGCGATTCCATTTCGGTTGCACCATACACTATAGATGTTCATATTGAGGGAACATTGTTAACTATGGAGATCGACACGGGTAGTTGTATTTCATGTATTAGTTTGGAATGCTATAAAAAGTTGTTTACCCATTGCGAGTTACAGGAGAGTAATTTAGTGTTGCGATATTATACAGGCGAACATATCAAACCCATAGGCAAAATAACACCTCAGGTGCAGTATAACAAAACTTGTAAAAAACTTGACTTGTTCGTTATTGCGAGTGGCAAAACTAGCCTCATGGGTAGATGTTGGATAAGTGAATTGAAGTTAGATTTATCAATGTTGGCCTCACGACCAGTGACTAATGTAAACATGTTATTTAGTGAAAAGGAATTCAGTTCCAGATACTGTGACTACTGTGAGGTGTTTGCGGATGGCTTAGGCCGGTTCAACGGGGGAACGGTGGGGTTCCACTTGCGGCCCGAGGCGCGGCCGGTGTACCTGCGCGCGCGCCCTCTGGCGTACGCGCTGCGCGAGCCGGTGGAGCGCGCGCTCGACCAGATGGTGCGCGACAATATCATCACGCCTGTCGCCACCTCAGACTGGGCCACGCCGATAGTGCCAGTAGTAAAAAAAGATGGCACCATAAGGGTATGTGCGGATTTTAAGTTAACGTTGAATAAATGCCTAGAAGTGGACCACTATCCTTTGCCGAAAGTAGAAGATTTGTTCACTAAATTACACGGGGGGAATAAATTTACTAAGTTGGATCTGTCGCAAGCGTACGCTCAATTTGAATTGGACGACTCAAAAAAATACGCGGTGATTAACACACATAGGGGGCTCTTTATGTATAATAGATTAATCTATGGTTGTGCATCGTCGCCCGGTATTTTTCAGAGAAAGTTAGAGCAATTGTTTGCGGATATGCCGCGAGTAGGAGTATTTTTGGACGACTTGATTATTACGGGAGTCGATGACCAGTCACATATAGACACGTTACATGAAGTATTTGATAGGTTAAAAAAATACGGTCTGAGAGTAAAAAAAGAAAAATGTACATTTTTTGCGGACTCGGTTACGTATCTAGGATTTGTGATAAGTAAAGAAGGCGTCCACACATGTCCTGACAAAATTGAAGCGATCAAGCGAGTACCAGCACCGAAGAATGTATCGGAATTGCGATCATTCTTGGGGTTAGTGATGTACTATGCAAAATTCGTGCCTAACATAAGCACTATATTAGCACCACTGTATGCGTTATTGCGGAAAAATGTGCGATATGAGTGGAGTGAAGCATGTTTGCGTGCGTTTGACGAAACTAAGCGCATGTTGATTTCCAGCGATATACTAGCGCACTACTCGCCGGACCTTCCGCTGGTACTGACAGTGGACGCAAGTAGTGTAGGGGTGGGTGCCCTGATTTCGCACCTGATGCCCGGCGGCGCGAGCGACGGAGAACGCCCCATAGCCTATGCGTCGCGGGTGCTTAATGCAGCTGAGAAATCGTACTCGCAAATAGACCGAGAGGCGCTGGCGATTATTTACGGGGTCAGAAAATTCCACCAATATTTATATGGTAGGAAGTTTATTCTTAGAACAGATCACAAACCATTGGTATCAATTTTTGGGAGCAAGATGGGAATACCTGTCATGGCTGCGAGTCGGATGCAGAGATGGGCAGTTATCCTAGCAGGTTATGATTACAATATTGAATATGTTCGAAGTGAAAAAAACGCGGCGGACGCTTTGTCTCGCTTGCCTGTGGGTAAGGAAAAAAGCCAGCGAAAAGAAATCACTTATTTAAATTTCATACAAAATTTCCTGCCAATTACTAGGAAAATGGTACAAGGTCATATTAGTAAAGATGAAGAGTTAAAAAAAATATTTTTGTTCTTGCTATCCGGATGGCCTGCAGGTTGTAAGGAAGAAGCTCTCAAACCGTATTACTTGCGGCGTAATGAATTGTACATAGATCGAGGATGTATAATTTGGGGTTATAGGTTAGTGGTACCGAAAGCGTTAAGGGATAATTTGCTAAAAGAATTACATGTAGGTCACTTAGGTATTGTGAAAATGAAGAGTCTCGCCAGAAGCGTGATGTGGTGGCCAGGAATAGACAGTGATATTGAGGAGTTGTGTAAACAATGCACCACCTGTGCGTTAGAGGGCGCCGCACCGCCGCGCGCGCCGCCGCAACCGTGGCCATATAACCCGGAACCTTGGTCACGATTGCATTTAGACTTTCTGGGGCCATTTCACGGCGAAACTTTTCTAGTTATAATAGATTCTACCACGAAGTGGTTAGAGATATTTAGAATGCGTAAGACAACAGCCACTGCAGTTTTGAAACCTTTACGTGAAACGTTTGCTCGTTTTGGTTTGCCATTAGAAGTGGTATCGGACAACGGTCCTCCGTTTACGAGTAAGGAATACGCACATTTCATGACGATAAACGGCATAAAGTTGACATTTACGGCAGCGTACCATCCAGCTTCAAATGGCGCAGTAGAAAACGCGGTTAAGCTATGCAAGCGAGCTATCAAAAAGGCACTTCGCGACGGTTGTGATGTAGACGAAGCCCTGCAGGCGTACCTCATGATGTATAGAAACGTAGAGCACAGTACTACTGGAACAGCTCCGGCTGTGTTGTTACAGCGCCGACGGCTGCGGTCTAGATTGGATTTGTTAAGGGGAGATAGACAGTTAGAAAGTAAAGTACAGGATGCTCAAGATAAACAAGTTTTAAACGCAGGTGGTATAACTAGGGACCTTAAGGTGGGGGATCCCGTGTGGGCGCGAGATCACGCTGGGGGAAGCTGGCTAAGTGGTCAGATAGAGGATAAAGTAGGGACTCGTAATTTTATTATTGGCCAGGATAGTGGTTCACGCATAAAAAGACACGTGGATCAAATCAAGAAAAGGCGTAGTAGTTATACCGTGTCTGCGTCGGATGTTTCGGAGGTGGCGTCAGGCGAGGCGACGTTGGAAAATGAGACTACGCAGGTTGTGCGTGCGCCGGAACACTTGGTGGAACCCGATGGACCAAAGGTCCTGGAACCAAGGAAGGACGAGGATGCGGTGCCTCATGATGCAACTGCTGGTCATACGGAAACGATTGCGTCCCCTGCAGACCGGCCTCAGCGCATTCGGAAACCCGTGCAGAGATATGGTTTCGAATTTGATTATCTTTACCGTCGATGATGTAACTAGTATTAAGATGCCAACTGTAGAACTAATTAAGGGTGGAGGTGTAACGTATGTGGGTAAACTTAGGATTCGATGATGGAGGGTAGTTTGTTTATACTCCCGTCGCTTGATTAAACGCAATATGGAACGGACGTGTTTTCTGTGATCTCCTCGTATCCTGGATTTCCCTGGCCTCTCAGCAGATATTCTTCACTATTCATTATAGTACTCAATTTAATCGTTATACATAATTAATAAAGATTACAATTACAATTAAATGTTTCAAGTGCGACAAACAAAATAAACGTATTATCATTACAAACATTGACAAATAAAATTACTATTTGTACCTAATAAAATGGCTAATCCCTGTCTGCCCTTCATCTGAAAATATGAAACTCAGCGGTAAGAGCACAAAGCACATCTATTTAGTATTAAACTAACATTAAATTGCTTTTAGGAAAACTGGTACTACTAAGCTACTCAGGTATATCATACGTCGTCTTTGCCCAGTCATGTCATATTCTAATAAATAGTTGTCAATCTTTTTTCTCCTTTTGTTTCTTATCATCAGATTTCTTTTTTACTGACTTATTGGCGTCGTTGGACGACACGGGGTCAGCTTTTAATATTTCGGAGTTTACACTAGAGGCTTGATCAGATGACTGCATCTCTTCAGATCCAGATGATTGGCCAGGCTGCTGTGACGTAACCTTAGATGTGGTCGGTCTTTCAAAGTCAGGTAAAACTTCGGTTGATAGTAATGCTGCAAGATCTGTGGCCTGATCTTCTCGTAGTCCCACTATGCTATGGTACGATGTTACTCGTAAGAGTTGTGCATGTTCCAATGATGGTTTATAATCGGCAGTAACAAGGGGTTCGGGTATTGGTGGAAGTGCGAGCAGCGCGGGGGAACTGGGGGGTGCGGGTGGTTCTTTCGTCGACTGCTCGAGCAGAATGGGTGGTTCTGACGGAGACGAAGTGAGTGAAGTGGACGGTTCTGACGGAGAAGGTCGCGGACGTATAACAGCGAGCGGAGTATCACCAGATCTCTTGTTAGATATACGAGCAGCAACATCGCTATCATAATGGACCACTTCGTCTAGAGCCTGTGTCTCGGATCTTGGTTTCGTCACACGAGATTGCTTTGTCGCGGGTTCCTTCATGTCTTTTGATTTTTCGGAGTCTTCCCCGACTGTAGAAGACGATGTCGACGGACGCACTAGGAGCTCAGTGGGTTCAGGCACTAAAGACAAACGAGCTGCCACGTCACTATCGAAATCGGTCACTACATCTGGACCAGTCCGCTGTGCCTCTCTCGTTTGCTTTGTTATGGATGCCTTGGCCAACTGTCTCTTAACATCATTTAGTTTATTTGGTGTCAAAGAAATAGCTGCCCCCTGTTCTGGTGCATGGCTATTAAAGGGTTTCTTCTTGGTCATCGCTAGTGAGGAGCTAGACTGATCTTGATCTAATGTAGAAGGAATTAGCGCGGTTACCTCAGAGGGCGCAGTCCCCGTAGCCATTTGAGCAGCCACATCACTGTCAAAATCAAGTGCTTTTGCGCCAGGAGTGTCCCCAGGCCGTCGTGTCTCCGCACTTCTTGGCTCAGTCTCTCCTGGAAGCTGTGTCACTTGTTCGGGTGAAGCAACACGTTTCAATATTGAAGGATCAGGTGGAACCACAATGGACGTTGAAGTTTTCCTCTGCAGTTCGTATAAATCTGATGATGCTAAAGGTTCTTCGAAGGATGAATGCTGTGGAGGAGTGTTGTCACCAAAAGGCCTCTCGAGATCCACAATGGCCAAGCCCGGAGCTTGGCGCGAAGGAACTCGTGACATGGACTCTGCTAGCTGCAAGTGTCTGAAGTCCTCTCGCCCCGGACTCAGGGTCCTGTCTACGTATTTCACTCGAGTTTGTTTACTTGTGCTCATCCGAACATCAGTATCATGTTTATTATCATCATCCCTCTGGAAACTATATGCGTAAGAATCTCGCATCTTGAACTTGTGAGCTAGGTATTCTTCGACGCTATAAGGCGGTACGGCTTCGGTAACGACTTCAGATTCCTCGGTTACCTGTGACGACTGCGGAGCATCATCATCATTTTTAAAAGTGAATTCATCGACGATCCTGTTCTCGACGGCTATTGCAGAGTTTCGTATTCGTTCAAAGAGTTCATTAGAGCTGCTAGTGGGTAGAAGCGGAGCCTCGATCTGGGACTTATTGGTCGTTTCTGATTGTTCAGATTGCCTTTCAGGTGAAGCTTTTAAAAATGAGACTTTTGGAGATTTTGTATGAGTGTGTGGACTCGCTGTTTCTTCTCCATCATCAGCAAGGACACTTTCGCCCATGTCATCTGTTAGGAACCGACTTCTGGCCCCAGATTGGGAGCTACGTTTCAATTCAATCAGTGGCAAAGTTTTCCCTGCCCCATCAGGTGAATCGCTGGGATGCGTATCCTGCGGTTTACCTGGTGGCAAATCGGGTGGCCTATTCAAGCCCAAGTTGTGATCTAGATATCCCGTTTCCGATCCACCCGGGCTCCCTAGCGTATTAAACGGGTCTAAGCGGAGACTAGACGTGGACTCATCGTCATTAAGCAATTGGTCATCATCATCATCACCCTCGTTATCTGAATGTGTCCATTGATAGTTGTCTATTATAGTCTTGCTGTCTGGGAAGTGCTTTAAGAGAAGTTCCCAATCGTCTAAGCGCAGTGTTAGAATTTGGGATTTGATTGTGGTTCGGTAAGAATAATGAAATGGCTTGTCTCGAATCAGTCCTTGCTCCTGAAAATAAAGCGGTTGGTTGCTTGGATTGGAAGTAGTACCTTACAATAAACTAGTAAGTTATGTATAGTGTAGGTATCCTATACAGGGTGTATTATTCAAACGGGGCAGCGAGGGAAAATCCGAATCTATAAGAGATACAGAAATTTGCTCTTAGGAGTCACGAGATCGATTTTAGAAAAAATAAAAACTGCATTCAAATATTTTCAAAAAAGCCTCATACAAATTTCCGTATATCTCTTATAGTTTCGGATTTTCTCTCACTGCCCCGGATGAATACCGTGAATTGGGGTTAATTTGATCAATTTCAGAATTAAAACGTCTGTATCTCCCTAAAAGTTTATTCAAAAAAATAAGGAAAAAATGCAAATATCGGTTTTTGTCCACTATCGATTGCACCAACAAAAAAAATATTATTAATATATCTCTTAGAAAAAAAAAATAAGTCGGTGATCAACTTTATACTGACATCGGGGTTACTTTAAAACCCCCCTTTTTTTGACGGATTATGATAGTATCCCTATTAAGGAAAACAACAATATAACATTTAAAAAAATCCGTTCACAGATTTATGATTTATAAAGGTTTATGTGCCTTTGGGGTTACTTTGACAAAGAAAAAAAAAGGGTATTTATTTTATATTAAATAAGGTTATCAATTATCATTCACATAGGGGTAACATTGCACATTGCACTTAGAACCTATGGCCATTGGGGCGGAAAGGTTCTCGAGTGGCGACCACGTACCGGAAGGCGCAGCATGGGTAGGCCCCCCACAAGGTGGACTGATGACCTGATAAAGTTCTCGGGAGTCCGCTGGATGCCGGTGGCGCAGGACCGCTCATTGTGGCACTCTCTGGGGAAGGCCTATGTCTGGACAGTGCACGTCTTTCGGCTGATATGATGATGATAATGATGAGGGTATCGTGGTCAAAGTAAACCCTCAGAAGTGATCAATGACACCCCATGCTACAAATATTGAAAAAAGCAAATGGCCGTCAAGGTTGTGATTTGCAACAGTATTTGATGTTATAGCCAAATACATGCCTGATTCAGTGAATTACATAAAATGTATGTATTTACTTTACTGAAAGTTGTACCTTAGAAGTTATACAAGCTATTAAAAGTCCGTAAAATGAGTCCGCACGTATTTTAATTTTTTTTTCATCGATCGGCGTGCCCGATCCCACGACTGGGTAAAGAAATACACATTGACAGTGACGTTCAATGCTGCCAATCGTAAAAAAAAGCAAACGATGCGTTTAGAAAGCGTATATATAATTGTAGTTTAAACATGAAGAGAAGTTTTGATCAATGTAAACCCAGGAATTAAAGTAACCCCATTTCACGGTAATACATCCTGTATAACACCTGGTAATTTAAAGCTTACCACGCCAAAGTATTCTCCCACGTTGTACACATTTCTGTTCACGCCCTCAATGCCCTCCTCCTTATCATAGCGTTCACTGATCTCTTGAACCTCACCAGTGTGCACCAAATACATCGAGTTCGTGATCTCGCTCTGTTTCACCACGTACATATCTGTGAAAGGTGCTAGCGTTAACCAACTGTGTCAGCAGCAATGTAACCAAATTGGTAGTCTGACCAGCGAGTTGAGACAACAAAAATGCGGCCAATTTAAAATTCTCAGGCTAGTAACATCAAATGCATAGATAGCGACGTGATAGGATCTTATAATAACTGACAATTTATTTGGTAGGTAAAATTGTTGCCCAAAAATAATTTAAAAAAATGCCACCGCTCGCTAAAATCTCTGACCCCCCCCTTAACTAACAGCTGTACACTATAAGGAGACGCTACACGAGCGAAATCGGCAGGCCTGCATGCAGTCCTGCAGCGTGATTCGGCACGTGTGGATACGTATCACAAGCACGGTTCCCAACCAAATCAAGGTCATTCCATAATAGATTTTCTGTTACCTTGCTTGGTCGTCCTGCGGATTTCGCTCGTGTAGCGTCTCCTTATGTACAGGCGTGCCTGTGCCTAGCTTATATACTTTACGGCGTACTAGTTAAGGATGAGTGTCCATCAGAGCTGTGTGAAATAGCGGAGAGTGTACCAAGAGCAATCACATCAAGGTTTGCTAAGGCTCGCTCAGATATTTCTATTCCTACTGGTGTTCATGTTTGAATCAACTTTTTAGTGTCCTCCCCATTTCTACTATTTGCTGTTTAAAAGGAGATATCAAGAAAATACGGTGTCTGCTGTTGTTGATTGTTTTCGCATTTCTTACTTAATTAATTGTAGCGTGCACATATTCATCGAAATAAGAATTTGTATTGTACAGTAGGGCAAAGCCAAGACTACAATTTAAGAAATAAGGATAAATTAACACTGACTTTCCCTAAAATTATGCACATTTTAATAAAAGTTTAGGCAATAATGCAATAGAATAGAGTAGGTACCTATATAATAAGTTGACCAAAGATTTAAGGGATTGTGACGATATGAAAATATTTAATAGAAAAGTGAAAGATTACTTTTTAAAAAGGCCATACTACTCCATTGACGAATATTTTGCCAATGCTCTAAATTAACTGAACATTATTGTTATTATAATTTGACTATTTTATTTTGTTTTTAAATAATTTCGGAGCAGTTTCTTACTATTGTTATTAATGTTATATTTGATGTACTGTGAATTAATTAATTTATTTTTAATATTATTGTAATGTATATTGTATTTGCATGCATGTGAATGTGTTTAACGCAAATAAAGATTTTGACTTTTGACTTAAAACTTAACTGTATTAAAAAATAGTCCCTGGGCGACCGAGCTCTGCTCGGATGAAAATTGAGAAAATACGGAGAAAACGAATTTTCCCGGACATGAGACCTATCTAGACCGATTTCTCGCCCCCGTAAACCCCTGCAGTCCAAATTTCATCGAAATCGTTAGAGCCGTTTCCGAGAACGTGATTGCAAATATATATACAAATATTGCTCGTTTAATAGTATAGGATTCATTTGCCATCAATTTCACGGGTCGCCCAGCGGACGTAAAATGTCCCCTGGACAACCATGTTTTCAGCTAGAATAGGTACGTTTTTTTGCGAGATGCAACATAGGTATACCTATGTCCAAATTTCTAGACTGTTTATCTGGTTATAAGAACTTATACATTTTATCCACATACACAATATGTTGTAGTAACTGATATTAGTGCCTTCCGGAAGGCGCGGCATGGGTAGGCTGTGGCAAGGTGGACTGATGACCTGGTAAAGGCCGCGGGAGTCCGCTGGATGCGGGTGGTGCAGGACCGGTCACTTTGGCACTCCTTGGGGGAGGCCTATGTCCAGCAGTGGACGTCTTTCGGCTAATATGATGATGATGAATTGATGATGATGATGAACTGATAATGAAGAAAAGCCTAAGGGAAAAGTAAAATTTGATTGTTTTTTTTATTCCTCACTCACCGCTCCGCTTCCTCGCACTGCTGTGATGGATGACCACCCTAAAGCTACGCTCCCGCAGTGAAAGGACCTGATGGCTTACTTTCGTCGTAATAGTACCGCCGGAGATAGCCGACGATTTGCCGGATCAGCGCGGGCTCGCAGAACTTGAACACAGGGTGCTACAGAAAAGTGTTCATCATCAGCAGGCATCGGAGTTTATATCGCACGGTAAGACGTAGGCGAGGTATGGAGTCAACATTAGCAATTAAAACTCAACTCGTGTTCATACCTACTCATATTCATTCATTTAATTAGTGATTTTAATTTTATAATCATGGACAACAACGTTGACGGGCGCTGCGACTGCGACTTTTTCCATATTTTCTGATGATTAAATATCCACTTGTGAATAATTGACACGTCTGGAATCGTCAGTGAATGACACATGGCACATACTATACAATTTGATTATCGGTCAGTACAGCGATGTATTTTGTGTATCAGAGCCCGTATAGTTGTATGTTAAAATAGTTAAAGCTGTGTGTTATAAATTTTAACATGACGCATCATGCCTATTCTACCGAATTATACACCATACTTAACGACACAACGGAGCCACGCTGTTATATCTCCTCAGTAATTAGTTTGTAATTTTATTATTGTTTTGTATATGTTAGTCTTTAAGGTATTTGTTACTATGGGCCAGATGCCTGAAATAAATGTATTTTTTTATAGACTAGGTTGGTCTTCCGTTACCTTTGCTCCAACATCCTTGTACGCGTGTGACATGACCTTGAGCTTGAGACAGAGCGGCGCTGTGACCAGGAACTCTGGGAGCTGCTCACCGCGCGCCTCTCGCCAGAGCAGCACGGCGTATTTGTTCACCAGCGCGATCAGCACCGGTGACACGCGGTTGTTGTTCAGGAAATCCTAAAAACCACGTGAAACAGGCATCGTTCAATCCACAAGTGTACCCGAAACTATGTGGTATGATATGCGGATGACGAGGATTGTGGCCTGAGGTGGTATAATTATGCGGATGATGATGAGGAATGTGGCGTGAGACAGCCAGATGCTTATGAGAGGGTAACCTATCGCAATCATGAAATGTTCCTGTCCTAATATTGTTTGTCCGAAAACTTTTCGTATTTTTATGACTTCTCCGAATGAAAATGAATTGTATCATTTTTTTTACTTTACCATTTGATGTTATCCAAATGTATCAGTTGCCCGCAATACCGCTACCTACCTACCGCTACCAGTCACTTGAGCTTTGGCTTGTTACAACTTTTGTTTCATAGCCACGTTCTTACTTATCCACCATTACTTTCCCGTCCTCCCGTCCTCGTATGATTAGCCAAATGTTAATTTTGAGTGAAGTTCAAAGTAGTTTGAGAGCGACTCTCAGGCAGGTCGGTGTAGGTACGACGACGAGCGAAGCGAGGAGGAGTGTTAGGAAACAGGAAGAAGCGCAAGCGAGTGTGCGAGCGTGCCGCGGCAGCGGACGGCGAAGCGCCAGAACCGAATACTGTTTTAATACATTTAACGAATACATAAATGACATCTTAATAAAACCCCAGGTAATAAACCAACTGTGCTATCACTTACTATGCAATACAGAATAACAAATACTTATTGAATACAGCAGGTAGGGTTTATTTATCATATTCATATACTTAGGTAGTACAAAGCGGGCAGATTCATAGATGGGTTTGCCATACTTACATAAAAATACATAGGTTAACAACAATGCTCATTAAACTAGTAGTACTTGCTCCGTATAAACAATAATATAATGAAGACGATTTAATAAAACACGAACAGATTAACCACGGAATCGTAACGTCGGAATACTAATATTGCCGGTAGGTAAGTATACCAATAATTAGGAATCATGGAAATGTCAAACAATTACACAAGCGACACCCATAATATGACCCAGCTGTAACCCTTCGAAGTGAAGTATATCGGACAAACGAAAAATAAGTGAAATAAAGGGCCAAAAACCTTTCGTGCTTAAGATAGGTAACCTTATGAGAGAGGTAGGTAGTTCATCAATTTCAACATGCAAGAGATAAGTACCGTTCCATGTTGAATATCGTTTACACTTGCGTGGCAAGTTAAGCAGTTGGCAGTTACCTGCAGTTCTAGGTACTTAGAGTAGTAACTGAAGGCGCGGAAGGAGGCGTAGTGCACTATGTTGGAGAACTCGCCCACGTAGACCACGTACACCATCGTGGACACGATCAGCAGCGCTGACACGTACAGCACCTGTCAACAATGTGGACATGTGTCATACAACAGTTCAGAAGGCACGCATCGCTCCTTGTTTTTATCGCCTCCGTCCTGTCGGTCCCTCGCTTTTTTATACTACCTACGACGCAACTACAGAGCAGGTTAATGGCACTATTATGGCTGCAGTCTTCTGTATGGTGGATGTACTTCCCCAGTTGGGCTGGGCCAAATATGAGCGAGATGGCATTCCGCAGTGCCCTACCTTTCTTAATCACTGCCGAGAATCGTACAGTCAAGGGCACCTATATATATATATATATATATATATAAACCACAAAGTCTCAAAAATATGTACACAAACCTTATTTCTGGTTAATAAGGTTTACCTAGTTTACATATTTATTGTAGACTGGCGTCAAATTCTTTGGATTTTTGTATGCTTGATGTTGGTTGATGATCGGGTGATGTGTAATAATTTAACAAGTAGTAATTTAACTTTGAATGATTTTAATACAAAACGTTACTAATTAAATACATCTAGTCCACTTGTTGACTAAAAGGGCGTAAGTCTATCAATCAATCATTTATTACAGATAACGAAGATCCATACATTACAAGAAAAATAACATCATTAATGTGTTAGTTCAAGTAACTTAAAAACTTATGTTAGTAGGTATAAAATTGACATAACATGGAGTTGGTTCCAGTGCTTCATTATGGGACAGTCCAGCCTATTTGCTATAATTGCTAGGCGGCTGTTGGGGCTGTCCCTTACACGGCGCTTTATGCCGGCGACCCGTTTTCGCAAGATTGCGTGGAAACCGTCTACTCGTGTCACGGCAAACATTCCCGAAGCGCTACAGTGTCTAGGAAGACCCAACAGCAACCTAAGCGTATTATTATACTGAACGCGCAAAACGTTGATTGCCCGTTGAGTGTAGCTGACCCACAGGCCGCACGTGTAAAAGGATCTACTTATGTATGTGCGCGCGTCAACAGCGAACGGCGAAGAGTGACATGCAAATTTTGATGCAGCTGCGTCCCTAATGTTTAATATCAGCTCCATGCCGGTTCCCCTGTGAAGAGTGGTACTCAGAAAAATATCCAGCTGGTCGGATATATGATCACACCATCGCGTAGGCTTCTTCCCCTTAGTCTTGTGGCTTCAATCTTATCGGCACCAGAAGTCTATCCAAATTGCTATAGAGTCTCTGCAAGCTATGTGACCAATGTACTATAGCACAATCGCCAATCTTGCCTCTGATCTACTACTTAGCGTATATAGAGGATTTACCTCAATCTCCGCCTTTGGCATAATGTCCGCGACCCCGTTGTGCGCGAAGGTCGTCAACACGAAATAGACGCTGCAGATATATTGGTGGCTGCAAATCTCTTCGCCGTCATCTGCAAAACACCCATAACGTTGAAACCTGTACCTATGCAAATTGACTCTGGACGCTTAACCCTTTGAGTGCCAAAGCGACGAGAGAGAGACTAAAAGTAATGACTAAGGTATCTGCACCTTAGTCTGCACACACTGAATTGTGAAAAATTCGTGTAGCCCGGGGAACTGTTTACTGATTACCGAAATCAATGACTCCTCGAACAAGCGCTCCACTATTACTTAGGTACGCTGTAACACAAATTACCCCTTTCGGACTGGTACATCCTAAGACCCATGTCTATATACTTCAAGTTACGTTAGCGCAACCTGTTTTTCAGGTCTGAAAGGAACACGCAATGAACAAGAACCCCCCCTCTTGGATAGAAGTGAAGAGAACTTTGTTCAAATCCTTTTGCCAATCGTTTTACACAAGCGGCCTGTGGGTTAGTTACAATCAACGAACAATCAACGCCTTGCGGGTCCTCTATAACAATATGTTTAGGGTGCTTATGGGACTGCCTAGGTTCTGTAGCGCGTCAGGCATGTTTGCCGACGCCCGCGTAGACGGTTACCACGCCATAATGCGCAAAAAAATCGTGTCAATCCGAAGCAGAATCCAGGGCAGTCCCAACACCATACTAAAAATGTTGGGCGACAGATGTGACAGTCCTTTGCAAGGGTACTGGGTGTCGGCACTAATAAACCCTCACTCTGAGCAGGTTTATCGTGTCAACTAAGTCTTGCCCCCACCACCATTGTATTTTAATTTATAATAATGTAATTTATAATAACTAACCTAGGATAAGTATATATTAACACCATTGTGGACCCCAGCTGTCTTAAATAAATAAATAATAATAATAATTAACGATCTAGACGTAAAGCTAACACTTTCAGTGCCAGGAACTAGCTGGGGAGGCGGTCTGCTGCTCGTAGGCGCTTTCCTCTACATAAGGAGTCCATGTCACGGCTACAAAATCTTTAGCACTGAATGCTGACTGACCGTCGTAGAGCCAAGAGCGTCGCGGCTCGGCCTTGTCCACGCGCAGCCCGATGAAGTACCACACACACGTGCAGCAATGGATGAACACCGTGAACCACATCACCAGCGTCAACGTACTGAAGGCCAGATTCTCCGTCGCCCGTTTCTGGTAGCGCTGGATATATTTGTAGACAGTTCTCTGCAATCATCGGAAGCAGAGTGGAAGACTATAGTTGATGCCTTCTGTTCTGCAGGAAAACAAGAAGAATGGAATAATTTGATGTGGGAATGCTGCCGGGACAGTAACCTTGAGCCCAAACCTTATGGAACTGGGCTGAATGACCGCGACGAGTGGTCGACTGCCCGCCTGTTTCCGGCCAGGCGTCCCTTCACAACATCAACATAGTTGATGCCTTCTGCTGATATGCTCCTTGAGAGTTCAAGTAGGCAAAATGTACGACAGATAGTATTAGTTAAGGAACGTACAACTCTCAGCATCCTGTTGAGACGCAGAAACGAAAGTAGCAACCAGGGGTCAGTGCTCAGCAGGCAGAACAGCTCGATGGGCAAACTCGACGCTATGTCGTACTTGAACTCGCTGCTCGTGATATACCTAAGGCATACACACGTGTCTAAAATGAACCGAAAAGAGATCTCATAAAAGCAGGAACAGTAAGTACAACAAAGTGCGAATGGGACACAAAAAACATACAGCACTATGGTGTTTAATGACATAATGACAGTAAACAACTTACAGGGATAAGTTCCCCTTTGGCAACTTTTTAACCAATTTTTGTCTGTATTTTTACCAATGTCTTGTGCAGTACAGTCGCCATCACATACATAAGTCTCTATAGGTGTTCAAAAATATCGGCACATGCACCCTAATGCCTTGAAAATAGAGGTGTGTTCCGATGTTTGTGACGTGCTTGTTTGCTTCGATGTATGTGATGGCGACTGTACAATAAAGATCTCTGGATTCACATCGTGTAGAGTAAGTCCTTCTCTGGGATTATGACGCTGGTGGGTAGTGACACTAGTGACGCTCCTTACGAAGCTAAAGGTCCTGGGTTCGAATCCCGCTAATGGCCATTTTTATCCGAGTTTTGGATGTTTTCTATGTATTTAAGTATTTATATATCGTTGTCTTGTACAATACTTGTGTATATTGAGATAAATATGGAGCTAGTTCAATTTGTGTAATTTTCCCCTATGTTTTTTTTCTAAAAGTGACGACCGCGGCAGAACATCCTATTTGATATCTCTGGTCTGCGTTTTTCTGTGAGTCCATGAGCGTACATATAAGGGTCCGGTGTCCTGCTGGGTCACATGAACAAAATGTCAAAAAGGTCATTAAAAAAAAATGGCAGCGCGGGCCCCCCCTGGCAAACAGGCCTAGATACGCCAATGGCTGACGCTTCTAGTACAGAATATTGCACTATCTTGACCGCAACTCACCTCTCCCTGTCCTTGCCCTGGTCCACCGTGGGTATTCTGACCAGATCTGGTGCAGCGAAGTGTAGCACGATCTTGACCAAAAAGGCAACGTCCAAAACGTATAGTGTAGCTATAATGGCCACTGAGTTGGTTTGGAAGCCAGCGTTGTACATATCCGTGTACACGCAAAGCAGGGATATTATTATCAGGTATATCTGTTGACGTTTGAAAAGTAAGATGTTAAAAAGCAAACGTATAAAACTAAACAGATGCTGTTTGCTCTGAAATAATCTATTGCGAGAGTTGGCCAGTCGCGTTGATGATGATGATGAGGGCCGCAGATAAATAGGTACCTACTGACAGCGTGTGTGAGGGAGAGGTCCGACCGAATTTATTACCGTATCGGATCATTCAGTTTGCTGGTATATTACCTATAGTCGAAGAGAGGCTTATGCTCAGCAGTGGGCGATTACAGGCTGAAAATGATGATGAAATGATGATACCTATAGTCAGCGCGGCGAATCTTGATCCCTATGACAGCTGTCATCCCCGTACAATTTATAACCTTAAAACGTAAAATTGTACTGGGATGACAGCTGTCATAGAGATCAAAATCAGCCAGCGGACTCCTGCGACCTTTACCAGGTCATCAGTCCACACCTTGCGGGGGGCCTACCCACGCCGCGCCTTCCGGTACGTGGTCGCCACTCGAGAACCTTTCCGCCCCAACGGCCATCGGTTCTACGTGCAATGTGCCCCGCCCACTGCCACTTAGGTTTAGCAATTCGGAGGGCTATATCGGTTACCTTGGTTCTGCTGCGGATAGCCTGATTTCTGATGCGATCGCGCAGAGAAACTCCCAGCATAGCCCTCTCCATAGCCCTTTGAGTGACTTTGGGCCTTCTTATGAGACCCATAGTAAGCGACCACGTTTCCGTGCCATACGTCATCACTGGCAACACACACGGGTCAAAGACTCTCGTCTTGAGACACTGCGGAATATTGGACGAAAAGATGTGCCGTAGCTTCCCGAATGCTGCCCAGCCGAGTCGGATTCGACGATTGACCTCTTTCTCAAAGTTGGACCTACCTACTTGGACAGTCTGTCCTAGGTATACATAATCGTCTAATACTTCGAGCGTAAACTGTCCGATTGAAATGGGAGTTGGTTGCCATGGACGTTTGACATGATCTTCGTCTTATCCATGTTCATCCTTAGACCAACTCTGCGTGGTCTGCGGCCCTACAGTTACATATTTCAGGAGCCACAGAACTACGTACCTGTACGATACTGCTCTTGATGGTGAGGTGCTTGATGACCTCGGCGGCGCGGTGCCTACTCGTCCGGTGCCAACTGCTCGTCACGTCACCATTAATGAACAACTACAACAGATACAGCGGATACCCTTCGAAAAACTGGCAATTAATTTGTTTTCAACTGTGATAGGAAATAGAGTAGAGTCTGTCTTGTTTTAAAATCAAAGGAAACAAATCCGACTTCGTTCCAATTTAGAAATATCATCATCATCATACCAGCCTAAAGACGTCCACTGTTGGACATAGGCCTCCCCCAAAGAGTGCCACAATGGCCGGTCCTGCGCCACCCGCATCCAGCGGACTCTCGCGACCTTTACCAGGTCACCAGTCCACCTTGCGGGGGGCCTACCCACACCGCGCCTTCCGGTACGTGGTCGCCACTCGAGAACCTTTCCGCCCCAACGGCCATCGGTTCTACGTGCAATGTAATTACATATGGTACGGAAACGTGGTCGCTTACTATGGGCCTTATAAGAAGGCTCAGAGTCACTCAAGTCACTGGTAGTTTCTCTGCGCGATCGCATCAGAAATGAGGCTATCCGCAGCAGAAACAAGGTAACCGATATAGCCCTCCGAAACGCTAAACTTAAGTGGCTGTGGGCGGGGCACATTGCACGTAGAACCGATGGCCGTTGGGGCGGAAAGGTTCTCGAGTGGCGACCACGTACTGGCGCGGCGCGGCGTGGATAGGCCCCCCACAAGGTGGACTGATGACCTGGTAAAGGTCGACGGAGTCCGCTGGATGCGGGTGGCGCAGAACCGGAAATTGTGGCACTCTTTGGGGGAGGCCTATGTCTAGCAGTGGACGTCTTTCGGCTGATATGATGATGATGATGATCTAATATTAAAAACTGTAGTGGTCTAGTGGTCACCTCTCCCTTGCCCCGGTACTTGGCCATATGGTCGTAGACGAGCGGAAAGTCGCAGTCGCGCACGATACTGTGGAAGACGGTGGACTTCATCTGCAGCAGGTGCACGTCGGTGGCCGCCACCAGCCACGACGACACGCGTCTCGTCCGCGCGTCGTCCAGGTTGCCCACCATGCTGACACACAGGTACACGGCAATATAGATCACTCCATCATAAACTAAAACTGTGTATGTTTTAGTTTATAAATAAATAAAATAAAATAAAATATCTTTATTTCAGAACATTCCATTCCATACAATATAATATAGTCAAGGTTTCTTAATTAACTACTGATTTCCAGAAAAACGTCAACAGAGCAATAGGTACATAATATGTGAAAATGTCAAGAGAATGTCTAGGTAGGCATCTTAATTAATAATTTTAACCCAGGTACTCAGGATGGAACCGTCTGATCTATCAGCGATGACCTTCAGTATCCTGTTGTCGCTGCGTCGGATGCGGCTTAGGATAGATGCAACCCGCTTTCGCCTTATCGCATAAAAGTCGTCGGTACGCGCCTCGGCAAACATGATTTATGATGGAGTGATCTATATCATGTACATCGCTGTACACGTCAAGTACTTATGTGGGTTAGATATACTCAACGGGCTTATAATGCCGTGCGTGCGCATTCAATACAATAATGATTTTAGGGTGTTGTTGAAACTTCCGCGTTTCTGCAGCGCATCGTCCATGTTCGCCGAGGCGCGCACAGACGGCGTCGATGCCGTCTGGCGCAAGAAAACGGCCTCGCTGTTAGACAGGGTGCGCGGGAGTAGCAACAGCATCCTAAGCATGATAGCTAACAAGCTAGATTGTCCTATGTTGTGGCAAATGGGTCAGATGACTAAATCTCCCATTTGTATTAATTAATTAATTATTAAGGAACTAACATTATTATTAGTTAACTGCCCGATGACAAAACACTGGGTAAAGATCATCACTGGCCAAATAAGGTAATGATCTTTGCCCAGTGTTGCAAATAATTAAAGTGTTGCATATAAAAGTAAGTGTTTGTGTCAATCGTTTTATTATTATTATTACTTTTGTTTCCTTATGTAAAAATATGGGTCTTTGCCTGAAATAAATCAATTTTATTTATTTTATTATTAGATTAAATAAATACTAATAATGTTTGAACCTAATGTTGTCTTTAAATAAAATAAAAAATACAAAAAAAAAATATAATAATAAAACTCGTCGAACATTTTTAACTCTGCTCTGTTTAGTGATTTCTGTAACAACCTGGACCACCAGCCTAACGTGGCCGTCATTCTTTAAATACGGAAGAAGACGGCGTCTGTGGTGATGCAGACGAGGGGGAGCTCCTGCATCCTGAAAATGATAGCAGAGGGGTGGGACTCGGGCATACTCCGCCGATACACCGACCTACATGTCGTACGTCCTAAAAAATAAATAAAAATAATTGTAGTTTATGTGGCCATTTAATATTAATTTACTAATGTAGTTGTATAAGTGCTTGTGCAATGCTATGCTATGCTATGGATCTAAGGAATTTGAAAATAAGCAATTTTTATTTTTATTTATTTATTTAAATGCGTTTACCCACTGAACTTACCTGCGGCGCTCAAGTACCATAAACCATAAGTGCGATAGAGACGGAGATATACGAAGTTCGTGGTTATAGCTCTGAGGCTCTAGTATAAGTTTTATCGAAACATATACGTTTTCGAACGCGTTTGCGTTTAGTTTAAATGTGTATGGCAACGCGTAGTTCCTAATAGTTACCACCAGAGGCGCTGTTCGCGTTGCCATATAAATTGAGACTAAACGCAAACGCGTTCGAAAACGTATTGCATGAATTAAACTTATACTAGAGCCTCTGACCCTACTGACGTTAACGTCAGTCGTGGTCAATTACTGGATGGGTGCGCGATGGTGTTAATGGTGGCAGTCCAACTTCACGAACCGTCGCCCATTTACAAGCGCTGCAGCTACTGTAGTACAGCTAGTTGTACACCTCAATAAAAATACCGACTTCAAATCAGTAACCAAATTGCTTCAAATTTGCTTACAAAATTTGAAGATTTCCCTCGATTTCTACAGGACCCCATCATCAGAACTGGATTTTGGTGACAACGGGACCAATCTGGAAGTATATGCTGTCAAACAAAGAAAGAAATAATTTTTCAAATCGGTTCATAAATTACCGAGTTATCGCGTAACAAACACACAAAAAAAACAGTCGACTTGAGAACTTTTTTTGAAGTCGGTTAAAAATGCATACCATCCATAAATTCGAATAACTCAAAAAATATTTGTAAGACGTCCCGCTTGACACCGTTCCACTCTCTTATCGGATCTTCATCAAACGCACCTCGGCATTTTCAATAATTCGTGCACCCAATTAGCATAATTTGTTAAACAAAAATTTACTCAGTGTCAGTTTTGTAACGAAAGTTAAGCATACAAATGATGTCAAACTGAACTTTTTTCGCATTTAAATAAGGTCTAATTTTTATGCAAACTAAATACTTAATTGTCGTTACAAAACTGACACTGAGTTAATTTTTGTTTAACAAATTATGCTGATTGGGTGCACGAATTATTGAAAATGCCCACCTATGCCATTTTGATGAAACTGTCCATACCTCCCAATAGTAAGCTTGGTGACGGTCGACACCTGCTGCGCCCAGTCATAAGTCCTCAGATGCAGCTGGCCCGTGTAGACGAAGTAGAGGTACGGGATGACGTCGTCCTCCTGGAAGATGGTGGTGCCCTCGAGGAAGTGGATGCTGCGGACGGCGCGCCCCAGCACGCGGAGGAGGGACGGGTCGCAGTCGGAGAGGATGGGGCACTGCGGAGAAAGGGTAACTTTAAAACTGGCTGACGACGAAGTGGACTATTCCTTTATACGCATACTGAGGCTCTAGTATAGGTTTTATCGATACAATACGTTTTCGAACGCGTTTGCGTTTAGTATCAATTTGTATGGCAACGCGGACAGCGCTCCTGGTGGTTACTATTAGGAACTACACGTTGCCATACAAATTGAAACTAAACGCAAACGCGTTCGAAAACGTATATATACAGATAAAACTTATACTAGAGCCACTGATGATAAGTAGACGCCGTGGCCTGTGGCTCTTACTGCGACTCCAGAGGAATCACGAGAGAGCTCTAGTGGCCTTACTCTCCTCAAACCTCATCATCATATCAGCCGAAAGACGTCCACTGCTGGACATAGGCCTCCCCCAAATAGTGCCAAAATGACCGGTCCTGCGCCACCCGCATCCAGCGGACTCCCGCGACCTTTACCAGGTCATAATCATAATCATAAATTTATTTCCATTTAACCTTAGGTGGTAAATACATTGTGGTCGAGTCCTCCTATTAGGTATTATATTACCTGTGTCAGGAGACCTCGCTCTTCCAAATTATACATTATAGGTAGTTCTAACGTTCAAATGGTTTTTATAATGTTCCAAAGATACAAAAATAGGTACTTAAGCCTAGCTAAAACTATATGTATGTGTGAGTGTGTGTGTGTGTGTGTGTAAGTGTGTGTGTGTGTGTGTGTGTGTGTGTACGTGTGCGTATGTGTGTGTGTGTGTGTACGTGTGCGTATGTGTGTGTTTTGTATTTCAGTCCACCTTGTGGGGGGCCTACCCACGCCGCGCCTTCCGGTATGTGGTAGCCACTCGAGAACCTTTCCGCCCGAACGGCCATCGGCTCTACGTGCATTGTGCCCCGCCCACTGCCACTTAACACGTTCGCGTGATCGCCTCACATCCGACGAAGTCACGGATTGACACAGTATTTTTTTATACAAAACGAAACGACGTTCACAAACGTTCAGTTCATACCAGAACTTATTACTACATATTATGCAGCACAAACGTTATTTAACGTCTGCGTCACAGGACGTACTGTTACAAACCATATATTTCTTTATATTTATAATACAACAACGTGTCTTCACGTTTTCGTCCACAGACGTTGTTCGTTATAATGTAGATTAAATACAGTAATTTACATGTCAACGTTATAGAACGCGTCATTATTCTGACGTCACACGACGTTCCGACGAGAAGTGGTGTTACTATATAGTCAATCTTTGTAGCTACGTGTTATCACGTTCATGTTATTTCGACGTTTATAAACAAATAAAGTAGGTATTACGTTAGAACAAGCAAGTTTTATTCCTAAACACAAACAAATACTTAGTGATAAAATTACATCTTGTATTTTGTCAGTCCTAGGTGTGATTTGAGGCCTTAAATGTCGTCGATTGTCGGAGGAGTCAGCTTCCGGGATGTTATAACTGCGAGATGTGTATTGCACACGATTTACATCATTTTTAGGATCAGGGTTGACCTCTTCCGCAGGTGACAGACACGTAATGATGTTGGTATTTATCTCGTTAGGTTCCATGGTCGACTTTTGTTGTGCCGTAGGTTGTAAGACTCGACAAGCAATCGTTTTTCACATTGTATTAACAGTGGTAGGAACAGCGAAGGAGATGGGAGAGACCGATCATTATTCTCTGAATGATCGATCAATATTTGACCTGGTGGCAATTGGTGCGTTGGCGAAAAAGGCGGTTCTCCATTGGCTTCCACATATCCAAACATTGTCAGTGTGGAGTGACGAGGTAGTATTTGATTTAGGGCTGATGAGAAGTGACCTGGATTAGCTAGTTTGTTTTCGGAACTTGATGGAAGTGGGGCGTCATCTGGCGGTGATAGTTGTGATTCTACCGCTCCATTCTCCTTAAAATCTGGTGCTTTGATAGAAACCACGTGCTGGCATAGTGGAATAGTGCCAAATTAGCCCCAAGATTCCGTTTCAACACATCTTAAACCTCTGGTGAGGATGGTTGAGGCGTTACTGGATCAAGTGTCAAAGATACGTTATCTAAGGAGTAGTCACTATCTAAAACTTTCTGCATTCATGACATCCGTAGGAACAAAGATATCATCCCTATTAACTTGATGTGAGTCAACACTAAGTTTAAACTTTTTAGCTTTATGTTGAATACGAGTATTAATTCTCACGTGTGCTGTCGATGTTGATGGTTGATCAGGTCCACTAGATCTACGTATCACACAAGACTCGTATATGCTGTCAGAACTTGACGACATATATGAGCGTCAGTGTCACTACTTTCATTAGAATCAGTACCTTGAAGTACTCAACCGCTTGATGCTTCGTCAAATTGACGATTGGCATCGGACTGCTTATTTGTGGTACTTGATCCACGCCTGGGATTCACACGGACTACGAAATTACTGGGTCGCCTTCCTGGGTCATAATCACGGTCTGAGCCAAACTGACCATCATCACATCACTGTATGGGTCCAACAGGGTAGCATCACTCGGAGATTGAGTAAGGTACCTATCTTCGAAAATTTTCATGAATGTACCTATTTCTACGTCTTTTGTATCCATCGGAAACATTTATAATAATGAATTAGCGTAACGAAATTACTGAATATACAAAAATGATATTTAACTAACCAATTATTACAAAAACAAACGAAATAACGTGATTAAAATAACCAGTGTCTACCCGTCACAGCCGGCGTGCGCGCGTCTACTTTCTTGCGCACAGTCTCGCTAAATGTAAAGAGTCAGGAACATTAGGCAACGTTTAATGACGTTGTAAATGTATGCATACCCTCCTTAATGTTTGCGGATGAACAACCTTCCAAAGTCGAAACAAGTGATACCGCGTGGCACTAGCAGGTCCAAATGTTTACGTGTTGTAGCGCAATGACGTCAGAATAGGAATTTAGTATGACCATTTGACGTTTAACAACGTTGTCTGAGGAATCAAAGGTTAAAACTTGACGTGTAAAGACGTTGTTAGCTATTGCATATGTTCAATATTTACGTCTAATGAAGTTGCTTGCGCGAACGTGTTAAGTTTAGCGACAAACCACAAACCTACGACGGAGCAAATGTGTATAATTATAAGTCTAAGGCCTGAGTGGACGCTCGAGTCGGGCGTGCGGCGGAGCGGGGCGTGCGGCGTGCATGTTAAACAAATGAGGCTCGTACTGGTGTCCTGAGTAGACACTGCACAAATTGAATGCGCGCTTGCCCGCCCCGCTGCACGCCCCGCCGAACGTTTCGCTCCGAGCGTCCACTCAGGCCTTAGACTAAGGGGCTGGGACATCTTCAAACCGTGTCGCCAAACGCAAACGCCATGTACGAAACTGTCAAAAAAAGTGTATGTGTAGTGTACTCCTGCGGGCGTAGCGTGTTTGACATTTTATCATTTATCGCTGTCGATAAGACATCCGTCACGTTCCGACAAGTAAGCGAGTGCGAGTGTGAGAGTGACAGATGTCTTATCCACAACGATAAGTGATAGAATGGCAACCATCTTAGACCCGCTGATCGAGAAAATACTCAATAGCTAGTCGTTTACTCTAAGTACTAATAGTACTAATAGTATAGGTACATTCGCCATCACATACATAGGTACACTATAGGTGTTCAAAAATATCGGCACATGCACCCTAATGCCTTGAAAATAGAGGTGTGTTCCGATGTTTGTGAGCTGCTTGTTTGCTCCAATGTATGTGATGGCGACTGTACCTAGTTAGAATCAAGGTAACCGACGTAGCCCTCCGATTCATCCGAATCGCCAAACTTACGTGGCAGTGGGGGCATATTACACGAAGAGCCGATGGCCATTGGGGCGGAAAGCTTATCGATTGGCGACCTCGTACCGGAAGGCGCAGCGTGGGTAGAACTCCTACAAAGCGGATGACCTGTTAAAGATCGCGGGACCCCGCTGGATATGCGTGGCGCAGGACCAGTCGTTATGACGCTCCCTCCAAGGAACCTCTAGGTCCAGCAGTGGACGTTTTTCGGCTGATATGATGATGATGGGGCGGAAAGGTTATCGAGTAGCGGCCACAAACCGGAAGGCGCGGCGTGGGTAGGCCCCCCACAAGGTGGACTGATGACCTGGGAAAGGTTGCGGGAGTCCGCTGGATGCGGGTGGCGCAGGACCGGTCATTTTAGCACACTTTCGGGGAGGCCTAAGTCCAGCAGTGGACATCTTTCGGCTGATATGATGATGATGATGATGATGATGATTCGCTTACTTTCCAGCGGTGGGACAGTTGCCCCAAGTACATACTTTAGCGAACGCGGGCCCGTATAGATGCAGTATGGCGTCGCTGCGCAGAGTGAGCTGGTCACACAGCTTCAGCATGACGCGCGCGTCCACACCGTCCGTCTTCATCCAGTTGAACTCGTAGTGGTCCATTATTTCCCTGCAACCATATGATGTATGTAAAGATGTGACAGATTGGTGGACACTTTCAGGCAAAAGACGCATGTGCTCCTGGTCGTAAGGATGTCAGACCCCCAAGGATGCTGTTGAGAGTGAGGACATAGACAAAGGAGTCACTTCTGCAGCTGCTTATTCAGTTTCTCCCTCCACATGAACTGCACCAGGTCCCGCATGTGCTCCTGGTCGTAAGGATGTCAGACCCCCGATGATGCTGTTGAGAGTGAGGACATAGACAAAAGGCGTTACTTCTGCAGCTGCTTATTCAGTTTCTCCCTCCGCATGAACTGCAAGGTCCCGCATGTGCTCCTGGTCGTAAGGATGTCAGACCCCGAGGATGCTGTTGAGAGTGAGGACATAGACAAAAGGCGTTACTTCTGCAGCTGCTTATTCAGTTTCTCCCTCCGCATGAACTGCACCAGGTCCCGCATGTGCTCCTGGTCGTAAGGATGTCAGACCCCCGAGGATGCTATTGAGAGTGAGGACATAGACAAAAGGCGTTACTTCTGCAGCTGCTTATTCAGTTTCTCCCTCTGCATGAACTGCACCAGGTCCCGCATGTGCTCCTGGTCGTAAGGATGTCAGACCCCCGAGGATGCTGATGAGAGTGAGGACATAGACAAAAGGCGTTACTTCTGCAGCTGCTTATTCAGTTTCTCCCTCCGCATGAACTGCAAGGTCCCGCATGTGCTCCTGGTCGTAAGGATGTCAGACCCCCGATGATGCTGTTGAGAGTGAGGACATAGACAAAAGGCGTTACTTCTGCAGCTGCTTATTCAGTTTCTCCCTCCGCATGAACTGCAAGGTCCCGCATGTGCTCCTGGTCGTAAGGATGTCAGACCCCGAGGATGCTGTTGAGAGTGAGGACATAGACAAAAGGCGTTACTTCTGCAGCTGCTTATTCAGTTTCTCCCTCCGCATGAACTGCACCAGGTCCCGCATGTGCTCCTGGTCGTAAGGATGTCAGACCCTCGAGGATGCTATTGAGAGTGAGGACATAGACAAAAGGCGTTACTTCTGCAGCTGCTTATTCAGTTTCTCCCTCTGCATGAACTGCACCAGGTCCCGCATGTGCTCCTGGTCGTAAGGATGTCAGACCCCCGAGGATGCTGATGAGAGTGAGGACATAGACAAAAGGCGTTACTTCTGCAGCTGCTTATTCAGTTTCTCCCTCTGCATGAACTGCACCAGGTCCCGCATGTGCTCCTGGTCGTAAGGATGTCAGACCCCTGAGGATGCTGTTGAGAGTGAGTACATAGACAAAGGTGTTACTTCTGCAGCTGCTTGTTGATCTTCTCTCTCTGCATGAACTGCACCAGGTCCCGCATGTGCTCCTGGTCGTAAGGATGTCAGACCCCTGAGGATGCTGTTGAGAGTGAGTACATAGACAAAGGTGTTACTTCTGCAGCTGCTTGTTGAGCTTCTCTCTCTGCATGAACTGCACCAGGTCCCGCATGTGCTCCTGGCCCCGTAGCATGGATGGCCTTTATCACGCGATAAGTGACAGGATAGAGCTGCCGTCCCTGGCTGACACCGTTCGAAAGAACGAGACGACGCGCTTATCCTATCACTTATCGCGTGATAACGCCATCCATGCTACGGGGCCTGGTCGTAAGGATGTCAGACCCCTGAGGATGCTGTTGAGAGTGAGTACATAGACAAAGGTGTTACTTCTGCAGCTGCTTGTTGAGCTTCTCTCTCTGCATGAACTGCACCAGGTCCCGCATGTGCTCCTGGTCGTAAGGATGTCAGACCCCTGAGGATGCTGTTGAGAGTGAGTACATAGACAAAGGTGTTACTTCTGCAGCTGCTTGTTGAGCTTCTCTCTCTGCATGAACTGCACCAGGTCCCGCATGTGCTCCTGGTCGTAAGGATGTCAGACCCCTGAGGATGCTGTTGAGAGTGAGTACATAGACAAAGGTGTTACTTCTGCAGCTGCTTGTTGAGCTTCTCTCTCTGCATGAACTGCACCAGGTCCCGCATGTGCTCCTGGTCGTAAGGATGTCAGACCCCTGAGGATGCTGTTGAGAGTGAGTACATAGACAAAGGTGTTACTTCTGCAGCTGCTTGTTGAGCTTCTCTCTCTGCATGAACTGCACCAGGTCCCGCATGTGCTCCTGGTCGTAAGGATGTCAGACCCCTGAGGATGATGTTGAGAGTGAGTACATAGACAAAGGTGTTACTTCTGCAGCTGCTTGTTGAGCTTCTCTCTCTGCATGAACTGCACCAGGTCCCGCATGTGCTCCTGGTCGTAAGGATGTCAGACCCCTGAGGATGCTGTTGAGAGTGAGTACATAGACAAAGGTGTTACTTCTGCAGCTGCTTGTTGAGCTTCTCTCTCTGCATGAACTGCACCAGGTCCCGCATGTGCTCCTGGTCGTAAGGATGTCAGACCCCTGAGGATGATGTTGAGAGTGAGTACATAGACAAAGGTGTTACTTCTGCAGCTGCTTGTTGAGCTTCTCTCTCTGCATGAACTGCACCAGGTCCCGCATGTGCTCCTGGTCGTAAGGATGTCAGACCCCTGAGGATGCTGTTGAGAGTGAGTACATAGACAAAGGTGTTACTTCTGCAGCTGCTTGTTGAGCTTCTCTCTCTGCATGAACTGCACCAGGTCCCGCATGTGCTCCTGGTCGTAAGGATGTCAGACCCCTGAGGATGCTGTTGAGAGTGAGTACATAGACAAAGGTGTTACTTCTGCAGCTGCTTGTTGAGCTTCTCTCTCTGCATGAACTGCACCAGGTCCCGCATGTGCTCCTGGTCGTAAGGATGTCAGACCCCTGAGGATGCTGTTGAGAGTGAGTACATAGACAAAGGTGTTACTTCTGCAGCTGCTTGTTGAGCTTCTCTCTCTGCATGAACTGCACCAGGTCCCGCATGTGCTCCTGGTCGTAAGGATGTCAGACCCCTGAGGATGCTGTTGAGAGTGAGTACATAGACAAAGGTGTTACTTCTGCAGCTGCTTGTTGAGCTTCTCTCTCTGCATGAACTGCACCAGGTCCCGCATGTGCTCCTGGTCGTAAGGATGTCAGACCCCTGAGGATGCTGTTGAGAGTGAGTACATAGACAAAGGTGTTACTTCTGCAGCTGCTTGTTGAGCTTCTCTCTCTGCATGAACTGCACCAGGTCCCGCATGTGCTCCTGGTCGTAAGGATGTCAGACCCCTGAGGATGCTGTTGAGAGTGAGTACATAGACAAAGGTGTTACTTCTGCAGCTGCTTGTTGAGCTTCTCTCTCTGCATGAACTGCACCAGGTCCCGCATGTGCTCCTGGTCGTAAGGATGTCAGACCCCTGAGGATGCTGTTGAGAGTGAGTACATAGACAAAGGTGTTACTTCTGCAGCTGCTTGTTGAGCTTCTCTCTCTGCATGAACTGCACCAGGTCCCGCATGTGCTCCTGGTCATAAGGATGTCAGACCCCTGAGGATGCTGTTGAGAGTGAGTACATAGACAAAGGTGTTACTTCTGCAGCTGCTTGTTGAGCTTCTCTCTCTGCATGAACTGCACCAGGTCCCGCATGTGCTCCTGGTCGTAAGGATGTCAGACCCCTGAGGATGCTGTTGAGAGTGAGTACATAGACAAAGGTGTTACTTCTGCAGCTCCTTGTTGAGCTTCTCTCTCTGCATGAACTGCACCAGGTCCCGCATGTGCTCCTGGTCGTAAGGATGTCAGACCCCCGAGGATGCTGTTGAGAGTGAGTACATAGACAAAGGCGTTACTTCTGCAGCTGCTTGTTGAGCTTCTCTCTCTGCATGAACTGCACCAGGTCCCGCATGTGCTCCTGGTCGTAAGGATGTCAGACCCCCGAGGATGCTGTTGAGAGTGAGTACATAGACAAAGGCGTTACTTCTGCAGCTGCTTGTTGAGCTTCTCTCTCTGCATGAACTGCACCAGGTCCCGCATGTGCTCCTGGTCGTAAGGATGTCAGACCCCCGAGGATGCTGTTGAGAGTGAGTACATAGACAAAGGCGTTACTTCTGCAGCTGCTTGTTGAGCTTCTCTCTCTGCATGAACTGCACCAGGTCCCGCATGTGCTCCTGGTCGTAAGGATGTCAGACCCCCGAGGATGCTGTTGAGAGTGAGTACATAGACAAAGGCGTTACTTCTGCAGCTGCTTGTTGAGCTTCTCTCTCTGCATGAACTGCACCAGGTCCCGCATGTGCTCCTGGTCGTAAGGATGTCAGACCCCCGAGGATGCTGTTGAGAGTGAGTACATAGACAAAGGCGTTACTTCTGCAGCTGCTTGTTGAGCTTCTCTCTCTGCATGAACTGCACCAGGTCCCGCATGTGCTCCTGGTCGTAAGGATGTCAGACCCCCGAGGATGCTGTTGAGAGTGAGTACATAGACAAAGGCGTTACTTCTGCAGCTGCTTGTTGAGCTTCTCTCTCTGCATGAACTGCACCAGGTCCCGCATGTGCTCCTGGTCGTAAGGATGTCAGACCCCCGAGGATGCTGTTGAGAGTGAGTACATAGACAAAGGCGTTACTTCTGCAGCTGCTTGTTGAGCTTCTCTCTCTGCATGAACTGCACCAGGTCTCGCATGTGCTCCTGGTCGTAAGGATGTCAGACCTCCGAGGATGCTGTTGAGAGTGAGTACATAGACAAAGGCGTTACTTCTGCAGCTGCTTGTTGAGCTTCTCTCTCTGCATGAACTGCACCAGGTCCCGCATGTGCTCCTGGTCGTAAGGATGTCAGACCCCCGAGGATGCTGTTGAGAGTGAGTACATAGACAAAGGCGTTACTTCTGCAGCTGCTTGTTGAGCTTCTCTCTCTGCATGAACTGCACCAGGTCCCGCATGTGCTCCTGGTCGTAAGGATGTCAGATCCCCGAGGATGCTGTTGAGAGTGAGTACATAGACAAAGGCGTTACTTCTGCAGCTGCTTGTTGAGCTTCTCTCTCTGCATGAACTGCACCAGGTCCCGCATGTGCTCCTGGTCGTAAGGATGTCAGACCCCCGAGGATGCTGTTGAGAGTGAGTACATAGACAAAGGCGTTACTTCTGCAGCTGCTTGTTGAGCTTCTCTCTCTGCATGAACTGCACCAGGTCCCGCATGTGCTCCTGGTCGTAAGGATGTCAGACCCCCGAGGATGCTGTTGAGAGTGAGTACATAGACAAAGGCGTTACTTCTGCAGCTGCTTGTTGAGCTTCTCTCTCTGCATGAACTGCACCAGGTCCCACATGTGCTCCTGGTCGTAAGGATGTCAGACCCCCGAGGATGCTGTTGAGAGTGAGTACATAGACAAAGGCGTTACTTCTGCAGCTGCTTGTTGAGCTTCTCTCTCTGCATGAACTGCACCAGGTCCCGCATGTGCTCCTGGTCGTAAGGATGTCAGACCCCCGAGGATGCTGTTGAGAGTGAGTACATAGACAAAGGCGTTACTTCTGCAGCTGCTTGTTGAGCTTCTCTCTCTGCATGAACTGCACCAGGTCTCGCATGTGCTCCTGGTCGTAAGGATGTCAGACCCCCGAGGATGCTGTTGAGAGTGAGTACATAGACAAAGGCGTTACTTCTGCAGCTGCTTGTTGAGCTTCTCTCTCTGCATGAACTGCACCAGGTCCCGCATGTGCTCTGGTCGTAAGGATGTCAGACCCCCGAGGATGCTGTTGAGAGTGAGTACATAGACAAAGGCGTTACTTCTGCAGCTGCTTGTTGAGCTTCTCTCTCTGCATGAACTGCACCAGGTCCCGCATGTGCTCCTGGTCGTAAGGATGTCAGACCCCCGAGGATGCTGTTGAGAGTGAGTACATAGACAAAGGCGTTACTTCTGCAGCTGCTTGTTGAGCTTCTCTCTCTGCATGAACTGCACCAGGTCCCGCATGTGCTCCTGGTCGTAAGGATGTCAGACCCCCGAGGATGCTGTTGAGAGTGAGTACATAGACAAAGGCGTTACTTCTGCAGCTGCTTGTTGAGCTTCTCTCTCTGCATGAACTGCACCAGGTCCCGCATGTGCTCCTGGTCGTAAGGATGTCAGACCCCCGAGGATGCTGTTGAGAGTGAGTACATAGACAAAGGTGTTACTTCTGCAGCTGCTTGTTGAGCTTCTCTCTCTGCATGAACTGCACCAGGTCCCGCATGTGCTCCTGGTCGTAAGGATGTCAGACCCCCGAGGATGCTGTTGAGAGTGAGTACATAGACAAAGGCGTTACTTCTGCAGCTGCTTGTTGAGCTTCTCTCTCTGCATGAACTGCACCAGGTCCCGCATGTGCTCCTGGTCGTAAGGATGTCAGACCCCCGAGGATGCTGTTGAGAGTGAGTACATAGACAAAGGCGTTACTTCTGCAGCTGCTTGTTGAGCTTCTCTCTCTGCATGAACTGCACCAGGTCTCGCATGTGCTCCTGGTCGTAAGGATGTCAGACCCCCGAGGATGCTGTTGAGAGTGAGTACATAGACAAAGGTGTTACTTCTGCAGCTGCTTGTTGAGCTTCTCTCTCTGCATGAACTGCACCAGGTCCCGCATGTGCTCCTGGTCGTAAGGATGTCAGACCCCCGAGGATGCTGTTGAGAGTGAGTACATAGACAAAGGCGTTACTTCTGCAGCTGCTTGTTGAGCTTCTCTCTCTGCATGAACTGCACCAGGTCCCGCATGTGCTCCTGGTCGTAAGGATGTCAGACCCCCGAGGATGCTGTTGAGAGTGAGTACATAGACAAAGGCGTTACTTCTGCAGCTGCTTGTTGAGCTTCTCTCTCTGCATGAACTGCACCAGGTCCCGCATGTGCTCCTGGTCGTAAGGATGTCAGACCCCCGAGGATGCTGTTGAGAGTGAGTACATAGACAAAGGCGTTACTTCTGCAGCTGCTTGTTGAGCTTCTCTCTCTGCATGAACTGCACCAGGTCCCGCATGTGCTCCTGGTCGTAAGGATGTCAGACCCCCGAGGATGCTGTTGAGAGTGAGTACATAGACAAAGGCGTTACTTATGCAGCTGCTTGTTGAGCTTCTCTCTCTGCATGAACTGCACCAGGTCCCACATGTGCTCCTGGTCGTAAGGATGTCAGACCCCCGAGGATGCTGTTGAGAGTGAGTACATAGACAAAGGCGTTACTTCTGCAGCTGCTTGTTGAGCTTCTCTCTCTGCATGAACTGCACCAGGTCCCGCATGTGCTCCTGGTCGTAAGGATGTCAGACCCCCGAGGATGCTGTTGAGAGTGAGTACATAGACAAAGGCGTTACTTCTGCAGCTGCTTGTTGAGCTTCTCTCTCTGCATGAACTGCACCAGGTCTCGCATGTGCTCCTGGTCGTAAGGATGTCAGACCCCCGAGGATGCTGTTGAGAGTGAGTACATAGACAAAGGCGTTACTTCTGCAGCTGCTTGTTGAGCTTCTCTCTCTGCATGAACTGCACCAGGTCCCGCATGTGCTCCTGGTCGTAAGGATGTCAGACCCCCGAGGATGCTGTTGAGAGTGAGTACATAGACAAAGGCGTTACTTCTGCAGCTGCTTGTTGAGCTTCTCTCTCTGCATGAACTGCACCAGGTCCCGCATGTGCTCCTGGTCGTAAGGATGTCAGACCCCCGAGGATGCTGTTGAGAGTGAGTACATAGACAAAGGCGTTACTTCTGCAGCTGCTTGTTGAGCTTCTCTCTCTGCATGAACTGCACCAGGTCCCGCATGTGCTCCTGGTCGTAAGGATGTCAGACCCCCGAGGATGCTGTTGAGAGTGAGTACATAGACAAAGGCGTTACTTCTGCAGCTGCTTGTTGAGCTTCTCTCTCTGCATGAACTGCACCAGGTCCCGCATGTGCTCCTGGTCGTAAGGATGTCAGACCCCCGAGGATGCTGTTGAGAGTGAGTACATAGACAAAGGCGTTACTTCTGCAGCTGCTTGTTGAGCTTCTCTCTCTGCATGAACTGCACCAGGTCCCGCATGTGCTCCTGGTCGTAAGGATGTCAGACCCCCGAGGATGCTGTTGAGAGTGAGTACATAGACAAAGGCGTTACTTCTGCAGCTGCTTGTTGAGCTTCTCTCTCTGCATGAACTGCACCAGGTCCCGCATGTGCTCCTGGTCGTAAGGATGTCAGACCCCCGAGGATGCTGTTGAGAGTGAGTACATAGACAAAGGTGTTACTTCTGCAGCTGCTTGTTGAGCTTCTCTCTCTGCATGAACTGCACCAGGTCCCGCATGTGCTCCTGGTCGTAAGGATGTCAGACCCCCGAGGATGCTGTTGAGAGTGAGTACATAGACAAAGGCGTTACTTCTGCAGCTGCTTGTTGAGCTTCTCTCTCTGCATGAACTGCACCAGGTCCCGCATGTGCTCCTGGTCGTAAGGATGTCAGACCCCCGAGGATGCTGTTGAGAGTGAGTACATAGACAAAGGCGTTACTTCTGCAGCTGCTTGTTGAGCTTCTCTCTCTGCATGAACTGCACCAGGTCTCGCATGTGCTCCTGGTCGTAAGGATGTCAGACCCCCGAGGATGCTGTTGAGAGTGAGTACATAGACAAAGGTGTTACTTCTGCAGCTGCTTGTTGAGCTTCTCTCTCTGCATGAACTGCACCAGGTCCCGCATGTGCTCCTGGTCGTAAGGATGTCAGACCCCTGAGGATGCTGTTGAGAGTGAGTACATAGACAAAGGCGTTACTTCTGCAGCTGCTTGTTGAGCTTCTCTCTCTGCATGAACTGCACCAGGTCCCGCATGTGCTCCTGGTCGTAAGGATGTCAGACCCCCGAGGATGCTGTTGAGAGTGAGTACATAGACAAAGGCGTTACTTCTGCAGCTGCTTGTTGAGCTTCTCTCTCTGCATGAACTGCACCAGGTCCCGCATGTGCTCCTGGTCGTAAGGATGTCAGACCCCCGAGGATGCTGTTGAGAGTGAGTACATAGACAAAGGCGTTACTTCTGCAGCTGCTTGTTGAGCTTCTCTCTCTGCATGAACTGCACCAGGTCTCGCATGTGCTCCTGGTCGTAAGGATGTCAGACCCCCGAGGATGCTGTTGAGAGTGAGTACATAGACAAAGGCGTTACTTCTGCAGCTGCTTGTTGAGCTTCTCTCTCTGCATGAACTGCACCAGGTCCCGCATGTGCTCCTGGTCGTAAGGATGTCAGACCCCCGATGATGCTGTTGAGAGTGAGTACATAGACAAAGGCGTTACTTCTGCAGCTGCTTGTTGAGCTTCTCTCTCTGCATGAACTGCACCAGGTCTCGCATGTGCTCCTGGTCGTAAGGATGTCAGACCCCCGAGGATGCTGTTGAGAGTGAGTACATAGACAAAGGCGTTACTTCTGCAGCTGCTTGTTGAGCTTCTCTCTCTGCATGAACTGCACCAGGTCCCGCATGTGCTCCTGGTCGTAAGGATGTCAGACCCCCGATGATGCTGTTGAGAGTGAGTACATAGACAAAGGCGTTACTTCTGCAGCTGCTTGTTGAGCTTCTCTCTCTGCATGAACTGCACCAGGTCTCGCATGTGCTCCTGGTCGTAAGGATGTCAGACCCCCGATGATGCTGTTGAGAGTGAGTACATAGACAAAGGCGTTACTTCTGCAGCTGCTTGTTGAGCTTCTCTCTCTGCATGAACTGCACCAGGTCCCGCATGTGCTCCTGGTCGTAAGGATGTCAGACCCCCGATGATGCTGTTGAGAGTGAGTACATAGACAAAGGCGTTACTTCTGCAGCTGCTTGTTGAGCTTCTCTCTCTGCATGAACTGCACCAGGTCCCGCATGTGCTCCTGGTCGTAAGGATGTCTGACCCCCGATGATGCTGTTGAGAGTGAGTACATAGACAAAGGCGTTACTTCTGCAGCTGATTGTTGAGCTTCTCTCTCTGCATGAACTGCACCAGGTCCCGCATGTGCTCCTGGTCGTAAGGATGTCAGACCCCCGATGATGCTGTTGAGAGTGAGTACATAGACAAAGGCGTTACTTCTGCAGCTGCTTGTTGAGCTTCTCTCTCTGCATGAACTGCACCAGGTCCCGCATGTGCTCCTGGTCGTAAGGATGTCAGACCCCCGATGATGCTGTTGAGAGTGAGTACATAGACAAAGGCGTTACTTCTGCAGCTGCTTGTTGAGCTTCTCTCTCTGCATGAACTGCACCAGGTCCCGCATGTGCTCCTGGTCGTAAGGATGTCAGACCCCCGATGATGCTGTTGAGAGTGAGTACATAGACAAAGGCGTTACTTCTGCAGCTGCTTGTTGAGCTTCTCTCTCTGCATGAACTGCACCAGGTCCCGCATGTGCTCCTGGTCGTAAGGATGTCAGACCCCCGATGATGCTGTTGAGAGTGAGTACATAGACAAAGGCGTTACTTCTGCAGCTGCTTGTTGAGCTTCTCTCTCTGCATGAACTGCACCAGGTCCCGCATGTGCTCCTGGTCGTAAGGATGTCAGACCCCCGATGATGCTGTTGAGAGTGAGTACATAGACAAAGGCGTTACTTCTGCAGCTGCTTGTTGAGCTTCTCTCTCTGCATGAACTGCACCAGGTCCCGCATGTGCTCCTGGTCGTAAGGATGTCAGACCCCCGATGATGCTGTTGAGAGTGAGTACATAGACAAAGGCGTTACTTCTGCAGCTGCTTGTTGAGCTTCTCTCTCTGCATGAACTGCACCAGGTCCCGCATGTGCTCCTGGTCGTAAGGATGTCAGACCCCCGATGATGCTGTTGAGAGTGAGTACATAGACAAAGGCGTTACTTCTGCAGCTGCTTGTTGAGCTTCTCTCTCTGCATGAACTGCACCAGGTCCCGCATGTGCTCCTGGTCGTAAGGATGTCAGACCCCCGATGATGCTGTTGAGAGTGAGTACATAGACAAAGGCGTTACTTCTGCAGCTGCTTGTTGAGCTTCTCTCTCTGCATGAACTGCACCAGGTCCCGCATGTGCTCCTGGTCGTAAGGATGTCAGACCCCCGATGATGCTGTTGAGAGTGAGTACATAGACAAAGGCGTTACTTCTGCAGCTGCTTGTTGAGCTTCTCTCTCTGCATGAACTGCACCAGGTCCCGCATGTGCTCCTGGTCGTAAGGATGTCAGACCCCCGATGATGCTGTTGAGAGTGAGTACATAGACAAAGGCGTTACTTCTGCAGCTGCTTGTTGAGCTTCTCTCTCTGCATGAACTGCACCAGGTCCCGCATGTGCTCCTGGTCGTAAGGATGTCAGACCCCCGATGATGCTGTTGAGAGTGAGTACATAGACAAAGGCGTTACTTCTGCAGCTGCTTGTTGAGCTTCTCTCTCTGCATGAACTGCACCAGGTCCCGCATGTGCTCCTGGTCGTAAGGATGTCAGACCCCCGATGATGCTGTTGAGAGTGAGTACATAGACAAAGGCGTTACTTCTGCAGCTGCTTGTTGAGCTTCTCTCTCTGCATGAACTGCACCAGGTCCCGCATGTGCTCCTGGTCGTAAGGATGTCAGACCCCCGATGATGCTGTTGAGAGTGAGTACATAGACAAAGGCGTTACTTCTGCAGCTGCTTGTTGAGCTTCTCTCTCTGCATGAACTGCACCAGGTCCCGCATGTGCTCCTGGTCGTAAGGATGTCAGACCCCCGATGATGCTGTTGAGAGTGAGTACATAGACAAAGGCGTTACTTCTGCAGCTGCTTGTTGAGCTTCTCTCTCTGCATGAACTGCACCAGGTCCCGCATGTGCTCCTGGTCGTAAGGATGTCAGACCCCCGATGATGCTGTTGAGAGTGAGTACATAGACAAAGGCGTTACTTCTGCAGCTGCTTGTTGAGCTTCTCTCTCTGCATGAACTGCACCAGGTCCCGCATGTGCTCCTGGTCGTAAGGATGTCAGACCCCCGATGATGCTGTTGAGAGTGAGTACATAGACAAAGGCGTTACTTCTGCAGCTGCTTGTTGAGCTTCTCTCTCTGCATGAACTGCACCAGGTCCCGCATGTGCTCCTGGTCGTAAGGATGTCAGACCCCCGATGATGCTGTTGAGAGTGAGTACATAGACAAAGGCGTTACTTCTGCAGCTGCTTGTTGAGCTTCTCTCTCTGCATGAACTGCACCAGGTCCCGCATGTGCTCCTGGTCGTAAGGATGTCAGACCCCCGATGATGCTGTTGAGAGTGAGTACATAGACAAAGGCGTTACTTCTGCAGCTGCTTGTTGAGCTTCTCTCTCTGCATGAACTGCACCAGGTCCCGCATGTGCTCCTGGTCGTAAGGATGTCAGACCCCCGATGATGCTGTTGAGAGTGAGTACATAGACAAAGGCGTTACTTCTGCAGCTGCTTGTTGAGCTTCTCTCTCTGCATGAACTGCACCAGGTCCCGCATGTGCTCCTGGTCGTAAGGATGTCAGACCCCCGAGGATGCTGTTGAGAGTGAGTACATAGACAAAGGCGTTACTTCTGCAGCTGCTTGTTGAGCTTCTCTCTCTGCATGAACTGCACCAGGTCCCGCATGTGCTCCTGGTCGTAAGGATGTCAGACCCCCGAGGATGCTGTTGAGAGTGAGTACATAGACAAAGGCGTTACTTCTGCAGCTGCTTGTTGAGCTTCTCTCTCTGCATGAACTGCACCAGGTCTCGCATGTGCTCCTGGTACGCGGCCAGCATGTTGTCCACGTTCGAACGGAGACTGATGATGCGCACTGACATGTAGATCATTATTAGCGAACCTGGGAAAGTAACCTTTAAAATGTAACCATACCAAAAATCAATTATTCCAAATTAAAATATTTATTCCGCAAGAAGGCCTCAAGAGCTCTTGCCTCTTATACATATCAGAGTTTTACGTAAAAAATCAATGGTCATGTTGAGTGAGAAAAAAATACGAGTGCAAAACAACAATACCTAACCATACATTTTGCCGAGACATGTACACTCCGGGTGGAGATGCAAAGTGTGTGAGATGGAAAGTTATTTAGTTCACGAAAGTCCCCGCTCGAGGATTTCCACGACGACCAGTTATAATATATCAGATCACCCACTTCCAATAGTTCTCTGAAACCTTGACCAGATCTGTGCTAGGGCATTTTCTACGTTGCATCTTTCGGTATGTGACAGGAAATTAAGATTAGAATCATCTTCCACAACCGCTGTCGATTTCACGAGAAATCTGCCCCATTATTGCCAAATAAGTTATCTCTGCCCTCACTTGATTGTACGAGCGCCAGGTGCAGAGTTAACTTGACCGGGCTTGAATTCTAACAGTAACAGTTTCAAGCAGTATGAGCTTAGTTCCCCTGTTTAACCTGGTCAAGAAGAAAATAACAGTGACTTTATCAATGTCAGAATTCACTATCTGACATTTTGACTAGCCCCAAATATTCCGAGGTCTGTAACGAGATGTACATCCTTACAAAACAGATAAATGTTATGGAATCTCACCAAGCACCATGGATGCGCACAGCACGCTCATGATGTGCAGGTTGGTGGGCGCGATGGTGTTGTAGCCGGTGGTGGTCGCCTCGGACACGATCCAGAAGTAGCAGCCCAGGTGCAGGTGCAGAGGTGACGCCGTCACGTTGAAGCGGTCTGCGGTCAACGACAAAACTTAGGTTTTTTTCGTTGTGATTCCTGACATGGAACGCTCATGGCCTAAGTAGCGGTATCTGCACGATCGCGCCGATTAGGTTAGGTTAGAGAGTTAGATTAGGTTAGGTACATTAGAATGAGGCAGGGATAACTCTAAGATGAAGGAGAGGTCATACCGTGTCTTTAGTGAAAAGCTAATGGCTATAGAGCTGGCTCTAACTGCTGGCTATGATCATGAGTTGGGTCCGATTCTTGGCACGGTTCCAGCCATAATGCAAACAACATTTTGCTTATAAAGCTTTATATCAGAAATGTGGAGGCTATTCGTAATGACGAGTCTCTCCGACGAGTATCCCACGCGAGCCGAGCCGTCCGTGGAGATACGGCTCGGCTAAATCCGAACGCAAGTCTGCTTGTATACACGGCGCGGTGGCACACGTGCACCCACAGGTCTCAAGTTCACAACATCGCGAGCTGTTGAACCGCGCCGTCCGCTTGTCCGTTCTAAAAATATGGATACTTAAGTACGCCTCGCTGCCGCAGCAGCAACTGGTATTTTGATCATTCTTGCAGTGATATACGTCTATCACAGAATTTTAAGTTGCATGTGTTTATTGTACATGGTTGCTAATAAATGAATTGAATTGAATTAATAACGTGTGAAAAGGTCAAATAAACTATTTTGTATTTATAAATGCTCACAAGCCGTGCTGAACAGATATATCCATGAGCCGCCGTTATCGCTGGTGGGCACGAAGGCCCAGTCGCCGCTGGCCGCCGAGTGGTAGATCCTCACGGACGAGAACACCAGCAGCGTCGTCATCACATTCAGCATCGCCATGAATATAGGCAGCACTTGCAGTCTGGGGAAGGACTCTCTCATGTCTTAGAAATGTCAGACACGGCGACTTTTTGAAGGGATACAAACGCGTGGCTGCCGCACTCGCCATATATCACCTGTCAAAATCATACTGTATCGATATTTATGCGTGGTATTTTAGATACTGTATCGCGTGTGTAACGCTCCAAAAAGTCGCCGTGTTTAACCGCTCTTTAAAGGTACATTGCACGTAGAACCGATGGCCGTCGAGGCGGAAGGTTCTCGAGTGGCAACCGCTGGATGCGGGTGGCGCAGGACCGGTCATTTTGGCACTCTTTGGGGGAGGCCTATGTCTAGCAGTGGACGTCTTTCGGCTGATATGATGAAAAGTACTTTGTCGAGCACTGTTTTTCTGAGGGACTACTACCTACTTTGTATATGAGAGCAACCATCAGATTACAGTACGATTAAAATCAGTTAACGATTCTGATGTTAGCTACGAGTAGCGCCGCAAATGTGTCAGAGGGGTCGGACGGGAGGCGACTCGAGGCTTACTTCAGACACGTAAACTTTTGTGCCGCGTAGGTACTGTACTAGACTATAAAAGCAGCTAAAAAGTAAACACTTTCCACAAAGCAACCGCCAGGGAGACGGGGAGAGCTGCTGTTAAAAAAGCTACTATTAGGAGAATGAGTCCAACTGCCACTTCGACTTGTTAATTCTGAAAGCAAATGGCAATTCAGTACTTTAATTCTGTAGCGGACATCGATTTAAAATGTAGCGGATCACTAAATTCTGGATTTTATCTTCTGAGAGACTTTTCCAAATATTTATATCCTCCTTGGAGGTCCAAGCTTAAGGAACATTTTTATGTGTTGTGGGTCACTCACACCAGTATGATGTCCCTGCGCTCGATAAGGCTGGTCAGCACCTCCAGGGTGCCCGGGAGTCGGTACAGCTGCAGGAGCCGGTTCAGCATCAGCACCTGTTTCATCGCCGTCACTTGGTACAGCTTGCCTGTGGACGACATAACTTTAGGACGGGAACCAAGTCAAACTCAAAAAGCTAATGTTTCTTTTCATCAATTTACCACAAATCAATTTTGCAACCATAAACCGTATTATTGAAGTAGCAGACAAGCTCGTCCAAAACAAAATATTAGCTTTGCCTGTCGGTACAGTACGTACGTTCCAATCCCGATCCACATATTCATCATCATCATCATCATATCAGCCGAAAGACGTCCACTGCTGGACATAGGCCTCCCCCAAAGAGTTCCAAAGTGACCGGTCCTGCGCCACCCGCATCCAGCGGACTCCCGCGACCTTTACCAGGTCATCAGTCTACCTTGTGGGAGGCCTACCAACGCCCCGCCTTCCGGTACTTGGTCGCCACTCGAGAACCTTTCTGCCCCAACGGCCATCAGTTCTACGTGCAATGTGCCCCGCCCACATATTCACTCGCCTTAAAATATGTGGCCATATTTGTCATAATGAAAAACGGGTTTTTGATACTGAAGTTTTTTTTATGCAGCTAACTCTAGGTCTTGAAATATGGCTGAAAGCGAGAACAGTAACGTTTAGTGTTTTCAATTCACTATACAAGTACTTCCTGAAGCCCCCCAGCCCCTCGAGCGGCAGCACACGTCGAGGAAGAACCCCGCGGAGGTAGTGCGCTGCCGTGTTGGCTGATGCTACACCAGGATGCCTTCCTCACCATACGAGTACTTCATGGACACCTCCAACCCCTCGAGCGGCAGCACACGTCGAGGAAGAACCCCGCGGAGGTAGTGCGCTGCCGTGTTGGCTGATGCTACACCAGGATGCCTTTCTCACCATACGAGTACTTCATGGACACCTCCAACCCCTCGAGTGGCAGACAGCCGAACAAGTCCAGGAAGAACGCCCCGCGGAGGTAATGCGCTGCAGTATTGGCGGGGTGATAAACCAGAATGCCTTTCTCATCAAAGTAGCCCACGAACATGCGGAATACTCTGGAACACGAGTGATTAATATCGTTTAATATACGGAGAAATTGCGTTTCGCCATTTGGCGCTATAAAAAAGATGATACGGAATGAGAAGAACCGGGGTGTTACCTCGTCGATTGAATGACCTATACAATTAGGACTTTTTAACGATATTTTTTCACCGGATCAAAGATTTAGCTTAATGGTTCAGTAATAGCTAATTTGGCAAGCCGTTCGACAGCGAGTTTCAACTGTGATCTGGTAAATTGTCTTCTCAGCGCTACCCAACAGTCTTAATACCCGCACCAGCGTACCGAAAAACTTCTCAAAGACTCTGTAGATATATACATAGAGCTAGGAAGAATACTGTGCATTATCCAGGGATGTGCTGGCTCACATGTCGGAGTACGCGCACAGGTCCAGCACGAGCGCCGCGTAGTACAGCCAGCGGTGCTGCAGCACGAGGTAGGTGTAGCTCGGGAACAGGAACGAGCACGCGAGCGCGCAGCACGCGCGGAGCACCTCGAGGCGGGTGAGCAGCGCACTGTCCGGACGGAACGTGAAGCGGGGGAAGATGTTCCTGGGGAGGTCAGTTTTTATACCTCTGGCGAATAGAGACTTATGCTCAGCTGTGGGCGGTTACAGACTGTTAATGATGATGATACCTTGGTCAATCAAGGATTGACGGGTATGGGACACTTCGAGAGATTCATTAGTGATGATATATCACCGTCACAAAGTCGGAAAGTTACATCACTGTTGAATCTGATCAATTCCTTAGCTGCCCGTCGTAAAATTGATCGAGAGAAGACAAGGAATTGCCATCAGTGGCGTATCATGGGTTTTCGCCGACTGGGGCCGACCGGGAATCGCCGCCCCCATGTATTAAATATGTTCGTTATGTTCCTTATTCGCCGCTCCCTTGCGTATGCCTCCCGAGGCCATGCCCCCCCCCCCCCCCCCCCCCTATGCTACGCCACTGATTACCATTGGCCCATTTCACGAAGCTTGACGTGTCTAAGTTTAAAACCGGCAAGGCAACACAACGGTCAAATGACCAGTGGTCGTTATTGGTCAAACAGTTAATTCATAATTCATTTATTGCATAGTTATCATGTGTTATAAAATAGGTGTTACATTAGGGTTGGTTCGCACATGAACCCTGTTAGGGCACAGCAAGTTCTGGGTTCCTTTTGAAACTTGTAAAATTCGAACTTCTAGCTTCGTGAACCGGGCCACACACAGCTTTGTGTGTCTTATTGTTTGACGACTGGTTAGCCTAGTGGGTAGTGACCCTGCCTACGAAGCTGAAAGTCCTGGGTTCGAATCTCGGTAAGGGCAAATATTAGTGTGATGAGCACGAATATTTGTTTCTGAGTCTTGGATGTTTTCTATGTATTATCCATTAAATGTATCGTCGTCTAGTATCCATAACACAAGCCTTATTGAGCTTACAATGGAGCAAGTACGATTTGTGTAAAAATTGTACCATAATATTTATTTATTTATTTATACTGCCCCATAAGAGACGAGACGACATTTTCAGAGTTTCTTTGAAAAGTAGTTATTGCTTGAATCCCTAACTTGAGATTTATGTTGACGAATGATTACATATATAAGTTTTAACTTACAACAAAGTAAACAATATGTAAATAAAATTTTTAGTACCTAAATAAATAATTAAAATAGGAAACAAAACTCACTTCAAAATGGAAAAGAAGCCAAACTTCTTGAAGGGCTGCAGGAAGGCTGAATCCTTCTCGTACTTCCTAGGCAGTTTAAAGCGTACCCTGTTGGGAGCGGAGGCCGGCGGCAGGTAGGACACAAACGGCTCGCGCCGCACCTGCAGCCGGTGGTATTCCTGAGAGCACACGAAGCCGAATAGGTACAGTCGCGGAATGAAAAGGTTGACCACCTTAAGATCTGTTTTTGCTTGTTCAGTATAAAAGTTATCAGTATCTGCCGTATCAACCGAGTATGACACATTCCGTCACAATGAATTTAATTTCACTACATGGCCCACAAATACGTCCACTATGAGAATTTACCTCTTTACATTTTGAAAAGGCAAGTTAAAATTAAAAAGATAACGAATACAAGTAATAGCAATTATGACATTGACATGAACAACAATTCACATTTATAGTTTTAATCATTAAACGGAAGAGGATTTAATCGTTAGATTTATCAAACTTGACACAACGTAATGGGAAGTTCTAACGAATAAAAAGCTTTTAGTTCAACTATCAATTTGAATGGTAGCCCACTGGAAAGGGTGGGGACTTTTAAATATTTAGGCCATGTTGTCACTTCAGACCTAAAAGACAACATGGATATCGAACGCGAACGGAGGGCCCTGTCGGTGAGGGCAAACATGATTGCACGTAAATTTGCGCGCTGTACTAGGGAGGTGAAAATAACTCTTTTTAGAGCATATTGCACTTCCCTGTACACGCGCAGCTTATGGGCAAACTACACGCAGCGGGCCTATGGGGCCCTTCGGGTCCAGTATAACAATGCGTTCCGGGTGATGGTGGGGCTGCCCCACTTCTGTAGCGCATCAGGGATGTTTGCTGAAGCGCGCATATGTTGCTTTTATATGCTATGCGCAAGCGATGCACATATTTGGTGCGTCGGGTGCGGGCCAGCCCCAACCCCATCCATCGTTTGTTGGCTGGGGGGTTTAACTGCCCATATTTGAGGCATTGCGATGACATGCATGTTTCTAGAAGTACTTACTATGTCTGACCTACTTAGGTGCTTCTAAAAACATGACATTAAAAATAGGTAAAAATAATAATAACATGTTTAATGATTAAGTAATATAGATATTAACATAGCTGTAAGTACACACTAACCATAAATATATGAGTCTAAGTTACTTGAAATAAATTATAAATTATAAAATTAATTAAATTAACATAGTCAAGGAACATTCGTGTAAGTAAATTTGAACTTTGTTGTCACACGGTTAAACATAATTTTCAATACAACACTCTCGTCTATTAAGTACACAGTTTAAAAAGGTAACATGTGCTTATAACGCGTAAATGATTTTATTTGAAAACTGGTCAACCTTTTTTATTCCAGAAACATCTTTGATATTGGACAGACGCAGACGAAACTATGAGATATTCATTTGCACGAGTAGGTACTGCCACTTTGACCGCTTATAATACGTCTCGTATGTACCGTACATGGTATAGTATAGCATAACATTAGCAGTAGTTAAGTAGCATTTGGATGAATAAGTACTTTGAGATCCTCATCTTTTCTAGAACGCTCCACGACTAATCTCCTCATTGTCCTCCATCAATCAAAATTTTAACCCCCGACGGAAAAAGAGGGGTGTTATAAGTTTGACGTGTCTGTGTCTGTCTGTCTGTGTGTGTGTGTCTGTCTGTGGCGTCGTAGCTCCTAAACGAATGGGCCGATTTGAATGCGGTTTTTAATCCAAAAGCTGACGTGATGGAGATGGTTCTTAGCTACGTTTCAACGAAATCGGTTTAGCCGTTTTTTATATAAGTATTGAACTTTGAAATGAAAATGTCGGGGGTTTTCCAACTTTTCTAAGTTGTGCTTATTATCAAGTATGATATGAAATAGAATCGATTTAGCTTTGTTTTAAATCTCTATGCTAGACTGTAGTCTTAGTATGAGTCGTGAAGTGAGAAGAAGACTAAAGGGAAACACTCTCACTTCTTGTTCCTTAGCGAAGTTTATGGCGTCTTTAATCTGAGGCACTTCCAGCGCCTGCACCAGGTACTTCCTGGATATGGAGAACAGTCGCGCGTGGGTCGTCGTACGCACGGTGTAGAAAGCTGGCAACCCTGAAGAATACAAATCGAAGAATAAGAAGGCAGCTTCAAAGCAGGTCTGGTTGAAGCAGAGTGAGTAGAGGATCTGCGGCCTGAGTTTGTATCAAACGAACTCTACTTATATCCGAGCCGCCGATACGTCGTTCCAGCTCACCGCGGCACCACGCGTAATGTTGCGCGATGCGCCACTCGAGCTGTTAGGCGACTATGGCCGAGCGGCGATTGGTAGCCGCCTGACAGCTCACACGGCCTTACACGTTTGCGTAAACACGGCCCTAGTGTTGGCCTAAGTTGCTCAGACGCCCAATGTCCGTGTGGTGAGGTTCCACAAACAATGGAGCACATGTTGTCTTACTCAGCGTGCCCGCACGCCTGCTCCAAGCAAGACCTTCGAGACGCGACAGACGGGAACGGACTACTGGTCCCGCACAGTTTGAAGCCATCGACACGAGAAGAAGAGTGTTGGTTTCACTCGTCAATAAAGTACCTTTTCTTTTTTTTACGTTAGGGGAATGCTTTGACGCACAGTCCGCCCGGTCAGGGGGGACCGGACGGGTGTGTGGGACTCCCGGACAAAAGGCCCAGACTACCCACTAAACCCCCAACGATTGTCCAACCATGTCGCTGTCAAGGAGAGCCAAAGGTTCGCTTGACGCATTCTACTTTGATCCTCGCGACTGGCCCGTTTACGCGGGCACGACCATGGCGAGCGCCCCGGGACAATTTCGGGGCGCTGCCATCCCGTTGGCTTATTGGACGGCTAGGGTCCCCCGACCCTGCCATCCTGACCACTACGGCGGGGGGAGCAAATGCGCATAGCGACGGCGTGCGCGCCCCGCTCTCCGTATGCGGATATTAGGAGTGGAAAGGCTCTCCCGCTCTCTCTCCGCAGCCTCCTTCTGTGCCATTACGGACTTGCAGAAGGAGGCCATAGCTTCCCAGGACCTCTTACTGTCGAGCATTGTCGATACAATGGTCGGCAGCGAGAGGTCGTTACCCACTATAGAGACCAAATTGTGCCGCTGTGGCCCCCACGCCAAGCATGCCTCCAGTGTGTGGCGCACATCATCTACTGCTGCGCCACACCCATGGCAGCGGGGGCTTTCCTCTCGACCGGTGACTCGATGCTGGTGCGGTCAATAATGTACCTACTTTGTGATTTAATTTAACAAGATCATGAGAAACTTATTTTTAAGAAACGATATAGTCGGTATCTGACACGTCGCTCAAAGTACCTACCAAGTACAAAATAAAAGGTATGGAATAAGAACTTACGAAATAAACATTCGAGTACTCCGAAATGGTTTTTAGCTATCAAAGTTCCAACTACTTCTTTTGTATCAGGATTCCACACCTGAAATACACAAAAAACCTTACTGCCCAGCTGATCTCGGATTCAAGCTTTCGTGGGGTTTCCAATACTTATCCATTATGCCACTGATACAGAAGTTAAAATAATAATTAAGGTTCAGTCCACATCGAATTGTAGTTATGTAGGTAGGTAATAGGTATACAAAGTGCTGCAAGTTAGGTGACTCTGTGGAGTCAGTAGTCTTTGAATACGCAGTCTAAATAGCTATGCTACCTCCACCAAAACTTCCAACAAACTAAATTTATGCTGGCATTAGGTTAGCCAGCATGACTTGCGTGCCGATGGTATAGGGGATGTCCAAGAATTCCATGGAACACATATATACGTTACATTTGACGTCGAATGAAATCGTATAATTATCAGCTTAAGCAGCCGTTATAATTATATTTTAGCATTATAGGGGCTTTATAAGGCCTTATGCAGACTATGTGGTAAGGGTGCAGAAGCTACTCCTCCTTAAGCCTTATCCGTTGCATCCTGAAATCTGCTAGGTACAGTCGCCATCACATACATCGGAGCAAACAAGCAGCTCACAAACATCGGAACAAACCTCTATTTTCAAGGCATTAGGGTGCATGTGCCGATATGTGATGGCGACTGTACCGAGTGCCCAGAATTGGTATAGACATCAATCATAGTATACCTCAGAAGCTTCCTTCTACAAATCTTACGTTATCCTCATTGCATCCTAATGTCATCAAGACATTAGGATGCAATGAGCCACCTGGTCCTCAGAATTCACGTAGGTAGGCACTGACTAGCATTCCACATAGATGCTTCATTCTCATCTTGACGTTATCCCCGTCACACCTTGAAGTTGCCCGGGTCCTGGGCGTGGGCACTAGCATACCTCACAGAAGCCTTGCTTGATGATGAACATCTCAGTACTTATGTCGCCCGTGTTCAGTAGAACTTCGTTCGGCGCGCAGTAGAATATGCGCGCGTTCGACGAAACGTTCCTCAGGTCTTCTTTATGGAGCAGCTGGAAAGTTACATAGTAAGTAAATACATTTGGGAGCCACCGTTTGTTTCACGAAGCTACAAATTACAGAATAGATAAAAGGCTAATGCAAAAACCCCGTTGACGAGCCGCATCCTGCGTTTTAGCTATGAGCGGGATAGCGATAACGCCGCACCAGACTGTAAGTGGCAGACTGCAGGAGCGGTACGAAGCCATATATAAGACATCTATCCCGCGTTATGCGGTATTATAGCTTGGTACCAAACACACGTGGTCAGCCAAGCAGGACCGTCTGAATGCGATATTGCAGCAGCCAGAGTAGGTACGCCAACATGATCCTCGCTCAACGTACAATATTGGGACACAATCTTACACAATTCGACCTAGTCCCAAACGAAGCAAAGTTTGTACTATGTAGATACTTATATAGATAAATAAATACTTAAATACATAGAAAATATCCATGACTCAGGGACAAATATTCGTGCTCATCACACAAAAAAATGCCCTTACCGGGATTCGAACCCGGGACCTCCGGCATCGTAGGCAGGGTCACCACCAACTAGGCTACAGAGGTCGTCGTATCCGCAAGACGCGTCACGTCGCCGTGGTCGCCACTGTCGCCAGGTTAAGTTAAGCACCTTCATGAAGGGTATGCACAGGATGTACTTGCTGCGCTGCCGCGCCAGGATGTCCTGGTACACGTGTGGTGGCAGGTCGTAGAACACGGAGGTCTGCTTGGAAGACATCGCGTATGCCTGGAAGATGATACAGTACCGATTAAAACCACCGTTCTTGTGATGATCCTTTTAAATAATTTCCAACCTGGCGGAATCGATTTATTTACGTTCAATTGTCTTTTTTAGGGTTCCGTACTCAAAGAGGTAAACGGGAACCATAACTAAGACTCCGCTGTCCGTCAGTCTGTCTGTCTGTCCGTCTGTCACCAGGCTGTATCTCATGAACCGTGATAGTTTGACAATTGAAATTTTCACAGATGATGTATTTCTGTTGCCGCTATAACAAAAAATACTAAAAAAAACAGAATTAAATAAATATGGACATAGGCCTCCCCCAAGGAGTGCCAAAATGACCGCTCCTGCGCCACCCGCATCCAGCGGACTCCCGCGAACTTTACCAGGTCATCAGTACAACTTGTGGGGGGCTTACCCACGCCGCGCCTTCCGGTACGTGGTCGCCTTTCGAGAACCTTTCCGCCTCAACGGCCATCGGTTCTACGTGCAATGTGCCCCGCCCACTGCCACTTAAGTTTAGCGATTCGGAGGGCTATTCATTTGCAACGGCCTCGAGCCCCGCTGGATGACTCGGAAGAGCGCGCATGCGGCTACTATCAAAACTTGCCTTCCTAGTGTTCCAGCAAAGCTGCAGGTGCTGGATGAAGCGCTGCCGCAGCTGCGCCGGCGCCCGGTGCCGAGTTAGGAAGAGGCGCGCGTCGGATATGCAAGAGTCGAAGCTCTCCCTGTGTACACGTGCGATAATTATCACCAGGAAACGGAATTTTATTTTCATCACACGTGTATTATAGGCAGGTGTATAGAGCAGCTATTGCCGATTTACCTCCCGCGGGAGTTATGGATTTTCATAACTCCCTAGGGAGTAATGAACTTGTGTGCGATCTGATTGGTTAAAGCAAATCTACGTGGTTGCGCGCTACAAGAATTCTGCTCTGTGATTGGTTGAATAAAAATCGAGCAGGCCATGCGCTGCAAGAATACTGCTCTGTGATTGGTCGAAATATTGAGGCTGCGCGCTCCACTACCACTGATCTGGAAGTCAATTTCGTAAATTTTTGATTAGTGCGCTTGTATGAAACCTAGATTTTTTTGTCTTTTGTAGTTATTTATTTCCTCGCAAATGTGATGAAAAACATTGTGTATAACACGGGCGTAAGAATATTGCAAACTCGAGTCATCAAAACATCGAGTCTTCTGATAGACTCTCGTTTGCAATATTTCTCTTACGCCCCTTGTTAAACAATATACTATTTTGTTACGTTGTGAAAGAGGTAAGTGTAACAGTTGCATCTGAATGCAAGCGTTGCAGAGAGAAGTCGAAAATATTTATAAAAATTCCACACTGCTTGCCCACTCATAATTCTGCTACCCTCCGCCACACCGGTTAAAATCTCGGAACACGCCCTCTGCTATATAACAAAATCTTAATCGTTTCAATATTAAAGGGGTGGAAAGGAAAGCTGAATGCGCTAAGCAGCCACGGCGGAAAAATGACCACCCCACTGACTTCGGTCAGTGCCGTCAGGGGGCCAATGGGGTCAATGTTGGCATTAAAGTATTTCTCTGTCAGTGTCACTCTGCGGTATTTTTGAAATTCTGAAAGTGCCATGCCAACCAAACGTTTAAGAACCCCTGGGTTAAAACCAAAAGGGTTCTATCTCCCTCGCAAACTTTGGTGCTGCCTGAACAGGCTGCAAACTGGGCAATGACGCTGCAATGCTTTCCAACATGAAGTGACGATGTCAATGATGATAATATCGATTATGATGATGATAATAGCGTCAGTGAAGATACTGATTATGATGTTGGCATTAATGATGATGATGTTGATGATGTTATGGCTCGTTGAGGATGTAAGTAAAGAGACCTGAAGGCGGTGGTGACCATGATGGTGGCGGAGTAGACGGCCTCGATGCAGATGCTCAGCACGATGCAGGCCTCCAGCAGCAGCGTCGTGTACACGTACACCGTGTAGTCCTTGCTGAGGGACCCGCCGAGCTCCATGTGAGCTGGTCAATCAAACTGGTTAGCATTTCAACGTCAATGACGGTTGTAGCGGTCACGGAGTGTTCTTACGAGTACAACTACGTTTTTTGTCAGCTCAACGTAAAGCGGCCATACCATACCGGACCATAAAAGCTATATATAGTATATCGTACTGGCTGGGCTTAGGCGTATCTAATGGATGGAAGGAAAGATATAAGGAAGGAATCCTTCTATCTTTCCTTCCATTATGGTTTTAAAGAAGTTGGCATGCCGTATCAAATGACCAATTTTCCCCCTTCTAGTGCTGATGGTGTTCAAGATCGCTCCCTTCTCTTTTACTCTTCATAACACGTCGTTATGTTTTGCCATAAGGCATACAAATAGTTTATGACAAGATGGAGCATGATCAATCCGGTGAAGGGTACTTTTACCTTAAGTGAGTTAAGACCTTGACCGTCGTGTCGGTAATATTTTCCCTCAATTGGGTAATTTTTGAATTTATAATGATATTCCATGTAGCTTTACATTTATTAACTGAGTTTTTAATGTAATAGTAATTTTGTGACTTTTGCGTGAGCAATATAACTACATACACAAAAGCATAGATACTTACTAGTAAAGGTGAGCACCGAGATGGCCCAGTAGAGGCTGAAGTAGAGGCGGTCGGTGACGCCCAGGTCGTCCAGCGGGCCCTGCGTCCAGAACGGCTCGTGCGTGAAGTTGGTCACAGAGCAGTACCCATAGCTGTTACACCAACAATAGTTTACAGGTTTCCAGTTCATCCCCAAGTTCCCCAACATCTCAACAGACTCAATATTTTCCTGGCGTGTAAATATCAAGGACACTGGCAAATCCACCTTACTAAAATCAGTAAGAAGTAAAAAGACCACAATGAGAAAGACACCCAACAGACGCGTGGTTCCGATAGCGATACACAAAGATGGTTAGATTTCATGAAGGCGAAAGTTAAGTGGAAAAGTTTCTGTCAAAAAAATTATTTTTGGTACTCGCTTTTGCCGACTGTACCATCATCAACTACTCATTGAGACGATTCTAACGAGCCTAAACTCGATGGGGTTGTGTCGTTTTATTGTGAAGTTCCTATGGCCACCTTCCAGCTCCAGCATCAGATCAGCTCCATGTCACCATAATAAATAAAAAAAAAAATAATAAAAAAAAAATATTGCATTGTTATGCAATATACATATATGCATGCACAATTTGAGCTCAATCGGAAACCGGGAAGTGGGTCAAATTTAACTTGCAAGATTTGATTACAGACAAACAGACAACGGGACAGGTGAAACTAAATAAAAAAACCTGTAAAAAAGGGGGATCTGGTGCAACCTGCCCTTAGAATATGTTTGTGGTTTGAACCTACCCGTAGCAGACGAAACCCTGCTGCACCGCCGCCACCAAGTAGCACGCGAACACCAGCATGAGCGAGCAGATAAAGAAGCGCACCGCGTTCGTGTCGTACACCTCCTCCTCCAGGGTCTGAATCACTCGGATTACCTGGAAGCCAAGGTCAATCATAACCGGAACCACTCCAATATGGAAACTTAAGTGTACAATTAGTCCAACCAACTTATTTTGTTGTTAATTACCGTGGTTGCCTACCCTGGAAGACGGTTGTAAATCTAATAACCAAATGTCTTTATGATGGGGCCTCTCCTAAACATGCTACGATTCCATATTATAATGATTTTTGTACCAAACTCAATCACTATTGTCTCCTGGCTTATCGGAACAGGATAACTTAGTAAATAATTTTGTATTTTTGTATTTGTATAACAAAACGAAAAAGTTGATGAACCCAATCAATTTGAAGGTTTCGTTTCTTGGCCAGTCATTCATGAGACGTGTGACGGTGACCCGGGTGAGGACCTCTGCGAAAGAATAGGACACCCCTTGTCGATGTCACTCACCGTCTCCTATGAGTCATGTTATTCTCAAGGGGTACCGGTAGACTGGCCGTCTCCGGCGAACGTGCGGATCACTCAGATAAACCACGGGGTTCGCACCTACACCTTTGGCCACCACTGGAGTAGCTTGTTGATACAGGTGAACTGGCCGTCGCCAACGAACGCAAAGAAGGGCATCGTGTCCAGCACGTCCACCACGTTCGAGGACCATGAGGTCAACTGGTCACCTCAGGGAGATGTCATACCTTGGGGAACCGGAGCAGTTTGTTGATGCCGGCGAACTGGCCGTCTCCGACGAACGCTAAGATGGGCAGCGTGCCCAACACGTCGATCACGAACCACGGGCTGCGCACCTGCTTTGATGACGTCTCCATGAACGTTATAGGCACGCCTGCGAACCGAGACTTCATTCAAACCAGGTCGTGTCAGCTTATGTCCACGTGCGCGTCATAGGAGAAGAGCGATTTAAAATCGCAAATTAAATATAGCAGAATATTTAACATGCGATTAAGTAGTAGGTATACAGCGGGAATAAGTTAAATACTAGAGATGTAAAATTGAAGAAATTTTAACCTCATGGAATTTATTTTAAGTTGATCTTCAGGATATTTTATACAGGGCGTGGATTGTTACATTTCAGAATTGAGTATAAACATATCAGTGCTGTTTAATCCTGGAATATCATAAAAACCAAACTCACCTTCCTCAACATTGGCTCCCGTGGAGAGGTAGACGATGATGTCCAGCGCATAGACCACGGTCACCATCAGGTCGAAGAACCGGAAGTCCAGCGGGATGGTATTCGTGTAGACGAGGTAGTAAGGATACGTCTGCGAGATTAAGTCTTATTTAAATGTAGGTACAACTTACATGCACCCATAAAAACTGATCAATGATAGACAATCAGTGTCGTCGAAGATAATAAATCGTTCAATCTACGAAGAAAACGCTAACTTATACCTATGTTAAAACCAAAACTTCAGCTTGTATAATGAGAAGGAGTGGGGCGCTTCCTCGTGAATTGATCAATTTATAACCGCGAGAAATGAATGTGACTTACGAAACATACGACCACGATCAGCACGGCCACGAGCCAGTTCCATGCGGTGAGCAGCGAGGAGCTGGGCTGCAGGATGCAGGGGAACGTTTGCCGCAGACAGATGGCGTCCGAGTCGTCCGTCAGGGTCGTGTCCGCGCGCTGGAAGCAACAACACCATCAGCTCCAAACGAGAAAGGCTCACCATCATTCATCATATCAGCCGAAAGACGTCCACTGCTGGACATAGGCCTCCCCCAAAGAGTGCCAAAGTGACCGGTCCTGCGCCACCCGCATCCAGCGGACTCCCACGACCTTTACCAGTCTACCTTGTGGGGTGGCTACCCACGCCGCGCTTTCCGGTACGTGGCTGACAGAAGAACAAGTCTAATACAAATGTAGACGTTAGTAGCTGGCAGCGTTGACGGTTGCATATCTTGGGCGATCATGTACCTAATGTGGTGGTCTAGCTAGATGACAGTTCAGCCGGTTATTGGTAGTCCATCATAACAGTCCGAGTTTCCTGGCCAGGAGGGATGCGGTGATGCATTTTCCTACGTAAAAGAAGAAGAAGGCAAAGGGCAGAGGTAAGAATAGGAATAAAGATAGGAGGACACCTACGTTCCTCATGAGGTAGCATCCAGCGATCTCGAGGAGGTAGTCGGGGCGAGCGAGCAGCAGCTCTCCGTTCGCGTCGCGAGCCTCCTTCAGCGCCATCAAGTTCTTCTTGAACTCGAGGATGCTGCTTTTGAATCTGAGGTAGAACCATACGTTGAAACGAGTATCAGAGTCTTGGAGCCACCTCGACACTCAGTGAATATCAACAATATACAATTAAAGAATATAACAATCGGTAGGCTGATCGAATTGTTAGGTTTCTACCCACACATTGACTTACTGGCACGGTGGAGATCTCCTCATGGCGTAATGTCCCTTCACTTTGTTCATGCGCTCCTTCAAAATAAGAAAACGTATGTCATTAAACATGGCTTAGATCCGGTCAAGTCCGTGTCTATGGTTCATGCTAAATATTCGCACTTGAGTTATTTTAATTGAGAAAAGTTAGTTTCTCAGGTATCTATTTATAATATTTTCTGGTTCCTATTCCTCTAACCACTGTCCCTGCCATGCCGCATGCCACAGCCCGTGCGCTGTACAGAACATATCAACGTCCGCAACGAAACAGGATTTAACCACATCAACTCCTAAGTCAGACCTTACTCGCAACTCAGCCATCATGAGCCTCGTCTGGCCACTGTCCCTGCCGTGGCGCAGCGCGGCGTGCCACAGGCCGTGCGCGCGCAGCACGCGCGCGGCGCAGAAGGTGCCGGCGCGGATCTCCACGTGCGCGCGCCCGCCGCCCGCCGGGCACGCGCCCCAGGGTGTGAGGATGGTGCCGCGCGTGAAGCGCAGCATGGGGGAGATGTCGTCTTCCGCTGTCAGCATCTGGAGGAATTTCGAAGCATTATTGGCAGTCTACTCCCTGTACCACCTACCTGCCTGGTGGGTCCTCGTGGTACCTAAGGCGGTTCACTGTCATTAGATATGTCAGTATGCCGTTCATGATCTTGTTCGAAGTTTGCATGAGGCTATAAAAGACCGAAGAATTACCTACTTAGCTGAATTCCGCTGGGCTGATCCCGACCGCTCCGAGCTACTCCATACTAAATCTGGGGTCGTACACTGTGGTAGCCTTTCTGTAAAGGCGGATAAATTCCGCCGCGGAATCCGTCCACCTGTATGTGCAGTCAACATCGTATAGTTGTACATATACTAACTATATGATGCTCACTGTACGAACCTTACAGTGTATACTCATATTCATACTGACCTCAATGTCCCCGTAAGTGATGTAGATAATAGAGTTCTTCTGGGAGTTGCGCTTGATAATGCAGTCTCCCGGGATGTAGAGGATGGTCTCCATGCACTTTGCTATCTCTGACAGGAACTGATAGGACAGGTCGCGGAGTAGACCACTCTGAGTGCAACAAACACTTGTCATGTATTAATCATCATCAGTCGAAAGCCATCCACTGCTGGACAGCCTACCCCAGAATATGCCACATCGATCAGTCATGCGCTGCCCACAGCCAGCTGACTCCCGGGTCTTTAGCTAGATCATCTGTCGACCTTACTCTCTCCTATCTCTACAGTAGAACATGCTACGCTTCGCTACGCGTGTTCAGGGCATTGGTCTCCTATCCTGTGGCTCCCGTGGGTATCTAATTAGCGTGCTTAGGCCTAAAGACCAAAACCACGTTGAGTAACACATCTTGCTATTATATTCACACATTGCAAACGCAAGACACATCGTGTTATCGTGACTAGCACTTCCGAATCCAGTCAATGTTTGGTCCAATCGTATCCGCGTCTACTATTGTCTCTGTTTAACCCATGTGTAAAGAAAAAGATTAATACACGTGGATTATTGAGCCGTACGTTAACCGGCTTTTTATTATTAACATCATGGAAGGAAAGGTAGAAGGCAAGCGAAGAAGGGGAAGACCAAGGATAAGCTACATGAAACAAATAAAAGAAAAGGTAGCAGTCACGTCGTATAAAGAGGTCAAGGAGGCGGCCCTAGATACAGTCAGATGGAGGGAGCTACACCGACAAGAGTCTAAGTCTTAAATTTATGATGATGACGTTAACCGGACCCGCACTACCTTAAGAGAGGTAGGGCACAGCGGAATGTCATCTCGCTCGTATGTGGAGCAGCTCAACTGAGGAAGTACCTCCACCTTACAGAAGACTGCAGCCATAATAGCACCACTGCTTTGTAGTGTTGCTATATTATTGCATGCTTTGAAGCATGTGATGTTGTGTTCCTGGTGGTGAGTAAGGTCGCCAGAGCTCCCTAGGATGCGCTGTGTTGGGAGTGACACAGCGAATCCTCAAGTGCATAAAGGGTGCGCTTGTGATTCTTCTGGAGTCACAAGTGTCCATAGGCTACAGTACCTGCTTAACATCAGGCAGGCCGTAAGCTTGTTTGCCACCGTCGTTGTATAAAAACCTACCTTCTGCGTGGCCTCAAAGTAGACGTCAGTGTACACGGTCTTGGGCAGCACGGGCGGGAAGCTGCCCAGAAGCCGCGAGACCGACACGGCGCGCAGCTTGTGCCAATACATCTTGTAGAACTTCTCCACCTTGTTGCGGAGGCTGATGGGAATGCCCGAGCTCGTCTGCGGGGAAAATGTTCCAAGAGTCCAGGGAAAAGTTAACCTTATTTATTAGTTTATTACAATATACGTTTGTGTTGAAACAGCTTAGGACCTTGCATTCTGAGTACGATATAGGTACTCGCAGATTTACTTCTGAATTATCAATTGATTTACCCGGAGTAGTAACGAGTCTTGTCTGGGGGCCGCGATTTTTGGCTTACGAGTGGTCGTAATTTTAATTAAAGTAAATATGATTGTAGTGTCAAAATTGCATGCACTTACTTTATACCTCACTCACTCGTTTTTGAATCTTCCATTTCGTATTTCAAAATAGCATTTCAACATTTTTGACAGTTTTCGAGTGAAAGAGTCGAGCGCTCGAAAGTCAAAAATCGGCCCCCAATAATTGCACTCGAGTGATAAGTATGGTACGTCCCAGTGGTTTAATAAGGTTCGAAATTCTGAAGGAGACTTCAGAAACATTCAATCTGATCTGACCCCGCTCCTACATTTCTGAATAAGGCAGCTCACGCGCGTTAAAGTTACAAAAGACTAGTTTCCAGAAGATCGCCCAGTTTTCGAAGCACTGCATCTAAAATTATGGTGGTCATGACAACCAATAAGAATTAAGATGAATTAAGAAGAATTTAGAAGAATTAAGATTTAAGAATTTTTATTAATTCACACATAGGTTAACAGTATTACACCAAATCACTTATGTGGTACCTACAAAATACATAACATAACTAAAGATATTTAAAACATGCGGTAACGATATAAAACAATGAACAAAAACTAAAATAAACTCATAAACAACTTCAACAAGAAACATGTCCCAGTTTAAATCTGTTATGCGATAAGAATGTTAATACTTTTCTACAGAACACACCAATACTGTCAGCAAATATGTAAATAAGGGGCTGTCCTTAGGTATATTACGTGATTTCAAAACGGGAGGGGGGTCTGACCATTGGATGACGATAGTCATTTTACTAGGCGGAGAGGGTCCATTCAAGGAATTAACAGGATGATGATGAGGGGAGGGGGGGTCAAGAATCGTCAAAAAACTATGACTTAATATATGGAAAAGCCCCAAGACCCGAAAAGTGCTTACCAAATCCCTCATGACGATACGGAACAGCGTCCTGTAGTTCTCCTCGATGCACACAAGCTGGCGCGTCATCATCCTAAGTAGGTATCATCATCTCTGTGTTTGTATAGTTGTTACCAAGTCCCTCATGATGATCCTGAACCGCGTCCTGAAGTTCTCCTCCGGACGCATGTGTATGCTGATGACCGATGACAGCGCGGCCACCGCCGCACCCGTCACCATCAGGATGCCGATCATCATCACCAGCAGGAACACCACGCGGTCGAAGTCCGTCGTGGGGCTCTGGGATGGTCTGCGAGCACAGGACGGTTTCAAAGGAACTGAAGACATAACTATCAATTAAAAACCGGCCAAGAGCGTGTCGGGCCACGCTCAGTTTAGGGTTCCGTAGTTTTTCGTCCGTCACAGTAAGTGTGTGAAATTATTTTGTATTTTTTTCAAAAACTATTCAACCTATCAAGTTCAAAATAATTTTTCTAGAAAGTTTTTATAAAGTTCTACTTTTGAGATTTTTTTCATATTTTTAAAACTTATGGTTCAAAAGTTAGAGGGGGGGGCCCACACATTTTTTTTTAACTTCTGGAGCGATTATCTCCGAAAATATTAACATTAATTATCAAAAAAATATTTTAGCAAACCCCTATTTATTTTTAAATACCTATCCAACAATATATCACACGTTAGGGTTGAAATGAAAAAAAAAACACTACCCATGGGAAGTACCCTAATAAAAAAGAAAATTTCACTTTTTATTTTTCACCTCACTAGCTCGGAAAGGCCTTTTTGTATGTTTGTTTACTATTGAGAAAAACGCTTTTTATCCACATGTGAAGAAAGTACGTAGAACGTTAAAAGTACTAAGTATGACGTAGAACGGTAAATGTTTATTTTTGTTTTTTATAGGTATATTTTATGACATATTTTTGTTTATATTTTATTTTTAACTTTTTAAACTTTTTTTTAAACTTTTTTTTTACGTTTTTTTTTTATTTATTTTTTTTTACTTTTTTTTTTTTACTTTTTTAAAACTTTTTTTACTTTTTTTGTCTAATTTTTGTTTTTTTTTGTATTATTTTTTTACCCTTTTTCTTATTTTCCTTGCTGTAGTGAGGTGAAAAGATTTGTGTTATACACGGGTGAAAAGTTATTTTACGTCTCGTGTGTTGAAACACTCGCTACGCTCAGGATTCTATTTTTGAACCACTCGCTTCGCTCGTGGTCAATCATAGGATCCTTTCGCTAGCTCGTGTTTCAAATGAACACTCGCAGGTAAAATACAACTTTCCCCCCTTGTATAATAAATAACTATTACCGCTTTGTCGGCGTGATTAATATACATATTAGTACCAAATTTCACAACAAACCCAATGGAGATGAAGATCTTGTTGACGATGTACAGCGAGTTGAATAGCTCGCGCGACTGGTCCGTGGAGGTGACCGCAGAGTGCGCGTGGGTGCCGAGCGGTGCGGCGGCGTGCAGCATGCGGCTCTACATGTCTCTAGCTACCCAACCAACCCAATGGATTCGAGATTTTGATTGGCATTTGTGAGAGGTACGTGGAGGCCCACGGTCTCAGATATAACTCTAAGAAAAGCGAGCTACTTGTATTCAAGGCAGGAAACAAAAAACCGAAATCTGTGCCACCGCTTAAACTTGGAGGAACGGAGTTGACTAAAGTCACAAAGTTCAAGTATCTGGGGCACTGGGTCACCGAGGACCTCTCAGATGATCTCGATGTGGAGCGGGAGCGTAGGGCATTGGCAGTGAGGAGCAACATGTTGGTCCGCAGGTTCGCACGTTGTACGAGGGATGTCAAAATAACCCTTTTTAAGGCATTTTGTCAGACTTTCTACACGTGTAGCTTGTGGACCAAGTGCACGCAGAGAGCTCTCAATGCCTTACGCGTCCAGTACAATAATGGTTTCAGGATGTTGTTGGGGCTGCCTCGCTTTTGCAGCGCATCAGGAATGTTTGCAGAGGCTAGAGTTGATAGTTTTCATGCTATAATTCGAAAACGAGTTGCCTCTCTGATGCGCCGTGTGCGAGGCAGCGACAACAGCCTCCTGAACACCATTTTTGATAGGCTGGAATGCCCGATGGTGGAGCACTGGAACTCCTTACATGTTGTAGCTAATAATTGTATTGTCTTATTTTAATGTCTTATTTTATTTTTAATGTGCACTTTATTTTAATGATTGTATATGAACTATATGTGGTTCGAAATAAACAAATTAAATAAATGGGGATGAAGATCTTGTTGACGATGTACAGCGAGTTGAATAGCTCGCGCGACTTGTCCGTGGAGGTGACCGCAGAGTGCGCGTGGAAGCCGAGCGGTGCGGCGGCGTGCAGCATGCGGCTCTACATGTCTCTAGATACCCAACCAACCCAATGGGAATGAAGATCTTGCTGACGATGTACAGCGAGTTGAATAGCTCGCGCGACTGGTCTGTGGAGGTGACCGCAGAGTGCGCGTGGGTGCCGAGCGGTGCGGTGGCGTGCAGCATGCGGCTCTACATGTCTCTAGCTACCCAACCAACCCAATGGGGATGAAGATCTTGTTGACGATGTACAGCGAGTTGAATAGCTCGCGCGACTGGTCCGTGGAGGTGACCGCAGAGTGCGCGTGGAAGCCGAGCGGTGCGGCGGCGTGCAGCATGCGGCTCTACATGTCTCTAGATACCCAACCAACCCAATGGGAATGAAGATCTTGCTGACGATGTACAGCGAGTTGAATAGCTCGCCGACTGGTCTGTGGAGGTGACCGCAGAGTGCGCGTGGGTGCCGAGCGGTGCGGCGGCGTGCAGCATGCGGCTCTATATGTCTCTAGCTACCCAACCAACCCAATGGGGATGAAGATCTTGTTGACGATGTACAGCGAGTTGAATAGCTCGCGCGACTTGTCCGTGGAGGTGACCGCAGAGTGCGCGTGGAAGCCGAGCGGTGCGGCGGCGTGCAGCATGCGGCTCTACATGTCTCTAGATACCCAACCAACCCAATGGGAATGAAGATCTTGCTGACGATGTACAGCGAGTTGAATAGCTCGCGCGACTGGTCTGTGGAGGTGACCGCAGAGTGCGCGTGGGTGCCGAGCGGTGCGGCGGCGTGCAGCATGCGGCTCTACATGTCTCTAGCTACCCAACCAACCCAATGGGGATGAAGATCTTGTTGACGATGTACAGCGAGTTGAATAGCTCGCGCGACTGGTCCGTGGAGGTGACCGCAGAGTGCGCGTGGAAGCCGAGCGGTGCGGCGGCGTGCAGCATGCGGCTCTACATGTCTCTAGATACCCAACCAACCCAATGGGGATGAAGATCTTGTTGACGATCGATGTACAGCGAGTTGAATAGCTCGTGCGACTGGTCCGTGGAGGTGACCGCAGAGTGCGCGTGGGTGCCGAGCGGTGCGGTGGCGTGCATCATGTGGCTCTACATGTCTTTAGCTACCCAACCAACCCAATGGGTATGAAGATCTTGTTGACGATGAACAGCGAGTTAAATAGCTCGCGCGACTGGTCTGTGGAGGTGACCGCAGAGTGCGCGTGGGTGCCGAGCGGTGCAGCGGCGTGCAGCATGCGGCTCTACATGTCTCTAGCTACCCAACCAACCCAATGGGTATGAAGATCTTGTTGACGATGTACAGCGAGTTGAATAGCTCGCGCGACTGGTCTGTGGATGTGACCGCAGAGTGCGCGTGGGTGCCGAGCGGTGCGGCGGCGTGCAGCATGCGGCGTTGCGGCTCTGCGATGTGGACTGTGTATGCCTCTAGCTGGAGAAAGTAATCCCGTGAATACACTGTTATTTATAATTGGTTCCTGAATGCGCCTATGAGAGAATTGGTCTATAATAGTGGAGCAGTTTCAAGTGATAATATGGGCACGCAGGACAAATGCACCATATTTTTTTCAGGTACTAAGTTAGTTACTGACACGCAGACAGACATCCCCACAGCGGGGGCTTAGTACCTAACAGAGTTCCGTTTGGTATCATTTGGGAACTCGACCCTAAAAAATATCTAGTTGCATTCCCTGACCCCAAATACGTATATTTCGTTTTTTATAAGTTATAAGTTTGTGATTCTGTGATTTGAAACTCAAGATATTAATATTATACATATACCTAATTCAAAACGACCGCCATAAAAAAGACAGAGGAGTTGGTTCCTATCAAAAACTAAAAGCTATGTACCTAACTACTACCTGAAAAAAGTTTGGTGCTTTTGTCCGGCGTGTCCACATTTACGATAATTTATCCCACTAAAAGAATCAAAGATAAATACGAGTAACCCTATTTCTTATACTTAATAGTTTCTCATTTCCTCTCAGGCAGGAACAGCAGATAGGTACCTCCAGGATGAGCATCTCAAATGAGTCAGCTGTTTGGGATTATCATCCTAGTCATTCTGTGTCGCTTCTTCGTCTTCAGCGTCATTGCGTCCACTGTTGGACATATGCCTCTTGCATGGATTTCCAACGATCTGAATGCAGCGGCCCTGATCCAGATCGGCCCTGCTGCCTTATTATAAGCTGTTCTAATATTATAAAAAATTATACTAAGTTTCTTAAGTACCAAAGTTGGTAGTGGCACAGAATAAGTAATAGTACTACGTACAGAAGGTTATCTGTTAACAAATTCCGTGTAGGTATGCAAAACGTGCCTAAATGTGGTCATCCCTTTCTATCGCAAGCAACGCGCTCTTTCGGAGGCGGAGCCTTAGAGCTAGGGTTGCCGCCACCTCGACCTATTAAATTATACGTTAATATAATTGTGTATTTTACTTACGATATTACGATTATTTCTTTACAAAGGATCGCCCAAATACACAAATAATGTAATTTGATGAAAATCTTTTTTTTAAACGTAACATTTTTTACGCTTTTTAACCAACTACTTTAGGCCGGCCGCATTTACTTGAAAAATCACAGCGTGAACTGCCCCTGGTACGAAAAGTGGGTAATCTCCGTAACTAAGCATCCGATTTCTCCACGTCCACGCGATCAGAGCCGTGAAGGCAGCACTAAGTACGCAACATAACGACGATTACTTTGGTCATGATGATCCAGAAGTACGCGCACAGGATCCGCAGCACGTACGTGTAGTAGCAATACTTCAGGCTGGTGACGAGCAGGCTACTGTTCATCGTGTTCCTGTCCGTAGCATCTGGTTAAACGATAAAACCACGTGAGGAGTTAACACAGTTCACACAGCTCTTTGGCGGAGTCGCGGAAGTGTGCGAGAGCGTTCCCGTGGTTCCGCCATAGAGCAACGCGCAGAGCACCGTGGGGTTTTAGACGGTAGTCCGGGCGGTTCCCGGGAGTCCGTCATACCATTCCTGGTTCCCCAGCCAGGCGGGATGTGTAAATGCATTTCCCCAAGAAAAAAAATAAAAAAAATATTCACACAGCTCAGTAGCCATCAGCTGTTCGTATAAAAACATACAGAGTGATTTCGGGGTGGTGGAGCAAGAAGACCAAAAGCGAATAAGATGGTACCTAACACTAAACAACTTTTCCCAAGAAACCTACTACGAAATCGCAAACAATTTTGTTGTATAATATACCAGCTTTTTAAATGTAAATACTTACTATCAAACCAACTACTTAAATCATGCATGACCCACCATGGAACCTTGTCACAATTAACGTCATATGATCGTGCGTATGTTCGTTAACTGTAACAAGATTCTATGGTGGGTCATGATTCGGTTGGTTCGATAGTACCTACCTAACTATGTTTCACAAATAAAATTTCTGATTTCTGATCTCAAAAAAAAACAGCTGTTCCATACGTTAACTCTCAATTAACTCACAGTTAACTCTTAATTGGCTCTTATTTTTTTGCGATTTCGTGTGTGGTCCCATGGGAAAAGTTGTTCAGTATGACAATCTGATTCGCTTTTGGTCTTCTTGCTCCACGACCCCGAAATCATCCCGTATTAGATAGGTCCGGTGGAAAAGCAATCTTGCAGTGGAAGAGAGGTCACAGCGAAATGGCCCGGCTGGGTAATCCCCAGGGGGGTGCCTCCGCCTTAGAGAAGATCGCAGCAATCATAAATAATGATACCACTAACTTGTTTGTGGACATTTGGTGGGTTAGGGTGCATAACGTCCCACTCGCAAAACGCCCCTCCACCAAAATTACGACCCATCCGCAAAATGGTCCCTTATGTAAAATACCCCATTCGCAAAACGGTCTTTCTCAAAAGGTCCCACCCTTTTCGAAAAACGTCCCTTTGGACAAAGCCCCTTTCGCTGAAACACCCTACTGCATAACGGCCCTTTCGCAAAACGTCCTGTCTGCGAAATGACCCATTCGCAAAATGTCCTGTCTGGAAAAAGCTTGTTGAAGTAGAGACTAGGAGTCTTCTCATAGGATAAGAGAAGACATTTTACGAAAGGAACATTTTGCGAACGGGTCATTTTGCGAAAGGGATGTTTTGCGAAAGTGACGTTTTGCGAACGGGTCATTTTGCGAAAGAGACGTTTTGCGTAAGGGACATTTCGCGAAAGCGACAAAGGATATTCTGCGAGTGGGACGTTATGCGCCCTAACCATTTGGTGGTCCCATTCGCAAAACCTCTTCTATGGAAATGGTCCCTTATGTAACATACCCCATTCGCAAAACGTTCCTTTCTCAAAAGGTCCCTCCCGTTCGCAAAACGTCCCTTCTGAGAAAGCCCTTTTCGCTAAAAGTCCCTGCTGCATAACGCCCCTTTCGCAAATCAGCGAAATGACCCATTCGCAAAATGTCCCGTCTGGAAAAAGCTTGTTGTTTAAATAAGTAGAGACCAGGAGTCTTCTCACGGGATAAAAGATGGCACATAACACGTAAATAAATAAAATAAAATAAATAAAATTTTACGAAAGGAACATTTTGCGAACGGGTCAATTCGCGAAAGGGACGTTTTGCGAACGGGTCATTTTGCAGAAGGGTCGTTTTGCGTAAGGGACATTTCCGGAAAGGGACAAAGGGACATTCTGCGAGTGGGACGTTATGCGTCCTAACCCTTTTGATTCTTCGGTGTCTGCCTACCACCAGACATACCGTAGATATGTTAGTTTGTCACCGTCGTGGTAGGTATAAAATAAAACTCACAGATGAAACGCAAAGGTCTGTGCACCCGTATGAAGTAGCAGATCACTTTGAGGTGAATCGCGGAAGCGACAGGCAAGTAGTGGAGGTACGATATGATGTCCGTCGCAAAACCCACTGGAAATAGAGAAAGGAGAAAGATAGTTTGTGTCGTCCTCACGGAAAAGGGACCCCTTTAAGTGAGGGGATACCCTTTAAGGGAGGGGATTACCTACCTACCTACGCCACGCGTCATTATTTAACGATGTTCCAATTCCAATCAGGGATTGTAACCGGTTTTGTTTTGTATGGGAACGTAACCGTAATTTTTTCGTTCTTTGTTAATTATTTCATTTTCTAATTGGGCAATTTAATAATACGCACTCGTTACCTCAAAACACAACTGAGTCCTACATATGAAGTATAAAATAGTTCGAGATAGGTATGTGGTTATTTCGATGTTTTTGCAAAAAACCGGTTACAATCCCTGATTCCAATACAATCACTCAATTGCTCAAAGATTAGCTGGAAGGGATCCCTTATACACGGTGGAATTTAATCGGTGATCAGGAATCCAAAAATCTTAATTATCAATCTACACAGAAACCAAAACGTGAGATCTCGTGCAATATATATAGCTCACAATCTAATTAATCACACTTAATTAACATCGGTAAAATGTACACTGACTGAATAAATGGACACCCTACTTTTATTGAAGGGAAGTTACTCGTAAGTGTACATACGTCAAGTGCTTGCTGGCTTTGGCGGGAAACTAGACAGATCAGACGTCAATAAATGAAACGTCATTAAACTTTTCAGACTAAACCATTAGTAGGGTGACAATAAATTTTATTTAAAATTAAATTTCAACTTAAAAATTAGTTATGATAAAAAAAAACTTGGTTCCACTTAAGTACTACATAAACGTGACCGCCATCGTTTACTGAATTAGAAAAATGGGTTCCTGTTCACCGATTAAATTCCACCGTGTATAGGTATAGGTTCACTTTTGTACTGAAATCTTATACTTACCACATGCTTGTCATTTAACCTGTTATTGTGTAGGTACTAGTTATTTGTTATACAAGGGGGGAAAGTTGTATTTTACCTGCGAGTGTTCATTTGACACACGAGACGTAAAATACTTTTCACCCGTGTATAACACAAATATTTTCACCTCACTACAGCGAGGAAAATAAGAGAAAGGTTAAAAAAAAAAGTCAAGAATTAAGTTTAACAAAAAGTTCAAAAAGAGTATTTTTTTTTTAAGTAAAAAGTAAAAAAAAAGATGTCATAATAGTACATTACTTATGTGGGTTTTGTCTAGTGTAATCAACATTGAAACCCACTAATATAGTTCACAGTTATTTATTATAAACACACATGGTAAACGTGACTTAAACTTAGACTTAACACTAAAATAGTACTCGCGATGTTTACGCGGAACGCCGAGAGCGGCGGAGCTATGGAAGAGTGACGTGACCGTGCTCTGAGGTTGTCTGGCTCGAACTGGCGGACCGCTCGGCCGGCGCGTGCGATGTTGTAGGGCAGTTCGTGGAAACTAGTGTTCTATCGAAACGGTGTGAAGTTTTAGTGATGGGCTAAGCCGCGTGGAAAGCGAGTCCGCCTCACTTACCTAGGGCGGTTAAACAAAGAATGTCTCAGATCGCAGGTATTTGACATAAACGATAAATATGCGCTCTGAGGCCTTCTTTATTACCGCCCGTGGTGAGTACAACATTTTACGTCTCTATCTGGCCAGGAAGTGGGGTTTTCCGCACGCATAGCGTGCGGTAATTCCGACTTTATGGCCACGTATGACGTAAAATATATAAAAAACAAAACTAAACATTGAACGTTACCAGGCTCGATAAAATCCGCAACGAGTACGTACTGTCGCCATCACATATACCTACGCCAGGTACACTATAGGTGTTCAAAAATATCGGCACATGCACCCTAATGCCTTGAAAATAGAGGTGTGTTCCGATGTTTGTGACGTGCTTGTTTGCTCCGATGTATGTGATGGCGACTGTACGAGGAAGTCTGCTGGGCGTCCGTGACATCGCCGATAAGATCCAAGAAAGCCGGCTGCGATGGTATGGTCATGTGAAGAGGAGGCCACCAAACTATGTTGGTAACTTGGCACTACAACTTTCCGTCTCTGGTCGAAGATCCAGGGGCAGACCCAGAACAAGATGGAAGGATGTAGCGCTAAGAGATATAAGAGAGAGCAAGTTATCCGAAACCGATGTCGAGGACAGAGCGAAGTGGAGAAGTAAGTCGAGGAAAGCTGACCCCACCACCACGTGGGATATATAGCTGGGAAGAGAGAGAGAGAGAGAGAAACATTGAACGTTCTACGTCATAGTACTTTTAACGTTCTACGTCTACACTTTCTTCACACGTGGATAATAAGCGATTTTCTCAATAGATACGAGTATCAAACATACAAAAAGGCCTTTCCGAGCTAGTGAGGTGAAAAATAAAGTGCTTACATACATATATACAAGCGTGACAATTCACAGCGCAAGCGCTAAACGTGCCGTTGCCCGCTTTACGCAGCAACAGTTTTACAAGTTGAGACAACACAGGTCAAATGCCCCATCCTTTTAATAGTGCTTGATAGAGAGAGAAAACGCTTGAGACCCGTGACAGCGTCATTTCGAAGTTCAATATCTCAAAAACGTATTTAAGAACCACCTCGACCACGTCAGCTATCGGATAAAAAAAACCACATTGAAATCGGTCCAATCGTTTAGGAGCTACGATGCCACTGACAGACACACAGAGACACACAGATACACAGACACACAGACACGTCAAACTTATAACACCCCTCTTTTTCCGTCGGGGGGTAAAAATAAAGGCATGTATAGAGTCACCGATGGCCGTTGGGGCGGAAAGGTTCTCGAGTGGCGACCACGTACCGGAAGGCGCGGCATGGGTAGGCCCCCCACAAGGTGGACTGATGACCTGATAAAGGTCGCGGGAGTCCGCGCTGGATGCGGGTGGCGCAGGACCGGCCATTGTGACACTCTTTAGGGGAGGCCTATGTCCAGCAGTGGACGTCTTTCGGCTGATATGATGATGATGATTTCAATTTCAAGGGGGGGGTTCCTAGTGATCCTTGGATACCTTTCATGGACCAGGTGACCGGCTCGCCGGGGTATTGACGTGCCGCGCTGGCGGCCACGCTCGCCACCACCAGCGCGTACCACACGTTGTACACCACGTCCACAGTCCGAAGGGAGGACACCTACAATAAAGGCAATGTAAGTACCTACTTAGGTATCTACTCTTTGATTTGCAATACAGAATACAAATTTAACGGTAAAGGTCACAGGAAGTTAAAACGGGAAGTCGTACCTATTTGAAGTAGGTTGGTAGGTAGGTACAGTGAGAAAAGTTTTCATATGTCAGTTTTAGTTTTCCCAAAATATCACGGATCAAACCAATTTCTCAAATTAATCTAGTTTGTACAAGTTTATTCTAAGGAAGGGGGAATTTGGCGCAAATGGGAAGCCAATTGATGAAAGTTTGTTACCTACACAACCACCACCACCTTAATTTACAGAAGCGATGTATCACTAATCACAACAGCCGGCAGAGACGCAGCTATAGCGAGACAGGAATACACTCTCGTTTAAACTATATAGACGCGTCACTGCCGGTTGTTGTATAATTCAATGGGCTTGTGACCTTAAATTTGTTTACGATGCCATTCGAACCAGTTTTTGTTGATGAACAAATGTTTGTAAGGAAGCAACTACATTTAAAGGACATTAATACCCAAAAAATCGAGTTAAAGACGGACCTCGCTGACAGCAGCCGAAACGCTTCATACTGATTGGCTTTAAAGTATGACGTCACACCGTGCAATTTGTACTAACCGTTGCATGGAAAATGAAGTAAATTGCTGTTTCGGTCGCGAAATACTACGTTTAGGTCCATAGTTGTCGTACAAATTTGTTTCTATAAAAGCGTAAGGATTCTATTGGTACCTTTAAATTTACTCTTGGACAATAAATAAAAAACTTTTTATATCTGAACTTTCAAGGTTCATATCTTTTTATGATTTATATTATATTTTGTAATTTATACTTTATTACAATCATTTGATGGTTTACTATCCATTTAGCAACACGACGTTATCAATTTTAACACCACGCAACAAGCCTATTGTTACGTTTGTAAAAGCCTAAAGCGGTGAGAAAACCCAATCTTACGCCAACTTAATCTTGGGTTTTCTCACCGCACTTTGTATGCTCGTTTTAACTGGCCTCCAGTATTTTAACCGGCCGCGGTGCTCTAGATGTCATTGCTTTGCACAATGCAAGTTGCTGCCTTCGTCAGAGTGAACATAGCGGATTATAAAACCAACGGAATGATCCATAATTTTAATACAGTCGCCATCACATACATCGGTACACTATAGGTGTTCAAAAATATCGGCACATACACCCTTATAATGCCTTGAAAATAGAGGTGTGTTCCGATGTGTGTGACGTGCTTGTTTGATACCACTTATGTGATGGCGACTGTACAGTGACCTTGTCGGCTAGCGACAAATCCGGCGGATTGGTGCGCGCGTATATGTTAGTCAATGGAAAGCTAGGTAGGTACAGCACCTTCACGTCGATCCTCGTGATGGCGACCACCAGCATGGCGAGCACCGTCAGGCTGAACAGCGAGTTGAGGAACCCGCTCTGCGCGAGCGCACAAAACTCGTCCCTGATGTACGCACGCGTCCACCAGTTGCGGTACTCCGGCTGAAACGCCGTTACATACCGAGATGGTGGCGGACAAATGTAGGGCCTGCCTGTGCCTGCCTGGCCCCTATAACACCAACTTAACAATTGTCTGCTGACAACAACAATTCTCCATACATTGCTGGTTCCACAAGAAACCTAGCGACCACCTTAACTTCTAGAACAAGCAATGTATGGCGAATTGTCAGTGTCAGGTGACAATAGGGAACATTACTGCAATGTTCTGCCGCCAGAGGCAGCACTACCACTAATAGTAAACCAGTCTAGGAATATAGGGATTCAGACACACATGCACAATTGATTGTCAAATGAGTGACAAGGATGCTTGCATAGACAATACCGCAAGTGGGAACGAGATACAATGTCAACGCTGCTAGTGTCGCCACCTACGAAGAGTTTTGCGTAATGTTCCCTATTGTCAAATTGATGAAATAGAGGCCGTGGCAGACAAACGTAGGGCTTGACCTTTGTATCTTCGGCGTTGCCGACTCGTTATTAAGTTGAGGATTCGTGTTGGTGACAATTAGTGCAGGTCTCACACTTTCAACACAGGGAACTGTAGCGACCTTAGCTTAGTTAGGTACTACTACTATCAGCTATAGGCTAAATCTCAATTCAACATATTTAAGCTAGGAAGACACTTGTCCCACGTACGCAAGGCATGCAATGCAACGTGGCCGTGGGAGAGATGGTGTTGCACACTTATCCCGCGCATACCTACGACGTAAAGGAAGGAAGCTGGACCCTGAAATTTGTATGCTCAGAAACATACTTATCATACGCAGCGCCTGGGATTATACTGATTATCCCATCCACGTTCCCCATGTTCCCATGCCGATCCGGCGCGACAGGTCGAACGTTGCATGGGTGTCGCAGTGACAGCGTTGCGTATGACAAGTATGTTTCTAAGCATAGGTACCAATTTCAGCCCAGACTTCATAATGTTTTGCATATGTTGCGTACGTGGGACATCCGTGTTCCTCATCATCATCATCATATCAGCCGAAAGAAGTCCACTGCTGGACATAGGCCTCCCACAAAGAGTGCCAAAGTGACCGGTCCTGCGCCACCCGCATCCAGCGGCCTTCCGCGACCTTTACCAGGTCATCAGTCCACCTTGTGGGGGGCCTATTACCCACGCCGCGCCGCGCCGGTACGTGGTCGCCACTCGAGAACCTTTTCACCCCAACGGCCATCGGTTCTACGTGCAATGTGCCCCGCCCACTGCCACTTAAGTTTAGCTATTCGGAGGGCTATATCGGTTACCTGGGTTCTGCTGCGGGTAGCCACTTTTCTGATGCAATCACGCAGAGAAACTCCCAACATAGCCCACTCCATTGCCCTTTGGGTGACTTTGAGCCTTCTTATGAGGCCCATTGTAAGCGACCACGTTTCAGTGCCATATGTCAGCAATGGCAAATAAATCTCAATCCAACATATTTAAGCTAGGAACACACCTTGTCCCACTAACGCATATAACGTAACGCGTATAATAACGTTGTAACGCATGCAATGCAACGTGGGAAAGATGGTGTGTAAACGTATCCCGCGTATACAACGTAAGGTAGGAAGTTGGACCCTGAGATTTGTAGGTATGCTTAGAAACATACTTATCATACGCAGCGCGTGTGATTAATTGATTATACTGATTATCCCATCCACTTTCCCCATGTTCCCATGCCGATCCGGCGCGACAGGTCGAACGTTGCATGGGTGGGGGACGCATGCGACAGCGTTGCGTATGACAAGGTATAAATAATAAATAAATAAATATTACCGGTCAATTTTTACACAAATCGAACTAAGTAGCCCCAGCAGAGTAAGCTCAATAAGCAATAAGGCTTGTGTTATGGGTACTAGACGACGATGTATTTAATGGAAATAAATACTTGAAAATACATAGAAAACATCCAAGGCTCAGAAACAAATATTCGCGCTCATCACACAAATATTTGTCCTTACCGGGATTCGAACCTCCAGCTTCGTAGGCGGGGTCACTATCACTACCAACTAGGCTAACCGGTCGGTAAGTATGTTTCTAAGCATACCAATTTCAGGGCCCAGATTTCATAATGTATTGCATACGTTGCGTACCTACGTGGGACAACTGTGTTCCGAGTCCACGTTTACTCAGACAGATCTACCTATAGCACAGAATAAGTAATAGTACGTACAGAAGGTTCTCTGTTAACAAATTCCCTGTTTAGGTACGCCAAACGTGCCTAAATGTGGCCATCCCTTTCTATCGCATGCAACGCGCTGCGACCCGTGCGAGCGTCCCGTACCAACACTATACCAACACGCGGCAGCTACTAATGGGCCGCCAATTTGGCGGCCGCCGGCATGTACTCACAGAGTGAACCGCCCCTGCCTATAGGTACAGTCGCCATCACATACATCGGAGCAAACAAGCAGCTCACAAACATCGGAACACACCTTTATTTTCAAGGCATTAGAGTCCTATGTATGTGATGGCGAATGTACATACTAACATATGTATAGCGAGGTCACTTACTTCGTCCCGCGCTCCATCATCTGAGTTCAATAAATCTTGTCTACTTTTAAATAGTTCTGTAAACTTTTTAAACATTTTACTCTTATGTTCAATTGGTATTGATTTCATGTAGATTGTCTAGATTTTCACGTTTTCACGGACATTTCAGTGTTCACAGATTTATCTTCAACTTCTTGTGACGTTGACTGACAGCCACGCTGACAGCTGATCTTGATGTAAGGATAACTTTAAGACTTGACTTTTTTACTTTGAGTGCGGGCTGAAAAACAGCGCTGTATAGCCGACAGGCTAGCAGCAAACGCTGAGCCCCGAGCCTATTGTCGCATCATTTATTTTCTGCATTGTGTTGTTTTATATAAGTATCTACATCAGTGTTCGATTTTGTGTTTTTTTTGCGACAATAAATCTTTTTTTATTTATTTCAGAAAAAAACCTCCAAGACCTATGTCTTGGAGGTTTTTTTCTTACCTTTAAACATTCTGGCCAGTATTTATTTTTTATATGACGGGTGACAAACAGCGTACAGTCAGCATCGAAAGTAGCTACGCAAACGAAGACGTCAAAAGTCAAGCCACATGAACATTTTCACATTTTTTTTCCAATTTACCACATGAACAGATTTCCGAGAGCACATGCGTTGATTTTTAGACCAATAAACCAAATCGCTGTATGTGGGCCGATAATATTTGAGGACTTCTTTTGAGGAATTATATCAGAATCTGTGACGTACTTATATAGTTTGAAGTACATCATTGAGAAGTTCCACAAGCCAGCTGTGGTCTTCATCATCACTTCCACTTCACCAAATTTATGATTTCCGGATACACGACTTATAAGTAATAGAAAATACCGAAATTACTACACGCGTGCCTAATAGTTATTTGTTATAAAAGGAAGGTTGTATTTTACCTGCGAGTGTTCATTTGAAACACGAGCTAGCGAAAGGATTCTATGATGATACTACTACTACTATAGTTACTATAAATTGTTTCTGATTGTGTAATTATGTATGTTAAATAGTTTAAGTTTACCAGTGCCTAGGCATATTATGCTGTAATGCTGTTAAATTTTATATTCAAATAAATAAATAAATGATTGACCACGAGCGAAGCGAATAGGTCAAAAATAGAATCCTGAGCGTAGCGAGTGTTTCAACACACGAGACGTAAAATAACTTTTCACCCGTGTATAACACAAATCTTTTCACCTCACTACAGCGAGGAAAATAAGAAATAGGGTAAAAAAAATAAAAATAAAAGTTAAAAAAAGTTAAAAAAAAATATGTCACATAAAATATACAAAAAACCGAAAATAAACATTTAACGTTCTACGTCATAGTACTTTTAACGTTCTACGTCTACTTTCTTCACATGTGGCCTTCATGGGCAGCTGAGCCCACACACGACTCATCCCGCGGGCTTAGTCGACCGCTACTATTTATGTTGGGGGCGACTCGGACCACTCGGTCAACTCAGCCCGCGGGCTCATTTAACCACTGTCTACCGCTATAGGGTGAACTCAGCCCGTGGGCTCATTTAACCACTGTCTACCGCTATAGGGTGAACTCAGCCCGTGGGCTCATTTAACCACTGTCTACCGCTATAGGGTGAACTCAGCCCATTAGAAAAATATTGAAAGATATTGTAAGCTGGTATAGTCAAGTGTATAAATAATACACTGTGTTACCGGTATGAGGGCTTTCCTTGATATAGACAAAGATAATTAAGACAAGGAAGATTGCTCACTCCATACAATGCTACTAGTCACACGTAAATCTTATTATCGTCGCCGGTACCTCGTAGTTCCCCTTATTATTTTAGATGGCGTTGTTTTCAATGTAAGCGGTGAAGCAGGCTGTTAAGTAGTCACCCCTAACATAAGATTCAAAATTTCGGGCCGTGCGGCCATTTGATTTTGGTCGAGTGGTTCGGGTGTTTGACTCACAAGTCTGAGTACGTCGGTTCGCGTCCCAACTCCTGTAACCTGTTTTTGTATTTTTTCTTGCCACGAGACACGTCGCGGCGTCAGTTTAGCGTTTTTCAAAAAAAGTGTACAAAACTTTTTTTTCAGAATACGCATTTTTTTGGTTTATCTTACTCGGAATCTTTGATACTATCGATCCTCATACAAGAAAAAAAGTGTTTTAAATATTCCATTCCAGACGTCCCATTTTTGAATGCAGTCTTTTTTTATTTACATGGTCGTGACGCACGGGAAGAAAAACCTTACAAAAAATCTGGGACACTTTTTTTCTTGTATGAGGATCGATAGTAATAACGATTCTGAGTAATAATATAAACAAAAAAAAACAAATTCTGAAAAAAAAAAAGAGTTGAACACTTTTTTTGAAAAACGCCCAGTTGTGCTAGTCCCGCTAGATAAGTATACTAGAATCAAGCAGAGTACAATAGTTTTAATTTTATTCAAATTTTTCCGAATTATATTTGTCATTTTAACTATTAACTTATTTATTATTTTAACCTTAATAATTTTTGATTTTAAGCAAACGCCTTTAATTAAAGATTCAGATTTTTTTCGTTGAGTAGTCTGTGTGAAAAATAATTTATAGTAAACCTAGTCCCGAAATCGCGTCGACTTAACGTAATTATCACAGCGGCGCTACCACGAAGTCCGAATCTCGAATGTCGTATATCTCCGTCTCTGTCGCTCGAGTACTATAAACCATAAGTGCGATAGAGACGCAGATATACGAAGTTCGAGATTCTAAGTTCGTGTTTATAGCTTTATAATATTATCATCCCGAAATCATCTTTTTCCCTAACAATTTTTCTCAAATGTTTTTGACTATTTCGTGTATGTACATCTAAATAAATATAGTTTTCACCTCACTAGCTCGGCAAGCCCATTTTTATTCTTTAAAAACAGATAGCAAAACTGCATTTTATCCACAAGAGTGCAAAGAATATTTGAAATCCGAACGTGTTATTAGTTAGTTTTTTAAACATAATAACATGTAAAGGTCAGTCCAGACAGGACATTTTTCGCCCATCAGATTTTTGATTTTATTTAGGTACCTTTTTTGAATGTTTTATTCTTTTTTTTAATGTTTTTAATTCTTTTTTTGTTTTTTAAATGTTTTTTTGTTTTTTAAATGTTTTTTCTTTTTCTCCTTTTTATAAATGTTGTTTCTCTTTTTAAATTTTTAGTTTCTTTTTGAATGTTTTTGTTTTTTTTTATTTTTAATGTTTTTTTGGTATTTTTATACGTTTTTTTCTTTTTTTTAAATCTTTTTTTAATGTTTTTTGAAATTCTATTTATTTTTTTGATGTTTTCGTCTAAATTTTAATGTTTTTTTATATTTTATTGATTTAAATGTGTTTATTCAAGGTTTTTTTTTTCCACTAAATATTTTGTTTTAATGTTTTGTTTCTTTTTGATTAATTTTTGTGGTTTTTCCACTTTTTTCTCTTTTTAAATGTTTTTTTTTAAGTTTTTTCTTTTTTTATTTTTTTTTACGTTTTTTCTCAACTTTTTTTTCTTTTATTATGTTTTTGTCTCTATTTTAATGCTTTGTATTTCTTTTTTTAATGTTTGTTGCATTTTTCTCCTTTTCATAAATGTTTTGTTTCGTTTTGAATGTTTTTGTTTTTTTTTTCTTTTTTATGTTTTTTTGGTCTTTTTTCTCTTTTGTATGCGTTTTTTTCTTTTTTTAATGTTTATTTTTCATTATTTTAAGGTTGTTTGAAATCCTCTTTTATTTTTTTGATGTTTTTGCCATATTTTAATGTTTTTTTTTTCATTTTTTATTGATTTATGTGTGTTTTTCCAAGGTCTTTTTCTTTTTCCATTTTTAAATTTTTTTTCCACTGTTCTCTTTTTACATGTTTTTTTTTGTTTTTTTGTCCTTTTTTGTCTTTTTTTACCTTTTTCCTCTTTATATAATGTTTTTTGTTACTTTTTTCTTAGTACATGTTTTTTTTAGTTTTTCTTTTTTTAATTTTTTGTTTTCTTAATATTATGTTTTTTGTAACTTTTTTCTTTTTTATATGTTTTTGTCTCTATTTTATTGCTTCGCTTATCTTTTATCAGTCTTTTTTAATGTTTTTTGAAATTATTTTTGCCTTTTTTAAGTTTTTCTTTATTTTAATGTTATTTTTTTTGTTTCTCAATGTTTTTTCTCTTTCCCTCTTTCTGAAATGTTTTTTTTAATTTTGTAATATTTTGTTTCTTTTTAAATGTTTTTTTATTTTTTTTCCCCCTTTTTAATATTTAATAAAAAAACTTACTTTACTTTTTTGTTTTTTTCCTCGCTTTAGTGAGGTGAAAAGATTTGTGTTACACACGGGTGCAAGTTATTTTGACGTCTCGTGTGTTGCAACACTCGCTACGCTCAGGATTCTATTTTTGAACCATAGAATCCATTCGCTAGCTCGTGGTTCAACCCTAGAATCCATTCGCTAGCTCGTGTTTCAATTCCACACTCGCGGTTAAAATACAACTTTGCACCCTTGTATAACAAATAACTATTGTAAGTATCAGGTTTTCAAAGGCCTTAAACATCGTATGTAGCGACAACGAGTAGGTAAATATTTTAGTGTGCTTTGGCCTTGACCTTACTTGCCCACCATGTTGAATGCCATATTAGATTTCTGTGATTTGATTATCGAACGAGCGAGCGAAGCGAACGAAGTTCTATGCTTCAGGGGCTACCTGAGGTTTTCATCGATTTTTGACTAGTTTTGAATCGATACAAATACTTTTGCACTACAGATAGAATTATAAGGTAAACGGTTATCGATTCTTCAATCTTTAATCTCCATTTTGGTGTACCATATTTTGAAAGTAATAAATAGTTATTTTTTTATGATTTTTTTAAACATTGTCTACAAAAACACCTTCTTTGTTATAAGATTGCTGTGAAAGATCTAACATATACGAAATTTACATATTTGAGTTCGTCTCTGGTGTCTCTATAAACATGTGTAGGGTATTGATTTTAAACTAATTAAGACAAAAGTTATGGCCAGAAAACCTGTTTTTTGGTCTAAAATTGTTCAACTTTGATGCCAAATATCTCGAAGACAGTGATGTTTGAAGTAAATATGGGATACTATATTGCTTAAAACTGTTGTTGTTAATATGATAAGCTACAAAAAACATTAGAAAACTAAGGGATTCAGATTGAAGGTCATTGGCGTATGGGATCCCCTTCAGCTCGCTCAGCTTGTGTCGAAAATCATTCGTATGTCCTGTCACAGAATAAGTAATAGTACGTCCGGTGTCTGTCACGATGTCCGGTGTTCCGCTGTCCGGCTCAACCGATTCTAGTGAAAATTTGTTATACTTAATATTTTTGCCAAGTCACTTTTTCTAAATTAAAAAAGTGTTAAAAAAAGGACTAGACTCGCGCAAGATAGAAAATCGTGGACTTGCATGGAGGAGGACTGTGCCCAATCTTGGGTTTCCCAAAACTAATTTAAGTATTTAGCTTGTTTTTAATGTAACGAAATGTACCTACTTAATTCTTGTTCGAATGATTTTGTGGGAATAAATGGCAATAATAATAATAATAATAAAAAACCAGCCAAGTGCGAGTTGGACTCGCGCACGAAGGGTTCCGTACCATTATCAATAAAAATATTTATTTTATTTTCTTTTTAGTATTTGTTGTTATAGCGGCAACAGAAATTCATCACCTGTGAAAATTTCAACTGGAACTATCAAGGTATCAGTGAGATACAGCCTGGTTACAGACAGACGGACGGACGGACGGACAGCGGAGTCTTAGTAATAGGGTCCCGTTTTACTCTTTGAGTACGGAACCCTAAAAAACAGGCTCGCGGGCTACTCCTAGTTAGAAAGAGACGGATAGTGTATCTCGCCGCGACACAGAGCTAGGTTTGTTAATTAAATTGTTTTTTATCGCGATTTTTTTATAACTTTTTATCAATTTTAAACTTAATCGGCGCAATAAATAATAAATTCATCATCATTATCATCATATCAGCCGAAAGACGTCCACTGCTGAACATAGGCCTCCCCAAAAGAGTGCACGTGGAACCTATGGCCGTTGGGGCGGAAAGGTTCTCGAGTGGTGACCACGTACCGGAAGGCGCGGCGTGGTGGACTGATGACCTGGCCCCGTAGCATGGATGGCCCACGCGATAAGTGACAGGATAGAGTATCCGTCCCTGGCTGACACCGTTCGATAGAACGAGACGACGCGCTTATCCTATCACTTAGCGCGTGATAACGCCATCCATGCTACGGGGCCAGCGGGGCTAGCACAACTGACACAACAAGCGCGACGCTAGTCGAGAGAATCCACCCGCCTCTTTCTAATTTGCACAATACGAGTGCGACAGGAGTCGCTGAGTCGCGCGCGACATGACTTAGCAGCAAGTTGTGCTAGACGTACTTTTCGTGGGAGTCCGCTGCATGCAGGTGGCGCAGGACCGGCCAATAAATAAATACTTTAAATAATTTCAAGATGTCGGAACGGCAACTTTTCCCATTCTGACCTCTGATTTGTTTTTGTGACCTATTAGATCCTCCCATATCAATTTTGAACACAATCCTTGTCAATGTAGGTTATTGTGTTATCAACTTTGTATGGAAATGTTATTTTACCAACCACAAATAACGTTTGTATAGTTTTGCGGGAAGCAACTGCAAAAGTAACTTTGTAAACGCATAAATTTGTATAGGATTACAAACTTACTTATGCAGTTCGTATATCTCAAAATCGTGACATTTTCATACAAAGTTGATAACAGAATAACCCACAAAAAGAAATGAGATCCCATAAAAACCTTCCATGTAAAAAATAGGCCAAGTCTCGGAACTCTTCCACAGTAAAAAGTGGTGAGATATTTCATAGAGCCAAGTTAGGCATTCTTATTAATCTTCATTTGCTTACTAAATAAAATTTTGTGACTTGGCAATCACACTTACATAGTTTAAGGTATGCAAAAAATAGTAAATGCAGTAAAGCTGTGTGATTCCCGTGTGGTTTTTATGGGATTTAGGTATTTAAAATTTAAACGAGTTCGAACGGGAGAATTGGTTATAATTATAATACCGTTCCATTCCAACTTCCAAAGGTTTGCAGGGCTGTTATTCGCTACGCGTTAATGCGGCTCACCCCGCCGGTCACCCGGTACAAAACTAGACCTCTACCTACGCTTAATTACTACGCATCGCGGTGTCAAGGTATATTTGTGGGCGAGCGTTGAGGTGAGCTTAAAACAAGTTACAGAATAGCGGGGCTGTAGTTGTGGTGTGTCTTTGTATGTTTATAGATTGTACTACGGGTTATGAGCAAAAATAGACCTTACGTTTTGGAAGTAAGGTTGCAAATTTATTGTGTGGTAGGCTGGTCGGTAATTGTAGCGTCAAGGAATTACCATTTTAGAGCATATCGCTAACTGTTTACATAGCTCAAAAGCTATCTGCCAGACTTACGTGCAGAAGGGACGAAGTTCAAATCTTATACATGTTAGCAATATTTTGTTTGTCGATATTTGTAGTTTTAGAATTTAGTAGTTTAGAATAAGTTCGCGGGTTAGTTTAAAATCATTCGAAATCGAAATCTTACCGATGCTAGATTAAAATATGCAAATATGAATACTGAAAGTGTCAACAGCAAGTTTGTTGTAAGTAGGTATTTGTAAATGTTGTACTTATGGTTTATGGTACTCGAGCGACAGAGACGGAGATATACGAAGTTCGAGATTCGAAGTTCGTGGTAGCGCCGCAGCCTAGCCTAGCCCAGCACATGCTGAGTCTGGGGCCTATTGTCACAAATTCAGTTTTTTACTTAGGTACTGTTTGTTAGTTTGTAAGTTTATTTTATATTATTATATTTTTTCTTGTAATAAATACGTCTTCTGATTCTGATTATATGTTTCAGCAAGGGGTACGCTTTTTGGACGAAATGGTATTTTTGTATACGACTGAATTCATTAGAAAAATTACTAAACTCTAGTCGGAGTAACCATGTTTGTTTAGAGCAAAAACTATTGGATAGGGTTCGTTTTAGATTTCAATCGAATAATAAAATTTAAATAGTGCTAAAGTAAATTTGAATTTGCTTTTAATTACTGATTTTAAATCAAAATCTCTGATTGTTTTAAGTTTATTTAGTTATGCACGATTCTTAAATATGCGCCATCTAGCGGAATGCAATACCAGCGCGTAGCCATTCAGCTTAGAAAAACGTGCGATCGATGGATCTAGTCACCGATTAAAAATTGCTTTGTATTATTTTGCTATTTGCGTGTTATTTTGTGACAATGGTGTATTGTATGCCTTAAAATTTGTTAATGTGATGATTTAAGACACTAAAATGCAATATTTTGACGAATTCTACGCTACTTTTTTCATTGAGAGCCTAGTAGCGCCATCTCGGATTATTTTATGAACTACGGCGACGTTTCCACAGAGTTAGCAATCTTCCTTGTCTTATAATTATCTTTGATATAGAGTAATAATGGGCAACTTCTTAATGCCCCTACATGTTTATTTTAATTAAAAAAAGAAAAAATAGTACACACTTGTTTTCTAACAAAAAATAAAATGCAAGCAATGTACACCGCACCGTTAAAGCATAGGTTAAAGTTTACCATGATATATGTATATGTATAGATGCATCGTAAATGCATGAGTATAATATATTACAATTGTGTTATTTACTTACTATCTGGAAAGAGATTGCATAACCTTCATAATTGCTGGCTGGCTTACACTTATTTCATAACAGTTATTAATTGTCATTGTCTTTGACATGACATTGAATTCTTCATGAAATCAAATCGTAAGTGAAACTTATCGTAGTCATACAGCGGCTTATGAGAACAGATGTCAATAAATTAAAAGACAATAACTTTAGTAAAAGAAAAAGTGAAATAATCGATGTAAATGACAGGATTCATGACATATTAATGGATCTAGAACATAATAAAAAAAGTTTATCGTTATGTGTTGAACATCTAAGATTGTAGATTGATACAGGATGGACCATTCTTATTTAGATCGGTCAGTATGGGAAAGTTAAATTTATTTTTAAAACGCCCGGGTTCGATTCCTGAGCTGAGTACCTAGTGAGGGGTAAGTTTTTTTTTAATGTATGAGTGCATTTTTTCCTTGTTACTAGAATCGATGTCATGGTCCCTAAAAACAGATCTTCCTGTGTCTTACAGTTTTGCCAAGCTTTCCGATACTGACCGATCTAAATGGACTTAGTATGTAGGGGTAACGTGTTGTCCGTTCGCATACGTGACTAATTCACGTACTCATAAGGAAGGAATTATTATTTTATTTCAATTAAGATGGTTTTGTGGTTACGTTTGTCAGACATATAAATTAAACATATTTTAAATATTTAAATTTGTTTTTGTTAAGCGAATCATGAAATTTGACAAAAAGCAAGGACAAGTGCCACAGTCCGACGGTCAGAACGCCGGATGTATTTCAATTTCATATTTTTTTACAGACCGGTACATTTTTTTAATAAGTGGTCCAAAGTAAAAGATTTTTTCTACATAAATATGTTTTTGGTATCAGTTCTGGCTCACCCGCCATCCTGACCCTCACAAAATAATACTTTTTTGTAGTTTTCATGCAATGAAGTTGAATTCCAAGCCCCTTTTCACTGCCTTCCTGTACTTTCCTAAACATTTTTCGCCTTCTTAATGTGCAAGTCCGCCAAAGCCATTTGGGCCGAGTAGACCATATAGCGGTGAACTGGTGTCTACTAAGCCCGCGGGCTGAGTAGACCATATAGCGGCGAACTGGTGTCGACTAAGCCCGTGGGCTGAGTAGACCCCTTGGCAAATTAATGGGCCGAGTCGCCCCCGACAAAATAAAAGGTGTCAATTGAGCCCGCGGGATGAGTCGTGTGTGGGCTCGTTGCCCATGAAGGGCTGGATAAAAAGCGATTTTCTCAATAGATATCAAACATACAAAAAGGCCTATCCGAGCAAGTGAGGTGAAAATATATTCGAGGAGTTCCCTCAATTCCTCATGGTTCCCATCATCCAACTGGGGCTTTGGAAACAATGGGACCAATCTGGAAGCATATACTTTCAATTAAAAAAAATGTACGTATCGGTTCATAAATGACGGAGTTCTGAGGTAACAAACATTAAAAAATTAAATAAAAAAAACATCCGAATTGAGAACCTCCTCCTTTTTTTGAAGTCGGTTAAAAAGGGAATAAGAACTTTTGACGTCTTTGATTGCGTGGTTACTTTTGTACGACTTTCCTGATGCTAAGCAGAAAACGTAACCTATGGACGCTTGCCGCTCCAAAGGAGTCTAACTTACGAAACATGTCACTTTCTCGAGGTTTTTATGTCGCGCGCGTCTTGCATGCCGTGCAGCGCGTGAACTGTCTGTCTGTTTGTTTTCAACCCCCAACGCAAAAAGAAGGGTGTTATAAGTTTGAAGTGACGAATGGCAAGATTTTAATGCGGTTTTTTTCGTCCGAAAGCTTACGTGATCGAGACGGTTCTTAGCTACGTTTCAACAAAACCGGTTCAGCCGTTTTTAAAATATTGAACTTTGAAATGTAAATGTCGGGGGCATTTCAACTTTTCTAAGTCGTTAATAATTATTAATTAGAACACTTTCCTAGAGTAAATTCTGTCAAACTAATGCAAACAAAATGCAAATGGTCGGCTGAGTGTGTCGTCGATGGTACACTAAGTTTAGTGTTAGTAAATTAAGTAGGTAATTTAGTAAGTAGGTAAACACAACAATGTTTGACTTGTGGAAGGGAGCGCACATTCGCCGACAAACTGTCCTCAGTTTGGCGAAGCAGAAAGGGATGTACAGTCGCCATCACATACATCGGAGCAAACAAGCACGTCACAAACATCGGAACAGAGTCCATTTTCAAGGCATTAGGGTGCATGTGCCGATATTTTTGAACACCTTTAGTGTACCTATGTATGTGATGGCGACTGTACTTGCCATTGTTGTTTTTTTTGAGAATAAATAAAAAAAAAAAAAAAAAACTAGGTAGTATTTACTCTTTAGTTTCGTACATAGGGTAAATAGAATAACTGGCCACGTTATACTAAATTGAATTCTGGCCAATTTCTGGTAATGAAAACCTTATACTAAAATGAATTCTATTATAGGTGAATAGAGTTCACTGTTATTGAACGGTGGCTACGAGTAGTTACTGGCGATTTACCCTACTACACAAGGTTTGCATATTACTACAGTGCAAACAACCCAGCCATAATAGTATTATATGCAACTGTTGTATAAGAAGGGTCTTAAAAGGCGAGTGGCGTGGGTTGCGATGCGAGCCTTGGCGAGCATCGCAATTAAAGACGCCACGAGCGTTTTATACACCGTTGCATACAATACTTTTTCTACGACAAATTTTAAATAAATAGCAGACTACAGAATAGTTAAACTTTTCAGGCAGCAAGTTTTATATTCGTACTTTTGCTACTCACGCAATTTCTTCAGGAGTGCAGTTATTAATTTCTTCGACCATGTTAAAAGGAACGCACACTTTTGTCTTCACAAGCACGAATAAAATCTTAATAGTTTAGGATTAATAGTTTATCATCTTTCGTCTTTTCATTTTGAACTGGATTTTGGTGGGAAATCGGAAATGTGACAGTTTTTGCTTTTGGTTTTTTTTTTTTTTATTTGTTTGCACTTGCCATCCGAACCAAACCGAATCCGGACCCGGACCGAACACGAACTGTTTATTTTTATAAATAATACCAAGAATTTATAAAATATGTAATTTAACACACAATAGATGATGATTTATTATTATTGTAGTAAATAATAATAATATACAAATGTTAAATCGTAAATAAATACTTTTATTTCGAAATATTTGTTTATGAAGTTGGCACCACTGCAATATAGCGGCCGATTTAAAAAAAAGTTAAACAGTGCTTTTATGAAAAATGTATGAATCAAAAAAGTACGCTAAACAGTGCGTTTTTGGGCCATAGAGTTTTGCGATGACTTATTAGTGGTGTCATTGTATTTGAGCTACAGCCTAATACATAAATGACAGATAACGGTACAGGAGTAGAAAAAGTAGATAATGAATTAAGATGATTGTAACTTATATAGACTTTATTTACAAATATTAACTTTGAGTAACTTATTGGGCAATTCAAGGTTTATTACTTTTGTCAAGATAGCCATCCCTGCCAATTACACCGTACCCAAAAAGGTCAGGGTGGGTGAAACCTCCAAGAAGTGCCCAAATATAACGCTCTGCTCCTAGCTGACAAGCTAGGAGCAGAGCCTGACAACAAGAAATTTCAACACCTCCAAACTGATATTGGCAAATCCACCTTGCTAAAACAGCAAGGAGCAAAAGACATCTTAAAAAAAAAAAAAAAACTAAAATACCTATATCAACTGCCAGTCGTGAATATTGCAAATCATTCATCATTGTCATATACAATTCAGTCTTCATAGTATTCCTCCTGCAACAACAATAGTAGATTGTACAACAAGTGCATAAAACGCACCATTTTACTCGAGACGTTTATCCATCCGAGCGAGCTTGCGAGCGAGGATAGATATAAAGTCGAGTGTAAAATGGGTTTTATGGACGAGTTGTACACTCTACTTTTCACTTCGATTGCGAGGAAATGAAACAGCAACACGTAAATATAGTAAATGCTAATTTAATTGTTGTTGTTATGGCTTAAATACTATACTGATCTACTAAATTGAAAAATAAACAAATATAAAAAATAATAAATGAGACGAAATACAAATTATAAGTTTATTTCATGAAGTTTTATTGTGTACTTTGGCTGTTGGTATCTTTGCCTTGGTCTTAGAATACGAACGAAACGAAATAAAATAAAGAGGTTGTTGTATGAAGTTAAAGATGTTCGTGTGGCTGTTGCAGCGATTGCCTTGGTCTTCGACGAAGATTTTACTTTATGCTCTAGAGCATAAAAAGCGACTTTATGTCGCCTACGCACGACATAAAGACGAACTTTTAGAGCATGAGAAGTGAAATAGTAGATTGTACAACAAGTGCATAAAACGCACCATTTTACTCGAGACGTTTATCCATCCGAGCGAGCTTGCGAGCGAGGATAGATATAAAGTCGAGTGTAAAATGGGTTTTATGGACGAGTTGTACACTCTACTTTTCACTTCGATTGCGAGGAAATGAAACAGCAACACGTAAATATAGTAAATGCTAATTTAATTGTTGTTGTTATGGCTTAAATACTATACTGATCTACTAAATTGAAAAATAAACAAATATAAAAAATAATAAATGAGACGAAATACAAATTATAAGTTTATTTCATGAAGTTTTATTGTGTACTTTGGCTGTTGGTATCTTTGCCTTGGTCTTAGAATACGAACGAAACGAAATAAAATAAAGAGGTTGTTGTATGAAGTTAAAGATGTTCGTGTGGCTGTTGCAGCGATTGCCTTGGTCTTCGACGAAGATTTTACTTTATGCTCTAGAGCATAAAAAGCGACTTTATGTCGCCTACGCACGACATAAAGACGAACTTTTAGAGCATGAGAAGTGAAAACAATATTTTAAGAACAATAAATATTTGGGGACAATCTTACAGGTTGTAGTATTAGTATATACATGTATGGCAGTGGCTGCGCCACACACCCTCTGTGTACGGAAGGGTAAGATCAATCAGAATCAGTGTGCAATAGGGTATTTGACAACAGTGCACATAAATAGTTTTTTCTTTTATTTATTTATTATTTATAGCCTCTTTTCAGAAAGTTACAATAACATACTTAAAAGTTTACAGTAACCGCAAAATATTACATTTCTGTGTGCCTACTGGCAAAGGCCTCCCCCAGTCTTCACCATTCCTCCCTGTGTGTGACCACTCTGGTCCACGTCTTGCCGGCCATTTCTATAATTTCGTCCTCCCTTCTTTTAAATTGTCTGCCTCTATTCCGTTTGCATCCTCTTGGGTACCATGTTGTTAAAATTTTGCTCCATTTCTCCGGTCCTCTTATTGTATGTCCAGCCCACTTCCATTTAAGATTTTTCACTTTATACGCTACATCCTCGAGTTTTGTCTTGTCTCTCAGTTCCGAATTCTTTATCTTGTCTATTCTTCTCTTCTTGAGTATGCTTCTTTCCATGGCTCTCTGACTTACTTTTAATTTCAGACACTGTGCCTTGGTCAGTGCCCAAGTTTCGCAGCCATATGTGAATATTGGCAAAATGCATGTGTTGAATAACTTCCTCTTTATACTGGTACTAAACTGGGTGCTCTTCATAATCTCTTTCATTGACCAGTATCTCTTCCATGCATTTCCGATTCTTCTGTCTATTTCTTTGGCGTGATGCGAGATGCGATGAGTCTCGCCACATGTTTTTTCTTTAGCAACAGATAAACATTACGAAAATACTCGGAAAGTATCAATCTTTCATTAAAGTTTGCTATTTTAAGATTTTTAAATTCATAAAAACTCATAATAAGGGCGTTGTTTGAATGTGACGTCACAACCAAGTAATCCCTACAAATTCAATACTAACGGCAGGCGCGGCTCAATCGCGATTTGTGTTTATCGCTACAAGTACATGCCAGTCGCCCCTTCGAGGGGGTCTATTCAGTAGCTGCCACGTGTTGAAACAGGGAATTTGTTAACAGAGAACCTTCTGTATGTAGTACTATTACTTATTCTGTGCTAACGGAGCGTTTTTGATGTTTCATAAAAAGAAGCTGATTTGATTTTTGTCAAATACCGTATTAACCAGACGTCCCCCAAGACATACTAAGTAAGTAGGTTAGGTAGGTATATTTATGAAACTTTGAGTGAAAACATACTGGTGCCCTTGACTGTACTAGGCGATGATACGCATAGTAATATAGATAAATAAATACTTAAATACATAGATAACATCCAACATTTTAGAAATAGGTACTCTACAGCTACACACACCATCATAGCCCATAATCGTTTTTAGGGTTCCATAACCAAAGGGAGCCTATTACTAAGACTCCGCTGTCCGTCTGTCACCAGGCTGTATCTCATGAATCATGATAGTTAGACAGTTGAAATTTTCACAGATGATAGATGTACTTCTATTGCCACTATAACAACCAATACTAAAAAACAGAATAAAATAAATATTTAAGGGTGGCCGGTTTTTTATATACCTTGGCGGTGGCAAACAAGCTTACGGCCCACCTGATGGTAAGTGGTTGGTTACCGTATATGGTTACAGAGGTGTTACATGCGCATTGCTGACCCTTAAAGAATCTATGTATAGACTCCTTTTCAAGTCCTAAAAAAATTCTAAGTCCTAAAATTGGGTCTTTTTTGCCATACCAACCAACAGTTCTCCGGAGCACAACCCGGTATACAAGCAATAGAACACGCTCGTTTGTATTGCTGCAAACAATCATTGTACGTAACCACTCTAAGAGCGAGGCACTTCATGGATTGTAGTTATTACCATGGCTTTGCCTAAAACAGTACAAAGAGCACGACGTACTACGCATTCTGCTTGAAAATGGCCCCCGTGATGGTCCCGTGCCGCTCTCAATCTCATTAGTCATTGCAGAGTGTGACATGTGTGTTGACTGAATAACAAAGAGCACGACGTACTACGCCTTCTGCTTGAAAATGGCCCCCGTGATGGTCCCGTGCCGCTCTCAATCTCATTAGTCATTGCAGTGTGACATGTGTGTTGACTGAATAACAAAGAACACGACGTACTACGCCTTCTGCTTGAAAATGGCCCCCGTGATGGTCCCGTGCCGCTCTCAATCTCATTAGTCATTGCAGAGTGTGACATGTGTGTTGACTGAATAACAAAGAGCACGACGTACTACGCCTTCTGCTTGAAAATGGCCCCCGTGATGGTCCCGTGCCGCTCTCAATCTCATTAGTCATTGCAGAGTGTGACATGTGTGTTGACTGAATAACAAAGAACACGACGTACTACGCCTTCTGCTTGAAAATGGCCCCCGTGATGGTCCCGTGCCGCTCTCAATCTCATTAGTCATTGCAGAGTGTGACATGTGTGTTGACTGAATAACAAAGAACACGACGTACTACGCCTTCTGCTTGAAAATGGCCCCCGTGATAGTCCCGTGCCGTTGTATGAGGCACTGCTTGGCGTCGGTCTCCAGACACACGGTGGGCGGCCGCAGGTTCGGCTGGATCCTGCACGCCTGCTCCGATATCGCCACCACGATGCCCGCCATGGGCCGCCCCCTTCGCGGCCAGGCACAGCCCCTGGTGGTCCGCCACTAGGCAGCCGCTCACGTTCGGAGTTGACATTATCTCGTCAATCACTCGGTATAGTTCCTTCTCCATGGTTAACCGGTGAAATTCTACACGAGTTCAATGATACAAGTGGGATAATATGCCTCGATTTCAATCAATTTTTAGTTTATATGGCTCCATCAAAGCCTTGATGATTCCGCCAATGTCGAGTTTGGATAAGACACGGTCAGTATTTTAATCTTGACGGTGGACTATAGGTAGTGTTCGGTATTATATCCAACCGGTCGAATCAGTCCTCAGAAACTCCCATACAAAGAGCAAAATGTATGCCGCGAGAGCGGGTTTTGCCAACCTACTAGACAAATATATTGGTTGGCAACACTCATGCGTTGTCAAATTGACAATATATATCTTTCTTTTTTATATTTGACTTCCTTTCCTTCAAAGACTTCAAATTCTAACGTCTGTCATCGTGTTTTCTCCATGTTTTAGTAAAAATTATATTTATAAATTCAGGATTTCTGAAAGTTTCATGGCGATCGGGGAGATGAATTGAGCAAAAAACTCCCCTGCTCGCGCTAGCGCGTGTATACGTAATATTTTTGAGAAAAGAGACTTGTGCTTGGTGACTCAGAAATTGTCGGTAAAACTAGACGCTGTGAAATGTGTGGCGTCCGAGAAAGCCTCAGGGGAGGTTTCTTTGCCAGTTTTCCCAAAGATGATCTCCGGTAAGTCTAAAACATAACCTCGCTACAGCGCTACAGGTACACATTTACCGGTAGATTTTTTCAGTTGACGTTTTTAGGATTCCGTAGTCAACAAGGAACCCTTAAAGTTTCGCCATGTCCGTTTGTCCATCTGTCCGTCAGTCCGTCTGTGGCTGAGCTATGGTGTCATTTGTAATTTATTTACTTACTTCCTTAAAGACTAACATACATATATTATCAATATAAACTAAAAATTAAATAATAACTATGAAAACACTGTCACACTTCCTTGTCAAATTATTGATGGTTGAATTCGCTGAATGAAAACATGATTCATGAACAATTTTTTAAGTCTCTCAATGTATTTCAGTTACGCCTGCTGTGAACTTGATTGTTCCCATGGAGTCTCAACTTGTGCCTTCAAGATCAGTGCTTAAAAATATGAATGGTAATAAGAATTTTTAAGTATCATTTGCGCTTGTGATTCTGTATGGTCTGTGTCACCCCGCTGGTTGGTTTTGGGTACTATGTCAGTGATTAGTGTGAAGTGGACGTGACTTTAACATGTCGTAGCAATGTGTGTAACCCAACATTGAACAACGCTCTTGCCCGCGCTGAAAAGCCGACGGGCCGAGAACAGGCGCACAGTGCTAAATGCGCTGGCTGGCACCTCGATCACTCATGAACTCATGATTTAGATCCGAGTATTCACACACACATCTCATGCAATATTCGAATTCGGTAAAGAGGTAAGTTTGAATCCCAGACAAGGAGATAGAATACCTGTTTTCTCGGAAATCATCACCAAAGGAACATGTATTTGTGGTTTTATGTGCCTGTTTTCAGATGTCCACTGTTCGTCATCATGTTCTTCCGTCCGTCTGTCTAAGACCGTCCGCATTGTTTTTAGTACGCATTGGCAACCCTTTATTGATTTGTGGTTTTTTTTACTTTGACGGTGGCAAACAGGCATACAATCTGCGTGATGATAAGCAGACACCGCAGCCTATGGACGCTTATTATTCCAGAAGAATCTTAAATGCATTGGCAACCCTTTCTTGATTTGTTTTTTTTTTTACTTCGACGGTGGCAAACAGGCTACGATCTGCGTGATGTTAAGCGGACACCGTAGCCTATGGACGCTTACTATTCCAGAAGAATCTTAAACGCATTGGCAACCCTTTATTGATTTGTTTTTTTTTTTTAACTTCAACGGTGGCAAACAGGCATACGATTTGCGTGATGGTAAGCAGACACCGCAGCCTATGGATGCCTACGATTCCAGAAGAATCAGAAATTCATTGGCAACCCTTTATTGATTTGTGTTTATTAGGGTTCCGTACTCAAAGAGTAAAACGGGACCCTATTACTAAGACTCCGCTGCCCGTCCGTCCGTCCGTCCATCCGTCCGTCCATCCGTCTGTCTGTCACTAGGCTGTATCCCACTGATACCGTGATAGTTCCAGTTGAAATTTTCACAGATGATGTATTTCTGTTGCCGCTATAACAACCAATACTAAAAACAAAATAAAATAAATATTTTTATTGATAATGGTACGGAACCCTTCGTGCGCGAGTCCTACTCGCACTTGGCCAATTTTTTTATTTTAACTTCGACGCCCACAAACAGGCATACGATCTGCGTGATGTTAAGCAGACGCTGTAGCCTGTGGACGCTTACTATTCCAGAAGAATCTTAAACGCATTGGCAACCCTTTATTGATTTATGTTTTTTTTAACTTCGATGGTGTCAAACAGGCATACAATCTGCGTGATGGTAAGCAGACAGCGCAGCCTATGCGGACGCTTACTATTCCAGAAGAATCTTAAACGCATTGGCAACCCTTTATTGATTTGTGTTTTTTTAACTTCGACGGTGGCAAATAGGCATACAATCTGCGTGATGGTAAGCAGACACCGCAGCCTATGGATGCCTACGATTCCCGAAGAATTAGAAATTCATTGGCAACCCTTTATTGATCTGAGGATTCGTTGTGTTGATGCATAGACACAAACGCGGCTCCCTCACTCGGGACCTCTGGCGACCTTACTCACCCAGGAACACAACACCACAGAGCAAGGTTATTCTGGTTGCTTTGTTCTATAAGGTGGTAGGTACTTCCACAGTTGTGCTGGTCTAAATACTCTAAATGTGAGCGAAATGACATTCCGCTGTGTTAGATTTAGATAAGAGGAGTGAGGTGAAGTACTATGAAGTTCCGTCTCTTAAACGTAGTGGTTATATTCTCTTTGGGTCGAATCACCAATCTACAATGCCTCGATTTGATTTTTGATTCAGCATAACATAGACAGAGCTGACAGAGAGGAAACAAACAATGTCAATGTCACTGTCACTTTGATGTTTTTGTTTGAGTGCGTTCCTTATTCAATATTCATAGTACTCTTTGGTGCGTTCGAAACCAACTACATATTAATTATAGTCTATGACCAACTAATTTTTCGACACGGGTTGCACCAGTCATGGCCTCGGCAAATTGTCAACGGAGATGATATGGGTGCACAATATTCACTATCCTACAAAAGTCGATAAAAATGTGGAGAGTAGACCCGTAAATAAATAAATAAAAAGTCCACTACCCCTCCATTTTTACAAGCTTTATATTAACTTGCACTGTTCGTATGTATGTATGTACTTAAGTAAGTTGTCCGTCAAAATTTGCAATCCATTTTTCAGTCACTTCCCGTTATCTAATTGAGCTGAAATTTTGCAAGCATATGTATTTTGCATGACAATACAATATTATGATGACTTGGAGCTGATTTGCGGCGCTACCACGAACTTTGAATCTCGAACTTCGTATATCTCCGTCTCTGTCGCTCAAGTACCATAAACCATAAGTGCGATAGAGACGGAGATATACGAAGTTCGAGATTCGAAGTTCGTGGTTATAGCTCTGATGCTGGAGCTGGAAGGTGGCCATAGGAACTCCGCAATAAAATGACACAACCCCATCGATGGTATGCAGACAAGTACAGTCGGCAATAAAAGCTTGTACCAAAAATGCAATTTTTTGACAGAAACTTATCAAGTTTGGGGTTGCTGGAGAGATGCTCTCCAGCAACTCCAATTTAAGATAATTGTTTCGAAACTATTGAGTTCAATTTTTTTTAAAGTAATTCGGTACAATTTTGGTACATTTTTTTCACATACCTACTCAGAAATCCCGAAATTGAAAGTGGGATTGCCTGGGAGCATAACATCAGCTTTCGGATTTAAAAAACCGCATTCAAATCGGTCCATTCGTTTATTAGGAGCTACGATGCCACAGACAGACACACACACACACACACAGACACGTCACACGTCGTATAACACCCCTCCTTTTCCGTCGGGGGTTAAAAAATACAAACTAACAAGACTCCCCCAATATTTATTTATTTCTGAAGACATTATTGTATTGCACTCTTAGTGCACTGTACGCTCACTGCGTAAAACTGACCCATAGACTGCTCGTGTAATGGTCGCACCACACTTGGCGGTGTTTGCCCACATATTCGTGTTGCATCTTTTTCCTTCCTCCGGCAAATTAAAGAGAGAGGCAACGACGCAATGCGAACACGAACTCCCAAGTGTTGCGACCATAAAAACTTTGGCAGTAGGCTCTAAAAAGAGATTTACAGGCACAGTGCAACGAGCCAATCTATATTGCCTCTCACGGACAGTGACCTGCGCTCACGTTCGACGTCCTTATACTTGTCCGTACCTATCCTTGAGATCATCGGTTAACCTGCGTTATTGGTAGGTACGGTCAGCCTCACAAGGGGCTTTAACATCTTTGTACCGTGTCGCATTAAACGTCATGTTAAACTGCCATATGAAGTTGTCAAACGAGTGAAAACGACAAGGTACTTAGGTGTCCAGCTACTTATGAGGGCGACATCGTTTAACCCTTTTCCAGGCCGGCAGTTGAAAAATGACAATCGAATGTCAGTCTTATTCATTGCCATTTAAATATATGTTTGACAGGCTGCATGTGGTCAATATAACGCCTCTGCCTGGAAAAGGGTTAAAAGAAGTGGTGGAACGTAATACTTACCTATGGCAATTTATTATTACCGTTGAAAATCATGAATTCACTCTTTTTAACATTGTACATGCCCCATTTGTCTCAGCATACCCCATACATATATTTACCAATTTCTAAGCCTCGACATATTACTATTCGCTCGTCTGTCAGTGGGCTGTATGTTATTGAACTCATGAACCAATAGGTAGACAGCAGATTTTTTTACAGAATATGTATTACTGTTGCCATTAAGTACAACAAAATAATAAAATGAAAGGGGAGAAACATGATTTTTTCAGTCTTTTTTACTCGAAGTAATAACACGATATTTAATCACGGAACCCTTAATTGTGCGTGATCCGACACGCACTTGCCCGGTTTTTTCGATAACTTTGAATGCATCTTCTGAAAATCTTCTTACTGGGAACCGTTGGAATTATTAAGTGTTCTAATTTTTTTGTCAGGAGAAGTACCCGTGGTTGCATCTGAATGTATCCTGGCCAATCGCCATCATCATCATCATCCTCCTAGCGTTATTATTCCCGGTTGTGACCCTAAAGGAGCCCGGGGTCCGCTTTGACACCTAATCCCAAGATTTGGCATAGGCACTAGTTTTTACGAAAGCGACTGCCATCTGACCTTCCAACCCAGAGGGAAAACTAGACCTTATTGGGAATTAGACCGGTTTCCTCACGATGTTTTCCTTCACCGAAAAGCTAACGGTAAATATTCCGTACATAAGTTCCGAAAAACTCATTGGTACGAGCCGGGATTCGAACCCACGACCGCCGCTTGACAGCCGCATGCCTGAACCACTAGGCTACCGTAGCTTACGTAGGTTAACGTAGTACTTCTGAAAATCTTCTTACTGGGAACCGTTGGAATTATTAAAAGTGTTCTAATTTTTTTGTCAGGAGAAGTACCCGTGGTTGCATCTGAATGTATCCTGGCCAATCGCCAATCTTGGATAATAAGTAGAACGCGAACGCAACTTGCGCGCTATTCGGCTCGACTGGACGTCTCGACGAAGAGTTCTTTACAAGTTTACACCACGACAATGCCAAAATAGAGTACCTACTGCCTCATCATCATATCAGCCGAAAGCCGTCCACTGCTGGACATAGGCCACCCCCAAAGAGTGCCACAATGGCCGGTCCTGCGCGAACTGCATCCAGCGGACTCCTGCGACCTTTACCAGGTCATCAGTCCACCTTGTGGGGGGGCCACCAACGACCTCTGGCCCTGGCAACCTACTGCCTGAGTTAGGTTAAATACTTAGTACTTTTTACTTACAATGTATGGACCAATGATTTGATTTATATAATTTATACAATTTTAGTAGTGCCTGATTATTTTTTGGTGATATGAATAACCTTCCTTAGCACCAGAAAAAGTTGCAAACTTTTCAGCTGCATCAATTATTTTTGAAAATTTTAAACAGTTTCCTCACTTACGTTTTGGGTTATTATTTATCGTATGGCTTGTTTTTTATATCTCTACTTCAAAGATTTACGGTTTTCAAGTACGCTACCGCGTCTTTAGTTAAAGTTTTAAAATCCTCCACTTGCCCGTGGTATTTGGTTAGAGGGCAGTCAAATACCGTGTGGTGAACAGTCTGCTCGGGAGCTCCACACCGGCACACTGCTGATTCGAACGTTTTGGGTTTAGGACGGCGAATGAGACACTTTCCTTGATCCTCATATTACAAAAAAGGCAGTGACAACTATAATAGCTGCTGCAACTGTCAATATCATGGCCAGTGTCTAGTTTACCACGGATTTTTGAGATACTTTTTTTTTCGCCATCCTGAACCCAAAACGTAAGTAAGGAAACTGTTTATATTTTTCAAAAATAATTGAAGCAGCTGAAAAGTCTGCAACTTTTTTCTGGTGCAAAGGAAGGTTATTCCTATCACCAAAAAACAATCGGGCACTTCTAAAATTTTCATCCATTCTCAATTATTCAATTTATGTGCAAGCTACGGCTATAAAACTAAATTTATTCTGATTGAAAATTGAATAACGTAATAGAAACGTCCTCGAAGTAGAAGTGCTAATTATATTTTATACAATTTACTATTGTTAGACTAAATAATATTTTTACTGTTAACACATTTACCTACCTCAATAATATTATAAGATGTTTTAAAATTGTATACTTTTATGACAATGCATAGATTAATCATTTATTGTATTTTTCAATAATATGCTATAATTGTTATAATTCAAAATTTAGTTTTAAATATAAAATATTTTAAAAGAAATTGTATTGGTGCCTTTTCATTGTTCGGTTTGTATAAAAGGACTGGAGCCTAGATTACAGTCACACCCACTTGGAGACAAGTAACACGGAAGGTACAGTACATTAAATTAGGTTATAGTACTAGCCGGGTGAGTAGGTATACACGGCTGACCGTAGGGAGTCTCTCTCTTTATTCCAATGGTCATATACCATTGGAATAAAGAGAGCTATTGTATGAAGTTTTATTCCTCGTAACTCTTAGGATAGACCATCGTGGTGGCACTCCTTGGGGGAGGCATATGTCCAGCGGTGGACGTCTTTCAGTTGATGATGAACGCCGCTCGAAGGCCGCCGGTTGTGCTATAGGTAGGTGGTAGGTGCATTACTGGAATATCAAACAAAAGCCAGTTTCTTGAACCATATTTAATCCTTATTTAGTTTCAAAATGCATTATCTTTTCAGAACTATTAACAGAATTATATAAATGAAAAGAATAGAAAATGGATTTTGAGCTTAAAGTTAAAAAAAACGGATATGTGTGAGTCGGACTCCCCCACCATACAAAATTACAAATGACAGACGGACTGACAACAAAGTGATAATATAAGGGTTTCGTTTTTTCATTTTGAGATACGGAACCCTAAAAACGAAGACCAACATATTGTACAAGAATAATGAACATGAATATTAAAGATTACCAGGAATAAAATATTGAAATCCGGAAAATAATGTGGAAGGGTCCATTTCTGAGGGTCATAACCCAGCACTGCAGTAGCGCCACATCACAGCATGGCTTCGGTGTGATCGATCCCAATGTTAAACACTGCAGACGTGGGACTAGTTGCTCTGCAGGTACCTGTGTGGTGTTCCTGGTGGCGAGTGCTGGTGGTGAATGCTGGTGGCAAGTACTGGTGGCGCCAGGGCTCCCGAGGATGCACCGTGTTGAGTGAGGAACCAGCATCTGTGTCCTGTAGGATATTGGTATCTGAATGCCACATTACAATTAAGTGCACGTTTCCGAACGCTACCTGGGTGGCTATATAAAGCCGGGTCTGCTGCACCAATGTTTTCCATGTTTTTAAACATCTAACATGTTTTCCGTCAGGTTCGGCAAACAAATAGGGTTTTGTTTTGATTGGCAAAACATGATTGACGTTTAAAAACCACGAAAACATGGCGCAGCGGACGCGGCTTAAGGAAAGACAAGATGGCGTCTCGCTCTCTTTCCCATCACGAAGACTCAAGAACATAAAGTAAAAAACCTAATGTAACAAGTTTTATAATAAACGCGTGTATCCCTCACGTCAATCGTTTCATTAAAAACAACCAACATTACATGGCGCAGTCGAAGAAGAACCAATCGTAGGTACAAGTAAGAAAAACAAATACAGGGTGGAAAGTTAAAACGGGGCAGTAAGGGCAGCTACTAGATCCCTTGCCGCCACGCAAAAATGGCATTAGGATTTCATTCCTAACTTTTTAAGTGATGACAATCTACATTCACAGATTTTTGAAAAAAAGTACAGTCAGCGAGAAAATCATCACTTTTGACGAATTTTTTTTTAATGCCATTCGATCCCATTCCTATTAAGGATCAAAATACTCTTCGGGACCGACTAAGGTTTGACTACTAAAACGCCCAGAAATCAAAGAAAACTTTTTCCATACAGTTAGTATGGGAATCCCAAAGTGCAAGTAATCCAGAAGCAGCGACGGGTATAAAAAGATAACACTTTAAATAACATTTCATGGTCCAACTCTCAAGCGATAGTCGGAACCTCGAAATTACGCCATCAAAGTTATCAAAAAGCGGGCGAGGTGCGTTTCGGACCACGCACAATGAAGGGTTCCATGGCATACTTAAGATCGGATTATCAAAGGTAAGGCCTTCGAGTAAAAGGGGCTGAAACAATCACATTTCTTGTATAGGTTTCACACACAATGAGCTCCATCAACAATGTCGGTACTGTCACAACCATAACGTATTTAATCTAATCCAAGATCCGACATTATATTTTAGTTTTCTCGTAATTGAAAAAATATATAATAATCTACCACAAGCAGGTTTTATATGTGGAGTGCCCCACTTCTTTCGTGGGTCGAGTAATTGGTCACCTGTTGATCGAGTGATTGGAGCCCGGCGCCTATGGTCCACTTGATGAGTAGGCCCAAACGACGAGGCCTCGTCGCCGCCTCGCGCGCGCCACCACGCCCTCCGTCAGCTGCCAGCAGTACGTCAAGTTCAGCGACTGCGAACCACAAACGTGTATACTTAATCTACCCTGTTTACATGCAGCTCACTTACACGGCAGAGAACAGGTAAGCAGGCAGGACAAGTGTGTAAACACGATACTTCTCGTGCCGCTGCCACTGCTACTCGCGCTGCCCAGTACCCTTAGCGTGGGATTGAAGTGAGTTGCGTTTACGCAGACGTTAAAGATTTAGTATGAAAAGTCTATATTGCGCCCCTGGCGGTCACTCATAGAACTAAAAATCCAAACCGTAGCGGGAGTCACTTATACATTACTTTTCACGCGATCGAGTTCACGATCGTTCGTATAGTTTAATCGATTTTGCAATATTCAACCTTATATCACAAGCATTTATCGTTTGTCGTTTATGACAGAATGTCAAGAGACACCACCAACACCGTTTCGCCCCGAGCCACCGCCTCCTGTGCCAGGTTTTTAACCCGCAGGATCGCATCTACTGTGGAGCGACCGCAGCGGAAGCCGAATTGGTTAACGGCCGGATCGGGCCCACTTCTCTCATGTGCCTGACGAGCCGGGCAACATTATGCGCTCGAATAGTTTGCCCACCTCGTCCAGCAACACAATCGGCCGGTATGCTGACGGTGAATCCATCGGGCGCCCATGCATGCTCGGGCCGGCCCGTTTTCCACTCATATGGAAAGCAGCCGTGTTCCACACATATCGAGAACAGCTCGCGGGGCCGTGTTTTTCGCTCTCAGGCGCAGGATGGCGGCTCCCAGCTCTCCTTTTGACACAGACGGCACCTCTCCCTCGGCTTCCTCAGCTGCCGAGGGCGCCATTAGTGGCGGCCGGTGTACCCCACCGTCAGGGAATAGTGTGGACACAACCTGGTCCAGGAGCTGCGGGTGAAGACTTTCCGTGACCGGGGGAGCCCAAGGGCGAAGTTTGGACCTCACCATATTGTATGGTCTCCCCCACGGATCGTGATTCAGAGTCTCCAGCAGCGTCTCCCTGGACAACTCAATGGCCTGACTAATTGCCACTGATAACTCCTTCTTGACTGCAATGTAGGCCTCGTATAGGGAGGTCTCAACCGACTCATTCCGCACCCTTCGCCGGCGGTGGTGCGTGTATCGGCGTCGCGCAGTGGCGCATAGGTCACGCAGGTGCGAGAGCTCTGCTGACCACCAGTATACACGGCGTCTTGGAGGGAGACGCTTGGCCCGGGGCATCGCCACGTCACATATTCGCGACATTGCGTTCCGGAACCATCCGGCTCCTGACTACCTCCGCAATTGGTTCCATCGAATCGAGCAGCCATGCCTGGACGATAGCTGCCTATCCATTTTATTCAGCACCCATCGCAAGCCGAGGGACAAAACACTCCGGCTTGGGGCGGTTAGGGTCATTGGAGATGCTGAGACGTCAAATCGAATGTATCTATGGTCCGACAGCGTCTCCACGCCCACCATGACTCCCCAGCCCTGGACACGGCGCGCCAATGCAGCATCTGCGAACGTAACGTCCACGATAAAGCCGCCCTGTTGCCGCACGCACGTGTTGACCGTTCCTCTATTCTGTATTACCAGCCCGGACGAGATCACCCACTCCAAAAGCTCATTGCCGCGCGCGTCTGTCGCTGGAGATCCCCACGCCACTGATTTTGCATTGAGATCTCCAGCAACTAGAACCGGGTGCGGATGACTTCTGCCGATCAGAGCACTAACCTAACCTATCTAACCCAGGTTGCATATTGAAGCTGGGTTAGATAGGTTGGAAGATGGGAATGACGCAATGTAGACGGGGATGGGAATAACGCATTCACTGCTAAGAGCCTAGCGGGAGCCCTGTTCGGCGGCGCTTTCCTCCACTTATCTAGAAAACTACGACTTACGAGTTACGAATTTGTTAGCAGTTAAAGTGTAGTACAATTAAACGTCCGCTGTACGCGGGACCACGGCGAGACTGCACAATGTGGGAAATCGTCTCCTCTGTTGCTCCGACCTTTTTTGACGGAATGGGAATGCACCTACGCATCCCCCCAGCCGGGAGGCTATAATGGGGGGTATGTGGGACTCACACCCTCCAGCCATCTCTATTTAAAGAGAATGGGGAGGGAGTCTACCCACTAAAACCACTTCGGCGATTCCGTCCCTGCCGTTAATGGGAGCGCCATGGGATCGCGAACATGACACCACGACGCCCCCCGGCGGTCCTGGCTTGTGCAGGTCACCCGCGCCAAAGGAACAGCTCAGGAACGCTTGACCATCCCCCCAGATGTGTAAGGACGTGCTATGAGAGTCCCCAGCCCTCTGGCCACCGACCTGCCATTACTGCATGGCCATCACAAGACGGCGCGCGAGCTCTCTCGATTTTTCTCGCGTCTCTTTCTAAGTTTTCTTATAAGAGAGAGACGGATAGTGCGAGAAAATTCGAGAGAGCTCGCGCACCGTCTTGTGATAGCCGTGCTGGTGCGACAGAGAGCGCGTGCAGCGAGATATTAAACCCTAGAATTGTCTGACTGACAGAAGCAAAGCAGTTATATAGAATAGAACAGTGTTTATATTCGGCCAAGTCGTCTCTTTCATTCTCCAGGTGAAACAAGGGGCCCAACCGCTGTCCAGTTGTTCATAAGAAAAACAAAAAAAGGAAATTACGTTTACGCAAAAATGCCCGAGAAGCGCAATTAAAGATAAGGTGCCGTGGCGGCTGTATGTTTGGTTCAAAAAACAAGCCCACCTCGAGGTTGGGGCGAGAAGGAGGCGGCAGAGCGCGAGCGGGAAGCCCGCGCTGAGGCTGACCCAATGCGCCGCCGCAGAACTGGACTGGACACAGGCGCGCCGCGCACAATCGGCGCTTGCCTTAACAAAGACCTCCGGGTGGCAGGGTCCTCGAGCTGGAGGGCATGTCGGGTGTTCGGGCACGCCCCTGACAATGTTATTCTGGGGGACGAGTACTTATTTATCTCCTCCCCTCCCGCGATGAGTCAAACGTCCGCGATGGGGACAGCTGCTGGCGGAGTCGCGGAAGTGTGCGTGAGCGTTCCCGTGGCTCCGCCAAAAAGCAGCACGCAGAGCACCGTGGGGTTTAGACGGTAGTCTAGCCGGTTCCCGGGAGTCCGTCATACCCGTCCTGGTTCCCCAGCCAGGCCGCAGGCGGGATGCGTAAATGCTTCTCCTGTATGTCGCTGTTGGACGCTCACCTCAAGGTTAGGGCATGTGCGCAGTATCTCTTCGACGTGCCGGTCCTGTATGTCGCGGTTGGACGCGATGTTCAGCCCGCGGAGCGCGCCGCCCGACGCGCCGCACGCCGTCAGCACCCCGCGCGCGGTCACGCCTGGTAAGACGGAATAGAATCACTGTTCGCCAAATACTCGTCTTACCATTTGTGAGAACGAGGTGAGCTGCGGATAGGGTGTGATAGAATTTCGCATTTAGTAAGATCAGAATGCCATCGCATACTACGGACCTCCTAAGAAAACTCAGCGTCACTCAAAGAGCAATGGAGAGGGTTATGCTGGGAGTTTCGCTGTCCTGCTCGCAACAGAGATGAGGCTATCCATAGCAGAACCAAGGTAACCGATATAATCCTCCGAATAGCTAAACTTAAGTGGCAGTGGGCGGGGCACAATGCACCCATGGCCGGTGAGGCGGAATGGTTCTCGAGTGGCGACCACGTGCCGGAAGGCGTAGCTTGGATAGACCGCGCAAGGTGGACTAATGACCTGGTAAAGGTCGCGGAAGTCCGCTGGATGCGCGTGGCCCAGGACCGGTCATTGTGGCACTCTTTGAGGGAAGCCTATGTCCAGCACCGGACGTTTTTCGGCTGTGGGAGACTGTGATTAGTTGTGGTAACCGAGCCTACCCCTGTGGTAACCTTCCAAGTGCAGCTCGGCGAGCCGGCCGAAGCCTCGCGCGGCCACCTCGAGCCACGCGTCGTCCACGTTCGGATTGTCGCTCAGGTCCAGCCGCCGCAGCCGCAGCCGCGCCACGCTGGCCGCCCATCCGTCGCCCATCTCCACCCAGTCGTCCCACCGCAGGCTCAGCTGTTCCAGATCCGGCAGCTTGTCCAACAACCGGTGGACGTTCAGAATGATCTCTTTAGGGACGCGGATGACCTCCAGCTTCCTTAGCCCCGTCCAGTGATCGACGGCGGAGAGCAGGTGTCGGAACTCCAAGGCTCTGCAATCCATGAGGCAGACGGCCTTTAGTTTACTGGAAAGAGGACTCGCCAGGCCCTTCCCCGTGAGCGTCTCGGTGCTCCGCACCGCCAGCTCCTCGAGGCTCTCCCTGCCGAGCCAGTGCTTGATGCACGTATCTGTAACCTGAAGGTGGACATGGCTATTTGTAAAGTAGGTACTAATACTTGAATATGAAAGCAATGAGAGCACCGAAAGCGAAGCATTGATCTAATACAGCGACGTATGTAGCGTCGCGGCACTCGCGCCCTTACATATTCGCAGCACCAGAACTGTACTCGCTTCAGGCTCTTGAATGTTTTCCGCGATCCGTTTGGTCGCGGAAAAATCAGCTCAACGTTTTGTAATCCATAAAACTGAAACAATTAATATATTCAATATTTTTTTGATTTTTTTTGTAATATGCCAGTCTACACTCGAGAGCAAATAAACGGAATCACTTCGCATTTTTCAGTTTTTCCGTCGTATCTTGAAATTTAAGTTTTTTCTCAGAATTCTAATTTCCTGAACATTTACTTAGCTTTAAAATAAATTAATAATGATGAAAATCGGTTCAGAATTTTTCAGTTTACAAACGTTTTCCCGATTGGTCGAAATTTACGCGTTGCTGAGGTCACTAATTGAACACCCATTAAAGGGTATAAAAAGCGGCCAAGTGCGTGTCGGACCACACACAACGAAGGGTTCCGTGCCTACTACTACACAAACTAGTGGATCATTACGACTAGTGGATCTCCCCAAACTGTGAACGTCTTGACTAATTTGATAAAATGTTGTTGTTTATTCATTCGCCTAACAAATTTCGTACCGAACCGAGTATCACCAAACAAATATATAGGTATACAAATACATATATATTCATACGAATGTCGGTTTGTTCCTGTAGACTCGGAGGACTTCGCTTGTTCGTACAATAATGTGCAAAACGAGGATCTGCATTCTATAATAAATATTAACCTTACGTTTAAGCCATATAATATACTTAATAGCCGCTAGGAATTTGTCAGCGTCGTGATGTTAAATCAGTAATTTCGCTGCACAGGTCAGGCTGGTTAAGTCTTAATGTGTTCCTCCTCGAATGGTAACACAGGGTAACAGAAAAGCGGTTTATCCAGCATTTTGCATAAATATATCTAAACGACTGGAACGAAGAAAGTCTTCGTTAACATCTCCAAAAACTATAAAGTCCGTCAGTGTAAAGTACCTACGTTTCGAAGGCGCATTTGGGAGACCTATAATATGCAAATAACCTTGTATTATTATATTTAAGAGAAACTGCTTCAACATGTCCGGCTATGTTGCTTGCTTGGTCATAATAATTTCCAGGACAATGTCGAAGACTTGTTTTTGCCCATGCTAAGACTCCATATCCTTTAGTCGAAGATGCTTGTTCAGAAGTTTGTCCTTACTACTTCTACAAAACCAGGTAAGTTAAAGGAGTCAACACAGCTACTCTAAGTTTCTACTATAAAATAGACATCAGACTGTACATTAGGAATACGATTATACGATCCCCTACCTCCTACCTACCTATCCCCTTGGTAAATGATTTCTGGAATAGTATTCTACGTCTTAATGCAGATTACAAACTATTTACCTGTGGGTCAAGATGCATCCAAATCGCATGGCAAAAGTTGAAGACCGAGGCCTGACCGAGAACCTCTTCACTACCCATATTTCAGTTCAGTAATTTGATAAGAGACCGAAGGTGAACTTTAGGGTCCTACCGTAACTTATTCATAACTTTTCTTACCTACAAACTACTTATTTAAGCTGTTTGTTTATTATTGGGCAGTTACAGTATTAGTTTAAGGGGGTTCGATTGCCATACAAAACGTTATTTGACATTCGTAGGCTAACGGCGTGATATTTTAAGAAACTTATGTAACAAACTTTCATAAATTGGCTTCCCATTTGCGCCAAATTCCCCCTTTCCTAGAATAAACTTACATAAACTAGATTAATTTGAGAAATTGGTTTGTCACGTGATATTTTGGGAAAACTATTTTTCTCAAATTAATCTAGTTTATACAAGTTTATTCTAGGAAAGGGGGAATTTGGCGCAAATGGGAAGCCAATTGATGAAAGTTTGTTACATAAGTTTCTTAAAATATCACGCCGTTAGCCTACGAATGTCAAATAACGCTTTGTATGGTAATCGAACCACCTTAAGTAGCAAACCTGTTCACTATTTTCATGTGGCATGAAAATAAAGAACTTCGAGCTGGTTAACAACAATTAATGATTAGAGGTCAAAATGCCGGTTTCAAAATTGACTCGTCCAGCATAATTATGTTGTTAGTTGATCTTCGATTTCAAACCGTTCCTGCGGGTCTATACAAAACGATTTCTCAATATTTTTCTGCAGAAAATTGTTTTTATTCTTCGTACATGTTTAAGAAAATTATAACTAAACAATTCAGTAATTCAGTAATTTATTGCTTTCATAGGTATACATAAGGCCAAACTTTTAGCCGCGACCTCGTCCGCTTATACCTGTTAGTAGAGCCTTAATAGTAGTTTATGTGACTGTACATAATGAAGGGCATTAAACACGAGTGTGGGTTTATGAAACGAGCCGAAGGCGAGTTTTATAATAACATCACACGAGTGTTTTAATGCCTAATTATGTACAGTTACATACACTATTAGTTATCCACATATAGGTGGCGCTGCCATCGCGTTAACTTCTGCTCCGCGTATTAAATTCCTTTAAAATAATCTAAAAGTAAAAAAAATGCTTTAAAAGTCATTCAGTGTGTTGTTAATTATCCAAGTAATTAGTGAAAGTGTTATCTATTCGTAAAACTAATAATCCTGGACAAACGGGACAATAGTAATTTTCAACCAAAACCATTTATTTTTCTTCTTTTGTACTCTTAGTTTTCAACAGTTGTGGACAAAATTACTAAATTTAAGACAGTATTAACCCCAGTGACAAATTACAATAGTGTTTTGTGTTAATATCATCTTCTAATAAAATAACCTCTTGTAAACAAACAATTTTTATAAAATTCAAACAGTTAAATAATTAACCGCCATAATACAGTGGCGTCTATGGAACTACATGTATGTACAAACCTCAGTGAAAGTTACCTTGGTGCGTAACGCCATCTACCGAGAGACTTCGGAACTTTGTACATTTTTCCATACGAATCGTAACCCCGCCACCTAGCGGCAGTGGGCGGGACTGCGTTGTATTGTGTGGATTGCATATTCTTAACGCGATCGACTGATACGCGTGTTATTTTTTGCATAATCCACTAGATGGCGCACACATTCAGAAGAATCGCAAGTTAAACGAGTTACTTTTGGAAAGTGGACTTAACTCGCAACATGGTTGCGCCTGCAAAGTGTGGTAAATGCGATTGTAAAATTGCGGGCAAGCAATATTTGGATTGTTCTTCTTGCCACGTCCGGCATTGCCTGAAGTGCCTGGATCGCATCGCAGTAAGTTATGGTCGGTATTCCTTAATGACGCCTGACAGAAAGGCAAGCTGGAAGTGCCGCGACTGCGTCCAAGAACCTGCAGTCGTTAATATACCGAAGCAATCGAATAGTCCTGTGCCCAAACCTACCACGTCCAATACAAAAGGCATTTTAAATGACAGCATGAGGCGCCAACAACTTAAGCTTCGTTTAGACGACTCGGCGGTAGAAAATAATATACTTAACGAATTAGCTGTGGAAATGAAAGCCCTACGTGAGGAAGTGAGGTTTCTAAATAACCGATTAGCAGAGGTAGAAGGTTCGGTCCGTGCCAGTAATAGTAAACTTGATCATAACAGTAGCAAGTTGGATCAAATGAATAACAGAATTGGGTTGGTAACCAACCCACCTCCGTGTCAATGTACCCAAGCAAAATTAGAGAACCATACCACTAAGCCTATCGACGTAAAACAAAACAAGGTATCAGAACAACTCAATCCCACCACTTCAAATTCAACTTCTACTGTAAAGCTATCGATTGATGCCACCGCAGACATCGAAACCGTTTCCACCTATGCCGAGTCTGTAAAAGTTGATTATTGTAAACAAGATCCAGCAGCCAACCCGCTGCGCACCCTGGACTTAGAAAAACCACTAGTAATAGTAGAAGACGACGATGAAGCTACAAACGGACCCTGGATCACCGGCGGCCGTCGTAAGAAGCACAACAATCTACAAAATCTGTCGAGCAATTCCAGTATCATTGTACAGACTAGAAACAGCAGTAGTCGTAGAAATAAAGGTACCACCACTGAGACAAAACCATGTAAACTGGATAACAAAATGAACACTGAACAACAACAGACCGCGAGGCCCGTGCAAAAACCAATAACTTTAGACACACAGCAAAAAATCACGGGAGGTAATGATAAACTGAAAAACATCCAAGCTATTACCATACAAACGAAAAAATACATACATGTATGGTCATTACATCCGGACACATCCACAGAAGCGATGGTGGACCATGTAAAGTCGATATGCGGTGTAGACAGTATCACTGTTGATAAACTAACCCCAAAGATCAAAAAACATTATGCATCTTTCAGAGTGGGTGTTCCAAGTGAGACATTCGATAAAGTATTTGCGCCGGACGCCTGGCCTGTTGACGCACGAATCAGTGAATGGATTTGGTTTCGGAACTTTCGTGATTCAAAACAACCGGCAGAGGACGAAGACTAATCACGTTGAAATATATTATCAGAACGCTCGTGGATTGCGAACCAAATTAAATACTTTTTCTAACAACGTATCCACAGCTACGTGCGATTTGTTTGCTATTACAGAAACAGGGACTAATGAGAGCATATCTGATGGAGAATTAGTGCCCCAAAACTTCACAGTAGTGCGCTGCGACCGCGCGGACGGACGCAAGCACGGCGGGGCCATGTTGGTGGCCGCGCCGCGCGCCGGCCTCAGCCTGCAACCGGTGCCGCTGCCCGGCCACGATATAGACTCCGCAGTGTATGAACTCGTTTCAGCGATAGTAAGAGTGAAAAATGTTTATAGTTTCCTATGTTGCGTAATCTATATTCCACCTAAGAGTACTGAAAGTGATTACATGCAATTGTTTCATGTTTTAGAGTTACTTTGTTCGAAATATGATAATGTATTAATAATAGGTGATTTTAACTTGTGCTCAGCTTCAGTAGATGTACAAAACTATTTTGAGTTTTTTGTAACTTTTTGTGAGCTCAGTCAGAGAAATCAAGTTGCTAATGCCAATGGTCGATTGTTGGACTTGGTGCTCACTAGCGTGCGGGAGGGGGCGGTGTCAGTTAAAGAGTCATGCGATCCTCTGGTCCCGGTAGACGAGCATCACCCGCCGTTAGAAGTGAGCATGGAGTGTATGCGAGCGCCATCGCCGAAGCATGATGTGGGGCCAACGCAATCCGGTACATCCCAACAGCACGCGCAATGGAACTTCCGTAAGTGTGATTTTTTCCGTCTTTACTCCCAAATAACACTTATAGATTGGTCTCCACTATTTAACATAAATGACGTCGAAACATCTGTTCAGTACGTTTATGACGTAATTAATAGTATAATAAAAAGCTGCACACCTACTAAAATTAACAGCTCGCATACTAACAGTAAATATTACTACCCGAAATGGTACACACCAGACATTATACGGGACATAAGGGATAAAGCGAAATGGCACAAATTGTATAAGACAAATGGGACTGAAAGTGAGTACAGTATGTTTTCTCATTATAGAGCCCTGGTGAAACAAAAAGTTAGTAGTGCGTTTGAAAAGTACCAAGAACGTTTACAAGACCAATTTGCACACGATCCCAAATCGTTCTGGGGTTTCGTTAGATCCCGGCGTTCCGATTCCAACTCTTGCAAAATATCCAAAGACGGGCAAACATTAACACAAGAGCAATGCGCTCAAGAACTTGCTAAGTACTTTCAGTCTGTATACAGCGACACTGAGCCCCGTCTCGACGTGGACGCGGCGGTGGCTGCGAGCGGCGCGGATGGAAGCGCGCGTGTGCACATCGCGCAGCTGGAGCTGCGCGATGTGCAGTCTGCGCTGCGCCGCCTTAAGCCCAAACGGTCCGCCGGTCCCGACGGCATTCCACCATACATAGTAAAGGACTGTAGCGTTTCACTAGCGGAGCCGCTTTTATATATTTTTAATTTGTGCCTTGATAAAAGCATATATCCGGAATACTGGAAAACGACCCGAGTGACACCCGTTCCGAAGGGAGGTTCCGGAACCGACGTAAATGCATTCCGACCTGTAGCGGTTCTATCAACCTTTGCAAAGGTTTTTGAAACAGTGCTACACGCCGCAATATATCCTCAGGTAAGCGCGAGACTGAACGATGCGCAACACGGTTTCCGGCCGGGCCGCAGCACGGAGAGCAATCTGCTGTGCTTCATGAACTACGCGGCGCCAGAGGTGGACCGCCTCGGTGGACAGGTCGATGTTGCCTACCTCGACTTTAGGAAGGCGTTCGATACAGTCGATAACGACATATTGCTTACGAAACTAGCCGCTGTCGGTTTCACACCCCGACTCCTACACTTTTTTGCAAACTACCTCAGTAACCGAAAGCAATATGTCGATTTCAAAGGTTACACTTCTGACAGCTATCGGACGCTTTCGGGAGTCAGTCAAGGAAGTAATTTGGGTCCACTTAATTTTACCATTATGATCAACGACCTCCCGGACGTGGTCAAACATTCTAGCTGCCTGCTATTCGCAGATGACATAAAGATCTTTCTAAAAGTGAACAACATCAATGACTGTGAGCGTTTACAAGGTGATTTAGACAGGGTTGTGAATTGGAGTCAGATAAATAAATTGTATTTTAATGTATCTAAATGCAGCGTAATTTCGTACACTAGAGCGCATTCTCCACTGCACCACGCTTACAACTTGGGGGGACCTCCAATCGCACGGGCGTCGTCCGTGCGTGATCTGGGGCTACACGCTGCACCTGACTTGTCTTTCCGAAAGCAAATTATTGAAACATGCAAAAAAGCCTTTCAGAATTTAGGTTTTGTATTAAGACAAACAAATAATTTTTATAATGCCGCTACAGTAAAAGTCCTTTATAACGCACTTGTCAGGAGCAGGTTGGAGTGTGGCGCGATCATATGGAATCCACACGAGACGAAGTACAATCTGATGATCGAAAAGATACAAAACAAATTCACCAGGTATCTATATTTGAAAGAATACGGGGTATATCCATTCTATCCCTTGATGTACCCAACGCTTTTTGTCCTCGGTATGGTCGGCTACACCAAGTTGGAAGTAAGGAGGAACTTAGCATTGGCTACATATGTGTTCAAGGTGTTACGCGGTATGTTACATAACCCCGGCGTGCTAGAGTCGCTGGCGCTAGTGGCTCCATGCGGGCCGCGGCGGCGCGCACCGCGCTTGCTCGCGCGCCCCGTAGCGCGCACCAACCTGCTCGCTACTGCACCCATTGTCCGAGCCATAACCATACTTAACCAGCTTTCAACTAAAATAGACTTATTTAATTGCACTCTGACTGAGTTTACAAGAGCCGCAAGCAGACAATTATGTTTTTCGTAAATATTTGTATATCGTGACTTTGTAGCTTTAAGTATTGATGTTTTATTTTTTGTGTTAGTCTTAATCTTTTATTGTTGTGTACATATCACGTGTTGGACTAGTCTGTAAGCGATATGTATATTTATACTACTAAATAAATAAATAAATAAATATCATAAGCCTCCATGATGCAATAAGGAGCCGCATATTATGACCGGCATCGCGGCGTCGTTTTCTGGCAGCTGTCATAGTTTTTTTTTAATTCAGAAACAAACTAGAGTCGGATCCAGTTGGATCATTCGATATCTTACTTACGTGCGACATTTGTCAAATTTGTATGCAAATTGACAATTCATTTCGAACTACGTCATCTCGACTGATATTAGAATAGAGGTTATATCAAATTTCTTTGTTTTTCAGAGACGTTCGAAATTTGAATGAAATAATAGTGTCAAAATCGATGTTATTATTTAGCAATAATAACATTTTTACAGAGAAGAAATTTGTTCTAACAAAACAGTTTATTTTTATGGTGGTCATAATGTGCGTTTCTTGAACGCATCATGGAGGGTTTATGATATTTGGATAGATAAACGTATTTTATGTTAAACGCCTGAACAAAATCTAAGAGAAAATATATGCTATTACTGCGAACTAAGGCGCCGCATCAATCATCGCAATTAATTCCATAACACCTCTTACCATCCCTTTAACACTTCCACGATGAAAAAAACTATCCTATGTCCTTCTCAGGCTCTAAAAACTACCTCCATACCTAATTTCATTGAAAAGGTACAACAGACAGACCGAGTAACTTTCGCATTTATAATATGACTAGCTGTTGCCATTTTTAAAAACTATGGCATTATGTATTGTAATTGAAATACGCCACTGATAATCAGTATGCTTGAAATATCAGTGAACGACATTATATTATATTAAAATGGTCGTATCGTCATACAAACCTTACGGCACTTACATCCTTTTCTATAGGGAAATCAGTTTTTCAGCAATTACTCGAACACCTTTCAACCGATCTTTTTCATAACACTTTTCGGTGAAAGTATTTAATAAGCAATATGCCCACGATTTTTTTCAAATTTTTCACTTCCACCGTTCGAAAGTTAGAGGGGGGGGGGAAACAATTTTCGTGCCTTTCGTGGCGATTATCTCCGAGTATATTCACATAATCAAAAAAAGTGCTGAGTAACCTTATAGTTATTTTAAAAGACCTATCGTTTTATGTGCCACATATGGACTAAGTGTAAAAATTTTTTTTTTGACGTGCAGTTACATGTATGAAGTGCCCCCGTAAAAAAATGTTTTTAGTAATTTTATTGCATAACTATATAGCGGTCGTCAAAATACACCTTTACTCCAAATTTCATTCAAATACAACTTATCGTTTTCGAGTAAAATGCCTGTGACATACGGACAGACGGACAGACGGACATGACGAAACTATAAGGGTTCCGTTTTTGCCATTTTGGCTACGGAACCCTAAAAAGGGTGTAGGGGAGGGGAGAGCTATCAGTCGCTTATCAGAAGTTGACAAGTACACATCTTCGCTAATTACCCAGTGAACAGTACCTGAAAAAAATGGACATCACCGAAGCTGAAGCCGCCCAAATCGTCAATTTGCTGGAACGTGGGGATAGCCAAAGTGTTGTTGCTGCCGGGATGAATTTGAGCCAGTCTGCCATCTGAAAAGTCTATCGGAGGTTCCGAGAGACTGGCAGCTTTGCTCGAAGACCAGGGACCGGCCGCCAGAGGTGCACATCATTGAGGGATGATCGATTCATCGTTACTACCGCTCTCCGAAATCGTCACCTGACAGGAGTTGCAGTCCAGCAACGGCTTCGGGACGTACGAAGAGTGACTGCCAGCTCATGGACTGTTAGAAGAAGACTCAAGGAAGCGAACTTGACTCCAAAAAGGCCTGCTACCGGGCCCAAACTGCTCCCAAGACACTGTAAAGCTCGACTGATATTTGCTCAGCGACACAAGAACTGGACCATTGAGCAATGGACCCCCGTTCTTTTCTCTGACGAGTCCAGGATGTGTTTGAACGGCTGCGACAGAAGAGGACGTGTCTAACGGAGACCAGGAGAGCGGTATACGCAATGCTGCTTCAGGGAGACCGTCGCCTATGGCGGAGGTTCTGTCATGTTCTGGGCGGGCATTTCCTACGGCGGACGAACGGAGCTCGTTTTCGTGCCTGGTGGGGGCCGGGGCGGCGGTTTGACTGCTTTGAGGTACATCACCGAAGTCCTGGAAGTGCATGTGGTCCCGTACGCTAGGAATTTGGGCAAGGGGTTCCTCCTGATGCAAGACAATGCCCCTTGTCATAACGTTCGGGTCACCAAAAATTTCTTGAACGGGGCCAACATCCCCGTCATGGACTGGCCAGCTCTTAGCCCGGATCTCAACCCAATCGAACACAACCTGAACCTGAAGAGGAATGTTCGGAAGCGAGATCCTGCACCATCCGACATTGAGGAGCTGAAAACGGCGTTACAGGAGGAGTGGGCGGCGATTCCGCAATGCTACGTGCAGAAATTGATTAGGTCGATGAAAAATCGTTTAACATGTGTAGAAAGGGATAGGGGTGGGAACACAAAGTATTGATTTTGTTAAATATTTTTTTTTACTAAGAAAAATGTCTTTCATTTTTTGTATTACGATTATTCCAGGCGTTTTTGCCCAATCTTAGGAAATAAGGGTTTTCCTCGGTCATTGACCCCGATATCAAGGAAAATTTATGCATTTTCATGTAGGCTACACTCTCAGCTATCATTTGGTACCAATTTGTTCAGGATTGCATGAAAATTGAAAAAGTTATTGGGCGGAAAAGCCAAACTTGCAGAGTGATTCCGTTTATTTGCTCTCGAGTGTACATGTCCGCATAACTACTGCACCTCAAATTACAACCAAATCCCTTGCGGGGGCCACTCTTGTCAGCTTAGCCTACTAGACCCTTTCAGCTCAATCGGAAACCGGGAAGTGGGTCAAATTTAACTTGCAAGATTTGAATACAGACAGACAGACAGACAACGGGACAGGTGAAACAAAATAAAAGCTTATAAAAAGAATTGAATTTTTTGAAAAATATTTTGATTTCACTTGTATCACAGAATAAGTAATAAAGCTTGTCCCAGAAAAAAATGTCGCTTATAAATTAGTAAAAATTCCATATTAATTATTAAAATTCAACAAATTTTCCAATACAGGTTTATTTGATATACCTTTCAATATTATTATTTACACATAAAGATCAGTTTAAGATTGGTTCATCCAGAAACTTCTTAATTTTCCCTTGACCCCTGCCATCAAGTTTTGTACATCGTCATCGGTGATTAGTTTGGATGCTTCATTCCACTTCCGTTTGAAGTTTTCGACTGAAGTGTCATTACTTTTAGGTTTTAAAAGCTTCTGTTTCACACGAGCCCAATATTTCTCAATGGGTCGTAGCTTCGGGCAGTTGGGAGGATTGAGGTGTTTTTCAACAAAATCGACATTATTTGCTTTGTACCACTCTATTGCTTTCTTCGTGTAGTGATACGTGGCCAAATCAGGCCAGAACAGTACAGGTGAAGTATGCCTCTTAATGAATGGCAACAATCGTTTTTTGAGGCACTCATTCTGGTACAAATCACCATTTATGGTTCCATTAGTAAAATATGGTTTACTGTGTTTGCCACATGAACAGATCGCCTGCCACGCGAGAACTTTATTTGCAAGTTGACCTTGATGACCTTATGCTCTTCACTTACTGCTTTTCTGTCGGTCCCAGAATAATAGTGGTGTCCTGGAAGTGATTTGAATTCAAGTTTGCAGTAAGTTTCGTCGTCCATAACAGTACAATAATCTTCGTCATTTTTGAATAAAGCTTTCTAGATCTGGTTTTAGACTCTTTTGACAGTTTTCCATTTCTATTGAGCACTTTAGTTTGTTAAAACGTTTTTATAGAATTATCTCTCTTCACTCGTTGCACAGCAGATTTCGAGGTTTTAAACTTTTTGCCCAAGTCTCGTACAGAGAGGGTAGGTTTTTTCTGTAAAGCTGTTATAATCTTCTTCTCGATATTCTTGTTTACAAACCCTGGTTTACGTCCACTTCCAGGCCGTCGCCGTATACCACCAGTCTCCCTGAACCGTTTTAAAACCCTTTGAAGTCTTTGAACGGTTTTTGTAGACCGTTTTTAGCTCCGTTGCCACTTTTTTCGCAGAGATGCCTCCATATTGAACATATTTGTACAAAAATTTTTCGTGTAACTTTTCTTGCACCGACGACATTGTTGAACATCTAGTACTGACAGCGTTTTTTTTTACTTTAATTTATACATGAATGACCATCCTAACGGAGAGTATAGTTTTCAAACCTCTTGAGATTTCATCCTGATATACCACCCCATCTAATAATGAGCGACATTTTTTTCTGGGACAAGCTTTAGTACTACGTACAGAAGGTTCTCTGTTAACAAATTCCCTGTTTAGTTACGCGAAACGTGCTTAAATGTGGCCATCCCTTTCTATCGCATGTGTTGCGCTGCGACCCGTGCGTGCGTCCCGTACCAGCGCGCGGCAACTACTAATGGACCGCCAGCTGGCGGCCGGCCGGCATGTACGGGGCAGCGGCGCATAGAAATCACAGAGTGAACCGTCCCTGGTTGTATCTTATCTTTTGCATCATTTGACATTTGATATTTATAGATAAATTAACGAGAGCATGGAATTGCATATGTAGTAGTATTGTGTGTTTACAGCATTGATTTAGTATATGTAACTAGATACACAATCAGCTGAAAAAAATGGCCATCCAAAAGAACCGCCTGATGGAATCGGCCGGCTCTTTCGCGTTTAGTCTGGTTTCGATCGTGAGACTTGTTGGTTGTCAGATATGTCTAAATGTTCAGTCAAAAACTGCGTAAATACCAACAAAAAACAAAGAAAAAAAGATGAGTTTTATTTATTTAAATAAATTATCTCGCGAACGTAACGAAATTTGTGTAAATTCGTTGTAATTGAATAGTTTTAAACATGTTTTAAATAATTATTTTGTTAGTTCAAATGACATACGTCGCGGAACATAATTCTAAGGAGGTTCTAAGGAGTCGGCTTTTATGACGTCGTTGCCTACGTAATTATGGTTTTCATTTTAAGATTTCCAAGAAATCCTCAGTGACGTGCAACATTGGCTGCAGTCATAGCACGCGACAGTCGACACGATTTTATTCAAACCAGCAAACGACTCGCGCTTAGTACGGCGCTCAATACAACGTTCTCCTCTCCGACATATTATAATAATATACGAAAAAAAAGGATTGAACAGAGTTACTAAAACTGCCACACCTGTCACGAACGTTAGTCTATTTCTTTCCATTACTTATTTTAATTTCAATTCTTTCCAATAATTTGTCAGGCATTTTACTGTACGCTTACATTACATCGCAAAAAAAGAAAGTATCAAAAGCAAAGTCAGGTCTAAAAGACAATTATTTAATAAACTGAATCTATTTCAAGGAAACTAAAATGACTAAGGACTCGGTCAGCTGCACTGTGTAGTGTGTACTTACGTAAATCTCACCCAATAATTGTTTTGTATTATAGTATTTTTAAATAAATTTTAAATTGTTTACTCCCCACTTGTAAAATAAAGATACCGTATTAATTTGTGTTATTGGTCTTTCTGTTTCAATACCTACATAAAATACAGTTAAAATAATTTTATAACGCGACTCCATTCATTCGCTATTTAGTTTTGACGTGAGCAGTTAAGTCACATTATGATAGAATCTCAATAAACTAAAAAGTATGTTATCTGTTGATGTTGATTTGCTAATATGGTGCTTAAATTCAAACTAACTGAGTTCTCTTTTTTATGAAACATATGTCTTGATGCAGGTTATGTTTGCGCCGATGCCGGTGGTGTTATTCGCTCGACGACTTTAAATAAAACTTCGATAAAAGTTTGACTGTAATATAATTTACAATTATATAGGCTCTGATTAAAAGCAAGGAGAGTGTGGCCGTTTAGATAGTTACAGAAGTGGTTGTATATATGTTATGTCAAAGTAAGTGACCAGCGAGATCTCTAGTTGGTTTAGGTAGGGATAAACCTACACATGTGTAGCACCATGATTGGCGCATTCAAAGCCCCCCTCATACAAACCGTGCCTGACGGGCGCGTTTTGCTACTGCTAATGAAATAGATACCTATAATTAAGTTTATACACAAAAAGAGTTGCGTTCGCAACATACTCCCCGGCGTTGAGAGACTCAATACAATAAATAAAGAAGAAATTAATTTAAATTAAAAAATAAAAGAATCAAGAAGAGGGGAGAGGGCACAAGTTGTTGAAAGCGCGTCGGATGATGCCCTTCTTCGTCATTATGTCGGCGACCCTTGTGACGTTGTCCGTGCCCGGGTAGACCTTCGTGACGCGACCCAGCAGCCATAGCAGAGGAGGTAGCCCGCGATCTTTGACCAGGACTAGTGTGCCGGTCTGCAGTTGGTCCGATGACGTTTGCCACTTGGTTTTCTGCTGGAGGAGAGTGACATACTCATTAGAGAAACGGCTCCAGAAATGCTGCTTGAGTTTTTCAACTCTTTGGAACCTCTCAAGTCGTGAGATGTTTGCTTCAGTCAGAGGTTCCTGCGGCACTGACAGGAGCGAGCGTCCAATAAGGAAGTGAGAAGGTGCTAGGTAAGTTAGATCTGAAGGATCAGTAGATAGAGGTGTTAAGGGTCTGGAATTAAGAATACCTTCTATCTGAATCAGGCATGTGTTCATCTCTTCATAAGTTAAGTGTGTGAGAGAGAGAATACGTTTGAGATGATGTTTTGTAGATTTTACAGCGGCTTCCCAGAGTCCGCCAAAGTGCGGAGAATATGCTGGGCTGAATTTAAAGTTAATGCTTTTTTCTGCCATACCTGACTGCAACATGTCGTGGTTATTTTTTAAGAATGTACCGAGTTCGTTTGACGCCCCAACAAACGAAGTTCCATTGTCGGAGTAAAGAGTTTGAGGCTTGCCCCGACGACTCATGAAACGGTGAAGAGCAGCAAAAAAGCACCTCGTGGTAAGACTCGTTACTAGCTCCAAGTGAAGAGCCTTGACTGAAAGACATACGAAAACTAAAATATATGATTTCATGGTTCGGCTACCCTTCCCCTTCCGATCAGCTATCAGCACTGGTCCGGCGTAATCCATTCCCGTATGTAAATAGGGGTATTCAAGCTGTGTGCGGTCTGTGGGTAGATTGCCCATTGCCATTTGAAGAGGTTTAGCCTTGAACCTGATGCAACGAACACAATTATGAACAATCTTACGAGCTAAATCTCTTCCACCAAGAGGATAGTATGTTTGCCGTATACTCGCAAGTAATAGCTGTGGTGGAGCATGTAATAAGGTCAGGTGTTGCGTTTCAAAATTAAGTTTGGTCAAGTGATGTTTACTGCACAATAAAATGGGATGTTTAATGTTATAACTATAGTTGGCATTATTAAGACGACCACCGACTCTTATTAAGTTATGTGTATCTAAGAAAGGGGTCAACGAAAGTAATCGAGTTTTTGGTGGTAACGGTTTGCCAGCTAATAAGAGTTTATATTCTTCAGGAAACATTTCCTGTTGTGCAATTTGTAACAATTTACTTTTAGATGATTTTATCTCTGTGTATGTTAAGTGTGAAGTTATTTTATTAGTCTTGTTTTTGCAGTTGTATATAAATCTGTGAACATATGCCATTATTCTTATTAATCTCGTAAGTTTTGAGTTATTAGCCATAAGCTTAGTTATAGGATTTTCATCTATGTGTGTATGTATGTTTGTATGTATGTTTGTATGTAGTGAAGTTTCTGGCAGGTCAACAGTAAGTGTGTTAGGTGTTGGAGGAAACTGAATGAGTGGATGATGTAAGTATTCTGGTCCAGTCCACCATAATGTGGATGTGCTGATATCGTCAGCCTTCATACCTCGTGACACAAGATCTGATGGGTTAAGCTTTGAGGGTACATAGTTCCACGTTTGTCCGCGAGTACTTTCTTGAATTTCATTCACACGGTTACGAACAAATTGTTTAAGACGGTTGGATGACCCTGCCAGCCAGCCCAACACGATCATGGAATCAGACCAAAAGTAACTATGATCAACCTTCACGGTCAGTGATGAAGTGACCTTTGTCCAGAGCCTTGCGCCAAGCAAGGCGCCACAAAGCTCCAACCGAGGAAGAGTGGACGATTTGAGTGGAGCTACCTTGTTCTTTGATGCTATAAGACGTACGCAAACTGCTCCGCTCCCGTCCACAGTCCTAACATAAACACATGTGCCATATGCACGCTCGGACGCATCTGTGAAAACGTGAAGTTGAATTTCTGATGGTGAGTCGTTAAATACCCAACGATCTATTTGAAGTGTGTTTAATTTGGAAAGTGACAACGCAAAAGAAATAAATTCATTGTTGATGTCTGTTGGTAGCTCGTCGTCCCACTCACATTTAAGAAGCCAAAGCTTTTGTAATATGAATTTGGCTTGTACTACACATGGACCGACAAGGCCTAAAGGATCGAAGACCTGACTGACAACAGATAAGATGTTTCTTTTTGTTATCTGGAATTTGAATGTCGATAGAAAATTGCAACTTATCTATTTTTGATTGCCAATATAATCCCAGTGTCTTGCAGGGCGACGTGCTGTCAAGATTAAGTGCCTTGTTGTCGCCTTTTTTATGGTCGAGAATCGAGTTCAGCAATTCAGGACAGTTTGACTGCCATTTGCATAAGTTGAACTTTGCTGACTCTAATGTGGCACTAACTTCCTTACTTATTTCAATTAACGAGTGAGTGGAGTCGCTGCCGCTAAGAAAATCGTCTACGTAAAAGTCGTGCTGTATTGCGCGTTTGACTCTGGCGTCCTCGCATTGATCAGCGAGTGAAATAAGGCATTTTGTCGCTAAGTAAGGACCAGACGCCGTTCCGTACGATATCGTATTTAGTGTATAGGTTTTTAAGGGATCCGCGGGATCAAACCTAAATATAATTTGCTGCAATGAGCGCTGAGAAGGTTCGACTAGTATAGCACGATACATTTTTTCGACGTCACTCGAAACGATATATTTATGTTGTCTAAAACGAAGCAAGATAGACAGTAAGTCATCTTGGACGGTCGGTCCGACCATCTGAATGTCGTTGAAACTTTTGCCACTAGTCGTGACCGCAGACCCGTCAAAAACGACACGAAGACGCGTGCTCGTGCTATCCCGGACGACTCCGTGATGAGGAAAAAAATATGACTTTATTGAATGATTGAGTGATTGATTTTCGCTCATATGACCTAGATCGATGTATTCTCTAATAAAATCAAAGTATAATTTTTTTAAATTCGCGTCGCTCGCAAGTTTTTTTTCTAGAGATAAGAAACGGCGCTTTGCCATGTGATATGAGTCGCCAAGTACATCTGGTGACTCCTTCAATGGGAGTGTGACGACAAAGCGGCCATCTTGATCGCGGGCGGTGTTCTCTAAGAAACTCTTCTCGCAAGCTTGTTCTTCATATGACATGGAATGTGAGGGAGACACCGAGTCTAGTTCCCAGAACCGCGTGAACATTGCTTCTTCATTATGCGTGAGGAATGAGCAAAATAAAGATTTGTTTACATTTTTATTTTTAGTAGGTATGGACCCCGACAAAAGCCAGCCTAATTTAGATTCATGTAGTCGAGGTTTATGTTTACCTAAATCAATAGATGCGGAACCCAAGACGTCCCAAAACACTTCCGCTCCAACAAGAATGTCAATAGCGGACGGCCTATAAAATGACGGGTCTGCCAATACAACGCCGGCAGGTATAGGTATATGCGTTATATCTATATGACAAGATGGCAATGATTTACTGATCTCAGGTAAAACGAAGCAGTTTACGGTTGTCTTATAATCACTATGAGGCGACTGAATAACAATATCACAAGACTCTGTACTATGTGAAAGCTGATTATTGATACCTGTGATCGTGGTTCCCGCTCTGCGCCGCGCTAATCCAAGCTGGACGCACAGGTCTCGTGTCACGAAGTTCGAAGTACTTCCGTTGTCGAGAAGAAGGCGAGCATCACGAGGCCTTCCATTCACGTCGCACACTTGCACCAAAGCTGTGGATAGCAATACGGACGATTGAGTGGGGGTAATCACATTTGCCTGGATATTACCGCTAAACTGTACATTTGGAATCGGCACATCAGTACTACAAGATGCCTCATTGGCATGTTTATGTAAAAGGGTATTATGTTTATATTTACAATGCGAGAGTACACACCGCGATTCGACGTGTCCCGGCCGTAAACAATTTTTGCATACAGAATAGGTATTCACCTTACTTATCCTCGTATCAACATCTAGCTTACGAAAAGATTCGCACGTAAATAAGAAATGATTTTGTTTACACAATGGGCAAACAATAGGTTTACGATTAGTATTACTCGTAGTATTAAGGAAATTTTTAGGTTTTTGTGTTTCATTATGCGTATATGTTTGTGTTTTATGTTTCAATGTTGTTTGTTTGTTGTCATCAATGTTTTTATGAAAAATCGATTCTAATAAGTCTGCCCTGCTATTCAAAAAAGTAGTGTAATGATGTAATGTCGGCGAACCCGTTAAATGGTTCCGCTGTTCCTCCCACTGACGGTTAGTTACTGAATCTAACTTCTTAGACATAATATGTATGACTAATGTGTCCCAGTGGTCAGTCGGTTCGCCCAATGTAGACAGCGCCCGTAAATTTTTATTAGTTACATCCACCATATTACGCAATAAACAGCTGGATTCGTGTTGCATAGGTTCAAGGTTAAACAATGCCTGGACGTGATTGTTAACTAATAATCGTTGGTTGTCATACCGCTCCGACACCAACTGCCACGCTTTGTGATAATTATCACTGCTAAAATCAAGGCTTTGAATAACAAGGGCAGCACTGCCTTTTAATGATGCACGAAGGTAATGAAATTTACTTATGTCATTAATGGCAGTGTTATTATGTATAAGTGAAATATACGTATCTCTAAAGCCGAGCCAATGCTGATAGTTTCCTTCGAAGTGAGGAAGATCGATCTTCGGCAGACGGACGAAGTCATGCCGGCCTGCTGCACAGGGCGTGGAGCACGAAGACACGGACCCAGCCGGCCCGCGGTTGCTGGCCTGCACGGCAGGACTCAGCAGAAGTCGAGCAGTCGAAACCAGCCTATAGTACTGGCTTTCAAAGTGCTCCCGCTCCGCATATGCGTCGTCGGGGGTCGGGGACAACGCTTCGATCTCCATCTGTAAGGCGTCAAACTCTGAATAAAGCGACTCGATTTTATCCAACCGACACTGCATCTCCATAATTTGCAACTCACTTAATTTGTCACACGTTTTAGCCACATCAATGTAAGTTCTAAATTGCGTTAATTTTGATTTAACACTACCACGCTTTTTAATTAAGAGTTTTAACTGTTCGTCAGCCATTTTGTTAGGATATTAAGTGTATTTAACTATGCAGTTATAACTTTGTGCGAAATGCATGCGAGCGCTAACGAGCTACGGGAGGACTGAGGCAATACAATAGAATCCGGAATAGATTAGCAGCTGCGCGAGTTTGTGCGGATTAAGCAATAAATTTATGTTGCCGAGTTGAAAGGTAATAAGCAAAGGAGACGGCTTCTTATGTGGTAGTAATTTAGTTTTGTAATGAGTTTCAAGCAATGACACGTTATGATTTAAGATTAAATATGTATATGTTTTTAAGATGATGACGTAGGTATGCCTGATACGTATAGTGATATTCGTAATTCCGTGAAAAATAGGAACTATGGATATAGAAAGGAATTGGAACGGACTCACTCAGTCAAGTACTACGTGCTCAGGTGATGCAATGTTCTGATGATGTGGTGGTACTCCAACGAACGTCCTCCTTATGCCGGTGAACGCTGGGACTCCTGAATTCGACGTCAGCTGCGTATTCTTCTTATGCCGAAGAATCTGAAGACAGCGACGACGAAGATTGCGATGGATGGTCAAAGTCCACTTCTGCGAAGACTCCGAAGGCGGCCAAGTCTGCCCTTGTCTTAAAGGTTTCGAAGGACCAATGTTTGCGCCGATGCCGGTGGTGTTATTCGCTCGACGACTTTAAATAAAACTTCGATAAAAGTTTGACTGTAATATAATTTACAATTATATAGGCTCTGATTAAAAGCAAGGAGAGTGTGGCCGTTTAGATAGTTACAGAAGTGGTTGTATATATGTTATGTCAAAGTAAGTGACCAGCGAGATCTCTAGTTGGTTTAGGTAGGGATAAACCTACACATGTGTAGCACCATGATTGGCGCATTCAAAGCCCCCCTCATACAAACCGTGCCTGACGGGCGCGTTTTGCTACTGCTAATGAAATAGATACCTATAATTAAGTTTATACACAAAAAGAGTTGCGTTCGCAACAGGTTATAAGTTAAGAGTGCTCTTCAAAAAAGCGCTCGCTCAGAATTCGGTATTTTGACAGGCGTAGTGCTTTTGTGTGTGTAAATACTACTAACACCCACACAAACGTACCTAACCCCCACATGCACAGCTAGATCGCACCAGCCGCGGGTGCCGTCCCTTTCTAGCTATATGTAAGTGCGATCGGGATAGAACTAACCGCGGAGCTTGCCGATGCAAATAGCTGTATAGCGCACCGTTGGAATTCGCTCCGTGACCGATATTGATACTTGCACTAAAAAGTGGTAAACATTACTTCGCTAACATGATGCTCTAACTTGAACAAAGTAAGTATTTGATTTTTGTGCACATGTTTTCTATTTATATTAAAATACTATGACAAAGTATATTCATTCTTTTTTACTAGCTTTATATTGACTTGCACTGTTTGTATGTATGTAAATATGTAAGTATGTAAGTTGTCCGTCAAAATTTGTAATTCATTTTTCAGTCACTTCCCGTTATCCAATTGAGCTGAAATTTTGCATGCATGTGTATATCGCATGACAATGCAATATTATGATGATTTGGAGCTGATCTAATGCTGGAGCAGGAAGTTGGCCATAGGAACTCCGCAATAAAACGACACAACCCTATCGAGTTTGGGCTCGTTATAAGTAAGGAGGAACTTAGCATTGGCTACATATGTGTTCAAGGTGTTACGCGGTATGTTACATAACCCCGGCGTGCTAGAGTCGCTGGCGCTAGTGGCTCCATGCGGGCCGCGGCGGCGCGCACCGCGCTTGCTCGCGCGCCCCGTAGCGCGCACCAACCTGCTCGCTACTGCACCCATTGTCCGAGCCATAACCATACTTAACCAGCTTTCAACTAAAATAGACTTATTTAATTGCACTCTGACTGAGTTTACAAGAGCCGCAAGCAGACAATTATGTTTTTCGTAAATATTTGTATATCGTGACTTTGTAGCTTTAAGTATTGATGTTTTATTTTTTGTGTTAGTCTTAATCTTTTATTGTTGTGTACATATCACGTGTTGGACTAGTCTGTAAGCGATATGTATATTTATACTACTAAATAAATAAATAAATAAATAAATAAATAAATAATCGTCTCAATGAGTTGTTGATGATGGTATGCAGAAAAGTACAGTCGGCAATAAAAGCTTGTACCAAAAATGAACATTTTGACAGCAACTTATTTTTGTATAAAATAAACTAACAAGTTTTAAAGTTGTCAGTAATAAGAATAATAATTTGCTGTCTGGCACTACTACTTTCAAACACCGATTTATGCCTGCTTCCTGGACCTCTCCAAGGCCGTCGACAGAGTGGACTACAATATTCTCTGGGCAAAACTGGAGGAAGCAGATATTCCGGGTGATTGTACAGGTTTGTTGAGGTACTGGTACCAAAACCAATTAAACCAGGTGAGATGGGCCAGGACTTTGTCCACAGATTACAGGTTGGAATGTGGAGTACGGCAGGGGGGCCTGACGTCTCCTAAACTGTTCAACTTTGACTTATGTCAATTAGTACTGCAGTTCTTTTTAGGGTTCCGTAGCCAAATGGCAAAAAACGGAACCCTTATAGATTCGTCATGTCCGTCCGTCTGTCTGTCTGTCTGTCCGTCCGTATGTCACAGCCACTTTTTTCCGAAACTATAAGAGCTATACTGTTGAAACTTGGTAAGTAGATGGGTCATTGTCAGATTTAGGTTCGCGTCTCTTCGGTGGACATTGCCAAAGCTAAGCCTAATTTTTGGTTGATCTCTGAATCCGCATAAACGGCGTTGCCCCTTCTATAATCCTATGTGATAAAAACATATTATATGTGAGCGTAAGCCCGTAACTTTTGACCACCGGAAAGATGATTTTTGTTTTTGTGACTGACAATGACCCAGATGTATTCTGTGAACCGCATTAAGATTTTCACACAAAAATCGAAAAAAAAACATTAAGTTTTAGGGGTCCCCATACTCAGAACTGAAACTGAAAAATTTTTTTTTATCAAACCCATACGTATCTATGGATAGGTCTTCAAAAATGATATTGAGGTTTCTAACATAATTTTTTTCTAAACTGAATAGTTTGCGCGAAAGACACTTCCAAAGTGGTAAAATGTGTGTCCTGTAACTTCTAAAATAAGAGAATGATAAAACTAAAAAAAAATATATATGATGTACTTACATTACCACAGATGTATGAATATATTGTATAGTATTCTATGCTCTGAGTACATTACCATGTAAACTTCCACAGAAAATTGGTTTGAACGAGATCTAATAAGTAGTTTTTTTTAATACGTCATAAATCGTAAACCGCAATTTATTTCACGGAACCCTTCATGTGCGAGCCCGACTCGCACTTGGCCGCTTTTTTTAAAATGTATAATAATAATTGCTAACATAGTTTTAAGTTTATTTTGTTACTAACAGTATATGCACTATCACATGGTCTGAAATAAAACTATTGAATTGAATTGAATTAAACGAGGATTTGAAAGACGATAAGGATATTGACCGGGAGAGGAGGGCCTTATCAGTCCGCTGCAACATGCTGGCACGCAGATTTGGTAAGTGTAGCAACAAAGTCAAAGTGACATTGTTCAATGCATTTTGTCAGTGTTTCTACACTTGCCAACTGAGGTCTAAATTTATGCGAAAGTCGTACAGCACCATGAGGGTGCAATATAATGATGCATTTCGCACGCTCATGCGGCTGCCGCGCTACTGCAGCGCGTCCAGCATGTTCGCTGAGGCGCGGGTGCCAGATTTCTTCGCCGTAATGAGGGCGAGAGTTGCCGCTTTCTGGGACAGGCTGGGGCGCTCTCAGGACGAGATCCTCAAGGTCATCTACAACGACCTGGAGAGCCCTATTTTCCGATATTGGCTATCTGTGCATGATGAAATATTTAAGAACTTCACTTAGGCGTCAGATAGCTAACAATTGTGCGTGGAATTATAAATCTGGTATCTAAGAAATTTCTCTAACCTTGGTCAACCAATATGGAAAACGCAAATCCGTTGAAGAGAGCAATGGTGGAAGAAAATAAATGGCTCTTTAACGGTTTAGAAAACGGCCGAAGGGGCACAATCAATTCAATCAAATTAAAATGCCTGACTGGTAGAGAATGCCTCATGGCATTAAGTCCGCCATTTTTACTTTCCGTTGTATAGTGCAATAAAGTTTAATTAAATAAATAAATCAAGAGTTTACAGAACAGCATTTGATCTTAATTAAATAGCTATGCCGTACAATCATCATTGCAGCGGTTGGTATCTAAGAAATTCTTAAACTTAGCTTAGGGCCTGGAGGCAACATACCAACGGAACTAGTAATGTGCAAAGAACGAAAGTTTCTTCCTACATTACCCAGTTTTGAACGAAGACTATTTTTTCTTTGTACATTACTAGTAATGTACGAAGAACAAGGGGATCATTTTTTTGATGTTTTAGTTTAACATTTTAATTTTAATTAAGTATCTTGTCAAACTTGTATTTGTATTTTGGGTTATGTTTCGCCTGTGAATAAATGATTTATTATTTATTATGTATGTCTTTCCCGCTCACGGGACAGTGATGTCCCGGACCTTTGGGAGGCGTGCGTGGGGCTAGGTACCTACAAAGTACCAACTGAGCCAACACGTAGAGGCCCTTTTGACAATTTAATGAAATGCAAGGAGTACACCGAGCGGATGCTGTCCCTGCCCGTGTCATGGGACGCATACAGAGACAGCACCCGCTGGGGTGTATAGGGACTATTGCTGGTTGATGGAATCTAAAGAAAACGGGTTATTGGGTGAAAATGATGGACTAGTGGCTGGGCTATTGGGTGAAACATCGGACGCCTGCCTAATAAACTGTCTCATTTTTTATCTCTGGCAGACGGTGACTCGCCAACTGCTAGATGGGCCCCTATTATTAGCGACATTAAAAAATTGCCTAAGGGCAACACCAGTCAGAGAGGCTGGGGGGGTAGAGAGGTGGCACTGGACTTTAAACATATAGCCAACTCGCCACTTAGGTGTCCACATCTACCCTCGAGCAACAGCTCTTGCGACTTTACTCTGGACAGCCAGTTAAGGCAAGCCAGAGGTGGGGGGCCTGTCCAACCAACCACCCGATCGGCTCAGCCTGACCACAGGACACCCCCAGGGGCACTCAGGTACGTAGGGTCGCTACTCCCTAACAGCCCGCCACAAGCTGCCTTACGTTGACTGATTATTATTATTATTATGTCAATCACTCGTTCAAATTGAAAATGCCTCGTAAATCTACTATTGGTAAATGGTTAGAAACGTACCCGGAACTGGTTTATAAAGAACAAGATTCCGTGATACACTGTTCTGTTTGTTATGTTAATTTGAAACAGTTCAAAAAACATAATATCAAAAAACATGTATCAAGTGATTCACATCGTAAGAAAAAAACCGGCCAAGTGCGAGTTGGACTCGCGCACGAAGGGTTCCGAACCATTATCTATAAAAACGGCAAAAAAATCACGTTTGTTGTATGGGAGCTCCCCTTAAAAAAAAAATTGTTTTCAGTATTTGTTGTTATAGCGGCAACAGAAATACGTAATCTGTGAAAATTTCAACTCTCTAGCTGTCACGGTTCTTGAGATACAGCCTGGTGACAGACAGACGGACGGTCGGACGGACAGCGAAGTCTTAGTAATAGGGTGCCGTTTTACTCTTTGAGTACGGTAACCTAAAAACGTGTACCTGGTAACAAAGAAGAATTTTACTGAACTGAACTGATTAAATGTAAAATTGTTAACTATTAATTTTTCATTGATTTCATTGCAAATCTCTATTTAACATTTTCAGAAAGTCAAAAGTTATCTAAAAGAGATCGGTCTTTAGCGATAAGACCGCCTGTTGTTTACCTCTACTTTTAATCTTCTTTGATATGTTGTGTTGTGCTCTATAATGTATCGACAAAATATTTGTATCAGAAGTCGATAAACGAGAAGTCCCCATGACAGCTCAAAAATGTTACGAGAATTCCGATGACTGGACTAACTAGTAAATAAATTAAATCTATCAAGTATCACGATCACTCGTACAATAATAATTGACTATAGAACGCGTAGTTTAGACAAAAGGATCCAACCCACAAGACATCACCATTGAAATGTATGACTTTTGTTTTAGGTAGAAGGTTCAATTTTAAATGTTACGTATCCGGTGGGTTTGAGCCTTTTCGCTACACTACGTCATATATGGCAGCTATGCAATTCATAACTTGTCTCGATTAGCCTCACGAATGTATCCCCAGTATAGTTTGACCCCGAGGTTGGTAACAACTATGCCTAGTCGGAGATCAAAATAATATTATTTTATCTGAAGAGTGGCCGGTTAGCTTCGTGAATAGCCACAAATAAACACACTACACGTCTGTCTCGGAGGGCTATTCAGCCGGTACTGAGATATATTCCCGCGCGACGGTAAATTTATACTAGTTTTGAATAATTATTTATAAATATAAATTTTGACAAAAGTTATATTTTTTGGACTGGATCTTGTTGGTACAAGCATGAACTTTAATGTTGTGTAAGATTCAATACAAAAATAATTCAACAATAATGAGAAAATCCTTGAGTTTTCAGTACGATTTTGTTGACAAATATGGTGTAATTGAGAACAGTTTACATATATATACGTGCAGAATAAGGAAAATTCGAGGCGGCTAGGCGCAATGGCAACATATTACGCTAGTGAAAATAGAAAAAAACAAGTAGGTTCTCATATAACATCATGGAGTATTAGGGGCTCAAACTTATGACTCTGCGCTCTCTTCAGAAAACTACTGTCGGTAATCGGGTATTTTCGGTTAAAGTATTCAGTTCTTCGTAAATTGGAGGCGGCTAGGACCAATATGAGGAGTTTACCTATGCAAATAAGTAATCAGGATCTAGAAAAAGCTCTCCGTTTCTTAGAATTACAACGTCAAAAATCCGTCATTCTCGCTTATTCCTGACCAAAAAACGAGCGCCCTCTTAACGCTATTAGCAACTACTGAAATAGATGTAAGCGCAATTGGCTGCTTTATTCGATTAAGGAACAAATATCATCGACTTGAGAGTGCATACGAAGTCGCGGAAGGTGAAATTCAAATGAAACAAACATAGTGATTGAATTACTTACTGATTATATTGATCCTTCACTGTGTTAACTTACCATTAAGACACAGTATTAATTAATAGTATTAGACTAACACACAATACATTACAAATAGTATTTGACTTCTCCCTGGCTAAATCAAGACTGACTCCGAAAAATCCCTCATGGGACCAGGTCGCCACTACATTGACGTTACTTTTCCCTCCATTACTATCGACCAATCAGAGAGCCGCAGTAACACCTGGCGGTCTCTGATTGGTCGAGCGCTTCCAACTGTCAGTCCTGCTTTAATCCAAGTTTTAGGTCATAATACATACTCATTTATACAAATTAATGATTACCACTGCGTATTAACTATATAATTTCTAACAGTCGGCCATCCAAAATAGATGTAACGACCTCGCACATCAAATCGTAATATTAACTAACAAATAAGAATAAATAATACGTACGAGTTTATACCCGTGTAATGGAATACATTTGCTACACATTGTCAAAATATGTTGGATTTTGTATTAATATATCATACACATGGACCAGCTGTAGCATTATACATCTGCGATTATCATTATTTCATGTTTACAACTTATTTCATTAATAACATAACGATATGAATCACAATAAACAATCTAGAGTGTACTCTATGGATTTGATTTACTGATTTGCAAGTAAGTAGACATTATATCACGGCCTGTAAGAGTAAACTACTTAGTAATATAATATAAACATTAAATTTTATTATTTTTGGCAGGCTTTATTTCATGGCCTGAATTTTATTCGCAATCGGGCATTATTTCATGGCCAGTGCGAGTGATGTATTATGTATTCGCATACGGGCATTATTTCATGGCCAGTGCGAGTGATGTGTCATGTATTCGCATACGGGCATTATTTCATGGCCAGTGCGAGTGGTGTATTATGTATTCGCATACGGGCATTATTTCATGGCCAGTGCGAGTGATGTATTATGTATTCGCATACGGGCATTATTTCATGGCCAGTGCGAGTGATGTATTATGTATTCGCATACGGGCATTATTTCATGGCCAGTGCGAGTGATGTATTATGTATTCGCATACGGGCATTATTTCATGGCCAGTGCGAGTGATGTATTATGTATTCGCATACGGGCATTATTTCATGGCCAGTGCGAGTGATGTATTATGTATTCGCATACGGGCATTATTTCAGGCCAGTGCGATTCAATAAAATAGGCATTATTTCATGGCCTGGACACTGAAATAAATGGGTTAGTGATTACTTTCAAAAATAGGCATTATTTCATGGCCTGAACACTGAAATAAATGGATTAAAGATGATTTTTTTAAACAGGCATTATTCCATGGCCTGGACACTGAAATAAATGGGTTAATGATAACTTTCAAAAACAGGCATTATTTCATGGCCAGAACACTGAAATAAATGGATTAAAGATGAATTTTATAAACATGCATTATTTCATGGCCTTAACACTGAAATAAATGGGTTAAAGATGATTGTAATCAACAGGCAATTATTACATGGCCAGAAAACTGAAAATATGGGTATAAGATGATTTTCATTTATTAACTGCTATGATGTTCGAAATACAATTGCACTAGTGCATTATTTTTTTAACATTAACATCAATTTTGAACTTAAGGTTTAAAATATTTATAAAACAAAGAAAAGAAGAGAGACGAGAACACGATATGACACAGATAACAAATATAATGGACAATGTACACCATCATCGTCTGAAGCCCAATACAAGACTCGAACTTGTGACCTCTGCATTGCCGGTACATATATAAAATTTTGTATATCACACTAATTAATTAGTAGCCTTTCATTATGGAGGTCTGAAATAATTCACCCTAGGCTTGATTTTATCAAAGTAACTGCTACTACAGAGGAATAGCGTCTATAACCATTTTTCATCATCTGAGTGTCAACAATCTGCTACCTATGAACATCGTATATTTTAATTAGTCCATATGGACCCTAGAACTTAAGTAAATATATAGTTTTTTTATTATTTTCAGTCGCTGGGATTTGTTTTTTGACACGTACTAAATATCCTACCTCGAACTTTTAGGACTGCAACGTTTTGCAGCATAGGACAATATCTGAGCTTCGTGTGAAGCTTTACGAGCTTCGTGTGAAGCTTTAACGGGCGCATTTATGTCTTCTCTCATTTCATCTACACATTTACGATCAGCGCTAGTAACATCGGTACATACTTAACTCTGGAAGAATGCGACTTTCACTAGGTGCCATTAACCAATTATTTATTTGGTGGCAAATAGCGCCTCAGAGGGGGTGCGATTAAGCCCTTGAATTTAAAGTAGTAAGTATGTACAATCTTCATTGCACATCAAGCATTTGGTCTCAACCGTGCCAATGCTATTGGCTGTCAAACCGTCCACCAAATTTATATTATAGCGTTCTACTTGCCCGTGACCCTGGGTGTGGATACAGCGTTCAATACAGTAATATTTAGTATTCCTATCGCACAAAAACTTCCCAAAGATCTCACTAGTGAAAGATATATATGATTCACCGAGGGACGCCAAAAAATACCCAAAATATTTTCGGAATACATTAATCTTACTAACAACTATGGACAATGTTCCGAAATAAATTATTTGAATTGAATTGAAAAATTGAATTAATCGATGTTCCTAACAGGCTTCAAGTAAGCGTTTTTAGTGTAAGAGTCTATAAGAACCAGTATATAAGCATTGCACCCTTTCAAAAGCGCATTTTAGACAAAAGGTAACGTGAATTCAATATTGTGAAATAATTAGGTATAATTGTAATTTAATTTAAATAATATATGAATAATATTTAATGTATAAATTGAATTCCAAGTTTTATTATGTATTTAGAATATTTAGATAGGTACAATGCTCTTTATTTATTTAAAAATTTTAAAAGTCCTTCTTTATCCCGAGATGAAAGGTTTTCTTCATATCCTGAATCAGCCTCAGATATGTCAGGAATACCAATTTGTTCGGAATCTACTTTCCTCCCGAGCTACACGATCGCGATAAATCAAAGACTCATTCTTCAATAAGCAGAGATTACGAGGAGAGCAAACAGCTACAATATGTCCTACTCCTCCGGCAGGCATCCACAATACCCCAGCTACAACAGAATAACTCACCCCGTTATGAACTATACGAGTAAGTCCTCCTTCCACAAAAATCTCCCCTTTGAATACTTATGGGTTCTGGACGCACCCCTATAAAGGTAGGATCGAAAATTTCTAAATCACGATCGCAATGTTATTTTGAACTCGTTACTAATGGTCACTAATTGATCAAATTAGAGTGTATCCAAGTGATGACTGATCTTTTGTATAACGGTGTGAGGTTGTTCTGTATAGGTTTATCCTATCAACAATTTAAATGGCATAACATCTTTGGGTAAAATTAACAAGTCCTATTTAGCTTCAACGTCATCTATGTATAATGATTTGTACCCATAGAGGTAGAATAGAATAGAGAGACTCGCCCACACATACCTACACGCATGAGTGACAAGTATGCATGCATAGACAATACCGCAATTGGGAACGAGATACAATGTCACATTTTCCGTCCCTCCCCGCGCATACGGAATCTTTGCTGTTTGCCACCACATCTGTCAAAATATTGTACATTATCCTTCTAGCGTTATTCCCGGTTATGCCCCTAAAGGAGCCCGGGGTTCGCTTTGACACCTAATCCCAAGATTTGGCATAGGCACTAGTTTTACGAAAGTGAATTTTATTTCTTTTTAGTTAGTGTGTGACTGAATAAATGATTTATGATTATGATTATGATTGACTGCCATCTGACCTTCCAACCCAGAGGAAAACAATACATTATTGGGATAGCCGTCACCGATATAACACCACCAAATCACAAATGACATTAGACGTCAATAATGAGTCTTCTGATACTTCCCAATCTATTAAGGTAAATTCACCACTATCTATTTCGGGCATACGCTAGGACGGCATCTATTATATTTTTATCGAATTTTGGAGGGTAGTAAAATACTATACACCCATATCTCCGTTGACAACTTGCTTATTTCGGGCATACGCTAGGACGGCATCTATTACATTTTTATCGAATTTTGGAGGGTAGTAAAATACTATACACCCATATCTCCGTTGACAACTTGCTGGGTCGACTGCCATTTGCGACCATGACCGGTGAAACCCGTGTAGAAAGGTCAGAAATAAAGGTAAATAAATATGGCGTTAAAACCGTGAAAAACAATAATTTAAATATGTGTACAAAGCGCGAGTGTTTAAAGTGTTATATCTATAGGTATACGTTGTACTACAAAGTTACCGAATCCTCAAGAGTAAGGGAAGATTACTAGTTATATTGATTCCATTAGTTATAATTATTAAATAGCTTCATAACCTCCGACACCTTAACCTGAGGTATCCCGCCATACCAGGAAAATAGGCAATTAAATTTAAATCAAATCAAAATACGGACTAGAGTAGACTTTGTTCTTTTTCTAAAATCGAATGATGCAAAACAAATGCAACTCTGTTCTAATTTAAATTGAATATAAATTCCATTGACGGGAGGATGCCGTGAATTCGCGGCACCGGGAGACAACAGGACGTAAAGGACCGTATTCACAAACGCTGTTTTAAAATATTTGTCTTTATATTTCTAACATTACTCGCATACGTTAGCGATTTATTAGAATTGTCACATATTGGGCTGCTTCCGCAACAAGCCTAGCAGAACGATCATCAAGTCCATGCAAAATGCATTCTACTGCACGTTTGCCAACAATACACACATCTATTTATCAAAACTAACTTTTCATAATAACACTCTTTAAGCGGATTAGAAAACCTAGCTCTTTTAGCAAGATGAAAATGGAAAGACAACAGATGGTCGACCCTCGTACCTTTTAACTTTGGCAAGGGAAATTGTACGATCCGTTTTTCGACCCGGCCGTAAATACTGGTGCATTTACCTTATGCAACCACATAGTCAAAGTCTATTTCCTCTTACATGGGTCGAATCCAGGTACAATATTATTCATACCTAACTTCCCTATATTATGGTCAATTTAATAGTCTCTAAACCGATACAAGATCTACTTATATGTTAGTATTATGAGAAGGCTCACCGAGATGTCCCTGGTGCGTCGTTCACTATGACCGCGCTGCCCACTGGCGGCCCGGCTGCATGCCCGCCGGCTGCCCGACGTGGCTGCACTGTCCGCTGGCTTCCCGCGTGGCTGCGCTGTCCGCTGGCCGCCCGCGTGGCTGCGCTGCCCCTCTGCGCACCCGCTGGCTGCCCGCGTGGCTGCGCTGTCCGCTGGCCGCCCGCATGGCTGCGATGTCCGCTGGCTGCCCGCGTGGCTGCGCTGTCCGCTGGCCGCCCGCTTGGCTGCGATGTCCACTGGCCGCCCGCATGGCTGCGATGTCCGCTGGCCGCCCGCTTGGCGGCGATGTCCACTGGCCGCCCGCTTGGCTGCGATGTCCACTGGCCGCCCGCTTGGCTGCGATGTCCACTGGCCGCCCGCTTGGCTGCGATGTCCACTGGCCGCCCGCGTGGCTGCGCTGTCCGCTGGCCGCCCGCATGGCTGCGATGTCCACTGGCCGCCCGCTTGGCTGCGATGTCCACTGGCCGCCCGCTTGGCTGCGATGTCCACTGGCCGCCCGCGTGGCTGCGCTGTCCGCTGGCCGCCCGCATGGCTGCGATGTCCGCTGGCTGCCCGCGTGGCTGCGCTGTCCGCTGGCTGCCCGCGTGGCTGCGATGTCCGCTGGCCGCCCGCATGGCTGCGATGTCCGCTGGCTGCCCGCGTGGCTGCGCTGTCCGCTGGCCGCCCGCATGGCTGCGATGTCCGCTGGCCGCCCGCATGGCTGCGATGTCCGCTGGCTGCCCGCGTGGCTGCGCTGTCCGCTGGCCGCCCGCATGGCTGCGATGTCCGCTGGCTGCCCGCGTGGCTGCGCTGTCCGCTGGCCGCCCGCATGGCTGCGCTGTCCGCTGGCCGCCCGCATGGCTGCGATGTCCGCTGGCCGCCCGCGTGGCTGCGCTGTCCGCTGGCCGCCCGCATGGCTGCGATGTCCGCTGGCTGCCCGCGTGGCTGCGCTGTCCGCTGGCTGCCCGCGTGGCTGCGATGTCCGCTGGCTGCCCGCGTGGCTGCGCTGTCCACTGGCTGCCCGCGTGGCCGCGCTGTCCGCTGGCTGCCCGCGTGGCCGCGCTGTCCGCTGGCTACCTGCGTGGCTGCGCGGCCCGTTGACCGCCCGCGTGGCTACGCTGCCCGTCTGCGCGCCCGCTGGCTGCCCGCGTGGCTGCGCTGCCCGCTGACTGCCCGCGCTGTCCGCTGGCCGCCCGCGTGGCTGCGCTGCCCGCTGACCGCCCGCGTGGCTGCACTGCCCGTCTGCGCGCCCGCTGGCTGCCCGCGTGGCTACGCTGCCCGTCTGCGCGCCCGCTGGCTGCTCGCGTGGCCGCGCTGTCCGCTGGCTGCCCGCGTGGCCGCGCTGTCCGCTGGCTACCTGCGTGGCTGCGCGGCCCGTTGACCGCCCGCGTGGCTACGCTGCCCGTCTGCGCGCCCGCTGGCTGCCCGCGTGGCTGCGCTGCCCGCTGACTGCCCGCGCTGTCCGCTGGCCGCCCGCGTGGCTGCGCTGCCCGCTGACCGCCCGCGTGGCTGCACTGCCCGTCTGCGCGCCCGCTGGCTGCCCGCGTGGCTACGCTGCCCGTCTGCGCGCCCGCTGGCTGCTCGCGTGGCCGCGCTGTCCGCTGGCTGCCCGCGTGGCCGCGCTGTCCGCTGGCTACCTGCGTGGCTGCGCGGCCCGTTGACCGCCCGCGTGGCTACGCTGCCCGTCTGCGCGCCCGCTGGCTGCCCGCGTGGCTGCGCTGCCCGCTGACTGCCCGCGCTGTCCGCTGGCCGCCCGCGTGGCTGCGCTGCCCGCTGACCGCCCGCGTGGCTGCACTGCCCGTCTGCGCGCCCGCTGGCTGCCCGCGTGGCTACGCTGCCCGTCTGCGCGCCCGCTGGCTGCTCGCGTGGCCGCGCTGTCCGCTGGCTGCCCGCGTGGCCGCGCTGTCCGCTGGCTACCTGCGTGGCTGCGCGGCCCGTTGACCGCCCGCGTGGCTACGCTGCCCGTCTGCGCGCCCGCTGGCTGCCCGCGTGGCTGCGCTGCCCGCTGACTGCCCGCGCTGTCCGCTGGCCGCCCGCGTGGCTGCGCTGCCCGCTGACCGCCCGCGTGGCTGCACTGCCCGTCTGCGCGCCCGCTGGCTGCCCGCGTGGCTACGCTGCCCGCTAGCCGCGCGACCGCTGACTGCGCCTCCTGCTCCAGAGCAGCGGCTGACGCCCCCCCGCGAGGGCCGACTGGAGCGACCGCGCAAGCGCCGCGCCGTCTGACTGCTCGCCTGGCGCGGCGTCGGGGCGTGCTGCGCAACCGTCGATAACTCGATGTATCCTTTGTGGGACTCGTGGGGATATAAAGTTCCCTTCCACGAGCTGCTTCTTCTGTTATATCCTGAAACGTATAATTTGTTCGCGAAGTCACTGATGAAGGGTACAGTAAAACTATTAAGCGACACAAGAAGCAAGTATAGCTCCAGAAATATTTTGTATTTTTAGTAAAAAAAAAGGAACAAATAAAAATGTATTCCGACCAGAGTTTTATTTAAACACCAATACGCATTCAACAACAGCTACATTATCATATAAATTTAATAAATATTATTGTTTAATAAATAAGACCTACTACTACTGGTACCTGTATAAACCCGGATAAAGGGCGTCAATCCTGAAGCCAACCTTGTCAACGCACTCAGTAGCTGTACATTATTTTATTAGCAACAATAAATACACGCTCAAGTGGATTAAAAGTCGAAGTGGAATAATGCGTCGCAATCATACATCACCCTGCTTTGAACCATGTGACCTAACATTTTAGCAATTCTAGCTGTTGAATGACTCTTACCGCGGTATTAAAAGCTTTAACCTTTGATATTATTTTACAAAGAAACGAACTAGCAGCATACGCTCTGATTATAGGAACAAAAACAAGTTTACGTGGGCTTAGTGGTAAGTTTAAACAAAAGGAGGAAAAAAAATAGTAGTGAGCTTAGTACTTTTAAGGTCCTTTTCTTATCCCACTTCTGATATGTAAGCGCAATTGGCTGCTTTATTCGATTAAGGAACAAATATCATCGACTTGAGAGTGCATACGAAGTCGCGGAAGGTGAAATTCAAATGAAACAAACATAGTGATTGAATTACTTACTGATTATATTGATCCTTCACTGTGTTAACTTACCATTAAGACACAGTATTAATTAATAGTATTAGACTAACACACAATACATTACAAATAGTATTTGACTTCTCCCTGGCTAAATCAAGACTGACTCCGAAAAATCCCTCATGGGACCAGGTCGCCACTACATTGACGTTACTTTTCCCTCCATTACTATCGACCAATCAGAGAGCCGCAGTAACACCTGGCGGTCTCTGATTGGTCGAGCGCTTCCAACTGTCAGTCCTGCTTTAATCCAAGTTTTAGGTCATAATACATACTCATTTATACAAATTAATGATTACCACTGCGTATTAACTATATAATTTCTAACATATAGCTAGAGTTGTCATTTTGGGGCACATTTCTTGACATTTTTGCTAGGCATTGTTAGTCTATTTACTTTATGTTACGTCAATGGTTTACAGGCATTCTATATTTGAATTTTTTATTTTCTCGTACTATCAGCATAAAAAGAGGTTTGTTATATATTGAAGAAGTAAATACCAAAATAAAGTCAATGTCAAATTGTGAAGAAAAATTAAGAGAAAATTATTCTCCTTTTGTTGCAAACGGTACAACCACTACAAATGCAATTCCATGTTCTCGATAATTCATCTATAACAGTGGTTTTTCGGTGAAGAAAAACAACGTGACGAAACCGGTCTAATGCCAATAAGGTCAGATGGCAGTCGCTTTCGTAAAAACTAGGGCCTACGCCAAATCTTGGGAAAAGGTGCCAAAGCGAACACGGGGCTCCTGTGGGCACAACCGAGAAAAATGCTACTATGATGATGATTTATCAGGCATAAGGGACCAATGCTCTAAGTCTTTATGTGTTCTTATGAGACTGTATAAAAAATCTAATTATTTCCAACATACCGTAACTTCTTCTAAATTAGGACAGTTTTTCCCAAGCACCTTCAAGCTGGCCCCACTGACGCAGTCTGCCTTCTTAACACACCGACCCCACTTCGCCGTCAGACTGGTCAACATCGCCGGGTCATCTTCACTCATATTCAGGATGCGATTGTGAGTGGCTTCATGGCCGTACCAGGGATATTCTATACTAAAACATGGCTCTGAAAAATATTATCGGGGTGATGAGTTTTGACAAAAATGTTAAATAATTTTAGGTACCTACCCAAGGGGTGCCAAATGCCAATAGAACCCTATTACTAAACCTTTGCTATCTGTCTGTCTACCAGCGGCTGTATCTCACAAATAATAATAATATTAATAAGTACATAGACCTAGATGGTTGAAATTTTCCCAGAATATCTATTATTCTAAACATAGGTCTAAAATACACTTAAAAAAATTCTAACAAATTATGCACAACAGCTAAACATATTACAATTGGTTCTTAAAATCGGCAATGTCATGTTTGAGGGAAATCAGCTATTACTTTTTTATTTATTAAAACGCACAAAGAAATAAAATTAAAAAACATGATATCTGCGCTTCCAAACTCGCACTTCCATCTCGCTCACGCTTATGCTCAGTGAGAGGGAGAGAAGACCACGAACCTACGTCCCCTTAAGCATGGTGGGTGCTCGAAGAGTGGGAGAGTTTCTATGGGAGACAGTGCATGCATCTGGGATAGCTAAGATATTAGGACTTTGCGGCCTTAGGAGATTCCTCCGTACAAAAGGTACTGATTCACCAACCTCAATACCAAGTCTGGGCAGTCACTGTTTCCCCTCAATGTTTTGCACACAGTGGTCAGAAGTTTAAAATTCTCTCGTAGACTCTAGAGTGTTGTGTGATTTGGCCACATAAAGATTTATTCATACCAAGTCACAGTTGAATGTTTTGGCAAATGTTAGAGAGCAGTCAAAAAAATCAAAGAACGGAAAGTATTACCTCCAAGGTATCGCAGTATGACATGCTGCCAGCCACGGCTGACTCTCTCCGACCGGACGATGTCCTCTGTGCGCAGTAAGCCTAGGACCAGCCGCCAGCAGTCTTCGTTCAATACATCCAGAATTGTTGCATTCGACATCATCTGCAATGTTTATTATTCATACTTGCCTTAGTAATATTTTTTTAAAGTTTATTTTGGGTGACTTATACTTGGTTATATAAATATCTAAGCCATTGTTACAACAGTTTAGGTATTCACTTTATTTTTAAACAATAAAGATAATTACTTTCATGTCATTGAGAGATATTATGCAATATTGAGAACTGAAACTACTTGCCCAATGTTTAGTAAAACTTTTATAAGTAGGTAATATTTATAACTTGTAATAAAAATCCTAATAAAATAGATTTTCCTCAGTGACTGATAATTCCATTCACACAACATGCTTACTCAGTGAACATGTACGGCGCTCTACCAGGTACCTACTTACTTAAATAAAATATCGAAATAACCTATAACAACATTCTTCGTCGATGATTCGCAGGGCTATGATGTGAATTAATATTATCTCGATAAACATAAACTATTGAATCGAGTGTTTAAAATTGCATACAATACCTACCTACAATCTACATCCTCCTGTATTTTATTCCTCAACGGCTCTTCACTGACATTAATTTAACTGTTATGTAAGTACTAGGAATTTATCATAATCATTACCATTCAGGAACTATACGTTCAACAATAATATATTCCTTTCCTTAAACAAAGTTGAGAAAAAAGTTAGTAGTGGAAGCGGCAGATAAACAAACAGTTTTGGTTTTGTTCGCCGTTTGACAGTGACGTTTGACGTATTCAGTGAGTGTTGTGCCACAGGTTGTGTTTATTTTTATCGATAACTACCTACCATTATCAAACTCTAAGGGTGGATTGGACCAAACTTAAATAAATGTAGGAGTATAGAGCTACACCCAAAGAATTTGTACTAAAGCATAGAAACCACGTTAAAATAAGAGCTTGGTAACAGCTATCTTATTCACTTGCGTAAATCTATAGTTGGCCTAAGAGGGAATGAGACTACAATCCCTATTCAGTTTCACATTTTCGTAGGTTGTCACTAAAATCAACTCGGGCAAATGTCAAATGGATGTAATTGGATTCATATTCATATTCATTTAATCATTGCCTTGTGTGTACAAAAGATCTTATAGCTACATATTGGTATGTCTCAACACAACCCTGTAAGGGCACTGCAATACAGTAAGTAGTTCAAAATTTAAACTATACTTAGACAATTATTTCAGTTGCGATTTCTTAATACTAGTCATTATTATTGCGACTTAAATATTCATTTACTGTGTAATAAGCATTTGCCACTAAATATTTTTTTAAAGTATTAATAAATTTATTGTTATTAGGCTCATTCTTCATATGATCAGGTAGCTTATTATAGATTTTTATTAACATGGGGTAAGGTCCTTTTTGGTGTAACGCTAGCTTTGATGTTGTTTGTAATAATAAGTTATTTTTTGAACGGGATTCATAACGGCAGGGTAAGTCTCCAATTTTAGAATAGAAATCTGGGTGTGCTTTAACAAATTTACACGATTCTAGGATATATATGCCAGGTAAGGTTAATATTTTAAGGTCTCTAAAATACGGCTTGCAGCTATCGGTCTGTTTTATGTTTGTTAATAATAACATAAAACAGACCGATAGCATAAGCGGATACATTTTTTCTGTAGGATGAGTAGGTCTTGCACCGAAGTACTATTTCCCCATAATATTACGCCATAGTGGTCTTTTTCAGCTGCCTTAATGCATAAATAAATTGGCTAAGTTTAGTTTTTATTTTGCTGATGTGATCTTTCCAATTTATATGGGAGTCGATTGTGATACCAAGAAGCGGAAACGAGGGTACGCATTCTAATTTATATCTGTCAAACGTAAAATTTATGTCTAATTCCGTTTTTTGAAAGGGCCTGAACTGCATGATTTTTGTCTTGGTAAAATTTATATCTAAATTGTGGTCTTTCATCCAATTGAGTATACTTGTTATCGTTTGATATAATGTTTTATTAAGATTTTTATTATTTTTACACGAAAGTAACACTGAGAAATCATCTGCAAACATTACGCACGATTCGTTTATTGATTTTGGTAGGTCGTTTACATATATAATAAACAGCAAGCATCCGATCACGCTCCCCTGTGGGATGGAGTCGGACACAGGTTGAATATCTGACCTGACTGTACCGATTTCTCTTGACTGTTCATTTACATACTCAATTTCAACATGTTGCTTTCGGTTACTTAAATAGGACTGGAACCATTTATGTGTTATTCCTCGTACTCCGATACCATATAATTTATTAAGTAATATATCATATTTTACTTTTTCATAAGCCTTAGTCATATCGAGCAAAATTCCGAATTTTCCGGATGTAATTTAATCCAGCAAAATGCAATATGTCATCATTGTTTGGTAGAAGGTGTCATTACCTTACAACTTGACTTGGTCGTATCATATTACTTCCAAAACATCGCGGCTCCTGTGTGTGAAAATAATTTATTTTGGTGTTATTCCATCGAGAATGTTTGAAAAAATGTATTGTTCATGTTTGCGAGACTTGATTGTTTCCTGTGATAAAATGTATTGTGCCATTGAAGGCTGTAAATCCCATACAAGAGGGACATAAATAAACCATGGAGCAGTTTGCTTGTATTGGTAAGTTTCTATAGATTTTGATTTTATTCATGGAAGAAGCTCACCTAAAATTAATAATAGTAATTGGTAATTTATGTAAATATCATTATCTGTTCAATTAAAACCAGGTTGTGCATGAAAATAAGACTTTTTCGGATAAGTAGAAGAGGTTATGTTTTTCCCATAGTGATGTAGTTTTTTTTATCGACCTCGGCACAATAACTTATCGACATAATAATAATAACTCGACTTTTTGATTTTAGATTTCCAAAGGACGAATATGTTAAAAGGAATTGGTACCATACGTGTAAGAAGGAGAATCTGACATGGAAAAGCTGTCATTTTTATTTCAAACACGTCACCAGATTATTTGTACCAAATGTAAATTTAAATGGAAGCGACTGGAAGCAGACAGATCTTTCACAAAATTGAATAGAAACGTGTGCCTTAAGAAAAATAAGAAGTTTTAGCCATAACTATTTTATTGAAGGCGGATTAAGTTTGACTAAATAAAAAATGGTCTTAATATAAAATTATTCTTTCATTTCCCATAAGTAGTAGCGTCCAGGCAGTCCTGCATGACGTACTGCAAATGAGTGCGATATTATAAGATAGATTGTGACAGGGATATGAATGACCTTGGTTTTGCAGGACGCCACGCATCCAGGTTGACAAAAGCTACTTTGGTTTTTGCTACTACAGTAGAGTCTCATCAGTCCATCACTCCAATAGCCGGCTATGTCGATTAATCCAGCACACTCCACCCGCACCTCCTTCACCGGCCTTTACTTCTCTTTCTCTAGCTAGACGCTTGCTCTCTTTTTATTCGTTATGACATTTATAGCAAATACTTCGTCTACTCATCGCCTCGCGCGCGTGAAACGGACACCCGCCCGCTATTTGAATTCCGCGGACTAAATAGTCGACATAGAGTCGAAATTCGCGCGGCCGCCGTAGCCGCGCGCCCAAAATCTTGCGCGGTCGCATTGACCAGGCAGTCAGTCTTTAATCAGCCCACCACCGCGACGCCAGCGCGCAAGCTAATTACTAATTAGTATGTTTACCGTAAACGTGATTTCTTACTGTATTAGAGATAGAGCCTGTGGCTTACTAGTATAAGTGAACTTTTATCTTTATCCGTTGTGTGTAGGTATGTGAGACTGTTCGTGGTGTGTGTGAGACTCGTAAATAAACCAAATTTGTGAAATATTTCCGCCGGTGTTTCATTCGCTGCCTACACCACAATATATGGCGCTTCCAACGTGACTTTTCGATAGTGCAGTGAAAGTAACTACTTTCTTAATTCGCGTGTGCAAATAAATGGCTCCAATTACAAGAAGAAGAGCACGTAGTTTGGGTCGCGTAGATCCAAACTTTCAAGGCCGCCGGCCCGTCTCCAACGACGGACAAGATAATTTCGGCGCCAACGCCGCTGCTCAACCTTCGCGTAACATGACCGACACCATGTTTTCCAACGAAAGCGTTCAAACAATAATCGCGTCGCTGCAAAGGTCGCAGACAGAAGCCTTCAAAGAACTACTGGACTCAGTGACGCGCACCAATAACGTGTTGACGCCGAGTAACATGGCTCAAGGTACCCTGACCAGCTGCAAAGCCTCATTCTCCGGCAAACAGCATGAGTCTGTGGAGGCGTTTATTGACGCAGTTGAAGCATTTAGCGAATGCGCACAAGTGACAGACTCAAATATCCTTCGCGGGCTCGCGTTCCTTTTCAAGGACGGCACCGGCACGTGGTGGCAGGGCGTGAAGTCGCATATAACGACATGGTCACAGGCGAAAGAAAACTTAATTAGTGCCTACGGTGACCGCCGCCCGCCCCATCGCATTTACATTGAAATATTTTCGTCACCGCAACTCGAAGAAAACACAGATGTTTTTGTGGCAAGAATCCGCTCTCTATTCGCCCGACTCCCGGAAGGAGATATCACAGAACGGGCGCAACTAGACATGACATACGGACTTCTTAGTAATAGAATACGAAAGAGAGTAAGAAGGGAGGATTTCACGAGTTTTAAGGAGCTGCTTCGCCGAGCGAGAAGCGTAGAGGATTCTTTCGACGAGGGGGAGAGGAAGTCATCACCGCCGCAGGCCCCAAGCCGCGCGGTGACCTCGAGCCAACGCGCGCCTCACGCATCCACGGTTCCGGCACGCACGCCGTACGCAAGCGCCGCATCCGGCGCGGCCGCATTACTCCGCGCGCCGCCGCCGCCCGCTCTGCCGTGCGTGCCGCCGCCGCCGCCCGCGGCAACGCCGACGCCTACGTCGACGATGCCCGCACCGGGCGCCGGCGCCGCTACCGTCGACGCGACTATGAAGAAGCATCGCCCCGTTTGCGCGTACTGTAGAAGGTTTGGACATTCCAAAGACCAGTGCCGTAAGCTTATGAACCATGGTGAGTCCAGTTCCCATAATAACTCTGAGAATGTACGATCATTCAGTGATATAACACAACAAAGTTTTTATAGTGTCGAATCGCAGCCGAGTAATTCGAGCTTATTTACGATTTCTACGAACAAAAACAATGTCGTAGGCGACCCTACTTGTTATTGTTATAATAGCGGTCTGTTTCATCGCGACCAAGGCGATAATATTACCGCATGCCACTCTATGACCAATGAATGTTTACGTTCCTCTGTGCCTTGTGTTCGCTGTAACAACTTTAAATATGTTATGATTATGAATTCTGAACAAAGGGCTAACTCTCATCCGTGTAACGAACACTTTCGCTGCCGCGGACAATGCCGTGATTTGACTTTAATTCCAACTCAGAACAGTTTGTTTGTTCCGAATGAAGTCGCGCGAAAATGTTCGATTACGGATAGTCGTAAACAAGATGAATCCTTTCTGCCGAACGGTCATAACTCACTTGTATGCATTAATGAAAATAATGTTTATGAAAATCATCAATGTGAAAATAATGTGTCAACAAAGTGCTTGCCGCCCGTGCCAAACCGAGTTAAACCCTTTAATGGTGCCGAACAATTGAGATCGCATTCTAACCCGTTGAAAGTCTCGGACGATTCGGGATTTAACCCGTTTTTGCACATGGACAATGATAATGCATGTTTAAATAATTCTGTTGATTTGACTACAGTACATGTTGATAGTAGTGAGTGTAATGACGGTTATGAGGCAAATTGTAGTAACCAGAATTTAAAAAAAATAGAAAATGTATGTAACCCGATTTTTATGAAAAATGAGAATGTATGTACCGATATATTTAGCAATAATTGTCTCAGTGGTGGGGATGACATACTGACCGGTACCGATTTTGCAGGACGCCTTAAAGGTCGTGATTCTCGTCCTATTTTCAAAATTGGTATTTTGGGTGTAAACGGTACCGCTTTGATAGATAAAGCTGCGAAGCACTGTATTGCGGGCCATACGCTATATGCTCTCCTTCTACGTCACAACCATGCGCTCTTTTCCTCAACACAGAAAGTTAAACTTGCTGACGGAGTAGTGCGAACGATAGAAGTACTTACCACCACGTTAGATGTGCGACTAGAATTCAGACAGGCAATTATTACGGTTCCATTCTTAATTTTTCCGGATGCGACTAATAACGAAACGTTGTTAGGAATTGATTTCATTACTGCTGCTGGAGTTGTTATAGATTTTCGCAAGGAAAAATGGTATTTCAGCAGTGATGGTACGGTACAGTATAACTTGTGTTTCGAGCCTACTTCGCGAAGCGTGTCCTGTGCCGCGACGGATGTCCTTCGGGATGATGAGGGCGCACACCTGAAACCAGCTGAGCGGCAGGCGCTCGCTGACGTCCTCACCAGGCACGCGCATGGCTTCAAACCAGGGGGAGCTGCGACACCATACGCAGAACATCGGATTGAAACAGGTGAGCATCCACCAATAGCCGTACCACCGTTTCGTCTCAATCCCTCAATAAAGGAGCTGCACGACTCCCCAACAGCCTGCTACCCAGGGGTTGACCGGACCTATCAGAAGGTAGCACAGCTGTATTATTTTACAGGTATGCGGAGAATAATCACTGATTATGTCAAAGCCTGCATAGTATATAGTATATACATAGTGCATACACTGTCAACGATACAAAGCCACAAATGCCAAACCGCCAGGTTTTCTGCAAACGCCGCAAATGAACCAGCGCAACGAAGTGATGGCGATGGATCTATTCGGTCCCTTGCCACCAGGAGACCAGGGGGAGAGATAGATTTTTCTCGTCGAGGACACGGCTACCCGATGGACAGAGCTATATGCACTTAAAGACGCTACCGCTGAAGCCTGTGCTGTTGTTCTCGTTGAAGAGTACTTTATGCGGTTTGGTCTACCACGTAGAATTATATCGGACAATGGTGTCCAATTCGTATCCACAGTTATGCAACAATGCATGTTAGCTCTGGGGATAAAGCAGAATCTCGTCCCGCTGTATCATCCAGAAGCAAACCCGGCGGAACGAAAAAATCGCGATATGAAAGCGATGCTGGCGCAACTCGTGGATGAAGACCATACCTCCTGGCCACAAAAGTTACCGGTGATTCGTTTCGCTTTAAACAGCGCAAGATGCCGCACTACAGGTAAGTCACCCGCTTATTTAACTTTTGGCAGGGAAATGCGGTCACCCACAGAGGTCATCCATGACCTTCGTGCCATTTTAGATAAGGATAATTTCGTTCCACAGATAACTCCATATCTTCGATCATTTTTGAACTCTTTGTCAGGCGTTCGTGAACGTGTGGAGACCCAGCAAGATAAAGCTAAGCTGTATGCTGATGGTTCACGCCGACCCTCAGACGAGTTTGAGGTAGGTGATTTAATTCTTCTCAAATCGCATCTGCTGAGCAATGCTTCCAGAGACGTAACTGCTAAGTTCTTCCCGCGACGCGATGGACCCTACCTCATTACAGGAAAAGTGAGTCCTACAACGTATACCATCGCTAGTACCGACCAGCCAGACATTGCTCTAGGGACATATCACATTCAGGACCTTACCCGCTACCAAAGCAGTAATGGCACTCTTCCAAAACCTGTCGTTCCTAAGAGGAATCGTGGTCGTCCAGCTAGGACTCATAGGGTGCTAGTACAGGAGCGAGGGCGTTCTCCAGCACTAGAGGGGGAGTATATAGCAAATACTTCGTCTACTCATCGCCTCGTGCGCGTGAAACGGACACCCGCCCGCTATTTGAATTCCGCGGACTAAATAGTCGACATAAAGTCGAAATTCGCGCGGCCGCCGTAGCCGTGCACCCAAAATCTTGCGCGGTCGCATTGACCAGGCAGTCAGTCTTTTATCAGCCCACCACCGCGACGCCGGCGCGCAAGCTAATTACTAATTAGTATGTTTACCGTAAACGTGATTTCTTACTTTATTAGAGATAGAGCCTGTGGCTTACTAGTATAAGTGAACTTTTATCTTTATCCGTTGTGTGTAGGTATGTGAGACTGTTCGTGGTGTGTGTGAGACTCGTAAATAAACCAAATTTGTGAAATATTTCCGCCGGTGTTTCATTCGCTGCCTACACCACAATACATTTCTATTCAATCCACTAATCCAAACATTCCAAAATTCCGGGATTTTCTAGTTTTTAATAATGCCGGGTTAGTTAGACTCTACTTTTCTTTTTGCCTTCTCCATAAACATATTTTTTTCACACAGTGAATGTGAATTATTAAAATCTAAATTTATAATTTGGTTGACTAATTTATCGATATAAACAGTCGACACTGTACATCCCCAGCGCAGGAACAAACTTGTGACAACCTTCCAAATTAAGGAATAACAAATGCATATACATCTCTTTCTGACGCGTTAGTACGTCGTACGAAAGTAGGGGAAAGGTATACGTATCTGCTACCTATTTTAACCTTAGGGGCTTGGCTACACCATACCATAGTACCGGCATAGGCCAGAAATAATTTTAATAGGATGATTTTAATCTCGCTTAAGCAGACGGTGTTTTTCAAAGAACTCTAAGATAATTTGAATTTATTGGAAAGGTGTTGGAACTAGGGAACCGAAGTCATATAAACCTACTTTTACCGAATCACAATGTTTATTTATTTATTATCCCCACACTTACAACTATTCTTACAGGCATCGAAACTAAGACAATAGTGTACCTAACTATTTAATATTAACTTATTACATTATTTTATTTAAGTACCTAGTACTCTTATAACATATTGTAACTCGTGACTCGACCTACTTACGCTCCGCTCGGGAAGTCGCCGGCTCGATTCGCTCGCCACCTCCCTTAGGCTTAGGGCTTAGGCCTCGTCCACGCGTTCAACTCAGGACCTCCTTTGCGAGCTTCTGGCTCCGCAGGCTTTTATATACACTCTAGAGGTAGGACAGACAAGACCACGTGGAAGTGGGTGCGCTGATTCGGGTTTTGGTAGCAATTTTAACCTTTAATCGTTTATTTATATCTAAAGTTATTTATAGTAAAACCAACTTATATTTTCTGAAATATACAGGGTGGAAAGTTAAAACGGGGCAGTAAGGGCAGCTACTAGATCCCTTACCGCCACGCAAAAATGGCATTGGGATTTAATTCCTAACTTTTTAAGTGATGACAATCTACATTCACAGATTTTTGAAAAAGAGTACAGTCAGCGATAAAATCATCACTTTTGACGAATTTTTTTTTAATGCCATTCGATCCCATTCCTATTAAGGATCAAAATACTTTTTGGTACCGACTAAGGTTTGACTACTAGAACGCCCAGAAATCAAAGAAAACTTTTTCCATACAGTTAGTATGGGAATCCCAAAGTGCAATTTTTTTTAATGCCATTCGATCCCATTCCTATTAAGGATCAAAATACTATTTGGGACCGACTAAGGTTTGACTACTAGAACGCCCAGAAATCAAAGAAAACTTTTTCCATACAGTCAGTATGGGAATCCCAAAGTGCAAGTAGTCCTTTAGTTAGACGATTGTATTGTATGGAGACGGAGATAGCTTATACAATTTGATGATCGTCTAACTACTTAAAGTACTACGTTCTATTATACATTTTACGTGTCTGTCACAGAGTAAACTTTTGAAAGTACTGATTAGTGCTTAAGCAGACGCTACACGAGCGAAATCGGCAGGCCTGCATGCAGTCCTGCAGCGTGATTTGGCACGTGTGGATACGTGTCGCAAGCACGGTTTCCAACCAAATCAAGGTCACTCCATACTAGATTTTCTGTGACCTTGCTTGGCCGTCCGACAAAATCAGCCCGTGGAGCGTCTCCTTTAGACGTACCCAGGGTTAATGTGCGGCAGATTAGTCGCATTTAGTATAATGTTGGTGGGCACTCTCAATTTGAACAAATTAAATGTTAACATAGTGTAAAATGTATAGATATGTTTGACTTCAACTGTACCTGACAGGGCCACTCGTAGACGTGCGTGGCCATGACGCGCAAGAGCAGCAAAGGACGCGCATTCAGGGCACGGCGCGCGGCCTCCACCCGCGATAGCAAAGCCGGTGTCAGTCTGAGGCAATTAAGCAGGTCCAACCGCTGCAATCCAATCAAAGGAGAAGTTCACCCAAATCACAAGTAAGTGTGCATGGCTCCTATAACCTTCTGTTAGCTGATTCATCCACCTGTTCCGATTTCCAAAGGCAGCTGACTTTCCTGCACAATTTCGCATCAAGTAGCTACGACAATAGACCACACGGTTGGATACCTACATACAGTCCACTAACGCGCTAATCTCTGAAAAGGGAAATTAGAAAGCGCACCGCAAATTAAAACACCCTTGGAGGGCGTGCTATCTACATAAATTCAATTCTGTACGCCCCAAGTTTTGGTAAAAAAAAAAAAAAAAACTTAATTATTATGATACAACGATGGAGGCAATATACAAATATACGCACTGCAAGCTTTTCAACATTCAAAATGTCTAATAAGCTGTGAGGCCATGAATAAATTGCGTATGAGGCGTTTTAAAGTTTCAGTAAAATTTTATTTGCATCTATTATACTTTTATTTTTATGCCGACACGCGTGCACTGACTTCGTAAGTCAGTGGTTCGGTGTTGTCTCACGGCGGTTCCAGGATAACCTCCATCCATCCATCCATCCAGCTATCCACGCCGTAGCCGGCGATGTCGATCCTAGCTAGTTGCGGGCATGAGCCCTGATATGGCTTGCGAAGCCGAACTTACTCTTAAAGATGTCAGGATAACCTACAGAATCCTAAAACCAGAGCTGAGAATTATAACCGTAGGTAGAGAGGCCTGCACGCAAGCTACTACGTCGTCGTCAGTGAGGAGCGCGCTGCGCGCGATGCCAAGCGTCTGGAGCCGCGCGCCCGCGTGCGCACACGCCGCCGCCAGGCCACGCCCTGTCACCGCTGCGCATGCATTATTAAAGGACCATGGGCCACTTTGTATGGAACGTGGACCAAAAACCAACAGAACTGAGAGTTATGTCATTTTATTTACAGCAAGTTGTTATCTCAAACAGACAGGTTTAAGGTTAGTTGTTATCGGAAGGGATCCCTTACTGGGATAAGTTCGCCGTTGCACTGATTTAACCCTTTTTTGTCTGTATGTTTACCTAAGTCTTGTGTACAATAAAGTTATTTACATACATCATTCATTACGTAATTTTTTATTCTATTCTTTTGTTTTGTTTTTCACTTTTTAGGTCTGGGGGGTGGGTCTTGGCATATATGCGGGTAGTCAACGGGGGGGAGGGGGGAAAGGGACAAAAAAATTGGGTCACGCAGTATGGGTATGTTCCCTTGCGCATTTGCTTCAAGAAAGCGCTTAAGCGTGATATACAACTGATACAACTTACAAAGTCACAAAGCTAATCTTTACCTCTTTACAATAAAAGTATACCTACATATACATGAGCTGAGCAAACTAGTGTCGTCGGAAACCCTCCTGCAAGTGTATTACGCCTATATACATTCTATCATATCCTACGGTGTTGTCCTTTGGGGAAACTCAACGGATACCTAGTAGAAGAGTTTTAATTCTCCAAAAGAGAGCTCTTCGCATTTTAACGGGAGTGTCAAGGAAGACATCTTGTCGAGCCTTATTTAGATCCAAAAAAATATTAACTGTAAGCTCATTGTACATACACGACACAGTGATGCATGTAAAACGAAATTTAAAAACTTTTAAACGAGGCGATGAAGTTCATAACTTCAACTCTCGAAATGCACATCGGCTCATAAAAATTCGAAAAAGGCTAGCGTTGTGTGACAAAGACCCTGAAGTAATGGGGCCTACCCTATATGAAAAATTACCGAAGAGTTTGAAAGACGTGGTCAGTGTATCGGAATTCCAGTCCCAATTAAAAAAACTACTTTTAGAAAATACAATATAAGTATTACATGGACGAATTCATGCAGCCGTAAGGCTGAGGAGTTCGTGAGGTGTTTTTTGTATTTTTAAATTATTAATTATCAACTATTGTACCCTTGACGATCATAGTATTAATTCTTATAGATTGACATTAATGTAGTTTATAAGATATGAGATAAATAAATATCAATATCAATCAATATCATTGTGTACATATATATAATTACTCACCATGACAATGGGTCAACTCCAGAGACCGTAGCTCAACGCAGCTCCGCGTCACGGCTTCCAAGTCCTCGTCCGTTGCTCCAAAGCTCACGTGGAGGTACTTCAGTCTGCTGAGGTGGCAGACAGACTTGAAAAAAATTATATTATTACCACCTCGATGTGCATTAAACATTACATGTTCTAATTTGGGCATTCTGTCCAGCAGTCGATATATGTCTTCGTATATTTCTCTTTTGAGACCAATCAATTCCAGCTTTTTCACTTGACTGAGATCAGCTAAGAACAAGTGACGTTTCTCCAGCCTATGACAATACCCGAGGCTGATGGATTTTAAGTTTGTAGATTTTTTGTGGATCAAACATTTACCAGTCATGCAAAAGTTTCTGTAGATTTCCAATTCCTCTAAAGCATTGTTGGCCATGAATCGGCTAACAACGTGATCTGATACCTGTAAAAATGGTAAAACATATTTTATAAATCAGTGACGACTGTTTTCCTCTATGTATGCAGAAAAAACACAAAAAATGCATCTGGCAAGTTAGACGTTAGTTTAATTTTGAAAGTATTCAAAAATAGGTAGGTACTCACACAACAGCAATGTTTTAAGCAAAGTCTTCGCAGGCATTTGAAGTTTTCGCTTTGATTTTTAAGTAACATCTTTTCAGTTATTTGTGCTAACTGCTTGCTGCAACATACAATTTAACCAGAAAAGTGGGTTTTATTAGCCCCGTTTTAAAGATGTTCTCCTCCCAGCACCACGCCTGCGGACCACGCGCTCCTCCCAGCACCACGCCTGCGGGCGGCTGCGGTGTGACATCAGCCGGGTCGCCTGCCGACCAAACAGCCTATACATACGAGTACAGTCGCCATCACATACATAGGTACACTATAGGTGTTCAAAAATATCGGCACATGCACCCTAATGCCTTAAAAATAGAGGTGTGTTCCGATGTTTGTGAGCAGCTTGTTTGCTCCGATGTATGTGATGGCGACTGGACAGGGTGAGCTGTGAGTCACCCTAAATGGGTCAGTAAGAAGAGAAATAGAGATATTTGCGCTTAGGTAATACTATGACGTCGATTTCAGAATAGGGAACTTGCATCTTTTTATTTTATTACGAAAATCAATAGTATGATCATATCAACTGTAGCATTAAAACTTTCTTATGATTTATTTTTCTGATGTTATATGCATTTGAAAACTGCACACGCCGGCACCCCCCGATTACGCTCTATATTAAGCGGGCTTAGGCTATGACGTCACAACTTATATTCTCGGCGTGTTTACTATGGAGTAAGTAAGTCATTAAGTCATTATTTTCAATTATCTGCACAAAATTGCGTTTAATTTCTAATTCAATATTCTGTGTAACTTTTATGTTATTTTATCGAATAAAGAAATCGTGTAAGTACGTTTTAACGTGAGATTAAACTAATACAGTCGTTTTTTTATGTTTTTTTTTCTAGGAATGTGAGAATTTTGGAATATGAATATTTGGAAATGCAAAAATTTAGGCATGTGAATAGCAGGGAATGTTAATTATGTTAATAATTAAGGAATGTGGTTACGTGGGAATGTGAGAAATTAGGAATTTGAATGTTTGGGAATGTGAATATCTGAGAAATGTGTAATTTAGGAACGTGAAGAACTAGGCCTAATTCGAAGTATATCCGCATCGATTGAGTGCAATTTATTCGAAATTGTAGTCCCATGCATGTTCCCCATTAAGAAAATTCTAGATACTCATGCTAATGCGCCCCCCCACTCATACTCACGCTACGACATGAACACAAACTATCGACGATAAGTGGGGCGCCGCTTCACAGAGGTAACATCATCTCTTACTTACTTGACAAATGACGGCATTTAGACCAAAGTTGTTGCACTTGCATTATGTCTACTTCATGTGCGAAAACGGATTGACTATTATAAGAAATACGTTTACAGTTTCATATATATTTAACTACACTATTTTTTTCCGCTATATCCACTTTCCCGCCCTTTTTTCATAACATAACGTTTGTAAATGTAATGTGATTGTCTGTGATGTCCATAATTTTTATTTGTTTTAGGTTTCCAGCCTGATCCTTTCCCCAAAAACTGTCAAAGTTTTACCACACATTCTCCTCGTGTGTAAATACCTCTAAACCTGATATTGGCAAATCCACCTTGCTAAACCAGCAAGGAGTAAAAGCCATCTTAGAAAAAATATACGTACGTCTTTGAGAGCGGCCTGTAACTCATTTCCTCTCAACACTTCCCCGTTGACCCAGCCGAGGGTCTGCAGACGGCTGAGCTGGCACCGCCCACACCAGGTCCGCTCTCAGGAGGTCCTCCGTACAATCAAACGTCAGCTGCTCCAGCTGAGGCATCTTCTCCAATACCAAGTGCGCGTCCGTGTGTATAGCGGAAGGCCCTCAGTTCCAACTTCCTTACTCCGGCCAAGTAATTCACCGGCTCTACTGCACACAGCAATTCTTCAAAGTTCAAATCGGAGCATCGGCTCAGAATTAATGTGTTAAGTTTCGTCAAGTCCCCGCCACCTTCGTCGCCGGTCAGCAGGAAACTGCCGGTGATTGTATCCGTCATCCGGAATACCAGCTCCTCTATACTGTTGTTTTTAACCAATTCAGAAACGCAGCCGTCAATGATCTGTAGGTAATAATTAGTACATTACATCAGACGCCGGGAAAACACGGGTTTCCGGCGAAGTAGGTATAGACGGCCGAGCGTAGCGAGTTTTCACGCCGAGGCATGTATAGTGCTTTTCTCAAACATGCAACGAAATAAATAAATAAAAATCCTCAAATCAAACTAATTTTCATGGCTGAATGCCTAGATGCTGTGCCACAAATAGTGGAATGAAAAATTAAAAAGTTACTTTGCAGGCCTAGTACTGAAAAGTTGTATGAAATCCCATTTCAGGCCGCCTCGAGATGCTGCGCCCGAAAAAGGATACTTCCGAGTCTATTATAAGGAACGTAAAGAGAATATTTCATTGCATGTTTGAGAAATAGTACCTACATTACTGCAGACGCCGGGAAACAAGCCCTTTTCACGGCCAGGCATGTATAGTGCTTTTCTCAAACATGCAAAAAAATAAATAAATAAAAACTCCTCAAAACAAACTAATTTGCATGGCTGAATGCCGTGATGCTGTGCCACAAATAGTGAAAAGAAAATTAAAAAAAAATTACTTGCCGGCCTAGGCCTTCAATTTCGAATGAAATTCCTTTACAGTTCTCTCGAGTTGATCCGCCCGAAACATGATACTTTGAAGCCTGATATAACCCACGTAATGACGACATTTCATTGCATGTTTGAAAATAGTAGATTATACACCAAGGGGATAAAGCACTGTTTTATGTCACGGGAGCGAATTGAATCCCGAGCGTAACGAAGGACTCATAATTTAACTCCTGAGCGTAGCGAGGGAGTTATAAGTTAATTCCTGAGCGAAGCGAGGGAATTAAGACTGAGTCCTGAGTGCAGTGAGGGGTTCAACCGCCCAAGACTAAAACAGTCTTATCCCCGAGGTGTATACTCTACTTTTCACACCTTATGCGAGACAAAAAAACAGGCTCAGTAGATAAATAATGTTTATTTAGCAAATTAAAAGTACATAGTAACATTAGACACGTTAGTCCAATTATGGAAAGATAAGGTAATGTTTTTATTTGTCAAAATCGTTGTAGGCTTTTAGGTATTTTTCCTTTGACTTCTCTGGCAGCAGATTGTTGACAATGCCTATGGCATCTAATTTGATAAACTCAGGAGTCAAAACACTTTCATCACTCGACATTTTCAATATTATTTTTGAAATTAAATCTTCTATAGGCACCTACAAGAACTCGATTTGTTCGTCACGCGTGAACAAATGAAGGCGCGCGGCGTTCCAAATTCGAAAGCACAAGCCGTGGTCCTAGATTCGAAATTCGAATTTCGACCACCGCGCTCCTCCGGACCGGGGTGCACACGGAGGCAATAGTACATTACTGAAGAGGCCGTGAAGTAAGGGATTGCTGGACGAGTTTGGGGTAGACGGCCGAGTCGTAGACGAGGCCGGATACAACGAGTCCAGCAATCCCTGTTCCGGCCGAGGCTTGTATAGTGTTTTTCTCAAACGATGTGAGGAAATAATAAATAGTTATTTGTTATACAAGGGTGCAGTTATATTTTAACCGCGAGTGTGGAATTCAAACACGAGCTAGCGAATGTGAGTGGTTCAAAAATAGAATCCTTTTCACCTCACTAAATTGAGGAAAATTCTACATAAAAAAATCAAAGAAATAAAAAAACATTAAAACAGAAAGAAAGTATTAAAAAAAGATAAAAAAAAAATAAAAATAAAAACATTTAAAAAAGAAAAGAATTAACATACATAAAGAGAAACAAACATTTAAAAAGGGAAAAAAACTTGAAAAATAACATAAAAGACCATACAAAATTATAACATTAAAAATTAGACATAAACATCAAAAAAAGAAAAACACTTTTTAAAATGATTATAAACGATCACTAAAATCGCGAACATTAAAAAAACAAAAAAATTAAAAACAAAAACAATTAAAAAAGAGCACCTACGTAGTAGTGGTTGGCAGTATGTAATTTTCCCTTTGTCTGTTTAATATTAGTAAGCAAATTTAAAAAGTTAGAGTAGCGGCCAATAATGTTTTTAGTTAGGGTTTTCATACATTACTTCTTGGCCTAGGCCAAGAGGTAATGTAGGGAGCCATAAACATGAAACTTCATGTCTTGATTTCGTGACATTAACGCATACATTTCCGAGCATGTTTGAGAAAACTTCATTTATTTTGTCAAATCAAGTAGGCCATGGCCTAGGACAAATTGTGTTTAGCAAAATTAAACTTTATGCATATAGTAATAAGAATTATGAAAAGTGAAATCATATTATTAACCAGCGGGTTATAATGAAATTCAGTACAACATTATAACCCGGCTAATACCAAGGGATTTAATGTCTTGCTTTCGGTAGGGTTTACATGACCTATAATTCGGCATTGTCGAGCATGTGGTTTGAAAAATAATGAATGGGGCATGTAGATATCCAGTGTAAAATGTGCTTTTTATTTCGTGCAGGGCTAGAAAATCTGAAGGACGGCGGTTGCCGATTGGAAAACTTTTGACTGGTTCGTTCTCAGACGAATACAAATTAAAGTCATAGGTAGTCTATGCAACTAATTAACTCAAACCAAGTAGCTAATTCCAGCGTCCGACACGCGTGTAACTAAGTAGGTGTCACTCACTTACCGAGCAATTCTCAAACAAAACAGACTCGTTTGAGTTTCGTGAAGTTCTTCGCCCAGTCGCACGCCGACGAGTGCCACTTTAGTCGCACGCCGACGAGTGCCACTTTAGTCGCACGCCGACGAGTGCCACTTTAGTCGCACGCCGACGAGTGCCACTTTAGTCGCACGCCGACGAGTGCCACTTTAGTCGCACAAACTGGAAAATGAAATAAAGATACCACATTACGAGTAGTCTAAAACCGACTTATATGTGGTCATCTAGGCGCGCCCACTCCATACCATAGCGCATAACGCTATACTAACAGAGATAAATAAATAAGAATTTCCGCCGAAAATCATACTACCGTTACTAGGTTACCTCTATAAAGCTTGGTAGTAGAGGTTTAATTATAATAGACACCAGACAAAATGAAAAACCGCCTTACTCGGGAAAAGCGTATTTGGCATGGCACCCAGAATTTTTAATAATTTGCCTAAAGCCATACTACAGATAGGATGTAATTAAAATCAAAAATCCGGCCAAGTGCGAGTCGGACTCGCGCACGAAGGGCTCCGTACCATTATCTATAAAAATATTTATTTTATTCTGTTTTTAGTATTTGTTGTTATAGCGGCAACAGAAATACATCATCTGTAAAAATTTCAACCGAAACTATCACGGTATCAGTGAGATACAGCTTTTTTTTTTTTACGTTTGGGAAATGCTTTTACGCATCCCGCCCGCCACGGGGAAGGGGCAGGGCGGGGATGACCGACTAACCGCGGCAAAAGCCTTGGACTACCGTCTAAAACCCCAACGATTGCCAGCTCCGCCTTAAGAAAGGGGCGTCGCGGGATCGCTTTCCGCATTCGACCGCGTACGTCCCGACGGGCGGCCTACAGGGTAGCGGGCCGCAGACATTGCGCGCCAGCTCAGCGCATTCAGTCCAGTGGGATTACTTTTGGTGACAGACAGACGGACGGACGGACGGACAGCGGAGTCTTAGTAATAGGGTCCCGTTTTACTTTTTGAGTACGGAACCCTAAAAATAATAATATAAGCAGGTACTTAAACATTTTTATAAATAATACATTAGCATAACGTACCTATTTATTTTGCGTGGGATTTTAATTTCGAATAAATTGCACTCTATCGATGCGGATATACGTAGAGATATCATAAAAAAAAGAAAAAAAAACGATTGTATTAATTTAATCTCACGTTAAAATGACGAAAAAAATACTTGTCATACAAAAATGATATTTTGTATGACAATTATAGACTAAAACGCAAATTTTGTGGAGATAATTGTTGTGACGTCACATAAGCCCGTTTAATATAGAGCGTTTTCGGGGGGTGCCGGCGCGCGCAGATCAGAAAAATAAATCATAAGAAAGTTGTTTTAATGCTGGATTATACTTTTGATTTTCGTAATCAATACATAGTATAAAACAAAGTCGCTTCCCGCTGTCTGTCTGTCTGTCCCTATGTATGCTTAGATCTTTAAAACTACGCAACGGATTTTGATGCGGTTTTTTTTAATAGATAGTGATTCAAGAGGAAGGTTTATAAGTATAATATAAACCATGCATGCATGTATTATACATATAAACCCGTGCGAAGCCGGGGCGGGTCGCTAGTAAAATAATAAGTGCAAGTTCCCTAGTACGCTTTACACGGTATGTTTTTGGTGGCATCTCAAAACATCTGTATACCGTAATGTACTGTATGTTGGGACACTCGGACCCCAGCCTGCGCAGGATATGCTCGTTGACGGCCAGCCTGGCGTCATAGACGAGCTCCACGACCAAGTGGCCCCATTTATGGAGCACAGTGTTCAAGCATAACATTCTGTCATCTTTTATAATAAGTATCTTGCATTTACGGCGACGCTGTTCATCATCCACGTCCCAAACGTTGGTTATTGTTTCTATTCCACCTAAGAGTACTGAAAGTGATTACATGCAATTGTTTCATGTTTTAGAGTTACTTTGTTCGAAATATGATAATGTATTAATAATAGGTGATTTTAACTTGTGCTCAGCTTCAGTAGATGTACAAAACTATTTTGAGTTTTTTGTAACTTTTTGTGAGCTCAGTCAGAGAAATCAAGTTGCTAATGCCAATGGTCGATTGTTGGACTTGGTGCTCACTAGCGTGCGGGAGGGGGCGGTGTCAGTTAAAGAGTCATGCGATCCTCTGGTCCCGGTAGACGAGCATCACCCGCCGTTAGAAGTGAGCATGGAGTGTATGCGAGCGCCATCGCCGAAGCATGATGTGGGGCCAACGCAATCCGGTACATCCCAACAGCACGCGCAATGGAACTTCCGTAAGTGTGATTTTTTCCGTCTTTACTCCCAAATAACACTTATAGATTGGTCTCCACTATTTAACATAAATGACGTCGAAACATCTGTTCAGTACGTTTATGACGTAATTAATAGTATAATAAAAAGCTGCACACCTACTAAAATTAACAGCTCGCATACTAACAGTAAATATTACTACCCGAAATGGTACACACCAGACATTATACGGGACATAAGGGATAAAGCGAAATGGCACAAATTGTATAAGACAAATGGGACTGAAAGTGAGTACAGTATGTTTTCTCATTATAGAGCCCTGGTGAAACAAAAAGTTAGTAGTGCGTTTGAAAAGTACCAAGAACGTTTACAAGACCAATTTGCACACGATCCCAAATCGTTCTGGGGTTTCGTTAGATCCCGGCGTTCCGATTCCAACTCTTGCAAAATATCCAAAGACGGGCAAACATTAACACAAGAGCAATGCGCTCAAGAACTTGCTAAGTACTTTCAGTCTGTATACAGCGACACTGAGCCCCGTCTCGACGTGGACGCGGCGGTGGCTGCGAGCGGCGCGGATGGAAGCGCGCGTGTGCACATCGCGCAGCTGGAGCTGCGCGATGTGCAGTCTGCGCTGCGCCGCCTTAAGCCCAAACGGTCCGCCGGTCCCGACGGCATTCCACCATACATAGTAAAGGACTGTAGCGTTTCACTAGCGGAGCCGCTTTTATATATTTTTAATTTGTGCCTTGATAAAAGCATATATCCGGAATACTGGAAAACGACCCGAGTGACACCCGTTCCGAAGGGAGGTTCCGGAACCGACGTAAATGCATTCCGACCTGTAGCGGTTCTATCAACCTTTGCAAAGGTTTTTGAAACAGTGCTACACGCCGCAATATATCCTCAGGTAAGCGCGAGACTGAACGATGCGCAACACGGTTTCCGGCCGGGCCGCAGCACGGAGAGCAATCTGCTGTGCTTCATGAACTACGCGGCGCCAGAGGTGGACCGCCTCGGTGGACAGGTCGATGTTGCCTACCTCGACTTTAGGAAGGCGTTCGATACAGTCGATAACGACATATTGCTTACGAAACTAGCCGCTGTCGGTTTCACACCCCGACTCCTACACTTTTTTGCAAACTACCTCAGTAACCGAAAGCAATATGTCGATTTCAAAGGTTACACTTCTGACAGCTATCGGACGCTTTCGGGAGTCAGTCAAGGAAGTAATTTGGGTCCACTTAATTTTACCATTATGATCAACGACCTCCCGGACGTGGTCAAACATTCTAGCTGCCTGCTATTCGCAGATGACATAAAGATCTTTCTAAAAGTGAACAACATCAATGACTGTGAGCGTTTACAAGGTGATTTAGACAGGGTTGTGAATTGGAGTCAGATAAATAAATTGTATTTTAATGTATCTAAATGCAGCGTAATTTCGTACACTAGAGCGCATTCTCCACTGCACCACGCTTACAACTTGGGGGGACCTCCAATCGCACGGGCGTCGTCCGTGCGTGATCTGGGGCTACACGTTGCACCTGACTTGTCTTTCCGAAAGCAAATTATTGAAACATGCAAAAAAGCCTTTCAGAATTTAGGTTTTGTATTAAGACAAACAAATAATTTTTATAATGCCGCTACAGTAAAAGTCCTTTATAACGCACTTGTCAGGAGCAGGTTGGAGTGTGGCGCGATCATATGGAATCCACACGAGACGAAGTACAATCTGATGATCGAAAAGATACAAAACAAATTCACCAGGTATCTATATTTGAAAGAATACGGGGTATATCCATTCTATCCCTTGATGTACCCAACGCTTTTTGTCCTCGGTATGGTCGGCTACACCAAGTTGGAAGTAAGGAGGAACTTAGCATTGGCTACATATGTGTTCAAGGTGTTACGCGGTATGTTACATAACCCCGGCGTGCTAGAGTCGCTGGCGCTAGTGGCTCCATGCGGGCCGCGGCGGCGCGCACCGCGCTTGCTCGCGCGCCCCGTAGCGCGCACCAACCTGCTCGCTACTGCACCCATTGTCCGAGCCATAACCATACTTAACCAGCTTTCAACTAAAATAGACTTATTTAATTGCACTCTGACTGAGTTTACAAGAGCCGCAAGCAGACAATTATGTTTTTCGTAAATATTTGTATATCGTGACTTTGTAGCTTTAAGTATTGATGTTTTATTTTTTGTGTTAGTCTTAATCTTTTATTGTTGTGTACATATCACGTGTTGGACTAGTCTGTAAGCGATATGTATATTTATACTACTAAATAAAAAATAAATAAAAAAATATTCTTATCCGGGCACCTGTTAAATTTAACAACAATACAACGTTATTTCACAAAGTGAAAAACAACAAGTTTCTGTCAAAAAGTTCATTTGGTACAAGCTTTTATTGCCGACTGTACTTTTCTGCATACCATCATCAACTACTCATCGAGACGATTCTAACGAGCCCAAACTCGATGGGGTTGTGTCGTTTTATTGCGGAGTTCCTATGGCCACCTTCCAGCTCCTGCATCAGATCAGCTATATACATGTGCATGCAGAATTTCAGCTCAATCGGAAATCGGGAAGTGGGTCAAATTTCAATTGCTAAAAAGAAAGAAGAAAGAAAAATAAAACAAACGGGGTGAGCTACATAAAAGCTTGTAAAAAACAAAAACCAAACAAAAACGAAAAACTATGTTCCAAGTTATTAGTAACAAAATGTACACTGTAAAAAGTAGTAGCTCGCGGATTTCAACAAGAAACTGAAGATTATGTCTATGCGCCGGTTGCTAAAATGGCAACAATAAGAATGGGATTGTCACAAGCTATAAATCGTGACGGGACCATAAACCAACTAGACATACCAACAGCGTTTCTAAATGGAAAACTGGATTCAGAAGTATATATTGAGGTTCCAGAGGGAGTGAATGTAAAGAATAAAAGAGAGAGAACAGTATTAAAACTAAACAAAGCACTCTATGGTCTAAAAGAGTCGCCAAAATGCTGGAATACAACATTTGATAATTTCTGCAAGAAAATAAATATGAGAAGATCCAAAAATGACATTTGTTTGTACACTGGAAAAGATGTATGGCTTATATTATTCGTTGATGATATAATGCTAATGGGAACTGAAGAAGAAGTGAAAAATGTCATCAAACTATTGCAAGAAGAGTTTAAAGCCAAAAACCTAGGAAGCTTAAGTAACTATTTAGGAATTGAGATACAGAGAAATAAGAACACCATCAAATTATCACAAAAACGGTTTATTAAAAATATATTGAACAAGTTTAACATGACAAACTGTAGCGAAGCGAAGACACCTATGTAAAACAGCTTTCAAGTACCTGAAACAGAAGAAATAATTAGTAATGTACCTTACAGAGAGCTAATTGGTTGCCTAAATTATCTAGCAACAATCAGCAGACCAGATATCAGTTTTGCTACATCTTTTCTCAGCAGGTATCTTGACAAACCAACAAAATGTTTGTGGACAGCAGCAAAAAGAATACTGCGATATCTAAAAGGAACACAAGACATGGAAATAACTTATAGGAAGAAAGACACTAACCAGTCTTTAATTTCAGCTTTTTCAGATTCTGATTGGGCTGGTGACAGGTCTGACAGAAAGAGTGTCAGCGGTTGGGCCATATACCACCAAGGCAATATTATATCCTGGGCTTCGAGGAAACAGCAGTCAGTTTCACTTTCGACTGCAGAATCGGAGTATGTCGCTGCTGCCATGTGTGTCAGCGAGCTGCTCTTTCTTTAAGGACTGACAAAGGACTTTGAAGATCAGTGCAGTGTTGAGCTATTTGTGGACAATCAAAGTGCAATAAAAATGATAATGAACAGTGAAAATACCAAACATTCCAAACATATTGACATAAAGTTTCATTTTGTAAAAGACATTATTGCTCGAAAAATTATCACTGTGAAATACGTGAGTACTAGTGAAAACATTTCAGACATTTTGACAAAGCCTTTGTGCAGTGTAAAACATAATTATTTTCGTAGTAATATGTTAAATTAGTTTATTAGATCAATTTGTTTAGTTAGAACATTTTGAGGTTAGTGTCATTCACAGGTGTCATTGTCAAAGTAGAGTAGACACGTCAAATGTCAAATTTAGTGTTGCCATGACATGATAACTAAAACATACCAAGTTTTGTTTTCTGTTACAATTTTAAGTTAATATTTATTTATATTTGTGACTTTAAATTGAGAGGGAGTGTGAAGACTTGTCTATGATTAGTCTATGACGTTGACACATCCTCTTCCTGCGCTGTACTTTTGTTTTATTGAAGATGTAACAATGGCGAACGGACTGTTCTGAATAAAAGAAGATGTAGAATAATATCTAGAATATTTTATTAATACATTACCGAGTTCTCACAGGTATGTCACCGGCCTTACCGACCGAGTTGAAAACTGTAGGTAGATCAAACAAAACGAGTCATCGTAACTACTTTTTTTTAAACTCGGATTGGGGGTACTTCAAAAACTCAGCTACCATAGAGGAAATTATTATAATATACTCAGATCAGCTACTTAAAATGGCGTCGGGTGTGCCTCTGAAAAAAATGAAGCGCTCAAAATCATTAAATTCTTTGGGAGAAAGCGAATATAGATGGGAGAATGACTTTAACAAGAGTAACGTGGGAGATGACAGCGGAGTCCAGGCCGACGGCTTCGTCGGTTCGGAGAGGAGAGTGGACAAACTGATTGGTATGAGCACGTTTTAACATTAACCTATTAACTTGCCGTGTTAAGTAGTATTCAGATAAATAAATCGATCGGTTCTAATATTTTCAAACCATGTTTCATGTCTGATGAAGCATCCCTTTTACTATTAAGTAAGTAGGTATGTAAGTGCGAGGACTAAAACTCCTTTCTGGTCGAATGGAGAAGTAACTTGGCCGTAAGAACTCATTAAGAGTCCGCAGTAAGCTCGATTCTCCATATAAACGTAGTTACGCTACTTACGCGAATCTTATAAGGTTGTTTTAATTTTTAGTCTGGAACATATTTTGATAGATATCTGCACTGGGCTGAGGCGCAAGGTGTCGGAGATGGCGGCGCTGGTGGCGAACTCGGGGTGGGGGCGTCGCGCCGGCGACGACGGTGGTCGTGAGCTGGACAGGGCGGGACTACGGCTGCACGACCTCATTGAGGACAGGTATCGCTACATCTATCTGTGAGACTTGTGCATGGACAGGTGACGCGTACGGCGGCGACTTAAGGCTCCGCACGTTCATGGTCTTATCTCCCTCTCACTGAGCATAAGCGTGAGCGAGATGGAAGTGCGTGTTCGAAAGCGCGGATATCATGTTTTTCGGAATATTTCAGAAAACGAGACGAAATTTAAGTAAGTAAGAAAATAAAGTTATTGTTCACTACTTTATGAAGATGATTATAAAATTTCATCTTTTTCTGATAAAAAATGGAGCAGTAAATTTTTTTTTCTCTACCATTTTTGTTAAAATGGTTTTCTACGAAAGCTATGTTACTTCTCATATCTTGCTGATTATGGTATATTTTTTCCGACGTTAAATTGTTATAAACATAGATACACAATAAGTAAAAACACAGCAAGTATGGTAGGTACTCATCGAAATGCAATTGTTACGTCATAAATTATGACTCATAATGTATAAAATGGTAACTTACCTACTAAACAACTTATTTTTACGAACATTTGAAATGTCGAGCCTATGCGGCTTTGGGGGGAACGCTTACTCCTTTACGTTACTCCTAATCCTAGCCACACCATTTAGTTTGTATTTGTATTTGGGTGACTTTCGCACGCGACATTTGTCAATAAACGCGGCTTGAGACGAAAGTCTGGCTCCTATCAACGACAATAAGATAAGATAAGATCATTTATTCCAATGTAATAAACATATGATTGTCAAGAATAACAGAGTTCATATTTCATATTATAATACATAGGTATCTATATTTATATCTTATTAACTTGGATGCTTATTTATATCGGATTATTATAGTTATAATGGTCTTGTTATCTACTGTCAGCTAAAAACCTAATACTTACCTACTAAAGAACCAGAATTAATTTACAAAAAAAAAATATCCATTGAACAAGAAGTTTGTGATACCATTATTACCTTATAAATACATTTTCAGTCAGAACAAGAAGTTTGTGATACCATATTACTTACCTAATAAATAAATGTTTAGTCACCTAATAAATTATACAGGGTGATTTATTAGGGGTCGTGTTGCAAGAAGACCAAAAGCGAATAAGATAGGTCATACTGAACAACTTTTCCCATGGGACCACACACGAAATCGCAAAAAAATAAGAGGCAATTAAGCGTTAACTGTGAGTTAATTGAGGGTTAATAATCATAATCATAATCATTTATTTGGCTAAAACATAGGTACACAAAGATCGTACAATTGACATGTCAGTGGTAATAAAATTACATGTATGTATGTTCCGCCACTATATGGCATGTTATTTTTAGTAAAGCCCACTTCTGAAATTTATAGCATTGACGAATTATGTCAAATAAGTCATTATGAAAAACACGTGTTATACCAAGTAGGTAATAAATACCAGGCGCGGCTCACTCGCGGTTTACGTTCATCGCTACAAGTAGGTACATGCCGGTTGCCCGAAAATAGGGTACTATTCAGTGGCTGCCACGCTGTGCATCGGATCACATGCGCACGCTCGCTACTTCGCGCGCACAAGCTTACGTAAATATATCGGAAGTGACCGTGCCGCCGCATTCGTCTGTTTTTGTGTTGCATTGCTTCGGTTGAAATTAATAAAAAGACACCTAAAAGGTATTTCTTGTTTTCAAGCAATCTGTGCTGTAAGTACCTCCATTCTTCCGTAACAACGAAATGTTAATTTCCTTGTTGTTGTTGTATGTAATTGTCCTTGTGTGCGATCGTGGCGTCATTATACCTGTTTCACCGAATGGCCACAACGGAAGAGCAGTGCTGGCTCTGCCAGCATTAAGGAGGACTCACGCTAGAACGACCCGTGTCCGGCCCGGGCCGTTTTCTATGAAAAACGACGGTGTTTTTGCGCGACTGGGACATACCCAAGCCCGGCAGAGTCATGACCGGGCCGTGCCGACACCGAGCCGCTTTCGAGCCTCGGCCGTGGCTCGGCCGGGCTTGGGTATGGCTCGGGCGCGCAAATACGCCGTCGTTTTTCTTAGAAAATGGCCCGGGCCGGACACGGCCCGTTCTAGCGTGAGTCATCCTGTACGCTGAGTTGTGTCCATTTCGTGATAAATGTGTATGTGTGTATGTGTGTCTATATTTGTTAATGTTGATTGATTGATTGATCTTTATTTTGTCTTATTAAACAATAAATACCATGCAAAAATTGTATACATCAAAACACACACACATAGAACAAAAAACAAGAAAAATTATATATATATATATATATATATATATAGAGTCAACATAACAACATTAACAACCATACAATAATAAATATATTTGGGCAACTTAGCAATTATTTACAAATAACATAACACCATAGTGTGTAGGTATGTTAGACACGTTACATTATAAAATTATAAAAACAACATCAACAAAACAGACATGTCAGGTAGCATATTAACATAAATAAAAAAACAATTGATAATATTCAGTCCAATAATTTAGCAATAAATTCGTTGAGGCTGTAAAATGGTCTATGACCTAAGTATGTATACTGTTCCATCTTTTGTGACATTGTTCAGTACATCGTAAGTTTCACCTTTAAATACAATGCTGGTATCATCGGCATATAGGTATGGAGTTCCGCAGGAGATATTGTCTGGTAAATCATTGATTAATATGATAAATAGCAGTGGTCCGAGAACAGATATATCCCTGCGGAACTCCACATCTGATAATATTTACATCGGAATTTACAGAGTCTTCGTTTCCAGCATGATCTGTGTGCCTAAGCTCAACATATTGCTGACGGTTGCATAAATATGAGGATAATAAAGAATGTACAGAGCCGCGTATTCCGTAATATTCTAATTTATGTAATAATATTTTGTGGTCTACACAATTGAAAGCCTTACTGAGGTCACATAATATACCAGCACACTTCATACCATCATTAAGATTATTCATTATTTCAGTGACTGTTACCGCCAACACTATATTCCTATTTTTACGAAACCCATATTGATTTATTGAAAGGTAGTTTCAATCATAAGGATATTTTTCTATTCTTATAGCAAGACATTTTTCAAAGACTTTGGCTATGAGAGACAATAGGGAAATAGGCCTATAATTACCGACATCCATAACACTTCCCTTTTTGTGAATAGGGATTACTTTTGCATGCTTAAGTGTGTTGTTGAGAACCTCTAACAGTCGAGTTTGCCCACTCACTTGACAAAGGGGGATCAACTGTCACTTGCGTCCGCAGGAGCTACGTAGGTACCACAACCCTGCACGTGTCCCCTGGGTGGTATTTACTAAAGAGTGACAAACTCAAAGGCCAAATAATGTATGCCATAAGATTAAAAAATAAATTGTGTTGTTGTCACGAATACAATGTTTATTTCTTTCTTTCTTCAATGCTAATGTTTCAGGGAGCAGTCTGCCGAGAGCGGTGCGAGGAGCCTGCTGAACGCCATCGAGGCCCGGCCGAGCCTGAAGCGCCGCGTGGGGGCTGCGGTCACTGGCCTGCTGCAGAGCGAAGTAAGTACTATGTTTTGTGTTGGTTTTCCAATAAATAAATAAAAACCGCTTTTGAAGCAAAACTTTTTGTGTGCATTTAATATCCTCTCTTTTGCGTTTGCTTGTAATCAAGGGGAAATTAATGTCAATCCAGTAAATGCACCGAGTTACTGAGACAGCACAGCAGTGAAGCAAACCCTCGGATCCCATTTATACTTTCTTAGATAATATTATCCAGGATGGACTACAAACAAAATAATCTACCACGCAACATCAAGTTTACGGTCTCATGCACAGTTGGTAGTAGTAAAGAACAAAAAGGTCTCTGTATCAGATCGAGTCTGTGGAAGTTAGCTGCCCTTTTTAGGGTTCCGTACTCAAAGAGTAAAACGGGACCCTATTACTAAGACTTCGCTGTCCATCCGTCCGTCCGTCTGTCTGTCACCAGGCTGTATCTCAAGAACCGTGATAGCTAGAGAGTTGAAATTTTCACAGATTATGTATTTCTGTTGCCGCTATAACAACAAATACTAAAAACAAAATAAAATATTTTTTAAGGGGGGCTCCCATACAACAAACGTGATTGTTTTTGCCGTTTTTATAGATAATGGTACGGAACCCTTCGTGCGCGAGTCCAACTCGCACTTGGCCGGTTTTTTTGGTAATCATCACATTCACACAACAAAAGGAGACGCCACTTGTACGAAATATATAGGCGGACTGCATGTAGCTACGTGAACTGTAACACCTATTGTAACCATATCATACAAATAAATACTTTGAGTTTGATTTCGGCCCGTGCGGATACGTGCCTGAAGCAAGGCTGCCAACCAAACCAAGGTCACTCCATTCTAGATTTTTACGCCAATGTCGCTCGTTTGGCATCTCCTCAAGAAGAGAACAAGGTTTTTATTTTTATCGGTTGGCTTTATTACAGTTGAAGTTAAGTTTACCATTAAGTGAATTAAAATTACAATTTTATATCTGAGTTAAGTAGCCAGTCCCTTGCTGCAGGGGTAAGCGCCAATAGGTCTTGCATGCCTCCCGCGAAATCAGACTATTCGCGCGACGCTCAACAATGTGGAGGATGGCTTGTGTTGGTGCACCACAGTCACAGTCAGCTGCTGTTGATATGCCCCACTTGTGTAAATTATAGTTGCAGCTCCCAACGCCCGTCCGGATGCGGTTCAGAGTGACCCAAGTCTTGCGGTGTTCGTTAAAGCCCGTTGGGATTCTAGTGGGGTCTATGTTAGGGGCACCATCCTGTTCTTGCCACTTGTCGCTCGTTTGGCATCTCCTAAAGGAGTGATGGCTCTCTTTTAGGAGGTGAAGCAGCGCATCGTGTCGGCGGCGGCGGCGGCCATCAAGGAGCAGGTGACGAGCATGATCCGCGCGGAGATGTCGTCGCTGTTCGTGCCCGTCGTGCGGCGCGCGCACCGGCTGCTACTCAAGCGCATCACCATGATGGTCACCGCTGAGTTCGCGAACTGTGAGTGTTGGCATTAGAGTGCATAGACTTATTATTGGGTTAAGTATATATTGGAGATGTCGCTATATCATACCCAAATAATTGATTAATTGCCATGTGGATTTACAAAAGGTCTTAAATATAGGTGCGCATGTCCACCACAAACCCTGTTAGGGCGCAGCATTATAATAGGTAGGTACTAAGGCTAAAAAGTATAAACTAGGTATACCTCCTAAACTATAAACTTCTGTTCAACCGTATTCTTTTTCCTTTTTCTTTTACTCCTTATAATTATAATATTCATACATTATATCATATAGGTATCATTAATTATATTATATCATTAATTTATAATCATATAATTATTAACATTTACCTACCTATTTACATTCATACATTATATCATATATCTACATTGTATTGTATTTATGTCGCATTGTCGTTAATATAGTTGGCGATATTTTTCTTTACTTTCGCCCTTCTGAGGGGCTACGCTCTTGCAAGAGTTGGTGGTGAACTTATATAACGTTGAGAAAGTGACTTCACCTTACCATAGGGCTATCCTAGCTAAGCTAAGTCTGGACTCCCCGAAAATGTTATCTTATAATCAGTTTTTAGGATTAAAAACCGCTCGAACTGATTCGCGGTTATTAGTAATTTATTTGAGCATTTTTCAAAAAAAGTGAACCTGAACTTATTTTTGCAGATTTAATTTTTTGGGTTGTTCTTACTCAGAATCCTTGATACTACCGATGCTTAATCAAGAAAAACTCGACAATCTTTGAGCCGTAGTCACAGCCACCAGGGGATTGTTTTTCAAATTCTAGTTAAATTAACTTGGCCTGTTTCCACAGTGAAGGAGAACACTGCGCGCAGCGATGAGGCCTGGCAAGAAGTGTCACAGTCGCTGCTGGCTGGTTTAAAAAAACATGAGAGCTTGCTGCTGCAGGCTTGCGGCAACAGCAGCTCGCTAGTAGACGCCGACGAGTAAGCTCACTTCGCCTCTTTCCACATGGAAGAACATGACATGGCAAACATCGTCACAGTCACTGCAAGCAGTTCTTCAGAGTCACGACGCCGTCGCCAGCAGCACGGAGCCTAACCTAACCTAACCTCAAAGCAACGTCAGAATCTGAAAAATAAAATTTTTTTGGTCTTAGGATTTGGTCTAGTTTTGTGAAGGCAGCAATCACTTTTGAACACTGTATTTCCAATACGCAAATAAGTAAGCTCATAGGCAGTGCAGTTACAGAACTTATTATATTTTCATTTGGTATAATTATCATTTTATGTAACGATCATTTGATATAATAATAATTAGTATAACATACATTCAGTATAATGCGTATTTGATATATTGAACATTGGATATAATGCTCATTTCGTCTAATGTACAGGTGATATAAATATAATCAAGCCAGAGTAGCCAGAAAAAGAGGTGACGGGCGGGGCGAAGCCTCCGCAAGGGCAGTAAAAAAAAAAACACTCGCAACAATTGTACTATTGGTGGGTTAGGTTAGGGTTCACTTGTGTCCCTTAGAGCGGAAATAAGCACCCCGCGAAGCGGGGTGACGTCGACACGCTGGCGGTTGGGTTGAGTTTACGTTAGGTTAGAACGGAAAAAAAATTAGTTTAGCTAAGGTAAATAAAACGCAATTTGCACATAAAATTTATACTGCTTGATCATTATACAATATGAGATGTATATCAAATAAGAATTATACTCTATGATGGTTATAAGAAATAAGCGTTATACCGAATGATAGTAATACTAAATAAAAATATATATTTTGATATTATACCAAACGTTTATTATATACAATGAGTGATTCGCTACCCTTTGAAATTATATCAAAAATGGTTATATCCAATTAAATTATATTATTTGTTTTTATACCGATCATTGCACACCCATATATCAATTGGATAACGGGAATTGACTGAAAAATTGATTGCAAATTTTGACGGATAACTTACATAGGCACTTACATATTTACATACTTACATATTTACATACATACGAACAGTGCAAGTTAACATAAAGCTAGTAAAAAGAGGTAGATACGTTGTCTATACGAAATTCCGTGTTTAAAGATGGCCACCAAATTCTGACAGCATAACGACCGTCGACCGTTTCCATTGACGACGCGAAACTACTTATAGCCTTGTCAGTTAACAAGGTTTTAGTGTGCCTCCATTGGAGCGCTTATAACATATCTACCTATTTTTCATATAACATCATTGTATGAGAATATCTTAAAAGTCCCTTCTTTCAAATAAAAAATAAATAATCAAAATCTGTACACGTAATAAAAAGCTATCGCTGATAAACAAACATTTGGTTGTAACCCTCGGTGCGCTAGTCAGACTTATACTTGACCGTTTTAACCGACTTCAAAAAAAAGAGGAGGTTCTCAATTCATCTGTATGTTTTTTTTTTATGTGTGTATGTTACGCGATAACTCCGTAATTTATCAACCGATTTGAAAAAATATTTCTTTGTTTGAAAGCATATACTTCCAGATTGGTCCCGTCGTCACCAAAATCCAGTTCTGATGATGGGATCCTGGAGAAATCGAGGGAACTCTTCAAATTTTATAGGCAAACTTGAAGCTATTTGGCTACTGATTTGAAGTCGGTTATAACTTTGTTTTTAAAGTCAATTATTTTTCTTAAAATAACCTTCACCTCTAGCAATCCAAGCGTATTGAAACAGTATTGTAATGAAGTAAATATTACGTAGTGTTTTCACGGTAAGGTAGCTAGACCTTTTATTAACCGATTTGAGATTAAATCTATGTATATAAAATCCGCATATTACACGTGATTTAATTTTTACAAGCTATATTTGTCCCTTGGAAAAAATATGAATTTCGCTTACCGCCTTACAAAGTTACATGCTATCATGAAGTGACATATCATTCTAATCTTGCTAGAAAAAATATGGTATAGGAGTAGCCATCGCAATGCATCAGTCTATCATACGTTTTCACAAATTTGGCAGCATATTAAGAATGGGGAGTAGGTAGATTCAGTTCAGCCAACTTTTTAACAAATGGCTGTCTCAATTTTAACTATATTGTAAGTACTAGAGGTTAGTCGGCTTCTCAGGGTCATCGACTGCGACGAGAGCTCCAACGACATGCCACCGGTGTCCGAGTGCGACTCGGCCCCCGTGGACTCTCCCGCACCGCCGTCGTGCGCCAGCGCTGAGGCTCTCGCCAACACTCAGCTATCTCCTGTAGATCCCATGGTGAGAAAAGAAACATCCACTTACGTGTTGTGGCCTTTTTACATTTTGGAATAGAGCTAAACGCTCAATGAAGACCCAGTTGTGCGACGTAGGGTAAATGGGACAATCACGAGGTTCGAGAGGCCGTTCATCAATGCGTTGAACGTAAAAAGTCTAGGCATTGACGTGCATTCACAAACCTCAGGCCAGAGATAATTGAAAGAAACTCGTGCAGCGTCACAGCGATAGCTCCGTCAAGAGCTTACGCTTGTGAAGAAGATCTGGCCCCGTAGCATGGATGGCGATATCACGCGATAAGTGACAGAATAAGAGCGTCGTCTCGTTCTATCGAACAGTTTCAGCCAGGGACGGATGCTCTATCTTGTCAATTATCGCGTCATAAGGCCATCCATGCTACGGGGCCGGTTCAAAGCAAAATGCAGGGCCGTGTATATTGTTGCAAGCAACCAAAGCCCTTTTGTATTCAAATGCCTATACATCCTAACTTATAGCTTCGAGCCGCTCTAGCAGTCCACCACCTATATGAATCTTTATGATCTCTGGCAGATGATAACCGCGGAGGTGACGAAGCTGATTCAAGAGGGCGACGTGAACGGCGCGTTCACGCGCGCGCTGCATGCAGGCGACCTGGCGGTGGCGGTGGCGGCCTGCCGCGCGGCCGTGCTGCCCGTGCCGGCGCTGGAGCAGCCCGTGCTGCTGTCGCTGCTGCAGCAGCTCACCACCGACCTGCTGATCGACACCACGCTGCAGTGCAGGTACCTACACATCACACCTGGCGGTGGCGGTGGCGGCCTGCCGCGCGGCCGTGCTGCCCGTGCCGGCGCTGGAGCAGCCCGTGCTGCTGTCGCTGCTGCAGCAGCTCACCACCGACCTGCTGATCGACACCACGCTGCAGTGCAGGTACCTACACATCACACCTGGCGGTGGCGGTGGCGGCCTGCCGCGCGGCCGTGCTGCCCGTGCCGGCGCTGGAGCAGCCCGTGCTGCTGTCGCTGCTGCAGCAGCTCACCACCGACCTGCTGATCGACACCACGCTGCAGTGCAGGTAGGTACCTACACATAGAGTTCACACCTGGCGGTGGCGGTGGCGGCCTGCCGCGCGGCCGTGCTGCCCGCGCCGGCGCTGGAGCAGCCCGTGCTGCTGTCGCTGCTGCAGCAGCTCACCACCGACCTGCTGATCGACACCACGCTGCAGTGCAGGTACCTACACATCACACCTGGCGGTGGCGGTGGCGGCCTGCCGCGCGGCCGTGCTGCCCGCGCCGGCGCTGGAGCAGCCCGTGCTGCTGTCGCTGCTGCAGCAGCTCACCACCGACCTGCTGATCGACACCACGCTGCAGTGCAGGTAGGTACCTACACATAGAGTTCACACCTGGCGGTGGCGGTGGCGGCCTGCCGCGCGGCCGTGCTGCCCGCGCCGGCGCTGGAGCAGCCCGTGCTGCTGTCGCTGCTGCAGCAGCTCACCACCGACCTGCTGATCGACACCACGCTGCAGTGCAGGTAGGTACCTACACATAGAGTTCACACCTGGCGGTGGCGGTGGCGGCCTGCCGCGCGGCCGTGCTGCCCGCGCCGGCGCTGGAGCAGCCGGTGCTGCTGTCGCTGCTGCAGCAGCTCACCACCGACCTGCTGATCGACACCACGCTGCAGTGCAGGTACCTACACATAGAGTTCACACCTGGCGGTGGCGGTGGCGGCCTGCCGCGCGGCCGTGCTGCCCGCGCCGGCGCTGGAGCAGCCCGTGCTGCTGTCGCCGCTGCAGCAGCTCACCACCGACCTGCTGATCGACACCACGCTGCAGTGCAGGTAGGTACCTACACAAAGAGTTCACACCTGGCGGTGGCGGTGGCGGCCTGCCGCGCGGCCGTGCTGCCAGCGCCAGCGCTGGAGCAGCCCGTGCTGCTGTCGCTGCTGCAGCAGCTCACCACCGACCTGCTGATCGACACCACGCTGCAGTGCAGGTACCTACACATCACACCTGGCAGTGGCGGTGGCGGCCTGCCGCGCGGCCGTGCTGCCCGCGCCAGCGCTGGAGCAGCCCGTGCTGCTGTCGCCGCTGCAGCAGCTCACCACCGACCTGCTGATCGACACCACGCTGCAGTGCAGGTAGGTACCTACACATAGAGTTCACACCTGGCGGTGGCGGTGGCGGCCTGCCGTGCGGCCGTGCTGCCCGCGCCGGCGCTGGAGCAGCCCGTGCTGCTGTCGCTGCTGCAGCAGCTCACCACCGACCTGCTGATCGACACCACGCTGCAGTGCAGGTAGGTACCTACACAAAGAGTTCACACCTGGCGGTGGCGGTGGCGGCCTGCCGCGCGGCCGTGCTGCCCGTGCCGGCGCTGGAGCAGCCCGTGCTGCTGTCGCTGCTGCAGCAGCTCACCACCGACCTGCTGATCGACACCACGCTGCAGTGCAGGTAGGTACCTACACAAAGAGTTCACACCTGGCGGTGGCGGTGGCGGCCTGCCGCGCGGCCGTGCTGCCCGCGCCGGCGCTGGAGCAGCCCGTGCTGCTGTCGTTGCTGCAGCAGCTCACCACCGACCTGCTGATCGACACCACGCTGCAGTTCAGGTAGGTACCTACACATAGAGTTCACACCTGGCGGTGGCGGTGGCGGCCTGCCGCGCGGCCGTGCTGCCCGCGCCGGCGCTGGAGCAGCCGGTGCTGCTGTCGCTGCTGCAGCAGCTCACCACCGACCTGCTGATCGACACCACGCTGCAGTGCAGGTACCTACACATCACACCTGGCGGTGGCGGTGGCGGCCTGCCGCGCGGCCGTGCTGCCCGCGCCGGCGCTGGAGTAGCCCGTGCTGCTGTCGCTGCTGCAGCAGCTCACCACCGACCTGCTGATCGACACCACGCTGCAGTGCAGGTACCTACACATCACACCTGGCGGTGGCGGTGGCGGCCTGCCGCGCGGCCGTGCTGCCCGCGCCGGCGCTGGAGCAGCCCGTGCTGCTGTCGCTGCTGCAGCAGCTCACCACCGACCTGCTGATCGACACCACGCTGCAGTGCAGGTACCTACACATCACACCTGGCGGTGGCGGTGGCGGCCTGCCGCGCGGCCGTGCTGCCCGCGCCGGCGCTGGAGCAGCCCGTGCTGCTGTCGCTGCTGCAGCAGCTCACCACCGACCTGCTGATCGACACCACGCTGCAGTGCAGGTAGGTACCTACACATAGAGTTCACACCTGGCGGTGGCGGTGGCGGCCTGCCGCGCGGCCGTGCTGCCCGCGCCGGCGCTGGAGCAGCCCGTGCTGCTGTCGCTGCTGCAGCAGCTCACCACCGACCTGCTGATCGACACCACGCTGCAGTGCAGGTAGGTACCTACACATAGAGTTCACACCTGGCGGTGGCGGTGGCGGCCTGCCGCGCGGCCGTGCTGCCCGCGCCGGCGCTGGAGCAGCCGGTGCTGCTGTCGCTGCTGCAGCAGCTCACCACCGACCTGCTGATCGACACCACGCTGCAGTGCAGGTACCTACACATCACACCTGGCGGTGGCGGTGGCGGCCTGCCGCGCGGCCGTGCTGCCCGCGCCGGCGCTGGAGCAGCCCGTGCTGCTGTCGCTGCTGCAGCAGCTCACCACCGACCTGCTGATCGACACCACGCTGCAGTGCAGGTACCTACACATAGAGTTCACAGCTGCGGCAGGATTGCCCAAACGGCCCAAGATGTCACGTAAATAAAAATAAAAAAATCGTTTATTTCAGACCTAGATCCATATTTTGTTAGTACAGAAAAACGTTGTTGTATTGAACGCACAGTGCGTTATACGCCTTCTGAGTAACGCCTTAGCAGTGACCCCACTCTTTTTCGCCTAATGGCAAAAAAATCTTCCGTTCGTGCCTCAGCGAACATTCCGGATGCACTGCAGTGGCAGCCTCAACAGCATTCTAAGGATGTTGTTGTATTGAACGCGCAGTGCGTTATACGCCTTCTGTTCTGAGTAAATGTAGCCCACAGACTGCACGTAAAACATGACCATAAAACCTGTCGTGCTAGCTGGGCCGGCGGCGGTGGTGGTGGCACTAGTTCGGCCAACTTTTTATTAGGTACCCTACAGTAAGTACAGTAACTTTTTATAAGTTGAGCTTGTGACGTTTAATATTTAATTTTGCACCAAACTGTATTCGTTCTTAGTTTTCTTCCTGTATCACAAATGTACTTTTAACTTAGTATTCAGTTTCTGTATTTACGTATATTCACCATATATTCACTATCTGAAATAAAAGTTGCGTTCGGTCTGTCAAGTTGACAGTGACACTGACACACAGTTTGGCGACGCGTTCACACGATGCAATCTGCCGTGCCACTCTGGCGTCGGATTTGGAATAGTTTTAAGATATATTATGTTTAGCGTAGGTATTTGTTTTGTGTTGCCTTCCAGGAGGTAACTCATGTAAAGGTTCCGACGGAAGACCAGTGCTGGCCTTCTAGGTTAGCACTTTCATTTTCATTTCATATAATTTATTGCATAACATGTGTTTACATTGGTGTTAAAATACAGTTGGTTTCAACATGTACCCTTTCGGGCATAGCAATCTACTACAATACAACGTTACAATACATCTAACTAAGCACCATGCTGAGTCGGGGCCTTTTCGTGGACCCTGCTATTTTTACGTTCTGTGTTTTGTTTTTTACACCCATCTTATCTTATCTTATCTAGGTGAGGGCCCTTTCGGATGCACTTCGACCCAGTGGGATCTTTTGTGCATTTGCCCTCTCGTTTATGCCTGCTCCCAGGCTTGCTCCATCATTTCCACAAAGCGGATGATGCAGTTCGCCGGGAGCACCTTGAATTCCTTTGGTTGCGGGTAACCGTTACCAAAGTAGTTCATTCTTTGTCTGGCAAGGGCATTTTACACCCATTGTTTTGTTCACGAATAAATGTTTTCTTTCTTTCTTTCTTTACAGTATACCCCGAGAACTTTACGGTTTAAGCTCTATGAAAACACAACAATATATCGATATTAGCCATATTTTTACACCAAAAAATAGGTTGGGTAATTTGACTAAATATTAATTAATAATCCACCTAAATTTAATACCGATACGGTAAAAAATAATGAAAAGTAATCTTCATTAATTTCGTATTAATCAGGCGAAAGAAACCATATAAAGAACAAAAGGGACGAAATCGGATTCAAACACAAAAACCTATACTGGATGTTGGGAAGAAATGCTAGATTGTCAATGGACAAGAAACTACTTATCTATAAGGTTGTACTAAAACCGATATGGGATGGCGTGCAATTGTGGGGCAGCGCTAGCGACTCAAACATTAACATCATACAAAGATTACAGAATAAGATCCTGAGATCAATAGCGAACGTACCATGGTATATTACCAACAGTGAACTGCATGAACACCTATCAATAGGCACAGTGAAGGAAGAACTCCGAGACATTTCCTTAAAATACAAGCAGCGTCTAATCAACCATCCCAATAAACTAGCACAACAGCTGACCGTCCAGAACCACATAAGACGACTGAAACGATACAACATCCTGGAGCTACAAAATAGAGAGTAGCCTCAGACTTCAAAAACGAGGAGATGCTCTCGCTGGAGAGCACACTCGACACGCCAGATTGTACTAATCCACACATCGACTTATTCTCTTCACACAGTCTTCGGACTGATTGCCGATAAGCAAAGAACATAAAAAAAAAACAGGCGAAAGTGGTATAATCTTTCTTTACTTTATAATTGACTACGTCTATATTATACGTTCTTTGGGATACGCGCATAATCCACTTATTTTTGTTAATGATTAAATCTTTCTATAGGCCAGATGAAATTCAATATTATCTCAAGGTCGTTAAATATTTAGTTAAAATGGCGTTATTTCCTGATGCATATATTTTCGGATTCAGGTAGTAAGTCTCCAAATTTGTGTACTCAAACATGCTTTCATTATAAAAATAGTGATAGCCTTTTTGCTTGCGGGTTATTTTTTTTTCCTAACTTCCGGTCCATATAATTAATGATTTCGATAGTAAAAGTTGTTTAAAATAACATATAAAAGCCGTATACAAATAATTAGCCTGATATTGAATTATTTCCAAAAAAACCGTAATTTTCTCAGGGTAGTAGTAGAGTGTGAACAAATGTGAACATATCCCTATATAAGGGATCTCTTCCAGCTAACAATGGAGCAGCAAGGTCATTTCAGAGAAGCCACGCTGATTGAATAGGTAATAGGGTAGTTGCGTCATGTTAAAATTGACAACTTAGTGTAGCTAAATGGATAGTAAACCATCAAATTATTGTAATAAAGTGTAAATTACAAAATATAATTAAAATCATAAAAAGATATATTTCGAAAAATACGCATTTTTTTTTATTGTCCAAGAGTACATTTAAAGCTATCAATAGAGTCCTTACACTTTTATAAAAACAAAATTGTATGACAACTATGGACCTAAACGCAGTATTTCGCGACCGCAACAGCAATTTACTTGATTTTCCATACAACGAATATGAATTGCAACGCGTGACGTCATACTTTAACGTAAATTAGTATGAAACGTTTCGCCTGCCGCCAGCGATGTCCGTCTTTAACACAATTTCTTGGGTATTTACGTTCTTTAATTGTAGTTGCTCTCATAGAAACATTTGTTCCTCTCCTTAAACTGGTTCGAATGACATCATAAATAGCCCATCACACACAAGCCCGTTCCTCTTGTTGCAGCTACATAGAGTACGCGCTGTGGAGCCTGGACCCCACGGACGAGGTGACGCGTGCGCACTTGCCCTTCGTCATCGGCGAGGTGCAGCGCCATCTCTCCGCGTTCCTGCAGAACTACCCCCACCACGTACATGCTCACCGGATATCCGCCATCATAGATACTGCACGACGTCTACTTTGAAATTGTGTTTAATGCTTGTTGAATTATTTTTTAGTTTTTTATTTGTTTATTTTTTTGGCTCGCGTTGATTTCATATGCGTTTTTTCTTTTAAGTTTAATTTAGATTTAAGTTATGAAAGAGAACTTTTTTATTATTTCGTTAAAGTTTCATCATAGATACTACGAAGTCTACTTTGAAATTGTATTTAATGCTTGTTGAATTATTTTTTAGTTTAATTTTTTTCTATTTGTACTTTTTTGGCTTGCGTTGATTTCATATGCGTTTTTTTCTTTTAAGTTTAATTTAGATTTAAGTTATGAAAGAGAACGTTTTTATTATTTCGTTAAAGTTTCATCATAGATACTACGAAGTCTACTTTGAAATTTTGATTAATGCTTGTTGAATTATTTTTTAGTTTTAATTTTTTTCTATTTGTACTTTTTTGGCTTGCGTTGATTTCATATGCGTTTCTTTCTTTTAAGTTTAATTTAGATTTAAGTTATGAAAGAGAAAGTTTTTATTATTTCGTTAAAGTTTCATCATAGATACTACGAAGTCTACTTTGAAATTGTGTTTAATGCTTGTTGAATTATTTTTTAGTTTTAATTTTTTTCTATTTGTACTTTTTTGGCTTGCGTTGATTTTTTATGCGTTTTTTTCTTTTAAGTTTAATTTAAATTTAAGTTATGAAAGAGAACTTTTTTATTATTTCGTTAGTTTCATCATAGGTACTACGAAGTCTGCTTTGAAATTGTGTTTAGTGCTTGTTGAATTATTTTTTAGTTTTCTATTTTTTCTATTTGTTTATTTTTTGGGTTGCGTTGATTTCATATGCGTTTTTTTCTTTTAAGTTTAATTTAGATATAAGTTATGAAAGAGAACTTTTTTATTATTTCGTTAAAGTTTCATTTTGTTCACACGAGAGGAGTCGAGACTATATCAAATAAAGTTACAGTTACAACTATACTAAAACGACGATTTGATTGCATACTACGGAACCCTAAAAATCTATTATAATTTTCACGGTCAATTTAAAGTATATATTCGTGACTCTACTATTGGCAATAAAAAAAAATTTGATAACAGTAATGGTCGCACCACACTTGGGGGTTCGTGTTCGCGTTGCGTCGTTGCCTCTCTTTCATTTGCCGTAGAAAGGAAAAAGATGCAACATGAATATTTGGGCAATCACCGCCAAGTGTGGTGCGACCATATTGGCTTGAGCAATAGATATCCATTTCACGGGAATTAACCAATCGTAATTTGTTATCTACGAAAACGAAAGCTCGCGACTGCACGACGAGTCCCGCTGTCAAGCGGACAGTCAACCCCCATCTGTCAACCGTGTTCCCATTTCGCCTCAATGACGATCTATTTTTGAAAATAAACTAAATACAATGCGAATTGCATAATAAAGCCATTGGTTAGAATCGAAAAACCGGATCGCTGTGATAAAATGGCTTCGGCATACGTGGTTTCGTTTATGTTCATGCTAACGCAGTATTTGTTGCTGAACTGTGCGTCGGCGGCGGTGCACAGCCACAGCCTGGACACGCAGGAGCGCGAGGGCGACGGCAGCTTCCGCGCAGAGTGTTTTCACTCTGAACAAAATACCGATTGTATGAAGAAAGTAGTACTTACAAGCGCTATCGCTAGATGGCACTAATTCATTAATTTAAGTGTGTTCCACACCTCCCGATTCTATGGAATGGAAAGTGTGGAGCCCACTTTACTGTGTTTTTTTTTCCCGCTGGTATTATTAATTGATGCTGCTAGCTGGCATCACTGATATTTTCATTTCATTCTATGCATAAACTTTATTCCCAAAATATAACATTTTATGCGCTTATGAAATACAAATAAAATAAAATAACATGAGAATTGGGTTATTCTATGATAATAAATATTACAGGTCTTATCAAAACACTTTACTCATGCAAATTTTATAAAACGGAACGTAATACTTTACTTGTTTATGTTTTAACTGTCAATTGACCGCACTGTCATTCATTGTATTCTCTCTCCCGAGAAAGGGCGGGAAAGTTGAAGTTAAACAGCGGATTTTTTCAATTTCATTTAATTAATTTGATTTGAAGCCCTTTTTCTTTTCATATCATTCTTGCTGTTATACGTTGAATTTGTTAGTCTCGATTTAATCATAGTCGCATGAGTGGTGGAGACGGGGGTGCGGGCGGCGGCTCCACCCCCATGGATACCGCATCTGGGCCTACGGCAAATAAAAGGAAAAGCAGTGACAAGGAGACAATTTCTTCTGTCAAGCAAAAAATGAGTTTTTTAAGAAGTAATCGTGGTCTTTTTAAAGACCATCACCCGATATATGAGGATTTAACAAAGAATGAATATCCAGTATTATTACAATCGGCTCTGACACAGCCCAACCAAAAGGTCGCTATGGACATTATGAAGGTGAACAAAGTTCTTAAGAATGTTAATGGAGTTCAATATGTAAAAACTGCTGGCAACTTTTTTGTAAAGGTGTTCTTTGGTTGCGCCAGGGATGCTAATAAGTTCTTGTTGAATAATAAATTGATGAGCGAGAATGGATGGATTTCCAAGATTCCATATGATACCATCGAGTGCCAAGGAATTATACGTGCTCCGATTGAGCTTAGCGAAGAGGATTTGCTGGAGGAGTTAAAAGCGACCTCTATGATCTTGGGCGTGAACCGGTTCATGAAAAAACAAGAAAATGGCTCACACAAACCATTGCAAACAGTACTAGTTACTTTTAAGGCAACTACTCGGCCAGACCACGTCACATATGAACACATTTGGATGCCAGTTTTGGAATATATCAAACCATTACTTCAATGTTTCAAGTGCTACAAATTCGGTCATGGAAGTGGAGCTTGCAAGAGCCCACAAATTTGTTCCATTTGTTCCGCAGGCCATTTCTATCGTGAATGCTCCAATCCCAATGACTTCAAGTGTTCAAACTGTAGCGGTTCTCATTCAGCAGTCTTCTACGCATGTCCAGTCAAAGCGGCCAAGAATACTGAAATCAAGAACAAGATAAGCGGAAAGTTTTCATATGCTTCAACTGTTGCAGTACCTGTAGGTAGGAGCAATGTTAGTGTTAATAATTCCAGCTCAATAGCTCCCGCCTCGTCTAAAACACCTCAAGGACGAGCACTGATAGTGGATATTATTAATTCTGATATTGTTCTTAGTGCTATTACAAAAACCATAGTAGAACTTTAAAAAAAAAAGATACCAAAAACACTTCTGGTCCCATTTCTTCTTCAGCCATCAAAGAATTGCTTGTTACCAATTTTTCAACTTAAATTATGGATAATAGTGATAATATTGATTTGCATAATATTTGTTATAATAATTTTAACATCATTCACTAGAACTCCAGAAGTTTACTACCAAAGTTGAGTCAATTACACCATTTCATAAGCAATCTTAGCGAACAAGTTGATATGATTTTATTGAATGAAACTTGGTTGAGCCATGATAAAACTATTAGCACAGTCTAACTACATACAGTCTGCAAGCTTAGGGCCACGCGGGTTTACGAGAGGGGAGGAACGCGTGGAAGCGGGAGACGAGGAAGTTTAGCGCAAACTCATTGAGTTTGCGCTAACTATTTTGAAGGGGTGTCAAGTTTGACTTTTTATAAAACCGACTTTAAATATCGGTAAGGTTTAGGTGTTTTTTTTATGATGTCACTTAAATTGTGATCCAAATTGATATCTGAGGGCCCGAGGTCTTTTAATATAAGTCGAAGTTCTTTAAATACAGTCTCATTTCGTTCAAATTGAATTGCCGCACTGAATTCTTGAAAATCTTGAAATTCTTGAAAAACAGTCCGATTTGGTTCAGAATCGATATCTGAGGGTCCGCGGGGCCTCTTAATATGAATCCGAGCTTGGATAGTAAAAAAGTGGCCGCAATCTTGAAATTCTTGAAAAACAGTCCGATTTGGTTCAAAATCGATATCTGAGGGTCCGCGGGGCCTCTTAATATGAATCCGAGCTTGGATTGTAAAAAAGTGGCCGCCATCTTGAAATTCTTGAAAAACAGTCCGATTTGGTTCAAAATCGATATCTGAGGGTCCGCGGGGCCTTTTAATATGAATCCAAGCTTGGATTGTAAAAAAGTGGCCGCCATCTTGAAATTCTTGAAAAACATTCCGATTATGTTCAAAATCGATATCTGAGGGTCCGCGGGGCCTCTTAATATGAATCCGAGCTTGGATTGTAATAAAGTGGCCGCCATCTTGAAATTCTTGAAAAACAGTCCGATTTGGTTCAAAATCAATATCTGTGGGTCCGCGGGGCCTCTTAATATGAATCAGAGCTTGGATTGTAAAAAAGTTGCCGCCATCTTGAAATTCTTGAAATACGGTCCGATTTGGTTCAAAATCGATATCTGAGAGTTAGTTATTAATACAAATTGAGAAGCTCGGATTCATATTAAGAGGCCTCGCGGACCCTCAGATATCGATTTTGAACCAAATTTGACTGTTTTTCAAGAATTTCAAGAAGGCGGCCACTTTTTTACAATCCAAGCTCGGGTTCATATTAAGAGGCCCCGCGGACCCTCAGATATCGATTTTGAACATAATCGGACTGTTTTTCAAGAATTTCAAGATGGCGGCCACTTTTTTACAATCCAAGCTCGGATTCATATTAAGAGGCCCCGCGGACCCTCAGATATCGATTTTGAACATAATCGGACTGTTTTTCAAGAATTTCAAGATGGCGGCCACTTTTTTACAATCCAAGCTCGGATTCATATTAAGAGGCCCTGCGGACCCTCAGATATCGATTTTGAACCAAATCGGACTGTTTTTCAAGAATTTCAAGATGGCGGCCACTTTTTTACAATCCAAGCTCGGATTCATATTAAGAGGCCCCGCGGACCCTCAGATATCGATTTTGAACCCAATCGGACTATTTTTCAAGAATTTCAAGATGGCGGCCACTTTTTTAGAATCCAAGCTCGGATTCATATTAAGAGGCCCCGCGGACCTTCAGATATCGATTTTGAACCAAATCGGACTGTTTTTCAAGAATTTCAAGATGGCGGCCACTTTTTTACAATCCAAGCTCGGATTCATATTTAGAGGCCCAGCGGACCCTCAGATATCGATTTTGAACCAAATCGGAATGTTTTTCAAGAATTTCAAGATGGCGGCCACTTTTTTACAATCCAAGCTTGGATTCATATTAAGAGGCCCCGCGGACCCTCAGATACCGATTTTGAACATAATCGGACTGTTTTTCAAGAATTTCAAGATGGCGGCCACTTTTTTACAATCCAAGCTCGGATTCATATTAAGATGCCCCGCGGACCCTCAGATATCGATTTTGAACCAAATCGGACTGTTTTTCATGAATTTCAAGATGGCGGCCACTTTTTTACAATCCAAGCTCGGATTCATATTAAGAGGCCCCGCGGACCCTCAGATATCGATTTTGAACCAAATCGGACTGTTTTTCATGAATTTCAAGATGGCGGCCACTTTTTGAAAATCCAATATTGGATTCTTATTAAAAAGCCCCTCGGAACCAATAACGATTATGAAAACGAAAAAAAATGGCCGCCTTTTCTAAACTTATATATTTCTATTTAAAGATCTGAGTGAATAGGTACCTACTTTTGAAATGATTGAAAATGAATATCTCTCCAAACATATTTTTGACAACCCTGACTCTTGAGCGATAACGCTAAGCGCGTGCGTAAATTCGTAGATGAATGAAGCTTGCCTACTGGTTGTAGTTCTTTATACTGTGCTATTAGATTGCCGGGCTTTACTATATTAAGAAGAGATTCTGATCGCCCCCATGGGGGTGTTGCTATAGCAATTCGCACTAAATATAAGTTTAAAGTTGTCAACACACTATCTCAATATCACTTTCAAAATATCTTAGTAACTATTAATTTTAATAGTTTTTCCCTTGAGGTTTTATGTGTTTATATACCACCACCTCCTAATGGCAAGTTTACAATTAATTTACTGAAAGATGCATGCTCAAAATTTGTCTCTAAAAATAATCTTATAATAGGAGATTTTAATGCACATCACTTCTCCTGGAGTTCAAGATTCAACGATGGAAGGGGCAATGCTCTCCACGCCTTTGTGGATAGTTCCAACTTTGTATGTTTAAATGACGACAAGATAACGACTTTCGCTCCGTTCGGCCAACAAGGTAACGTATTGGACCTGGCTTTCGCGTCCCGTTCTATAAGTTCTAGTTGCACGGCTTCTGTACTTGATGATCTGCTTAGTAGTAATCATTTCCCTTTACATATCAGTGTGTTTACTGACTCATCAGTTCCTGTCAGCAACTCTAACAATTTGTTAAATAGACAAGGTGATATCCGAGATGATAATTCCCTAACTAATGTAAATTTTAATAAGATTGATTGGAAACAGTACAAAGACTTATGTGAAGTGGAATTTGCAACTTTTCAATTTGAGGATAACCCTCTCGAAAATTATAACAAGTTCTTGAGTATTCTACATGACATTTGCGAAAAAATGTTACCAAAGTAAATTATTTTGCTTAAAGGCCATTCCTTGGTGGAATGGCGATTGTGACCGCGTAGTTTTACAAGCCAAAATTGCCTTATTATCATACAAACAGTACCCTTCTATAGAAAATTATAAAATTTATAAAAAGTTAGATGCTTTAAAGAAAAGAACGTTGTTCGAAATAAAACGAGTTAGTTGGGTAAATCTCTGTTCGTCGTTCAATCGTATGACATCGAGCAAAATTATTTGGGACCATATACGTAGATTTAAGCACTCTAAATTGAACACTGCCTCTTCGTTACCAACTTTATTTCAAAGTCCATCCAATGCTGTGCTGTTTTTAAATAAAATAGCTACTCACATTGGTGAAGTTGTGTCAAATAACGATCTTCAGGAATGCTTTGACAATCCTGGCAGTCCTGAAGCTCAATGGATGGTTAAAGAATTTTCTTTTTGTGAGTTTGTAGCTGCGTTAGAAAATAAAAAAGAGACTTCACCGGGTCCAGATTTAATCACTTATAAAGTAATCAAAAGTCCCCCTCAATCTGCAAAGGAAATATTATGTAAAATATATAATGGTCTCTGGCAAAGTAATTGTTTTCCCCCAATTTGGAAAAGTCAACATGTTGTCCCTATATTAAAGCCCTACAAAGATCCCAATTTTATTGACTCATATAGACCCATTTCCCTAACATCGTGTTTTTCTAAAGTTTTTGAAACCATGTTAAAAAATAGATTGGAATGGTTTACTGAAAATAATAACGTTATTCCTTCTACTCAGTACGGATTTCGGAAAGGAAAAAGTACAATAGATAATCTTAGCTGTTTAATTGGGGATATTAGAAATAATTTTCGTAATAATCAATATACATTAGCTGTTTTTTTAGATATTAAAGGAGTATTTGATAACATAGATCATTCATATCTTATTAAAAGTTTAAATTCTTTGGGATTTCCTGGTCACATACTATTTTGGTTGTATAGTTTTCTTAATAATCGGCATATGTCTTTAAAAGTTAGGTCTAGTTTGACCGGTACTAAAATGTCTTCTAAAGGTACCCCCCAAGGTTGCGTATTGTCTCCACTTATATTTGTACTAAGCTTGGTTCGTTTTATGAAACAAATTCCGTCTTCTGTAAAGCACTTATTTTTTGCTGATGATCTGGTTATATATGTGAACTGTATGAATGCTAAAAGTGGTGAATCTATCATGAATAGTTGTCTGCGTAAAATTTATAACTTACTAACATATTCTTTAAAGCTTGAGGTAAATGTTTCCAAAAGTTCTGTAATTCTCTTCTCTCAAAATGGTTTACATCACCCTCAAGTTTTATACAATTCTGAAGTTATTCCTGCACAATCTTTTGTCAGATATCTCGGAATATTTCTTGATTACGACCTTTCTTGGAAAACTCATATAGATACAATTTGTAAAAGAGCTGAATTAGGTTTGAATATTTTGAAGTCATTAACTGGAGTAAAATGGGGAGCAGACCCTAAGGTTCTAAAAATGATATACATTGCGACAATCCGAAGTCATTTCGACTACGGCTGTATGTTTTTTGCGGACGCGAGTTTCTATCTCTTGAGGAAACTAGACGTTATACAAAACAGAGCGTTACGTATTATTACAGGTGCTTTAATGTCCTCGCCAATTAATTCATTAGAAATTGAAGCTGGCATTGTTCCCTTATTCATACGTAGAAGCTATATAACAGACAAGTATTGTCTCAAACTTATTAGTAGAGATAATGATGTAACTTCTAGGTATCTTGATAACTTTGATATTCCAAATTATAACTTGATCCCGTTACCTAAATCCGCTTCCATTAGTGGAGCCATAACATATTTAAACTTTGAATTTCAAGACACGGTATCTTGGTCTGCATTACTACCTTGTTTCGAGTATCAATATCATGACCTGATGCAAGATGTAGCTATTGAATTGATTAAATTTACTTCTAAATTTGACTTTCTGGAGTTCCTAGATGATAAGACTGATTTTGTTAAATTGTATACAGATGGCTCTAAAACTAAAGATAGGACTAGTTTTGCATTTTATGATTCATTTTTGAATATAGGTAAAGTTTATAAGTGTAACAACTACTTCTCTGTATTTTCGGCCGAGGTTTTAGCCATAATTTATGCCTTAGAACATATTAATACCAATTACTTAAATGAAAACAAATTTTTAATTTTATCTGATTCCATGAGCGCTTTGCAAGCTTTGAAAAAAAAAGCATACTTGCGTCTGTTAATTACTTGATTTATAAGTTAAGAAGTAGTCTAAGCTGTATATATAGTAAAAACATGATTGTTGAATTTTGTTGGGTTCCTGGACACTCAGGAATTGTTGGAAATGAACTTGTTGACACGCTTGCCAAGAGTGCAAGGGATGTCCAAGTTTGCGATCTAAAAGTCCCTCACTCTGATCTAGCGCCCTTTGTAAAACAGCTAATGACTAGACGCTGGTCTAATTCCTGGGCTAAATCTGTCGAAGTAAAAGGAAAATGGTTGGCAGAAATTGTTTCAGCCCCCAGTACTCATACGTGGTTTGAAAATCACAAAAAATATTTAGGAAGATCTTTTATTTCAACATTGTGTAGATTGCGCATTGGTCATGCTCGTTTTCCTGCACATCTTTTTAGATTAAAACTTAGTGAATCTGCTGCATGTAAATATTGTAATTATAATGTATGTGATCTTGACCATATATTTTTTCACTGTGCTAAATTTAAGTTACAAAGGTTATTGTTTGTCGCGATGTGCATGGATACTGGTCTAGAAGTTATTCCGACCTCTGTACAGGATCTTTTAAAGTATCCACAATTATATCCTGTAATTTATTATTTTGTTTCTCATACTATAGGTGATCTGTAAAATAACTTAATTTATTGTTGTTTGGGTATAAATGTTTATTTGTTAACCACTGGTGGCGCAGTAAGCACAAAACCCTAAGCGCTGAAAGCGCAAGATGATCGGATTGCTGTCGGTGCGCCGCTCCCGCGCCCCGCCCGCACCCGCGAGGAACACTCACTCATCCACCGCGATATACGACGGATTGCGACTCGCGTCCGCTTCGCTCGCGATATATTTTGTACGCGTTCGCGCATCACACAATTCCACCTTTGTAACGATCGGTCTAGTTATTATACAGTATTCTTATTATACAGTCCACTCTTATTTCTCTCCAAGTAGCTAGACCAACATATGGTCCTTAAACGCCGTAGTTTATGAACGCGGATCGTTACAAGCGAAATTAAAAAAAAAGTACTACGTATCGCAAGCTTGGACTGCACCTCATCACGACGGGTCAACCAGTGTCAAGCAGTGAAAGTCGCAACGCATCGCATCAACACCATCTTCACCTGCCTATCTTCAGTTTTCTTCGAGGTTGCTGCCATATCTGAGATCTTCGTCAAAAGTCATCGGATCCTACAGAACAGCAGTATCAACGAACAGAAACAAAAGACAGTGGAAGGTGAACTTATCGATACCAAACATTAGGTATTAGTGCACGGAGTTCGGCTTATCAAGAATCCGACAGAAATTCATCGGAATGAGACCTCGCTACCTACCGGTCATAATATTACGGATAGCATAACGGTGAGATCTCCCCAATTAGCCTCTTATTTTAACGTGCATTCCTTTCTTATTTAACTTAATTTTGGTACATGATATCAGTCTTCAAAACAAAGGATTTAAAATCGTTTCAATCTTAGTTCATGCTAAAAACATTTTGCTGTGACGCTTAAAAGCCTCATTCCAAACTTTAATCGTAATAAACATCATTATTACAAGTCATTTCATTGTTAGGTTTGGTTAACATAACATTTATTTTTATATTGTATAATGTGGGTGAGTCGACAAATGCATTATTATAACTTTTATTTTTGAATAGCAAAATATTCTTAGTCAATAACACTTAATAAAGTCGCCTACAAAAAGATTCATAGCAAAGTTCATACTCTCATCGGGACAGATTGGTTAAAGCCCCTAAAAAATAGCTTATAGCAAAGTTGAAAAATCGCATTGCTATTTTTTTTTGCACAGTCAGATAATCTAAGCGCTTCGTTTCATAAAGCTTATTTTTTTTATATTGTCGTATAATGGCTACCGAAGCACGTGCCAAAGAATTAATTAAAAAACGTGGCACGACTAAAGCTAAACTTACTCAATTCACAGCTTACTTGTCTACGGTTAAGTCTTGTGGTCAGTTGAGCGACTTACAATTGGTCGAACTGAGCTTACGCATTAATAAACTAGATATTGTATACGATTCCTACGACACTTTCCAGAGCGAGTTGGAGCAGCTGGTGGAGGACCCGAGTGAGCTATATTCGGATCGGGAGCTGTTTGAAGGAGCGTATTACAAGGAGCTCGCGACCGCTCGCGAATTGCTAGAACGTCATCGTAGTCAGCGTGCAAAGGAGAACGCCGGTGCCAAGTCCGAGGTAAGCTCCGATGAGTGCCAAACGGCTATATCACATAGACAAAGTAACGTAAGGTTGCCAAAGATAAACTTACCACACTTTAGCGGCAGCTATCAAAACTGGTTAGAGTTTAAAGATATTTATGTGTCATTAATCCACTCAGAAAAGAGCATAGACGACATCAACAAGTTTCACTACCTTCGTGCTTCTCTTCATGGAAGTGCGGCCTTAGTAATCCGAAGCTTAGATTTTAGAGGAGAAAATTATAATTCTGCATGGAAGTTGCTCTGTGATAGGTTCGATAACAAACAGCTGCTTGTAAATAACCATGTTCAAGCTCTCTTCAACATAGAACCTATTCACAGGGAATCTAGCCATGGTCTTCGGCAAATTGTAGACAGTGCAAATACGAATCTTAGAGCACTGGCTACTCTTGATCAGCCAGTTGATCACTGGGATACGTTAATAATTCATATTATGTCCTCCAAATTAGACAACGTTACCAGCAGACAGTGGGAAGAGCATAGGAACTCCTTGTCAGAACCGCCATCGCTCGATCAATATCTTACATTCTTGAGTAACAGATGTAATCTCCTTGAAACGATTGAAGAGTCGAAAAATAACAAGTTTAAGGCAGAGTCGTCAGCCACGAAGTCAAAAAGTTTCGTAGTGTCGTCAGGCGATCATAATACTGACAAATCTTATATGAAACCCTGTCCAATGTGTAAAAAAGTGCACTATGTCTTCAACTGTGAGGTCTTCAGAGCCTTGCCGGTTGAGCAGCGTTGGAGTAAGGCCAAGGCGTTTAAAGTGTGCCTTAATTGCTTGCGTCCCGGACATCATGAGTCAAAGTGCAGACTCAGTCACTGCAAGTACTGCAAAGTCGGGCACAATACTTTATTACACACACATAACGACACGAATACACCTCCAGAGCATGTGGCATTGTCAGCAAATAACCAAAGAAATGCAGATGAATTGTCGCCACATGTATTACTTTCTACAGCTCTGGTGAAAGTCAGTGACAGCAAGGGACAAGTTCACACTGCTAGAATATTGCTCGACAATGGGAGCACAGCCAATTTTATAACGCAGGACATGCATGGTAAGTTAACATTACCAACACGTTCTGTGTCTTCAAAGGTTAGTGGCATAAACAATCAAGAGTCCAAAAGTACGCAGTCTTGTTCTCTTCATATGGAGTCTTTTGATGGTACCTTTAAAACCGATATTGATTGTTTCATATTGCCCCAAATCACATCAACCATACCCAACAAATTTTTAAACATTCATGAAATACCTATACCTTCAGGCATCTGCTTAGCTGATCCGTCATACTATGCTCCGTCTTCAATTGACATCCTCGTCGGTGCTCAAGTCTTTTGGAGTGTCATAGGTTCAAAGCGGATAGACTTAGGCAAGCAAAATCCAACCCTTTTTGAAACAAAGCTAGGCTGGCTGTTGTCAGGCATTTTAAACCAGCCAAGTCTTAACAAACCTGTTTGTTTCTTCTTAAATGACCAGGAAACTGGTATAGATCCTACACCATTTTGAGAGCTAGACACAATACCCTCGAAACATAATTTAACTGTAGATGAGAACACATGTTACACGTCGACTCTTACACGTCGACTCTTACACGTCGACTCTTACACGTCGACTCTTACACGTCGACTCTTACACGTTGACTCTTACACCTCGACTCTTACACGTCGACTCTTACACCTTGACTCTTACACCTCGACTCTTACACGTCGACTCTTACACGTCGACTCTTACACGTCGACTCTTACACCGCGACTCTTACACGTCGACTCTTACACCTCGACTCTTACACCTCGACTCTTACACGTTGACTCTTACACGTTGACTCTTACACGTCGACTCTTACACGTCGACTCTACATATGATTATTATCACTGAATAATCGAAAAATCCGTGAGTCACTCACTTTGAACCCAGAAAGTTGTGTGTTTCGGTGCGACTCCATGATTGTTATTGGGTAGCTCAAATCTTCTCCGGCTCTTCTACGGCCATTCGTCAAAAACCGCGTCTCCGAGATTCAGGAAAGCTTTCCACAGGAATCTTGGCGTTACATCCCTTCCAAGGAAAATTCAGCTGATCTGGTATCTCGCGGGTTAGACGCGGATTTTATACACACTTCCTCCTTGTGGTGGTCAGAATCATCGTTTTTAGCGTCAGACCCTTCATATTGGCCAATTGCACCTAATTCTGAAAAGGAGGCCTCATTACCAGATACGGTGGCAAATAAGGCTTTAGTTACTTGCCCAAACTCCTCATACTCAGACGACGTCAATGCTATCCAAACCTTGATTGATAATTGTTCAGATTATTCCAAAATACAACGGTTAATAGCATACGTGAAAAGGTTTAGTTACAACTGTAAAAACGCCAATAATAAAATAGATGGTTTCCTTACCTCTTCCGAATTGTCTTCGGCGTCAACTCTGCTTTTTCTTACGTCGCAACAAAACGCCTTTCCTGAAGAGTACGAATTGCTGAAGGTAGGCAAAGAATTGCCAAAACAAAGTCGTCTCACCTCTTTGTGTCCGTTTTACGATTCTGGTCTTATTAGGGTTGGTGGACGACTTTCTAATTCATTTTACGATTATGGTGTTAAGCACCCTATAATTATCTGTTGTAAGCAACCAATAATCAGGCTTTTCATTAAAATGCTACATCTACGTGCCCTCCATGCGGGTCCTCAGTTACTTATGTCAATCATACGTCAAAATTACTGGCCACTTGGGGGCCGAAACTTAGCGAAACATACGGTTCGAAAATGCATCCGTTGTAATAGGCTTAAGGCAGAAACGGTGCAACCTAAAATGGGTAACTTACCGAAAGAGCGCCTTCATCTTGAATACCTATTCCTAGAGACAGGCACAGATTATGCAGGACCAATTTTGATAGCCGACCGCAAGGGTAGGGGCTGTAGGCTCCTAAAAGCTTACATTTGCATTTTTGTTTGTTTGGCAACGCGGGCACTTCATCTGGAGCTTGTCTCGGACCTTACGAAGGAAGCTTTTATTGCAGCTCGTGATCGGTTTATAGCTCGCCGGGGGAAACCGAGAACCATTTTCCCGGACAATGGTACAAGCTTCGTCGGTGCCGCCAACGAGCTCGCTAACGTTCTGAAACAAGATGCTGCTAAAGACAAGGCAGCTGAAGGTATTAACTTTTCATTTATTCCCGCGTATACACCTCACTTTGGCGGCTTATGGGAGTCTTCTGTTAAATCTGTAAAGCGCCACTTACGTCGAGTGTTGGGTCTTACACACCTTACTTTTGAAGAGATGGCTACATGTCTAACTCAGATTGAAGCGATTTTAAATTCACGGCCTCTTACCTCTCTATCCGACGATCCGTCGGACCTTACTGCCCTTACTCCTGCACACTTCCTAATTGGGAGATCTCTAACGTCGGTGCCGCATCGTCAAGTCTCAGACCAAAGAATCTCCAGTCTTCAAAGGTTCCACTGCATAGAAGTTCTGAAAATGCACTTTTGGAATCGCTTCTCTAAATAATACATCTTCGGACTCCAAAAGAGAACAAAATGGTGCAGTTCACGAGGAAAACTTGAAGTCGGAACTATGGTTATCATCAAGGAGAATAACCTCCCTCCTCTCATGTGGTCGATGGGCCGCATCGTAAACGTAGTACCTGGCAGAGATGGAATCGCCAGAGTGGCCGACATAAAAACTAAGAAGGGGATCATACGTCGAGCCTTCAACACAATATGCCCTCTTCCTGTACACAGTTTTGAAGACACAAGGTCTTCAACGCCGGGAGTATATGGTGGCGCAGTAAGCACAAAACCCTAAGCGCTGAAAGCGCAAGATGATCGGATTGCTGTCGGTGCGCCGCTCCCGCGCCCCGCCCGCACCCGCGAGGAACACTCACTCATCCACCGCGATATACGACGGATCGCGACTCGCGTCCGCTTCGCTCGCGATATATTTTGTACGCGTTCGCGCATCACACAATTCCACCTTTGTAACGATCGGTCTAGTTATTATACAGTATTCTTATTATACAGTCCACTCTTATTTCTCTCCAAGTAGCTAGACCAACAACCACTAATATTTCGTATATGATGATTCTGTAATTTTTAGTTGTTCTTGTTTAGTTTAAGGCACTAATTATTTACGCTTGTTAATTGTATTCTGTTTGAGCTGATGGCCTCGATGCCAATGCTCCAATAAATAAAAAAAAAAAAATATTCTCTCTCCCGTATGGTTGTTACTTTGCTTTTCTGTGTTTTTATTCATAAAGTATAATATGTTTTGATTATTTGTTACGACTTGGCTACTTTTGGACTCTTATATTCTCATATTTTACATTACGACTGCTATCCTTGGACTCCGGATTGACTGTTGCTATAGCCCACTGGACTTAGTCTTCGTTACTATTTGGATACCGGCGACAATGGTTAAAAGAAAGTGTTACGTACCAAATTGCCGTAAAACGCGTAAGTACTTATTTATTTTATCATCTGCTTAATGAAAAAGAGTGCTCAGCGCAATTAGTCTTAAATAACTTATTTAATGGAATAAAACTGGTTCATCTTGACTTCAATGGTTTTATTTTAGAGTACAGGAAATCACATCTTCAACAACACAAAGCGTTTTTGTCGGCCATAACCATAGAGTACGAAGCACAGACAAGAGAGCAATGAGCTAACCTCTAGTGTTGCCAATATAAATGTACATATTACCAACACGCCTCCTTTCATTTATATTTCAACAATTACAACACATAGGTAACCATAACATACTTAACTAATAAACACACTGACTATTTATCAGTCATTAGAGTTTGAACAAATATAGCACAAATATTAAACATAACATAAAAAACTTCCTATATTAATCACATCAATATACTTAAAATTTATCTAAACTTAAGGAATTTAACGCTTCCCAAAGCTTTAGTTAAAATATCTGCAATGTTGTTTTCAGACTCTATTTTCACAACTTCAATCATTTTCTTTTTGATGTTTTCATGAATATAATGGTAATTTACCTCAATATGTTTGGAGTTCTTGGTAAAATTTCCATATTTAGCTATGGCTACAGCGCCTGAATTGTCCTCATATATTTTAACAGGACTACAATCTTTTGAGATCATTAATTAAACATATTAAGAAATTTATTTCTGTAACCGCTTCAGATAGAGCAATGTATTCTGCAAATGTAGAGGACTTTGTTAGACATTTCTGTTTCTTTGATTTCCACATGATAGTATTGCCAAACAATCGAATTACATATCCAGTGGTAGATTTTCTATCTATTACATCTCCTGCCCAATCCGAATCCACAAAGCAATCTAATATATCAGCCTTATCGTTTTTATAATACTTTAGTTTTAAGTCTCTTGTCAAAAATAGATATTTCAGTATTCTCATAGCATATCTAAAATGTGTTTCATTACAGCAATTTTGAAAGCGACTCAGATAATTAACACTATAGGAAATATCTGGCCTAGTACCAGAGCTGATATACAAAAGAGCTCCTATTAGATTTCTATACTTAACATCCTCATTTAATTCTGATTGCTCTAATTTCAAATTTACTTCCATAGGTGTTTTGTATAATTTTGCATTTTCAATATTATAGCGTTTTGCTAAAGACTCAATATAATATTTCTGACTCAAAGTTAAGACATTGTTATTTTCATCTACCAACGGGGTCACAGGTGACGGATAGTGAACGGCCATCAGATATGGTGGTTAGCTGCGAATATAACGAATAAGCAGTCCCCGATCAAGCAGCGACAGGGTTAACAGGGCGTAGTGGGTTGGACGGTGGGACGGACTTCTCAATAAAAGCTACATAGGCCTTAAGACGACCTTGCGACATGGCGAGTAAATGCCGCCATCAAATAAGCATTCCCCTGGTACAGAGCAGCAGCTGCATCAGTATTGGCAGAAGGCCGAGGAAGTGGGTTCCGGTAGGACTTTTGACCAAATAGGAGTGGGCGTATACAACCGGCCATTACACTGCGATGTGGAAGGCAAGTGGGGAAACCACCACATTAATATTCCCTATTATGGAGTAATGATAATGGCACAAGAAAGAAATAACGTCCTTGACAACGGGCTTCCACGACGTAACATTCCGTGGCGGTCTGAGTCCGGCAGGGTCAGGAGTAAGGCTGACTCGGTCGTCATCATGCGAAATCCTTGCAAAATCGGAACATGGAATGTTAGAACGATGCTTACGCCGGGAAAGCTAGAGGAGTTAAAGGCAGAGATGAATAGACTAAACATAGATATATTAGGATTATGCGAAGTGAGATGGGAGGGAAGTGGTGATTATTGGAGCGATGATTATAGAGTAATTTACACAGGAGACCAACAAGGAGTTAATGGAACAGCAATAGTTTTAAACAGAAACTGGGGCAACCAAGTGGAAAACACAATTCATTATAGCGATAGAATAACAGCAATAAAACTTACAGGAAGTCCTAATAACATTATAATAATCCAAGTTTATATGCCCACCAGTAGTTACACAGATGATGATATAGAGGAAATGTATAATCACATTGACACAATTTTGGATTCAGTTAAAGAAAAAGATATTTTAATTGTAATGGGAGATTTTAATGCAGTTGTAGGTGAAGGATCTCAGGGAAATATAGTCGGTAAATTTGGACTTGGAAAGCGGAACAGTAGAGGCGAAAGACTGGTGCAGTTTTGTGAAGAAAACAATCTGATAATAACGAACACATTATTTGCGCAACCTAAAAGACGCCTATACACATGGAAAATGCCTGGAGATATAGGAAGATATCAATTAGATTTTATCATAACAAAACAACAGCATCGGCAGCAAATCAAATCATGTAAAACAATGCCCGGTGCAGATATCAATACCGACCACAATCTTCAAATCAGCATGTTCAACTTTGAAAATAAGAGGCCTAAAAGAAAGAACAGACCAAAGAGTATCGATCTCAATAAGCTTAAAGAAATAGATAGTAATTATAGAGTGCAATATAGCAATAAGGTAGGATATAAACTAGAACAGTACAATAAAGATATATTAGACAACATAGAAATAGAAAGCCGTTGGAATAACATTAGAGATATAATTAGGACTAGTGCGGAAGAAACATTGGGTAAAGAAAAGATCACACCACGAAAGAAATGGTTAACCACAGATATTATAGATATGATGATTGAAAGAAGAAGCGTAAGGAATAGAGTGGATGAAGATAGCATAGAGAAATACAGGTACCTCTCAAATAAAATAACATTAAAGTGCAGAGAAGCAAAGGCTCAAGACATATCTGAGGCATGTAATCATATAGAAAACTTTATTAAACAAGGGAAATTAGACAAAGCCTATATTATAGTCAGACACCTAGGAAGACATCACAAGACAAAAAGTGCTGCAATTTTGGACGAGCATGGCAAAATTTTACTAAATAATGAAGATATATTACAACGCTGGATACGATACATAGAACAATTATACAACGGAAATGGTTTAACAGATAATGACATAGATAGAGAAATGGAAGTAGATGAAAATAAACTAGGTCCTGGTATCATTAGAGAAGAGTTTGACAGAGCATTAAATAGTATTCAAAATGGTAAAGCAGCAGGTGATGATCAAATATACATTGAACTCATAAACAAATTAGAATGTGATTTTATGAAAGATGAAATATTTGCAATAGTGAAAGAGATCTACATCACAGGAGTGATTCCAAAAGATTTTCAAACTAGTAAAGTGTTACCATTGCCAAAGAAACTAAATACACTGAAGTGCGAAGAGCACAGAACGCTGAGCCTTATATCACAAGCATCTAAAATTCTCATTAAGATAGTGCAAAACAGAATAAGACCAATAACGGAGAGCTATCTGGGACCTGACCAATATGGGTTCAGGCAACAAAGAGGCACAAGAGAAGCTATTCTTGCTCTTCGACTCATCGTAGATAGGAGAATGGAACTAGGCCTGAACACTCATATAGCCTTCATAGATTTAGAGAAAGCCTTTGATAAAATAGACTGGATAAAGATGATGAACATTCTGCGTACAATAGGAATAGATTATAGAGACAGGCGAATTATACATGCACTATATAAAGATCAAGAAACCATAGTAGAAATAGGACAGGAGAAGGGAAAAGCCAAAATAAAACAGGGTGTAAGGCAGGGTTGTCCACTCTCGCCTTTGATTTTTAATATTTTCATTGAAACCGCCATTCGAGAAATTTTGGGATCAGAAAAAGGAGGTGTTAAAATTAATGGAGAAAAGTTTCACTTTATAAGATTTGCTGATGACATCGCAGCGGTAGCCGAAAATTCTGCACAGCTTGAACAGCTCGTAACAGAAATGGACCTCATTTTCACAGAATTTGGACTAAAAATAAATATAAATAAGACCAAAACATTAATTGCATCTAAGACAAACCAAATCATAGATCCCATAAAAATTAGAGGTTCAGCCATTGAACAAGTCAAAAGCTTTAAATACTTAGGCAGCATTATAACCTATGACTCCAGATGCACTTCGGATATCATCGCACGCATAGCCATGGCCAAAAAAGCTTTCAATGCCAAAAAGCAAATATTAAAGGCGAAAATATCTCGAAAGATCAGAAAACGTTTTATTAAGACCTACATCTGGAGCATAGCGTTGTACGGAAGTGAGACGTGGACTCTAACCCAGCGTGACAGAGAGAGACTGAACGCATTTGAAATGTGGGCATGGAGAAGGATGGAAGGTATTAGTTGGACAGAAAGAAGAACAAACGAAGAGGTTCTAAATTTGATAGGAGAACAAAGATGTCTACTAAAAACTATTGAAAACAGAAGGGGAAATATGTTGGGGCACCTGATACGACATGACAATTACATAAAAACTATAATTGAAGGAAAAATTGAAGGAAGGAGAGGCAGAGGAAGGCCAAGACGTGCGTTTATGGACCAAGCTAAAGAGAAAGTTAATGTAATGTCGTATCAGGAGCTCAAAACAGTGGCAGAAAGAAGAACAGAATGGCGATTACTCCACCGACAAGAGCCTGGCTCTTAAATTTATGATGATGATGATGATTCAATGTGTATACCATTGTAGGTATTAACCTCGCCTAAGTCCTTCATTTTAAATTTTTGAGATAAGTTATTTTTGATGTCAACAATGACATTCTTATCTTTACAGCAAATCAAAAGATCATCAACAAATATCAAAATATAAACCACTAAGTCATTTACTTCTTTGAAATATAAGCAATAATCATATTTGCATCTTTGAAAATCTATGCTAGTCAGGAATTCATTGATACATTCATACCAAGCGCGTGGACTTTCTTTAAGACCATACAGTGACTTGTTTAATATATATGCCTTATCTGTGTCATCTTCGTAGCCTTGTGGCTGTTTTACATAAACTTCAGAGATAACTTTACCATTCAGAAACGCTGTCTCTACATCCATCTGATGGATTTCTAAAGAATTTTGACAACAATAAGATAGTAACAACTTCAAAGTTGGCATGCCATCCTATGGTACCATAAAACTGGTCTGAAGATAAAGATGGAAGTGGCCATAGCATCTCCATAATTAAACAAGATAAACTCTTAAAGAGTGGTTGATGACTAGGTAAAAAAACTGCGGCTGGCAATCAGCAGAAGCTTGTACCTACCAGTGGCGGAGCGCCCATACAAGCCGTTTCCCACCGGCTTGCCCAAAATTCATGATGGAACACTTAAATCATCAAAAAACAGCTCTTTTATGTGCTCCGGGTTGTCTAGTGAAAATTCTTACGCGCCGCCACTGGTACCTACCAATATAATTAAATATTTTCAGGAGCATTTTTATTTTCTTTAATATATTTATCATTACACTAGCTTCTGCCCGCGATTCCGTCCGCGTGGAACTCGTTTATATCGAATCTTCATACAAATGTTCAACCCCTTAGAGGATTTCCGGGATGAAACCTATCCTATGTCCTTTCCCGGGACTAGAAACTATATTTATACCTAATTTTATTGAATCAGTTCAGCGGTTTAAGCGTGAAGAGGACAGACAGACAGACAGACAGACACACTTTCACATTTATAATATTAGTACTATGGATATGGACATGGATTTCGTAATACAATTCCCACACAATTACACTGTAATTATCATTTATAATACCATAATCAACAGCCGAAACTAGGTGATCATATACATAGGTACAGTCAGCGTCAAATACTCTGTAGCAGTCAAAGTGGCCAAATAGTTCAGTACACCATACTAAATATATGCTATACCGAACTATTTGACTACTTTGGTTGCTTCAAAGTATTTGACGCTGAGTGTACTTTCACTTTTTGAACATAAAATGAATGAACCCCTAAGACTTGCCTGTCCGTAGAGTAATTCTTTGTTGCAAAAGGTGGTGTAGAAGTTTTTTTTATTTTTTATATTGTTTACATCGATAAAATTTTCTAATTTCGAAAATTTAACATCGATATAATTAAAAATTCTTTAATTGGGAAGGAACTGGCTCTTGAGACACAGGGAAACCTAGTTTGAGAGCCAGGGCTTTAACTTATCATGTACACTGTAGTTACAACAATAAAGAGTTTTATTATTATGTATCTCCGATTTAAATTCACGGGGCGAACCCCGGTCATTTGGAAGGCGTGCGTGGGGATATAGATCCAACACGTAGAGGCCCTTTGGAGACGAAATTTAATGTCATGTAGTACACCTGCTAGAACCCATTCACGGGTACATCGGTAGATACCCGTGAACTGGTCCCAGCAGGCGTTGGAGCTATTGTAGGAAAATGGAAAAGAGAATTGGGTCTATGGTGATGACATTTGGGTGGACAATAAAATTGGGTTATTACAAAGTGGTCCGGACACCTGCCATAACAATGTTATCCACAAGGTTATCGAGGCAGGCGGCTCAGGGGTGTCGAGAGGTGGTGCTGCGCTTTCTCCGAAGTTACTCGCGGCGTTATGCCCTTTAACACTTCCACCCCTGGAGCATATAGCTCTGACGACTCCTCTCTGGACGGCCAATGAAGGCAAGCCAGAGCTGAGAGTCCTGCGGTCCCCCTTAGGGTTCCACTCCGACCGACGAAGACACGCCGGAGACGGAGGCCCTGACCGACTCTCGGGAGCACTCGGGTCCGTGGGGTCGTTACTCCCCAACAGCTCGCCACAAGCTGCCCTGCGGCTTTATTATTATTATTATTATAATTGAGCAAATATCAAAAATGAATACACGAGATATCTTGGGTTCTTGGGACAACTTTTGGCAGCCACAAATCCTCGAAATGTTGGGTCTGTTTTTGGTTTCTCACTCGTATCTTCTATACGGCACATCCTAGCGAAAAGTTACTCACTTGGAAATTAAAGAACATGAAATTATGCGTCTAATGAATACCAATACATAACAATTCGGTTCAGCGACATAGTAGAAAACCATGGTCGAAAACGGGGCTTTCCTCAATTTTGTAAGTTATTTAAAGATAGTGGTTTTTAACTTCTGCGTTTCAATTTTAAATTTAACTTTACGTTTTTGCTCCTTAATTAAAATCCATGATTAAAACCCATTTTTTTTTGTTTATTTAAATAGCTTTTTCACTGAGTGACGATGTCGCTCTGTATTATACATCTATACATAACACTATCTTCTACTTAAACCTATTCTTACTAGCTTATAAATAAGGAGTGCTGAATCTGAAATTGGGTGAGCCAGAATGTAGATACATTCACTAAAATCCGGTTGGCAACATCCATTTATTGAATGTCTGGGATCCATATAATATATATGAGAAGTTAGATTGCGGTGCGCTATTTTTGCAAACGAAACTCCACCGAGAGCCTGCTCTAGTAGCCAAAATGGCAAAAACCCTTATAGTTTCGTCATGTCTGCCCGTCTATCCGTCTGTCCGTATGTCACAGGCTTTTTACTCGAAAATTATAAGGTGTATTTGAATAAAATTTGGAAGGTAGGTGTATATGTGTTAGCCGCTATATAGTTATGTAATGAAATTACTAAAAAAATATTATTTTAGTGGTGTACTCGTACCCCATACATGTAACTGCAAGTCAAAAAAAATTAAAGATTGTAAGTCCACGTGTGGTACATCAATCGATAGGCCTTTTAAAATAAATATAAGGTTTCTCAGCAAGTTTTTCGATTTAGTGAAAAATAGTCGGAGATAATCGCCTACGCCAATCAGAAGAGGCTCAAAGCACGGGGTAGGTACTTTGCAAAAGGTGGCGTAGAAGATTCAATATTTCAACCAATCGCAGAGCATGGAGCATTGGTTCTTGCAGGGCATGGCCTGCTCGATTTTATTTTCCAACCAATCACAGAGCCAGAATTCATGTCGTACGCGGCCTTCCAGATTTGCTTAACCAATCAGATCACACACAAGCTCATTACTCCCTTTTTTCTACTTTTTTTTTTATATATATTCAAATTACATCTTACAAAACATTGATTTTCTCGCCTAACTGTTACGTTTGATGGCGAGACGCGCTCAGTTTTTATACAACTTAACCTATTAAACTCATCTTATATAAAATTAAGTTTCATGTCTAAAGTAAAGAAAAGTAATATACCTATATCTGCAAGTATACATATATATATACATACCACATACACATCCATATGTGATAAGTCGAGAGTGTGTTCTCGTCCTGTATACAGGCATGGAATCACACCATTCATGAGCAAGTGTGATGAAAACAGCTTATCTTTACGACAATGCTTATTGTCTCCTTTGTTATCTTCTACCATTCATTATCAGTTCAAAATGAAAAAACTAGTAATAAAGTATCTGAGAGGAATTATGAACTGTTAGTCCAAACAACATTAATATTATTAGCACACTAGCAAATAAATAAATAAATAAATAAATATTATGGGACACAATCTTACACAAATCAACCTAGGCCCACGGTAAGCTCAGTAAGGCTTGTGTTGTGGGTACTAGGCGATGATATATATAATAGATAAATACATATAGATACTTATATACATATATAACATCCATAACTCAGGAACAAATATTCGTGATAAACACACAAATAAATGCCCTGACCGGGATTCGAACCCGGGACCTCCAGCTTCGTAGGCAGAGTCACTACCCACTGGGCTACGGAGGCCGTTAAAAAATGTTTCGAAGTAGGGTTAAACAAGAGGCTACTGAGTTTCTGGGCACCAAGGAATACGCTATCGGACAGCCAATATGCCTACCGACATGGCCGGTCCACTACAGACCTGGTGCGGGAAGTAGTGCGGTGTATATTTGTAGTATATGTGGGTACATACAAAACTGTGTAAACAACTGTCATCCAAATAGCCGTCAGTCTGTTACCGAATAATAAACGCGCGTGACACGTAATACTGGTTATTTAATTATAATCCCTTAAATCCTCGATACAGGACAACTGGCGACGAGTTATTTCCCCGCGTAATGGTGTGTTTATGAGTGTAACGGGAAAAAACAACCATTAAGATGGCCAGCAGTCACGGATTATTAGAAAACAGTCTCATCTTCGACCATCATACACAGGAGTGGAAGATTTTTTTAAGTCGTTTTACGCAGTACTGCGTGGCGAACGACATTACCGATGATAAGGATAAATCGGGAGTTAAACGTCGTGCCCTGTTATTGTCGGCTCTGGTCGAAGATACTTACCGCGTCGTCAGAGATCTTTTACACCCGAAAGAGCTCGAGACCTTGGAGTACAAAGAGCTTGTGGATCAGCTGAACCAACATTTTATTACAAAGAGAAGTTCATTTGCTGAAAGGTACAAATTCTAAAAGGCCGAGCAGCGCCCGGGCGAAGATTTAGCGGAGTGGGCGGCGCGAGTGCGGAGTCTCGCGCTGTATTGCGAGTTCAAAGCAGAACTCGGGACAGCGTTGCGAGACCGTTTTATTCTCGGGCTCGAGAATCTCAACGAGAAGGAGAGGTTGTTTTCAGAAAGCATCGAGACGTTAACGTTTGCAAAAGCCTTGGGGATCGCGCAAGATGTTCGTTGTGCTCGCATGGCGCTGCAAGGGTCGCGCACGGAGGCTAACACTGGCGCGCCGGCGCACTCGGTGTTTGCTATGCGCTCCGGTCACAGTCCCAGCGCAGGAAAAGACCGTCGTGGCCCGGCTAAAAAGTGTTGTAGTGTGTGCGGTTATAGTAGCCATGACAAAGAACAGTGTAGATTTGTCAATTTCGCGTGTAAAAAGTGTTTTAAAAAGGGACACCTTAAAAGAATGTGCACCATGAATGTTAAAAACAACAACTTTATATATTATTAATTATGGCTTATATAATATAAAATGTGATAACGGTAAACAAATGCGGCAGGTCGTGTCGATAGCGCGCGAGCAGGTATTGTGCGAAGTAGACAGCGGTAGTGCTGTTTCTGTCTTGCCAGGAGATGTTTACGGGTCAAAGTTTAAAGATAACTGCGAATTAAAACCATGCAAAGTTGTTTTAAACTGTTATAATGGTACTAATTTTTTTCCATTAGGCTGTATAGCGTTACCTGTGACTTTCGAGGGCCAAACCAAGTCGTTAACATTTTATGTTATTCAGACAGGCAGTAAACAACCCACATTACTTGGTCGCGATTTTATAAGCTTGTTTAATATGCAATTGTGTACAGTCAATTGTAATAATTTACAATCAGATAGTTTAACTGAGGAGTTGAAAAGTAAGTATTCGCAATTGTTTACGAACGAATTAGGTCAGTTTAACAAATACAAGGTCACGTTGAAGGTCAAACCGGATGTTCCATTAAAGTTTTTTAAGCCAAGAACTGTTCCATTAGCGCTTAGAGAAAAGGTCGAAAGTGAATTAGATAGATTATTGAGTTTAGGTATCCTTGAACGAGTGGAGCACGCCGAAGTAGCAACGCCGATAGTGCCAGTGCTGCGTCGCGACGGCGGCGTCCGCATCTGCGGTGACTACTCCGTCACGCTCAACAAGGCGCTGTATGTTGTTACTCCTACCCGCTGCCGCGGTATGAAGATTTGTTTGCTCGGTTGCACGGCGGCGTGCAATTTAGCAAGTTAGATTTGTCCAGAGCGTACAATCAATTAGAATTAGATGATACCAAAAAACTTACATGTATAAATACACATAAAGGTCTTTTCTGCTATAATAGATTAGTATTCGGTCTTTCCTGCGCCCCAAGTCTCTTCCAGAGAACCATAGAGCAATTGTTGGCGGGAATTGAAGGAATATGTATATTCCTAGATGACATATTAAATACCGTTCTAAAACCGTTCATTTAGCGCGGCTCGAAAATGTGCTAAGCCGTTTGCAAATGTATATTGTAGTCTTTGGTTTGCAAGATGCAGGGTTCCGGTTAAAGGAAGATAAGTGCGAATTATTTAAAGATTCCGTAGAATATCTGGGATTTGTTATTGATAAAACGGGTTTGCGCAAAACAAATGCAAAGGTAGAAGCAATATTAAATAGTAATGCTCCCCAGAACGAAAACGAATTAAAATAATTTTTAGGAATGATAACTATTATAGAAGTTTTATTCCAAACATCTCCAGTATTCTAGCTCCATTACATTCATTGCTCCGCAAGAGTGAGAAATGGATTTGGGGTCAAGAGCAAGCCAGGGCTTTTGAGCGCGTTAAGAAGGAGTTGGCTAGTGAGCGCGTGCTGGCAGACTTTGACCCGTTGCTGCCGACGGTGGTTACAGCTGATGCAGGACCTCGAGGTCTTGGCGCTGTGCTAGCTCAACGACAACCCGACGGCAAGGAACGAGTTGTCGCGTACGCCTCGCGTTCGCTGACCAAGCCAGAACTAAATTATGCGCAAATCCAAAGAGGCTACGTCCATCGTATTCGCGGTTAAAAAATTTCATCATTATTTATATGGACGGGCGACTCCGTTTACACTGCGGACAGACCACAAGCCCTTGGTGTCTATTTTTGGTACGAAAAAAGGTGTTCCGGAAATGGCGGCAAATAGATTACAGCGATACGCCTTATTTTTAACTGCACATAATTTCGACATCGAATATGTAAGAAGTGAAAACAACGTTGCCGATTTCCTATTGCGGGCCGTGCCTTGTGCAAAAAGTAACGAGCAACAGAACGTCGAAGAGGTAAATCTATTCATTAATTACGTTACTGACTCATTGATAAAACCGTTGACCTTGAGCGATATTAAGCGGGAAACGGATCGAGATGACACGTTACGTAAGGTAGCCCATTATGTAAACAAAGGTTGGCCGTCAAAAGTTTCGTGTTCGGATATCAAACCTTTCTTTTTAAACAGGCACGAAATAAGTGTTGAGAATGGTTGTATTTTGCGCGGCCACAAATTAGTTATACCTAGCATTTATAGGGAGCAGATTTTGAACGAGTTACACGACTCGCATTTTGGCGTAGTCAAAATGAAGTCAGACGCTAGAGCGCGAATGTGGTGGCCTAATATCGACAGGCATATTGAGGAAAAAGTAGGTTCTTGCACGGTATGTAACCAGTACAGGCACGCGCCGGGACACAGTCCGCTGGCGCCGTTGAAGTACCCGGCGCGGGCGTGGGAACGGCTACACCTAGATATGTTTAGTTTACAAAATAAACAATTTTTGATCATAGTTGATGCGTTCTCAAAGTGGGTAGAATGTTTTTACATGCCTCGTACAGATTCAGGGTCAATAATTGATAAATTGGACGAACTATTCAGCAGATACGGCTTGGTTTGCACCCTTGTCACAGATAATGGTTCTAATTTTTGTTCAACGCAATTTGAAAACTATTGCATGTCGAACGGTATCCGACATGTGACAAGCGCACCGTACCACCCCGCCTCTAATGGTCAAGCGGAAAATTCAGTCAAAACGGTCAAAAGAGGTTTAAAATTAATTATAGCAGAAAACTTGCCACAACGGGACTTATTTAAGAGACTAAATAAATTTTTATTTAGCTATAGGAACTAGGGCTCGCGGTCGTGTACGTGTTTCGTGAACACGTAGCCGTGCGCCCGTACCTGTGTTACACGGCAACGGTTTTATCGCCCGTTCGGTCACGTGTACCCGTGTAGATCCGTGACACGGGTACACGTTCCTTAACTACACGCGGATCCGGTCCGCCAGCGACGTTGAGTGAAGATAAGATGCAGTGATTGCAGTGAAAGGCGACGAATAAAAATGTATTCGTAGCTCTTTATTCCGTTTCATTCATTTATATTTTAGAGCATGGACTTTTAAAATATTTAGTGAGTAATAAATAAAAAGACACCAACATTAAATATAATAAATAGGTAATACAATAATTAAACGGGGTCTAAAATAACAGAACAACAATATGTGGAGAATTATAGGTTTATTAAAATAATTTGCTCAATTTGAAAACATCTTAAAAATCAACAATAATCAACGTTCTGAATAAACAAAATACTAGGTAAAATCAACGTAGTGTATTATTAATAGACATAGACATCTAGATTAATAAAATAAAATGTACGCCTACAATTTTAACCAGACAGGTACATCTTCTTAATGTATATACAGTGTAAACTCCTTATAACGAAACTCAACATTTTTTATCGTTATATCGTTACAGTTATATGGAGTGAAGAAAGAAAAACAACCAAATTTACGTTTATTTTTAATTTAACAGTTTTAAAGTTGGTTTACGACTGCTAATACGATATAGACCATAATTTCCAAGCAAACCAAGCGTAATGATGCACGTGTTCAAGGCAAATAACAAAAGCAAGACGGTTGTTTACGACCTCACAAGCTTCGGGGCCTCAAAGGTTTAGTCGGGATCTTTTGTAGCATCATAAGATAACATAAACAATAATACGGATAATTAATATTTACTGTGCCGAAATATGAACACATTTCTTCGTAATAGAGAATGACTGTTGCACTATAAAGAGTGTATCAGTGTGTGGATTTTAAGGCAAACCAACCAAATTGTGCTCACTTCTTCGTTATAGGGAGATAATCGTTATAAAGACTGATCTTATAGAGAGTTAACAATGTAATAACAAATTGAAAACATCAGGTGCATTGATGAGTTAATTAACATTGCGTTTCATGACAATATGTGTAGGTAGGTCCTAATAACGTAAACCTAAGCTGAAAATAATACTTTTAAATAACTTATAAAAATGTATATTTCTTGGTAACAAATCAGCTTACAATAAGAGTACCGATTGCACTTTAATGTAAAACCTTGACAATGTTCGGTAATATTTATTATACTTAAATATTTTAAAAAGATTAAAAATCAGTTTGGCATATTGCAGAGTACATTCACATAAACAAATAAGCATAATTATTTCTTGGAAAAAAATTACAAAAAAAATTGTAAAACTTCACGAACAAAAAGGTGGCATACCAGGTAAAACCGAAAGCTACTTATGAGTATTGTTTGTTTAATTACGTCGCTCGCAAACCTTAATTAAGAGTATCTTTATCTACAGTTCTGCACGTGCAACTCCACCATGTCTACAAAAATACCACCCTGGTAGGTAAATAACAATGAATGACTCAATAATATTTAAATCTTGAGAGAACCCAAATTTGAATAAAATATTTTTATAGAGATGTAAAATAAAATGTCATCAAGTCTGCGACATTTGTTTTTACTTTCATAGAAGAATATATTTACATGTAGTATATAATTAAACCCTATATATAGCAACAATCCATTTAACGATTTTTTTTTTAATTTGTTAGTCTGAATGGAATCAGTCGAACAAAAATATGTCACTATCTACTTATTAATGTGCCGAACCGAAACCGATAAGAACTGCACAGCTGTGTACTTTTTTGTTTGTTGTTTTCTTGTTTAGTCCATGCACGTGTTATTTGCCTGGATTTACCGTCATCATACGTACCGAAGATTCGTGTCACGTCAACATTTTGGTTATGTTATTTATATCCTTAGATAGTAAACTTTTATATTAATTCATTTCATGAATAATAAAATAAAATAAATATAAAATAAATATTACGGGACAATCTTACACAAATCAACCTATGAATAGCAGAAAAAATTTTTTTTTTTCTCTTGTCTCAATTTAACGATAACTATTTACTCATATGGTGACATAATGCTATACGTAAGTTAATACAAGTAGGTATAACTAATGGCACTAGAGAATTTTGCATCGTCGCTAGCTTTGACTAAAATCACAATAGCTGATGGTTATACAGAAAACAGAATAACGCCGTTCATTACTTAAATATACCTAACCATTATAACTCAAACGACGCAAAAAATAAAATTTAAACTTAAATCCCAAAAAAAACCCGTTCGTCCCGTACTAAGTAATAATGAGTAATTCATTAATAGTTCTTATTTGTTTTAATTTTAACTCCTAAAGGCGCGGCGGCGGCGGCCTCGGTGTATCGTTCCGTTCCGACCGGTGCACACGAACGCAGGTACGGGCTACGTATCTTGGCGTGTCACGTGTCACGTGAATCCGGACGCGAACGCAGGTACGTGTCACGTACTGGGCGTGTTCGTGAAATTCGTGATCTTAGTACCGCCGGGGTAAAGAGTACGTACGTACGGGTTGGCGTGAATCACGGATATCCAGAGCCCTAATAGGAACTCGATTCATTGTACAACAGGATTTCCCCTCGCTCAGCTGTTGCTAGGTCGGCGCCTGCGCTGTCGACTCGACCTGCTGCAGAGGGCCTACCGCGAAAGGCATTCGAAGTTTCCCCTCTCTGTCATACTTACGAGTTCGTACATAAGTGCGACAGAGAGGGAAAACTTCGAATGCCGTTCGCGGTAGGCCCTCAGGTAAACAACGATGAATCATCGTCGGTCGTTAACGAAACGTCTTCCGCAGCTAAAAGTAATGTTGTGGCTAAACAGATCTTGCAGAGTAACCGTTATAGTGGAAAACGAAATGCAGTTTTTAAGATTGGTCAAAAAGTGCTTGTAAAATATTTTTACAATAATGGAACAAAATACTTTTGGAAAGTGGGTTATATACAAAGTATTGATATTTTATATGACGTCATGTGGTCTGATCACTACCCTTTGCGTATAAAATGTCATTTAGATGTGGATAAGACAAAGCTGTTTAACAATAAGTCGGTGACTGATAACATAAGGTGGGGAGACAGAAAAAGTGAACATATTGGTTTATATAATAAGATCTGTCATAATGGACTAAGAAACATTGAATTCCCGTGCGAATTTCGTACATGTTGTGATAGTTGTTGTAATGAGGATGGACACCAAAAACTTATCGATAACCTATATGTGAACATTATAAATGTACTAAGCGGTGCCTCCTCGGATACCTATTCACTGAAATGTGTAATTAAGAGGAAAACTATAGTTGGCTGGAACAAACATGTTAGCGGGGCACACAGGGAGGCCCGGGAGAAGTTTAGGTTGTGGGATTGGTACGGAAGACCCGAGTCAGGTTATTTTTATGATGAGATGCATAAAAGTCGCAGTATCTTCAAAGCAAGGTTAAAATGGTGTCAAAAACATGCCGAGCAGATACGAATGGATATTCTAGCATCTCTTCATTCTAGACGTGATTTTCGGGCTTTTTGGAAATCCACAAGGAAACTGAACAGTAAACCTGGCCTTCCTGCAAGCATTGATGGTAATAGTGACCATAACTGCATAGCCAAAATATTTCAAAAGCAATTCACTGTAGTGTCACCTTTGCAGCTATCGTGTTCTACTCATGAGGATGAGCCGGGTGATCAGGAGATTTCAATTAGATTTACCTCTAGAGATGTGGACAAAGTTATAAAATCTATGTCACGAGGAAAATCTCCTGGTCACGACGGACTCAGCATAGAACACCTTAAGTACGCAGGCCCTCACCTGCCACGAGTCCTTGCGTTACTGTATACTTTGTGTATAAGCCACTCATACGTACCAGAAGCTATGATGAAGACGGTTGTAGTGCCAATCGTTACGGATAAAAGTGGCGATGCTGGAGATAAGGTCAACTATAGACCTATCTCACTAGCGACGGTAATAGCGAAAGTACTTGATAGTCTGCTTAGTACACAACTTGATAAGTATTTAAACATCCATCAAAATCAATTCGGCTTCAGGCCTGGTCTCTCTACTGAAACTGCCATATTGTGCCTAAAGCAGACTATCAGGTACTATACCGAACGAGAAACTAGTGTTTACGCACGTTTTCTGGATTTGTCTAAGGCGTTCGACCTGGGTAAACTACAACATTCTCTGGCGGAAACTAAAAAGCACCAATATTCCAATAGAACTGTTCAGGGTGTTTAAATATTGGTACCTCAATCAGAGTAATGTTGTGCGATGGTCGAGCGCATATTCCGAGCCATACAGGTTGGAGTGTGGGGTGAGGCAGGGGGGGGTGACCTCACCCAAACTGTTCAACCTGTATGTCAATGCGCTCCTGGAGGAACTCAGCAGCACTAATGTCGGATGTCACATTAACGACACTTGTGTAAATAATATTAGTTATGCAGATGACATGGTGCTGCTGAGTGCCTCCCCATGTGGACTGTCCAAACTTATGGACGTGTGTGAAAAGTATGCGCTCAGTCACGGCTTGATATATAATGTCAAAAAAAGTGAATGTATGGTGTTTCAGGCCAGAGGTAAAGTTGTGCCACCTGTACCTCCTGTTAAGTTGTACGGAACGCCGCTAAACAGGGTTCATCGTTTTAAATACCTAGGACATGTGGTAACCTCTGACCTGAATGACGATGCAGACATTGAAAGGGAGCGGAGGGCGTTGTCTGTTAGAGCGAATATGGTGGCCCATAGGTTTGCCCGGTGCTCTGTTGAAGCAAAGCTGACACTGTTTAGAGCATTCTGCACCACCTTCTATACAGCGAGTCTATGGACACAGTATACGCAAAAACAGTACAGCGCCCTTCGTGTACAATATAACAATGCCTTCAGGGTGTTGATGGGGCTACCCCGCTTCTGTAGTGCATCAGGGATGTTCGCGGAGGCCAGGGTAGATTGCTTCTATGCTACAATGAGGAAACGCTGCACATCCTTGGTGCGCAGGGTCAGGTCTAGCTCCAATAGCATCCTGAGGGCATTGGCTGAGAGATTTGATTGTCATTACTTGAATCATTGTCATATGATTCATGTAATGACAAACAAATCTTAGTAAACTGCGTCGGTAGTGGGGGGTAAGTGACCATGCGTCCAGCTGTCGCCGTACTTTACATATTTAATTTTACCTATTTTATAAATTTTTGCTGTGTTTTGTATTTTTGTAATTTGTATGATCCTAGTTGGTCGAAATAAATGAATTTATTATTATTATTATTATATTAAGGACATTATTGGGTCTAGAATGTTCAGTGTTTATATTACTGAATTAGATTTAAGTACAAAAAAGCATATAGATCATGTATTGTTGTATAAAGGAACGGACAGACTGCTCGTAGAAGACGAGTCAAGTGGTTATGATTATATATTACCAACAGGGAATGTCGGTGCTTCCTCATCGAATGGATTACAGACCGACATCGAGTCCTCGCCGAGTATCCAGCCGCAGCGGTTGGAGCAACAGCAACAAACGGAGGAAACCGATGACCAAGACGATTCATTTTGTTCATTACCAGAATTGTTTTCACCGCGTGCTCATGATGACACGGCCACGGTAGGCGGTAATACAACTGACGCTGCTGTTGAAGAAATACTTGGTGAAGAGGAGAATAGTGACGACATGAATAAACAGGTGTCACCGAGGGTTGACCCGCCGGTCGAGAGTACCGTTGCCCCTGAGACTGAGTGCGCCGAGTCGCCTGCAGGGTTGCCACCTCAGAGCATAGAATACTAGAGAGAGGACAAGTCGCGGGCGGCCGTGTCGCAGCTGTATGCTCAATGGGCATACACTGCCATACTGTGCACGCGTGCTGATCGCAGAGAATATTACGTTTTTTCCCAAAATGCCTGATATGATGCGCGTTTATTGTCAAATAAGCGTGTAGGTATACAAGTGTGTGTGTTTTAGATGTGTGCGTGCTTTGTCTTGTCAATTACTTGGGCGTTGTGTGGGTTAATGTACTTGCGACAGGCTCACTCTATACAAATCGGCCGCCATGTCCGATCTCCTTATATTCATACATCTGTGGTTGCCACCTATCGATGCATCCACAACTGATACAGAAGGGCATCAAAGCAAACCTGTCCGTTCCACGCGAAACAAAAATGTTCGCTACAAAAACTTTTATTAGCTTATATCCTCAATTATTTTGTAATTTAGTGGTGGAGGGATTGTAGTATATGTGGGTACATACAAAACTGTATCAACAACTGTCATCCAAATAGCCGTCAGACTGTTACCGAATAATAAACGCGCGTGACACGTAAGAGAGACTGGCAGAGGACAAGAATCAGACCCCCGACAAGAGCCTAGCTCTTAAATAGTGATGATGACAGCCTCCTAAGACTCCGGACACAAAAATAAGGCAACCGTCTCTTTACATCAAATGGTGTGTGACAGAGAAATCTTTATGGCGAAATGATAAGGTCGAGCATCCACCAGAGGGCCTACCGCCAACGGCATTCCAAGTTTTCCCTCTCTGTCGCACTTACGTACGAACTCGCAAGTCTGACAGAGAGGGAAAACTTCGAATGCTTTTCTGTGCGAGGCTGCGAGGCGGCGCGGCGAGCGAGGAAAATATCCACCAATAGCTTGGCCGGCCGCACTCGCGCATCGATTCTTATTCGCTTCCTCCTATCCTATATTCGTTGGTGCATATTTTCCTCGCTCACCGCCTCGCAACCTCACAGTCCTCTAGTGGGTATCCACCCTAACCCCGCAGCTGCAACTAGTGGGTATCCACCCTAACCCCGCAGCTGCAACTAGTGGGTATCCACCCTAACCCCGCAGCTGCAACTAGTGGGTATCCACCCTCACCCCGCAGTAGCAACTAGTGGGTATCCACCATAACCCCGCAGCTGCAACTAGTGGGTATCCACCCTAACCCCGCAGCTGCAACTAGTGGGTATCCACCCTCACCCCGCAGTAGCAACTAGTGGGTATCCACCCTAACCCCGCAGCTGCAACTAGTGAGTATCCACCCTAACCCCGCAGCTGCAACTAGTGGGTATCCGCCCTAACCCCGCAGCAGCAACTAGTGGGTATCCACCCTAACCCCGCAGCTGCAACTAGTGGGTATCCGCCCTAACCCCGCAGCAGCAACTAGTGGGTATCCACCCTCACCCCGCAGCAGCAACTAGTGGGTATCAACCCTAACCCCGCAGCTGCAACTAGTGGGTATCCACCCTAACCCCGCAGCTGAAACTAGTGGGTATCCACCCTCACCCCGCAGCTGCAACTAGTGGGTATCCAACCTAACCCCGCAGCTGCAACTAGTGGGTATCCACCCTTACCCCGCAGCACAACTAGTGGGTATCAACCCTAATCCCGCAGCTGCAACTAGTGGGTATCCGCCCTAACCCCGCAGCTGCAAATAACCCGCATCTCGTCGCAGTCCACACGGCAGCGTCACATGGAGGACAGCTTGGACGACTAGGGCACTGGGTGTGGGGGTGGTATCAGGTCGAGTGATGCTGCTTGGTTGTCTCGTGGTACCAGGTGAAGTAGTGGTACTGGGCCGATAGGAGGTAGTGGAGCTAGTGGTGGTACCCAGCCGTGTAACGGTACTGGGTTGAGGAGAGCCTGCAGGCGCCGCTGGGCGCGGAGGCGGGCCGCGAGTCGCCGCCTCTCCTGCCCCGCGCGCAAGTGCGCGTACAGAGGGCCGTGCGGCCAACGGAGACGCTGCGCCGTCAGTGCGGTCGCCTGCCGACCAACAAGTCTGTATAAGGTGAGCGATCTTAATAGGTCAGTAAGAAGAGAAATAGAGTCATTTGCACACAGGAACTACGACGTCGAGTTCAGAAGAAAGTTGTAGATACACACGAAGATGCGCCCGACTCATGCGTACCGGCTTTGGGACACGTTGTATTTAATCATATTATTAATATTATAACTAAATTATGAATGTTGAATTATGAAATTGTAAGACAATAATGTTAAGACGTATAACGATGTTATTGATAAAATGTTACACTACTTTACCTATGCTATGAGTCGAATATACAAACTAACGACGAGAAATGGGGCGCGTCCTCGTGGACTGCCGGGCGCAGTTCTCTTCAGTAACAACAGGCTATATACTCCACGCTTCTAGCCAGATGGCGTGCTTGCCGAAGCGCAAGATCCTACACATGCAAAAGAGTTCTTGAAGTTTAGTTGTAGAATAAATAATTCAAATATTTTGATGACAGATGACAACGCCCACAATTAGGCACCACAACTCGTACATCTAAATATTATTATTTTACTGGGGGTAACTTATTGTCTCTTACTTAACAAATGACGTTTGTTGTTGACATTTAGACCAATGTTTAGGACTTGCAATTTTTTTGCTTCTCTAGTTTTTATAAATAATATTATAAATTGTGTTAAAATAATAAGTATTAACTAAACTAATTATTAAAAACTAAATAAAATATAACTTAACTAAATCTAAAAATGGCCCCTGCGGCATTGTGCCGAAGATGCTGGCAGCATTACCTCGCTGAATAGCTAAGCTAATTCTTTGTGCAAGGTAGCTGCCAGCTCTGCGGTCACCGGTGGCATCTATAAGCCTCTTCGACATCTCCTTGAAGAGGCTTAAGGCTCCAGGGCCCCACGGACCAAGGGTCTCGACGCCAAAAGGCACGAAATTGTATTCGGCGCCGAGACCACTATATTTTCCCACTTTAGCAGCTTCGGCTGCTTCTGCTGCGGCTGCTGCCCTCATAGAGGTACGGTGGAGATGTGACGGGGCTAGTGTGTCAACACAGGTTGCATCCCACACCAGGACCCGTCCCATACTCCACGGGACCAATGACATCCCGTCCGGTCTCTTGCCATCGTTTCTTAGAATGCCGGAAGGCTCTAAAAGAGCCGGCACATTGGCCGATGCAAGAGACCGACGAATAAATTTTTAAATTTTTTACTTAGTTTACAGTTAACAAGTGGAATTCGTCTACTTCATGCCAGAAAAAAGTCTACTTCATGTAAGAAATACGTACGTTTTTGAGAGCGGTTTGTATCTCGTCTCCTCTCAACACTTTCCCGTTGACCCAGCCTAGGATCTGCAGGCGGCCGAGCTGGCTCACGGCCGCTGACACCTCCGACCCCAGGAACCACTCCGTACAATCAAACGTCAGGTGCTCCAGCTGAGGCATCTTCTCCAATATCAAGTGTGCGTTCTCATGAATAAAGATATGTAAATCCCGCAGTTCCAACTTCCTAACTTCAGCCAAGTAATTCACCGGCTCAACGGCAGACAGCAAGTCATCAAACTTCAAATCGGAGCATCGGCTCAGAATTAATGTGTTAAGGTTCCTCAAGTTCCCGCCACCTTCGCCGCCGCCGCCGGTCAGGAGGAAACTGCCGGTGATTGTATCCGTCATCCGGAATACCAGCTCCTCGATATTGTTGTTTTTAATCAATTCGGAAACACAGCCGTCAACAATCTGAAATAAAATAGATTATTTTCATTTATTGTTATAGTCTCGGACTTTCGATGAGAATAGACGTGTTTTAATTATTTTTGCAAATTAAAATCGTGTGCAAAAAAGTATTGACCTCGATATTGACGATCTGTGTCACGCATTGGTTTTGTATGTGCAGTGTGAGTCACAATGACTTTATAGTGTTATATCAAGTGAATACATAATGGGTGATAATAGCCCATTTACCAAAAAGTTCTAAAATGCAACGTAGCCCTCCATCAACACCTGCGCCTTCGATCGCCGCGAATAAAAACGCCCAACCGCCGCCGAGCGCGAGAGACCAGACAAACCTTGAAGCGGTATCAACGCCAGAGATTCAGAACTGGATGAGCACCAAAGAGCAGTGCCTTAATGAAATTTGCAACATCTCGACGGAAGGTAAATTGAACTCGGAACAAATACTAAGGGTCCACAACCTTTGCCGTAAGGTAACTCACGGCACCGCAAACTTGGCAGTTCAATACCAATCGCTCAAACAGAAAGCAATTATTAACCAATGCACTCTCCTAGACCTTGAAGAAAAACGAGACCTAAATATCACACCGTCTCCGAGCCCTAAAGGATAGTATCGATATCCGTCAAAGGCCTGTTATAGAGGCCTATGACGGATGCACATTCCTTCGCCGATATGGTGAAAACCAACAATAAAACTCAAATCCGCCCTAGCAACTTGAGCTCAGTGGCAATTTACCCTAAAGATCAATCGAAATCAAGTGAGGACACGAAAAACTTGGTACAAAAAATGATTAATCCTGAGCAAATGAAATTCTCAGCGCTAATACGTAAAGTTAAAAATGGCGGTGTCATCATTAGCACTGATTCTAAGGACGACATTGAAAAATTGACACAGACTTTTAAAAATACTTCCCCGGACCTCACCGTCGATGAGCCCTACAAGCGCAGGCCCAGGATTGTAATAGTCGGCGTGCCGTCAGTTCTGCGAGAACAAGACGTTTTTAATACAGTTGCTCAAAAAGTGGTACTTTTTGTGGCTGCGTAGCGTGCGAGAAGCTCAATTTCTCGCACTAGTGCTTTTTACTTTTTAGTTCCAAACTATACTTTCGAAACGCAGTAATTTTATATTAGATTTTTTACTTGGAAATTATGAAATTAAAAACGCTTACGAATACTAGGAGTATTTATTTTTGATCGCGTTAGTATGAAAGTCATTTTTGAAGCTGAAAATGTACGCATCTGTAGGTAGACCGCTTAACTCATTCCTCGCTTGCGCAGCGCGCGGGTGCAGGGGTATGACGATAACGGGGTGCGGGCGCCGGGGTTTGCCTTCCGCACGTCGCCCGCAGCCCGTTATAGTCATACCCCTGCACCCGCGCGCCGCGCAGGCGAGGACCTAGTTAAACGGTCCACCTATAGGTACCAGGAGCGCATACGCAAGCAGAAGTTTCGATGCAGCCACTAACAGTTGAGATCGAGGTACAATAATATAAATTTATTTAAAGAATTCATTAATATATAAATGACGAATATTAATTTATTATTTTTTCGCAATTGTATTAAAAAACGTCGTTTACAACACGTGTGAAATGTCTTTTACCACTCGTACCGAGTCTTGCCACTCGCTTTCAGCTCGTGGCAAGATACCTCGGTACTAGTGGTAAAAAGAAATTCTTTTCACACTAGTTGTAAAATGTACTATTATAGTTGTTTATACGAACAAAACCTTTTGTTGACAAGCTTCCAGACTTAACTCGGGACAAAATCTTAGCCAGTATTAAATTAAGCCATAAGTCGGGAAGAAAAGATGCCGAGACGTGTAACTACGTCATAGAAGTTCCAGCCCTTGTGCGCAAAGCGCTCATATCTCAGAACCGAGTTTTCATCAATTGGTCATCGTGTCCTGTGAGAGACATCAACAAGGCAGACCCTCCCAAATGCGCAACATGCAAACCCAACAACCATAAAACAGGAGATACTGAATGTCCCGCCAGGAAAATGGTTGAACGACGATATATAAATTATATTGATTATGAAGGGCCCTAGGTATCAGACAATTAATTTTCTATTTGATTTTAATTACGATGTTTTAGTTATTATTGTATGTTACCTACCTTAATAAACCGATAAAATGTTCATTTCTAATATAGATCTGTCACCAATACTTTTATTCCTAACTCGTCATTATTAATTTTGTCCTATTAACCGTTAATTTATCAAACTGCAATGTATGCTATTATTGTATATTATGCGCTAAGGTATAGTAATTCAATAAACTCGATGACCTAGTTTGCAGTTATTGTTGACGCTGACACTGCAATACGCAACGTAAATTAAATATGTTGAACGATAATTAGTTATTTATGTCTTTGACGTGTATGATTTTAATTTGTATAATTGCTTTTCAATTAGTATATATCTCTTTGCCTGAGATACAGGATAATCCTAGTTCAGGCGCATTTAATAAATTTCCCTATCATGTAACAGTTTCAAGCACAATGTAACATTAGCAATAAGATTTTTTCAATAAATTATTATATTCTATTCTATTCTTATTCTTATTGCTTATTGAAAATTGACATTATGTTTTGCAAATTTTCTTTGTACATAAATAAAATGAATTCACAGAAAGCTCGTCAGGTACATACAATAAATTTGTTACGATAATTTATATCAATAATAATTAACAAGGACAGACAGAAATAGTTACCAATTTAATTGAACAATGTCAATATATAATAAAATGTCAGAACAGAACTAGAAAAATATGAAAATATACGTAATATATTGTATAATCTCCTAGTATAATGTCGCCATGTAAAAACATATCCATTTCATGTCAAATAAATGAATCAAAATAAGTGTCAAACGTAGAAGAAATATAAATCGGAAAAAACACCAAAAATAATTTATCTCTAGGGCGTCCTAGATTATGGTAAAGGTGGTCAGAAAAAACAAAATAATAATAATATAAATTTTCATCATCATATCAGCCGAAAGACGTCCACTGCTGGACATAGGCCTCCCCCAAAGAGTCCCACAATCACCGGTCCTGCGCCACCCGCATTCAGCGGACACCCGCGACCTTTACCAGGTCATCAGTCCACCTTGTGGGCCACCCACGCTACGCCTTACAGTACGTGGTCGCCACTCGAGAACCTTTCCGCCCCAATGGCCATCGGTTCTACGTGGAATGTGTCCCGCCCACTGCCACTTAAGTTAAGCGATTCGGAGGGCCATATCGGTTACCTTTGTTCTGCTGCGGATAGCCTTATTTCTGATGCGATCGCGCAGAGAAACTCCCAGCATAGCCCTACCTCTCTATTGCCCTTTGGATGACTTTAAGCCTTATTATGAGGCCCATAGTAAGCAACCACGTTTCCGTGCCATACGTCATCACTGGCAACACACACTGGTCAAAGTCTCTCGTCTTGAGACACTGCGGAATATTGGACGAAAAGATGTGCCGTGGCTTCCCGAATGCTGCCCAGCCGGGTCGAATTCGACGGTTGACCTCTGTCTCAAAGTTGGACCTACCCAACTGCACAGTTTGTCCTAGGTATATAGATATCAACTTCCGATTGAAATGGACGACCTTACTCACTAACAGGAACACAACACCACATGCTTCATAGCATGCAATAATATAGCAACACTACAAAGCAGTGGTGCTATTATGGCTGCGGCCTTCTGTAAGGTGGAGGTACTTCCCCAGTTGGGCTGCTCTACATACGAGCGAGATGACATTTCGCTGTGCCGTACCTCTCTTATCCGCTGTGCCCTACTTCTCTGCGTTCTCTTCGATATAGCGGCTTGGCACCGCTGCGCTGGAGATACTGTAGTACACCCCAGGTTTCGATCGAATCGAAGGCTTTTTCGTAGTCCACGAACGCTAAGCAGAGTGGCAGGTTACACTCCTGAGTCTTTGGAAGTCATTAATAAGCCTGCGTGCGAGACGATTCGTAAATCGTAGGTTAATGCCTCTTCCGGGGGGCGTCGTGGTGACATGTTCGCGATCCCATGGCGCTCCCATTAACGGCAGGGACGGAAACGCCGGAGTGGTTTTAGTGGGTAGACTCCACAGATGTATGAATATAAGGAGATCGGACATGGCGGCCGATTTGTATAGAGTGAGCCTGTCGCAAGTACATTAACCCACATAACGCCCAAGTAATTGACAAGACAAAGCACGCACACATCTAAAACACACACACTTGTATACCTACACGCTTATTTGACAATAAACGCGCATCATATCAGGCATTTTGGGAAAAAACGTAATATTCTCTGCGATCAGCACGCGTGCACAGTATGGCAGTGTATGCCCATTGAGCATACAGCTGCGACACGGCCGCCGGCGGCTTGTCCTCTCTCTAGTATTCTATGCTCTGAGGTAGACTCCCTCCCCCTTCTCTTTAAATAGAGATGGCTGGAGGGTGTGAGTCCCACATACCCCCCATTATAGCTTCCCGGCTGGGGGGATGCGTAAGTGCATTTCCAATCGGTCAAAAAAAAAAAAAAAAGTTAAGCCTCTTGAAAACAAGTGAGATGGGTCGGTAAGTAGTTCTTCAGCAAGGTGTTGTCACCCTTTTTGAAGAACAGCATCACCTCCCCTCTGTTCCACGGCTTTGGCGTTCCTTCCAGTAGGACGGTGTCAAACAGCTTCTGAAGCGCCGTAAGGATCGGTTTTCGACCCACCTTCAGGAGTTCTGCTGTAATTCCGTCTTTACCGGGTGCCTTACTGTTTTTAAGGTTTCAGAGCCATTATAATTTCGTACAGGCTGATGTCCGGGATGTCGTCGGTGTAAGGCCGGCCCTACAATAACTTTGCACAATATTTTTATGGCGCAATATTATTTTCTTGTGTTTGTGCTTCAATACTAACCCTAAACGGTCAAAAACATTGCACAATTCGTAATTTTGTGCAATTTAATTGATCGTTTATTTTAAGCCTAAGTCTAGCTCTAGGGTCTTCTCTTCAGCCAGTTGACTTCGCTTCAGTTGACGTGTATAGCTGTGCGTAAACACGCTCTATCTCACTCAAAAGCTCAGGTTTGGAAGAAACGACTCTCCCGTCCTCAGTTTTCAACTTTGAGACTTCTATCTCAACATATCTCGTGAAAACACTTTAGAGCCCTTATTTCGCTCGATGGCCTCTTCAATACGGTTCGTATTTAATTGGCGCAGATCGCGAGTAAGGGACTTGGATATCTGTTTATTGAGCTGCCGGTATGAAGTCGTATTCACTGAAGACTGCAGAATCATTTCACTCCTGCCGCCCGTTAATTTTAAATAGCATTAAAAGAAAATAAATTGTCTTATATTATTTTTGGTCGGTTGATAAGGTTACTTAAAGAAAAACGCTTACAGTGTTACGGTCACGTTCAAAGATGCCAAGAGGACCATATGATGAAACTTGCCCTAGCATTACCTGCATCAAAACGTACTCGTGGAAGACCACCCGCTCACCCGCCACCTGGTTAACGACGATCGAAAAAGATCTAAAATAAGCTCATTTAGATAACGACGTAGCACAAAATCGTGCGAAATGGAAAATGCGAACAAGGAAGGCCGACCCCAAGTAAATGGGACCAGGTCCAGAAGGAAGGAGATTGTTTTTGGTCGGTGAATTCCTTTACCTACTCCTTTATTTTGACAGTAGAAAGTCTATCAGTCGGTGTCCAAAACCATCATCCGATGATTCATTTCTGAGACTGGCGGGTAGTCTTTTGTAAAACGCGGGGCCTATTACGCCCAGTGATTATTGCTATGAAGCAATGATGATGTTCACACGTAAAATATACACTTATTTAAAAAAGTGAATTGCCTGGCAGAAAGACGGGGCGATTATTACAGCTCGTGCCGCGGCGCCTCGCGCTCCTCGATTATCTATATTTATGTATGAATAAAGTAATATATACATAATAATGGATGGAGCGTGCGTGGGTGGATACCTATCCAGGGTAAAATGTACCTTTCATTTCGTGCAGAACACAGAACGACAGTTGCCGATTGTAAAACTTTTGACAAGTTGGTTCGTTCTTAGACGTATATGAATAAAAGTCATAGTTAGGCTATGCAACTAATTACTACCAACTTACTTACTAATTTCAATAGCTACCTACCCGACATAAGACGAGTCTCGGTCTAGACACGCGTGTAATTGTACTTACCGAACAATTCTCAAAACTAACTCGTTTGAGCTTCGTGAAGTTCTTCGCCCAGTCGCACCACGACCAGTGCCACTTTATTCGCACAAACTGGAAAATTAAAGATACCATTACGAGTTGTCCAAAACCGATCTAAATGGCTTATTTACAGCTAGGTCGGACTAACTATTTACTAGGTATTTGTTGACATTGTCTTAATTTAATATTAGGTATGTCTTTATTTTTTTGCGAATATAAAATTATTAGGTTTGCAGACGATGTCGCGGCGTTCGCCGCAGACAATAACCAACATATTAAAAGGGTTAAACCATAGTATGTCGTTAATAAGAATGTCAAAATTATTGCCATCATCTTGCGTCATCATCTTGAAGGTGCCATCATAGACTATAGTGCCATGAAGACTGTTCGGTTCGGAGCGACGCGATGACTTGTTCATTCAAAACCGCCATACCACGCACCGTGGGAACACACCTTTAAGTCAATGTAATAAATTGTTTAAATGTTGACACTCAGCTATTTTTATTGACCTCATGACTTAAGTTTAACCTCCTTTTAATATTTTACTTGTTAATCAAGTGTTAGTTAATAATAATTATTATTGCTGTTGGGTAACTTTGGAGAGTAAGTATGTGTACACATGTTACATTTTAACATTATGTTAAACATTCGTTTTCGGCCCGTTCTATTGATATGGTTTTTTTTGATAAATCCTTATTAAGTATACTTTTTTGAAAAAGTGAATAAAGCGGAATAACTTATTCTACAGTAACGTTAGTTAAATAATCCGCCAGCCAAGTGTCATACGATTTTTATAACTTTTTAAGACCCCTTCTTAAGTTGTTAGTGTCAGTGTCAGTTATTAGTGGTTCTAAAGTAAATAAGATTATAACCATCCGTTATTTTTACATAGGTACATTTTTAAAGTGGTCGAGCCGTATTTTCGCGGAAAAAATTAGGTGAATTCTCGAAAATGGTTCAAGTGAAATTTTTCATAATGCATACCTACTGTGGTCCAAAACGTTGCAGTCAACCTCTTCTATAACCCCTTGGCAGGAATAAATTGAATTACCAATAACCCTGTATACTTATTCGCCATTTAATGTATATATATGATTATCCTTCTTTGGGGCAGCAACAGCATTTATGGATTCACAGAAAAAATAGTACTCCAGTCTAATAAATATACTTGATTAAAGTTATTTTCTGTTACCTATATAAGGAAGAAATAAAATGCAGGCATTGAGATATAAAAGGTTTCAACGTTTATTGTTAAAGCTAAAAAAGAAATAATTACCTACTGTACCCAGTGAATCCAATACACTGTATAACTGAGAAAGACAGTTTTTGAGAAAACGAGCAAAAACACTTTTTTTAGTTTTCAGAGGATTACTCGAATGTTTTGTTTAGAAAGTTTTAAGTGTTTGATATCAATAAAAAGGTAATTTTATAAGGTATACAGCCCCAGTAATTTAAATAATATTTTACCGTAATAACAATTATTTAACACAGATAACTTGTATTTCCGCGATAGTCATCAGAAGAGAACGATGAGATTGTTAGGGTAATAAAATTTTTTGCTGACGTGATCGAGATGTTTCTGGTGGTATGTTTTTCATACTGTTTCAACAAAATCGGTTCAGCCGTTTTTTTGAGATATTGAACTTTGAAAATAAAGTTGGGCTGATATTGCGACAGTGTGTACCATATGATGATGGCATGGACTTATATATAGTGACAGAGTCTTGGAGGATACGTGATAGAAGTATCATTGTATTTTTGAACATTATTATTTAAATCCGACACCAATTGTAGCACTATTTGAGTTACCTATTATAATTTTGCATTTTTGCACATTGCTTTGTGATTACTTTATCAACAATTTATAACAATTCATTTTATAACACCTTATAATCTTTTTAATTCACCAATTACTCCGGAAACAAACAAAAAACTGTCATATTAAACAACATCTAACAGCGCAGCGCCGCCGCGTACCTATACAATGTGGCTGCCTCAAACTGATTACTTACTTACTCCGTTAAATCGACCAATAACGATCGAGATTGTTGCTCAGCCGCGCTCTGATTGGCGCGCCTGCATCGCACGATCCTTGTTACTTTGTTTTGACAAAACAATGCATCTTGGAACGCGTGAGGATTATTTTGGCAACACACTGCATCTTCAATTACCGTGTTTTGCTGTTTTAGGACTTCAGTTTTACTTAAATACAGTGTAATTGACATTGCGATATCTCAGTTTTCATCTATAAAAACCAAAAATATATGAATGCCATGTATTAGGCAAAGAGAAATCGAATGGACGTTGTTGACGACGGCCTCTTTACTGTGTTACTTGTCATTTTTATTATTTTTCTATCCGTCTTGTGATTTTAGCTGTCATGTAAAAAGTCTAGTAAAAATCTGCACGTTAAAATAAGCTACGAGTTTTTTCCTAATATTTAAGGTGTACAGCGTTAACAAAGTGGTCTTCGAGCCGTTTCTAGGGTTAATTTGAGCCGCACATTGTGTACACCGCGAAATGATTCGCACCCCGAGTAAAGAAAAAACACGTAGTGCTACTCGCGCAAAACGCGAGGCAGAAATAAAAGTGTCGACGCCTGCGAAGGCACCCGGCTCTTCACCAGCATCACTGACACGACATGCCGCAGACACGACGTTCGTGGCTGGCAGCAGCCGTATGGAAATTAAGGCGCCGTCGTTGAGGGACGACGGTGTGCTGCACCCGCTGTCACCGCACAATAAGGTACCGTCTGCATCCACATCCATGTCGACTAGAAAAAAGAAGCTGGAACTAGAGGCCAAAAAACAATTGGCACTAATGGAATTGGAGGCCGAAGAACGTAAGACGCTTTTGGAGTTGAGAAAACAGAAATTATTAATCGACATACAATTGAAGGCTGATTTAGCCGACCTCGAAGAGGAGAAATACAGTTCACACATTAGTAATGCTAGCACGCGTCACGATATTGAACATTGGATGGAACACAGTGAGCACGAACTTAAGAAAGCGCAGCCCGCCCCCGAGGATGGTTTGAATATCGGCGAGTTGCACCAGTCGGCGCCACCTGCCGTCGGCTCTTCCGATGAAATTGTTAAGATGCTCGCTGCGGCAGTTAAAAACTTGACTGTTGCCTCCACACGCAGTAAGTGTGATGCTAATGTATTGAGTCGTATGTGTACGCCACGAGATCTACCTGAATACTCCGGTGATCCACTAGAGTGGTTACAATTTAAGCAAGCGTACGAAGAATCGACCGACGTGTGTAAATTTAGCCCTAAAGAGAATCTATGGAGATTACGCAAGTGCCTGCGCGGACAGGCTAAAGAAACCGTCTCAGCCTTGCTCATGAGTGCCGCCTCACCTGACCGCATTATGGCCACATTGGAACTACGTCATGGTGACCCAGAGTTTATAGTAAGCAGGCTTATACAGGATGTAAAGAAACTTGCGCCCATATCCAACGAGTACCAGAGAGATATTATTAACTTCTCTATCAAAGTTCAAAACTTCGTGGAATCTGTGAAGGCGGTTGGACGCGAGGAGTACGTACAAGTATTAAGTATTGTTCCTTTACTCATATCGAAGCTGCCGACTGTACTCGTTTCTAAGTGGTCGGACTATAGCTATCCGCTCATCAAAGCTGGAACAAAGACCCGTCTGAGCATTATGTCGGACTTTCTCAATGCGGAAGCTGTGAAGATAGCCACCACCGCTAACGTTCATCTGCAAAGTTATCGCACAGATCAGAGTAAACACAAACAATACGATAGCTTCTCTCGCCCGCAACCTGTGTTATTGCAAACTGAGCAACGCAGCGATAATGATAAGCGTGATAAGTGCCTCTTTTGCCGTACACAACAAAGTCATGACCTACCGGATTGTAAGAAGTTCAAACGCGCTTTGCGCAAAGACAGATGGCGCTACGTGAAAAGGCACGGACTTTGCTTCAAATGTCTATTGCACCGTCACGACCGTGAGACATGTACTGCGCCTGCGTGCGACAAAGAAGGATGTGAAGGCGCGCACCACCAGCTGCTGCACTACACTGCTGCTGTCAACGGCAGCGCTCGCCGGTCGGACGACGTGACCGCCAGCGCCCTACTGCTGCCAGAGCCTGCACCATCACCAGCCACGGAGCCTGCACCATCGAGTTCTTCAGCACAGGCACCGAGCGTGACGGGAGCAACGTGTTTCATAGATAACGACAAACGCGTACTACTGAAAGTGGTTGCTATCAAGATTCACGGCCCGAACGGCGTGTTTGATACGACCGCAATCTTGGACGATGGCTCGTCAGTGTCACTCCTGAGCGCCGGACTAGCGGCGCGAGCCGGCCTGCAGGGCCGCAGCGAGACCATGCGCGTGAGCGGCGCGTGGAACAATAACGTACTTGTGTGTGAATCAACTGTAATGACTGTAAATATTTCTAGCGTTGCTGACGGTACTATGCACTCTCTGACTGTACGCAGTGTAAAACAATTAGATTTACCTGTACAAAATGTAGCTTTAGTAGACTGCGATAGGTATGAGCATTTAAAAGCGCTTAAATCAGTACTGCATACTAACTCATGTTGTAAACCTGAGTTGCTTATAGGTCAGGACAATTATAATTTGTTGTTGCCTTTAGAGTTATGTATAGGTCGATACAATGAGCCGTCGGCTACACGAACCCCCTTAGGTTGGTGTGTACACGGGGCGGTACAGGTGGCACGCGCGTCGCGGGCCGCGCGCTCGGCGCACGCCACGCTCAACCTTTGCGTGATTCCTGAGGAAGACGCCGTCGCGCACGCGCTGCGCGAGCTACATGAAGAGGTGCGCCGGTCGTTTGCAATCGACGCTTTGGGTATTTCAGGTAAGCCTAGGGAGAACGCTAATGATGTGAAAGCGCAAGAGATGCTAGAGAAGTCCGCCGTACTTGACAACGGCAGATGGACTGTGGGTCTGCCTTGGAAAGATCCGCACTGTAGTTTGCCCGATAGTTTTCCTAGCGCATTCAAAAGGCTACAGGGTGTAGAGAAAAAGATGCTAGCCGATAAAGCTTACGCACACAGGTACGAGGAACGTGTCCACCATTTGTTTGAGAACGATTTTGCTCGGCAAATGGCCGACACGTCACTCACGCCGAACACTTGGTACTTACCTCATTTTGGAGTTGACAATCCGAATAAGAAGAAGCTTCGTTTGGTTTATGACGCAGCTGCAAGAAGTCAAGGCAAATCCTTAAACGATTTTCTTCTCACAGGCCCGGACTTACTTGCTTCCTTGTTCGGCATTATGGTTCGTTTTCGAGAGGACAGGATAGCAGTAACCGGTGACATAAAGGATATGTTTTTGAGAATTAAAATTAATTCTGTAGATCAGAATGCCCTCAGATTCCTGTGGAGAGGCAGCGACCCCACAGGCCCAGTGAAGACGTACGCAATGACGTCACTGATTTTTGGTGCTAACTGCTCGCCCTTTATAGCGCAATACATAAAGAACAAGAATGCAAGCCGGTTTGAGTCAAAGCTTCCAGCTGCTGTCGCCGCTATACATCACCAGCACTATATGGATGACTATATCGATAGTCTGCCGGACGAGCCTACCGCCATCACTATGGTCAAGAATATTCGAGATATTCACAGCGCGGGAGGTTTCGAGATCCGCAACTGGACGTGTAATAGCGCTACTGTACTCGACACTATTCCTAAAGATATTTTAGGTACTACAGCTGTGACATTTGGACTTGATGAACATGACGAAGGCGAGCGCACGCTCGGACTAATTTGGTACCCCGCTAAAATGAACTAGGGTTCGATGTGTCATTTAAGCGTATCCCTGAAAGTGTGATTAAAGGCGAACAAAGACCCACGAAACGAATTATGTTACGTGTCATAATGTCCATTTTTGACGTCTTCGGGTTCTTGACACCTTTCACTACGCAAGGCAAAATCATGCTTCAGGACACTTGGCGCCTACTTATTGGTTGGGACGATATTATTCCAGACGAATTGTATAAAAAATGGTGTAGTTGGCTAGAACTACTGAAAGTTATTGGAGAAATTCGCCTCCCGAGATGGTACCAATCTTGCGCTGCCAGCTGTAATGTGTTGGAAGATGAACAGACTGCCAGTGTCGGAAGCCCTTCCACAAGTGTTGCGACCAAGCAAAGTTACGGCGATTTGGAATTGCATTTATTTAGCGATGCTTCGCTCAAAGCAATGAACGCAGTCGCATACTGGCGCTGGAAGAGCAACGGTCAGATATTTGTCGCATTTGTTGCCAGCAAGTCCCGAGTGTCGTCAGTGAAACCTCAAACCGTGCCACGTTTGGAACTTCAGGCTGCACTCCTAGCAGCACGGCTCGCGGAAACGATAGCAAAGACGCATCGTTTACACGTCACTCGGCGATACTTTTGGTGCGATTCCAGCACGGTACTACACTGGATATACAACAATACGCGTCAGTACAAGACTTTCGAGGCTAACAGGTTAGGTGAAATAGATGACCTCACAAAAGCCTCTGAGTGGAGATATGTGCCCACTGGACTAAACGTCGCAGACATTGCTACTAGAGACACGTTCGATTACCACTCATTTCTCAACGAATGGTTCAAAGGGCCTACTTTTTTAAACGAACAAGAGAGCTACTGGCCAGTGAACGTAATAGAACCTGAGAATAGGGATAGTTTTGAAGCTTGCGTGACCGTTGTACAAAATTCACCTGCACGCTTACCCGTTCCTGACCCTGAGCGCTTCTCTTCGTGGCTACGGTTTGTTCGATCTGCTGCTTCTGTTTTGAAGTTCACAAATAAGTGTAGAGGTCTTACGACTCTCGACGACTACACTCTGATGGAGCAAGCAAAGAGATTGGTTCTGCGGCAAGCTCAAGAGGATTCGTTTGCCAGCGATTTGGACGCAATAAAGAAGGGCAAAGACTTGCCACGCGATAGCAGATTGATCAATCTCTCACCTTACTTGGATGAGAATGGTCTTTTTCGCATGAGTGGTCGCATAGATGCTGTTTGCGACGTAGCCCAGGAAGCGAAAAGACCAATAATACTGGACGGACGACATCCTACTACCCGACTTTTGGTCAAGCACTATCATGTAAAGGCTGCGCACGGACACCAAGAAGCAGTAGTGAACGACTTGAAACAGATGTATTGGATAATTCAGTTGCGTCCTACTGTCAAGACTGTTGTGTCCCGTTGCATGTTCTGCAGGTTAAGAAAGGCTACCCCACAGGTGCCTCGGATGGGTGACTTGCCTCAGGCACGCATGGCGCATCATCAGCGCGCCTTTACCTTCTGCGGAATTGATCTGTTCGGACCTTTGGAAGTCACGGTAGGCAGGCACCGAGAGAAACGTTATGGCGTTTTGTTCACCTGCCTCACTGTTCGCGCGGTTCACATTGAAATCGTGCACTCACTTACCACCGACTCCTTGATCATGGCGCTGCGCAGAATGGCGTCTCGACGTGGTTGGCCGGCGCATATTTACTCAGATAACGGCACCAACCTTCGGGGCGCAGACGTAGAACTGCGAAGATCTGTAGAGGAGCTCGACGAAGAATCTCTAAGAATGGAGGCCGTTAATAATCAAGCTCACTGGACCTTCATTCCCCCCGTAAGTCCCCATTGGGGTGGGGCGTGGGAGCGCTTAATACGGGCTGTCAAGAGATCACTCCATGTCATTTTGAAGGAAAGAGCGCCCCGCGATGAAACCTTGAGTACTCTTCTAGCGGAAGTTGAAGGTATTATGAATGGTCGACCCTTGACACATGTCTCTGTAGAGCCGGGCTCTACTGAAGCGCTTACGCCCAACCATTTCCTTATAGGCTCTTCATCCAAATTACCACTGAATGGAGTTTTTGACGATTCGGATCTAGCCTTAAGGAAGCAGTGGCGCATCGCTCAGCGGTTGGCAGACATGTACTGGCAACGTTGGCTAAAGGAGTTCCTTCCCCAACTGTTACCCAGAAAGAAGTGGCAGCAAGAGAAGAGGCCTCTGAATGTCGGTGACCTCGTACTCGTCGTTGATCCTGACTCCCCTCGAAACGTATGGCCACGGGGCTTAGTTAAGAGTGTAGTGCCTGGCAAGGACGGTCGCATCAGAGTGGTTGAAGTAACCACCGCTACCGGCGTGCTGCGCCGATCCGTAGCGCGCGTTGCACCTGTCCCATTAGCTGATTAAGTGCTAGTTTCGCACTAGGGTGGGGAGTGTTGACGACGGCCTCTTTACTGTGTTACTTGTCATTTTTATTATTTTTCTATCCGTCTTGTGATTTTAGCTGTCATGTAAAAAGTCTAGTAAAAATCTGCACGTTAAAATAAGCTACGAGTTTTTTCCTAATATTTAAGGTGTACAGCGTTAACAGACGTTGTTAATTCAAAACACTGTAACTGATGATACAGTGTATTGGATTCACAGGGTACTACTGCAAGAACGAGAAATATATTCTGTCTAAGAGCGTTAGCGTTTTGTGTTATGTTATGTAACCACTAACCAGTAACTTGAAAAATAACATTTTGTTTCTTGAACCTTAAGGGCCCCCCCACACTACCGGCGTCGTGTGAGCGTTCTCATACATATTTCTACTAGGTACAACAGTTATTTTTTGCGGAAAATAAGTATTGTTTTAACTCAAATCTTTCCCATTTGCTTTACAAATTTATAAAAATATAGGTAACTAAACAATTTTGATCTTCCCATAAATAATCATGACATTTTATTATTCTGTTATACAAACAGTGGGTAAGAGTTTTGAGTTTTAAACGAAGATATCTCTTTTTATCTGTGTTTTTACGGTCTTTATTAATAATAAAATAATAATATAGCCTTTTATTCAGACACAAAAAATAAAAATATAAGTGTTCTGTTATGGAGCTTAATCGTAGACAGACTTTATTATTACTTATTAATCTTATTATTTAATCACTAGATTTTGCCCGCGACTTCGTCCGCGCGGAACTCGTTTATAATTTTCTCCCCCCTTTCCACCCCCTTAGGTGATGAATTTCCAGATAAAAACTATCTTTAGTAAGGATTCTTTGGGAAGGCCCCGGAATTCAAAGTATCTCTAGACTACACCAAATTTCATCTCAATCGGTTCAGCGGTTTAAGCATGAAAAGGTAACAGACAGACAGAGTTACTTTCGCATTTGTAATATTAGTATGGATTGTATGAAGGAAAGGGTCATTATGGCTGAGTTGCATGATTTTATAGATTAGCTTACTCTGAACGCCTTTTTTACAAAATAGACTCCGCCGCAAACTTGGTTTCTATGACCCGCCTCACCATAATAGATGCATGTAGGCTTTTTTCAGTATTATTTTGCATATTTTCATATCACACGGCCGTAAGGAACTTTTCTACTAAACCGTAGGACTAAATTAACTGACTTGTGTAATTTAAATATTTTATATTAAAAATAAAGACACGTCAACAAAATGTTACATCTAATAGTTTTCAAAATAGCCATAATAAAACGTCTTTTTTACCCCGTTTTAGAAAACATCTTCGAAACTACCGCCATAAGGTACCTTTACCCTTGGAACGTCACATGCATATATTTACCTATGTAATGTTCCTATTCCCCAGAAGTCCCAACTACCGCTAAAATAAATAAAATAAATAAACCCGTAAATGGCCGTAAATGGGTTCCATCCAATTTTTCACCCCGTATTTCACCTCCTTGGAACCTCAAACTATCTCTATACCAAATTTCATCTAAATGGGCTACATCCAAATTTTCACCCTCATTTCACCCCCTTAGGGGATGATTTCCGGAATAGAAACTATCATATGTCCTTTTCCAGGACTCAAACTATCTTTCAACCAAATTTTATCAAAATGTGTCACAAACAAATTTCCACCCCCAATTACACCCCCTCAGGGGATGATTTTCGGGATAAAACTATCCTATGTCCTTCCTTAACCATCGCTATACCGTAAATGGGTTCAATCCAAATTTTCATCCACCATTTCTCACCCCCTTATGTGTTCCCCTTATTTCCTCCTTTCATGTGTTCCGGAATAAAAATTATTATATGTTCTTTCCTTGCACTGAGACCTCTCTATACCAAATCTCATCTAAATGGGTTGTATCGAAATCTTCAACCCTCATTTCACCACCTCAGGAAATGATTTTTCGGGATTAAAACTATGCATTGTCCTTCCCTAGGACTCCTTCTATCTCTTTACCAAACTTCATCTATATGGGTTTGATCCAAATTTTCACTCCCTATTTCATCCCTGAGGGGATGATTTTCGGGATTTAAACTATCCGTTGTCATACTCCGGGACTCAAACTATCGTTAAACCAAATTTCATCAAAATGGGTCACAAACAAATGTTCACCCCCAATTACACCCCCTTAGGGGATAATTTTCGGGAGTAAACTATCCTATGTCCTTCCCCAAGACTCCAACTCACTATACCGTAAATGGGTTCCATCCAAATTTTCATACCCCATTTCACCCCCTTAGGAGATGATTTCTGGACTAAAAATTATGTTAAGTCCTTAAGTCCTAAACTCTTAACTATCTCCATACCAAATTTCATTTAAATCGGTTCTATCCAAATTTTCACCCCTCATTTCACCCCATCAGGAGATGATTTTTCAGGATGAAAACTATGCATTATCCTTCCCTAAGACTCCTCGTATCTCTATACCAAATTTTAACTAAATGGGATTTATCCACATTTTCATCCCTATTTCATCCCCTTGGGGGATGATTTTCGGGATTCAAACTATCCATTGTCATTCTCCGGGACTCAAACTATATCTATACCAAATTTGGTCTAAACGGAGTCCATCCAAAATTTCACCCCCCATTTCACCCCCTTAGGAGTAGATTTCCAGAATAAAAACTACCCAATGTCCTTCCCCAGAAATTAAACTATCTCTAAACCAAATTTTATCAAAATGGATTACATCCAAATTTTCACCCCTCCATTTTACCCCCTAAAGGGAAGATTTTCGGGTTAAAAACTACTTTATGACCTTTTTCGGGACTCAAACTAATTTTATGTCAAATTTCATCCAAATCGGTGTAGCGGTTTAAGTAGCTCCATACAAATTTCCACCCCCCATTTTATCCCCTTAGGGGTTGATTTCCAGGATAAAAACTACCCTAAGTCCTTCCCCAGGACTCAAACTATCTCTATACCAAATTTCATCTTAATCGGTTCAGCCGTTTTCACGTGATGCGCGGTCAAATAAACAGACAAACAGACAAAAATTCTAAAAACTGTTGGAACGTGTTCTGTTATCGATTTTAAGTATCCCTAGCCAATTTTTTTTCGAATATCTTCCATGTACAGACTTTCGACCCTCTTCAGCTTTATTATATTTACTAATTTGTGAAATCATACCGTAATGTCCTGTATGTTAGGACACGCCGACCCGAGATTCCACAGGATATGCTCGTCGGCTAGCCTGGCGTCGTAGACGAGCTCCGCGACCAGGCGACCCCATTTATAGAGCACATCATTCAAGAATATTGTGTCATCTTTTATAATAAGTATCCGGCATTTACGGCGACGCTGTGCTTCATCCACGTCCCAAACGTTGGTTATAGTTTCTATTCTTAGCCGGACATCTGTTGAATTGAACAACAATAGGGGCCCATTTCACAAAGGCTTGGTAACATGTAAAGCAAGCAGAAGCCTCTTTTCAACTCCTTTTATTAGAAAGAGACTTCTGCTTGTATCACAAGTAAAAAACAAGCCTTTGTGAAATCGAAAGCTGATGGCTCAATCCTCGAAGCAGCGCCACACTCTAATGCGCCACTGATCATACCATCATGACCGTATATGTAGAGTGGAGCGCATCCTCGTGGATTGGACGATCTATAATCATTTTCAGACAGCACTTATCTTGAGCAATAAGGTCTTCAAAGAGGTCTATTTTATGACTTTGTTAATAGTACTACACACGATGGAAACAAATTAACAATTGGCTAAAAAGTATAGACACGTAGCTTAGTAGAGTTTATTATCATCATAAAATACGGTATGCACGCGGCGACCAGGATGTGCCCAAGCTATATTTTTGTAGAACGTGTTGGCGTTACTTCATCTTCTTCATCTTCATCTGAGATCTAATTAACGCCTGAAAGCTAGAGAGTCTTGGCAACTTTACATGAAATGTTTTAGTGGGATTTTATTTACAGAAAGGGATCTCCCCATAATAAACCATGCTGATTAGTAAGGGGAGGTGTGACTTCTGAAACTAGACGAAATAGGTAAATTTGTATTGTATTTATTTGTTTTCATTATTTACACCAATCTTTTAAGAGGCTGACAAGACCAAATTTGTTGAAATTGATATTATTTGAGCAGTTGTATAAGAAAAACTATTTGTTCTAGCACATCAAAAAAAATATAAGTTAATATTCATCATATTTCCAAGACCGTAGACGGACTCGAAACATAATTGGATGAAATCGGCTCGATAGAAAATAATTGCAAAGATTGGTCTTAAAATTATCTTAAACGGTTCTATGTCCTTATTTTTTTGACGTATGGGTCTGCAACCATCACAACATCATTCAGAAATATATTCGAATTACCTTCCAAGTAGCGCTGCACCACAGCTTCCCACTGTCGGCACACTTGCGCCAAGGACACAATGTCCCTGGCAGCTGCATAGCCCAGCACATGTCTCCAGCAATCATCATTAAGGAATCCCGGAAAGTACTCTTTCTCCATCTGCAATATGGCCTAAGTTTCCGTCAAAAATTAAACTTTTAGTACTAGCTTTTGTTGCAGTGTACTTTTTTGTGTTTAACTTGTGTAGTTTAGGAGTTGCTATGGCCACTTTCTGTGTCCAACATTAGATCAGCTCGGTGATGCCATATGTTTTTTTTTATTTTTTTATTGCAATTTATCCATGTTACATAAATACATATATTATTTACAGCTGGTTTGGTAAAATTGGAACAACATGGACCCTGAATAGGGCATAGCAAACTATGACTTACTTAGTATACTTAATTTAGTTACTTCACTTAGTATACTTCAGGCCCGATGCCGCTTGAGAGTCTCAAGCAGCATCGGGCCTTTGTAAATGAAATGAAGTATACCTAGCTACTTAAAATTAATTACAATCTATAAATTGGCATTAAATTAATCATGCATTTTCAATTTAAAAGAATACAATACGTGCCAGCTTATTATTATTATTTTTTTCTACTCCTGTACCGTTATCTGTCATTTATATAGGCTGTAGCTCAAATACAATGACACCACTAATAAGTCGTCGAAAAACTCTATGCTCTATGGCCCAAAAACGAACTATTTAGCGTACTTTTTTGGTTCATACATTTTTCATAAAAGCACTGTTCAACTTTTTTTTAATCGGCCGCTATATTGCAGTGGTGCCAACTTCATAAACAAATATTTCGAAATAAAAGTATTTACGATTTAACATTTGTATATTATCAATTATTTACTACAATAATAATAAATCATCATCTATTGTGTGTTACATTACATGTTTTATAAATTCTTGGTATAATTTATAAAAATAAACAGTTCGAATTCGGTCCGGGTCCGGATTCGGTTTGGTTCGGATGGCAAGTGCAAACAAATTAAAAACAAAACAAACCATAAGCAATAGCTGTCACATTCCCGATTTCCCACCAAAATGTTACAGTTCAAAATGAAAAGACGAAAGATGATAAACTATTAGTCCTAAACTATTAAGATTTTATTCGTGTTTGTGAAGACAAAAGTGTACGTTCCTTATAAAATGGTCGATAAAATTAATAACTGCACTCCTGAAGAAATTGCGTGAGTAACAAAAGTACGAATAGAAAACTTGCTGCCTAAAAAGTTTAACTATTCTGTAGTCTGCTATTTATTTAAAATTTGTCGTAGAAAAAGTATTGTATGCAACGGTGTATAACTGGTCTAAAAACGCTCGTGGCGTCTTTAATTGCGATGCTCGCCAAGGCTCGCATCGCAACCCACGCCACTCGCGTTTTAAGACCCTTCTTATAAAACAGTTGCATAAAATACTATAACATTTAATTGAAATCATTAAATTTGCTACATATACCTATTAATAAAGAAATTATAAATTTTAATATAAATTCTTGATACCTACAAGTAGAATGATTTGCTGATGACTTTTAAAAATGTTGTAGCTTTCCTATTTTTTTATACAGTCAGGAATTTTATTGTCGATTTTTATTGACTGATAATAGGGTCCGTTTTTATACAAATTTAATTTGGGTTCTGGAAGAGCTAATTTATTATTACGACGCTTTTTAGGGTTCCATACTCAAAGAGTTAAACGGAACCCTATTACTAAGACTCCGCTGTCCGTCTGTTTGTCTGTCTGTCTATCTGTCTGTCTGTCTGTCACCAGGCCGTATCTCACTGATACCGTGATAGTTCCAGTTGAAATTTTCACAGATGCTGTATTTATGTTGCCGCTATAACAACAAATACTAAAAACAGAATAAAATAGATATTTTGATAGATAATGGTACGGAACCCTTCGTGCGCGAGTCCGACTCGCACTTGACCGGCTTTTACATATTGCAAGTCAGATATGTGTTTCCTTACAAATAGTCCAACTTCCAAAATGTATGTATATGCATGGTCGGCAGCTATCCGGTTGCCGTATGTTGGCTATTATGCGTACCTACGCATTTTTTCTGCACTAGAAATAGATCATGGGCGTCTGTGCTATTCCCCCATAAGACTATTCCGTATCGCAACCAAGCATATGCATATATGCGTAACATGCTGAAAGAGCACATTCAACGTGAGTATTTCTTTATTTATTAATATTCCTAATGCAAATAAAACGGTGATAATTTATTTTTAACCTCTTCAATGTGTTTTTTCCAATTTAAGTGCGTGTCTATGGTTAGTCTTAATAATTTGAATGTGCGAACCTCTACGATGCCGAGTTCCTTCGATGTTGCTAACAAATCTAAATGGGTTTTTTGGTGTGGTCGAAACTGCATTTGTCTTACTCATATCAAGTTAAAGATTATGTTATTTTAACCAGTCAGTGATTTCTGATAATGTTGCCTTAATGTCGCTGTTGATTTCATGGTTTAATGGGCATTTTGAACAAGAGGGACACATCATCTGCGAACAAGATGCAAATGTGTCTCGTTACCTTGGGCAAGTCGTTAATGTAGACTTAAAACAAGATACACCCCAAAAGTGTCTCGTTACCTTGGGCAAGTCGTTAATGTAGACTTAAAACAAGATACACCCCAAAAGTGTCTCGTTACCTTGGGCAAGTCGTTAATGTAGACTTAAAACAAGATACACCCCAAATGTGTCTCGTTACCTTGGGCAAGTCGTTAATGTAGACTAAAAACAAGATACACCCCAAATGTGTCTCGTTACCTTGGGCAAGTCGTTAATGTAGACTTAAAACAAGATACACCCCAAAAGTGTCTCGTTACCTTGGGCAAGTCGTTAATGTAGACTTAAAACAAGATACACCCCAAAAGTGTCTCGTTACCTTGGGCAAGTCGTTAATGTAGACTTAAAACAAGATACACCCCAAAAGTGTCTCGTTACCTTGGGCAAGTCGTTAATGTAGACTAAAAACAAGATACACCCCAAATGTGTCTCGTTACCTTGGGCAAGTCGTTAATGTAGACTTAAAACAAGATACACCCCAAAAGTGTCTCGTTACCTTGGGCAAGTCGTTAATGTAGACTTAAAACAAGATACACCCCAAAAGTGTCTCGTTACCTTGGGCAAGTCGTTAATGTAGACTTAAAACAAGATACACCCCAAAAGTGTCTCGTTACCTTGGGCAAGTCGTTAATGTAGACTTAAAACAAGATACACCCCAAAAGTGTCTCGTTACCTTGGGCAAGTCGTTAATGTAGACTTAAAACAAGATACACCCCAAAAGTGTCTCGTTACCTTGGGCAAGTCGTTAATGTAGACTTAAAACAAGATACACCCCAAAAGTGTCTCGTTACCTTGGGCAAGTCGTTAATGTAGACTTAAAACAAGATACACCCCAAAAGTGTCTCGTTACCTTGGGCAAGTCGTTAATGTAGACTTAAAACAAGATACACCCCAAAAGTGTCTCGTTACCTTGGGCAAGTCGTTAATGTAGACTTAAAACAAGATACACCCCAAAAGTGTCTCGTTACCTTGGGCAAGTCGTTAATGTAGACTTAAAACAAGATACACCCCAAATGTGTCTCGTTACCTTGGGCAAGTCGTTAATGTAGACTTAAAACAAGATACACCCCAAAAGTGTCTCGTTACCTTGGGCAAGTCGTTAATGTAGACTTAAAACAAGATACACCCCAAATGTGTCTCGTTACCTTGGGCAAGTCGTTAATGTAGACTTAAAACAAGATACACCCCAAAAGTGTCTCGTTACCTTGGGCAAGTCGTTAATGTAGACTTAAAACAAGATACACCCCAAAAGTGTCTCGTTACCTTGGGCAAGTCGTTAATGTAGACTTAAAACAAGATACACCCCAAAAGTGTCTCGTTACCTTGGGCAAGTCGTTAATGTAGACTTAAAACAAGATACACCCCAAAAGTGTCTCGTTACCTTGGGCAAGTCGTTAATGTAGACTTAAAACAAGATACACCCCAAAAGTGTCTCGTTACCTTGGGCAAGTCGTTAATGTAGACTTAAAACAAGATACACCCCAAAAGTGTCTCGTTACCTTGGGCAAGTCGTTAATGTAGACTTAAAACAAGATACACCCCAAAAGTGTCTCGTTACCTTGGGCAAGTCGTTAATGTAGACTTAAAACAAGATACACCCCAAAAGTGTCTCGTTACCTTGGGCAAGTCGTTAATGTAGACTTAAAACAAGATACACCCCAAATGTGTCTCGTTACCTTGGGCAAGTCGTTAATGTAGACTTAAAACAAGATACACCCCAAAAGTGTCTCGTTACCTTGGGCAAGTCGTTAATGTAGACTTAAAACAAGATACACCCCAAATGTGTCTCGTTACCTTGGGCAAGTCGTTAATGTAGACTTAAAACAAGATACACCCCAAATGTGTCTCGTTACCTTGGGCAAGTCGTTAATGTAGACTTAAAACAAGATACACCCCAAAAGAGTGTGTGTGAGTCTTAACCCCAACCAATTTGGTTTTCGACCAGGGTTATCAACACAGAGTGCAATACTGTGCCTTAAGCACACTGTCAAATATTATTTAAATAGACAGACGCCCATTTATGCGTGCTTCCTAGACCTGAGTAAGGCTTTTGATCTTGGTTTCCTACAATATCCTATGGGAAAAACTAGGAGCTATTAAACTACCTAAGGAGACCATACAAATTCTGAGGTATTGGTATGGAAATCAGATCAATAGTGTTCGATGGGCAGGCAGATTATCGGACCCGTACAGGTTGGAGTGTGGGGTGAGACAGGGGGGTTTGACCTCACCCTCACTTTTTAAACTTTACCTAAATGAGCTTCTCGAGGCGCTCAGCAAGACGCATATCGGCTGCCATATTGACACAGTTTGTTTGAATAATTTGAGTTACGCAGACGATATGGTTTTGTTGAGCGCATCGGCTTGAGGTTTGCGAAAAGTTTTAGGTATTTGTGAAGCCTACGCTATCCAACAGGGGCTGAGATTAGTGTTGTGGATAACGCTAATTTCGAGGCTTATAGACTCGAGCCTTAAAGACTCCGGAGGCTTAAAGACTCGATGCTGTTTAAGAACCGTGTTGGTTTATTATACGCATATGAATGCAAAATATTGACTTTTCGTCACTTGAGTCTTTAAGCCTCGGGAGTCTTTAGGGTTCGAGTCTTTAAGCCTCAAAATGAGCGTTAACCACAACACTAGCTGAGATACAATGTATTAGGTAAAACTAAGTATGTATATGGTGTTTGAACCTACTGGTTATCACATACACATGGTACCCCCCCCCCCCTCAACTTGAATGGTAGTCCGCTGGAAATGGTGGGGACTTTTAAATATTTAGGCCATGTTGTCACTTCAGACCTAAAAGACAACATGGATATCGAACGCGAACGGAGGGCCCTGTCGGTGAGGGCAAACATGATTGCACGTTTTGCGCGCTGTACTAGGGAGGTGAAAATAACTCTTTTTAGATCATATTGCACTTCCCTGAATACATGCAGCTTATGGGCAAACTACACGCAGCGGGCCTATGGTGCCCTACGGGTCCAATATAATAATGCGTTCCGGGTGATGGTGGGGCTGCCCCGCTTCTGTAGCGCATCAGGGATGTTTGCTGAAGCACGCATCGATTGCTTTTTTAGGGTTCCGTAGCCAAATGGCAAAAAACGGAACCCTTATAGATTCGTCATGTCCGTCCGTCTGTCAGTCTGTCTGTCCGTCCGTATGTCACAGCCACTTTTTTCCTAAACTATAAGAGCTATACTGTTGAAACTTGGTAAGTAGATGTATTCTGTGTACCGCATTAAGATTTTCACACAAAAATCGAAAAAAAAACATTATGTTTTAGGGGTCCCCATACTCAGAACTGAAACTCAAAAAAATTTTTTTCATCAAACCCATACGTGTGGGGTATCTATGGATAGGTCTTCAAAAATGATAGTGAGGTTTCTAATATATTTTTTTTCTAAACTGAATAGTTTGCGCGAGAGACACTTCCAAAGTGGTAAAATGTGTGTCCCCCCCCTGTAACGTCTAAAATAAGAGAATGATAAAACTAAAAAAAATATATGATGTACATTACCATGCAAACTTCCACCGAAAATTGGTTTGAACGAAATCTAGTAAGTAGTTTTTTTTAATACGTCATAAATCGTAAACCGCAATTTATTTCACGGAACCCTTCATGTGCGAGTCCGACTCGCACTTGGCCGCTTTTTTTACGACTATGCGCAAGCGATGCACATCCCTGGTCGGGTGCGGGCCAGCCCCAACCCCATCCTGCGATTGTTGGCTGAGGGATTTGACTGCTCATATTTGAGGCATTGTGATGACATGCATGTTTCTAGAAGTAGTTATTATGTATAACCTACTTCACTTCACTTCACTTCACTCTATTGGTTATGGCTACTGTGCAACCTAAGCAAAATTCTGCCAGCATCAAGTGTCCAGCTTTGCACGGTACAGATGAAAGAGGGTAGATAAACTAATTAGTAACCAGATTAGTACAAGTAGATGTGAGACTTGAAGCAAAGGAACTAGGTTACATATTCGCTACCAGCTACAATTTTATGTTATTTTTTGCTATGAACTTACCCAACGCACAAATAATTTTATTGTTATCAATTCGGCATAAAAGAGAGGTCATATTCATAGGTAATGGGACACCGAGCTTAGTGATTAGGGTATATAGGTCACGGGACTTATTGTTGAGGCGGCAATTAAAAAAGATGTGGCACACACAGTACCTACTTCCTCACCGCACCCGCACATGCTGGGAGAATCTTTAATTTTGAATTTATGAAGCTGCTCTGGCGAGCAGAATCGACCTAAACGGAGTCTAATTATTATACTGGTAAGTAGGTCGTTTGGAAAGGGATCTATATTGAAAAAACCATGGGCGAGATGGATTAGTTGGCTGTACCTGAGAGAAAAAGCATTTCTTAGACGGAGACCATTCTTTACTAATTATTTTGAAAGGAATGTTGGAGGCATCCGGCGAGTAAAGTTTGAAAAAAGAGTCATCCCCGTCCAAGACCGCTTCCTTAGCCACCAGGTCCACCCTCTCATTCTCCAAAATCCCAGAGTGGCTTGGTATCCAAACAAACACAACCTCCAATCCGGACGAGTGGCATTTAAAAATTGCATCTTTCAGCTTACATATCAGATAGGTAGTTACGAGCACAATTATTTAATAAATATATTTATATTTATAATAAACATATTTAATAATAATAATAAATATATTTGGACAATCTTACACAAATCAACCTAGTCCCAAACTAAGCAAAGCTTGTACTATGGGTACTAGACGACGATATACATACTTGTATAGAGAAAATAAATACTTAAATACATAGACAACATCCATGACTCAGGAACAAATATTCGTGCTCATCAGCATCACACAAATAAATGCCCTTACCGGGATTCGAACCCAGGACCTCTTCCTTCGTAGGCAGGGTCACTACCAACTAGGCTAAAGCGGTCGTCAAGAGGGGGTCGTTAAGGGGCTCCAAGCGCTAATTGACTAGTTTTGATGATTTTTGAGTTGATATTCCTCCGTCATAAAAATATATATATTTATGACACAAACGTTAATCGGTTCTTCAATCCTTTATCTACTTTTGCAAGAGAGTTTTTTAGAAAAAAATGTTTGCATATTTTTTTATTATTTATTCAAACATGGTCCAAAAAAACTGTTTTCGATATTAGTATGTTGTTTATGCACTTTTATACATGCAATTTAACTGTAACTGTTCCTTATTGACGTTTCTAACAACTCAAGAGAGATTTTTATTTTTAACTCATTTTCACAAAAGTTACGTACAAAAAACTGGTTTTTTGGCCTAAAACTGCTAAAGTTTGGTGCCATATATCTCGAAAACGGTGAGTTTTGAAGTAAAATGGGGACACTATTTCGGTAAACCTCGTTGTTGTTAATACGGTAAGCCACAAAAAACAGACAGTAACAGATCGAAGGTCATTGGAAGCTGTAAGCCCCTTAAGGGGCGGAGAGAGATTGACTGAAGAGCACTGAGACAATCAGAAAAAAATACCGACTTAGAGAGCCTGTGAGCGAGTATGTACTCTAAAGATTTCAATATAGCTAAACATTCACCTGAGAAAACCGATGACTGAGGGGGGAGTTTAAATTTGGCAAGCATATGAGTATTAGCAAGGAGGAAAGCCGCTCCCACGCAGCCCTGAGGGCCGATTTTTGAATCTCACCAAGTGACTAATTCTCACCGATGTGTGTGATTTCCGAAAGTTCGTATTTTTGAAACTCATCGGTGACTTACATTTGTCATACCTATGATATCGATTTACGAGTGCCCCTACCCACTCGTAATTGAAATCACCATGCGATTGTTTTTGACAGTTGACGTATGTGACATCTGCCAAAAGTGCCAAAGTATGTTTTTCGGAAGAATTAGCAGCGGGGCTCGATTGTGATATTTGTGCGACGATTTATTGAAAATATAAAAAATTACAAGCCTGGAGGAGTACATTATGATGACGATGACGGACACGGACAGCGACGAAGACGACGACGTTCCTCACCGTCAACATAATCCAGCTGCGGTTGGCGTCGCAGAAATAATTCATCACGAGCAACCATTTGCGATGTCTAATGCGAAAAAAAAATATTATCGGCTTACGAAACCGTTGGTGCGGGCTCTAATTGAAGAGTTACGACCGTTGATTCCGGCTTCTAACCGAGCTAGTGACTTGATGGTAGAAATTAATAAACTAATTAGAATGTCTGTATTTTTAATTTTAAATCATATGTAAGCTGGCAATGTCTAGGTCAATCTGTTATAATATGAGCGTATATTTATTAAAAATGTGATTTATAATAATGTAGTGTTTCTATAGTTTATCAGGAGACAGTGGATATGCATTAAGGCCGTCTATAAAAGAAAGAATGTACACAATTATTTATAAAAAGCTTACAATTATCAAGTAAAACAATATCCAAGTTATTAGTTAATACACATTTTTACATATATAATTCGTTTACACGACACTGGCAGATACGCTACGTTTTACGTTTGACCAATTTGATAAATCTATTTTATGTTATAGTATGAGAATATAAAAACCGGTATCAAGGACAACACTATAACATCTGCGTAAAAAGGAGCGTAACGGGAAGATTGTCTCTGACTGACATTGGAAAATTTCTGCATGTTGGTAAACAGCGTGTGACTTTCAAAAATACGGCTTTTGGAAAATGGTGACATAAAAGTCATCGGTGATAATTTTAGTCACCGGTGACTTTGATATCACCAGTGAGATTCAAAAATCGGCCCCGTCCGTCAGCTTCGAAGCGTCTGTGAAGAAAAGTCAATAGCCACCAAAGACCACCAAAGTGGCTATTGACATATTTAGTAAACTTGGAGTTGGCCATAGGGGACTTTTTATCAATTCCAGTATTGGATATTACTGTAGGAGAATTAATCAAGGCTTCAAAAGGAACAGAATATAACCGGAAGGGACCGGCATTTCATTAAAGAACACTTGAGAGAAGCTATTTTCTCCAGGCTTTGGACTAGATTTGTTTTTTTTTATTGCGCCAAAAAGCTTTAGTTGAGCCGTACAGCTGTAGGAGGCGAAGTTTTGGTAACAGGGGGTGCGATTCCTGGGTGGAGATTCCAATAAGGTAACAGTCAGATAAAAGTTGTCTTCTTAAGTCTAGCGGCGGGTCAGTACACTCAACTTGGATAGCTCTGTTAGGAGAAGATTTCATTGCGCCTGTAATACCAACCTTAGAGCCTTCGCCTGTATGGTTTCCAAGGGTAGTTTTTAGTACTGGGAAATAGTGTAACCGTTAGACGACCGCAGCTGGAAGCTCTCCTGCAGGCGTTGATTGACATTGAGCGGCGTGGAATTCGAAAGATTATTTTAAGTGCACTTCCGTATTCCAAGTTGCTGTCGCATGAGCAAAACTTAAAAATTTCGAAGTTGTATTCCATTATGTACAATGTGACATGTTATCAGAATAATTTTCATTTTTATGATTTGAACAACTTTTGTAAAACTGTTAAAATTTATAAAAACCGAATGTCTATGTCAAAAAAATGTAAATTAGCAACAGCCAAACTCCTAGCTTACAATATCTCGCCTGGGCACGGTGACTCGACGGCTGGCGGCGGCGCCGCCCTATACGCACCCGGGAGCCCCCCCGCCAGCCTCCCGATACATTTAAACTGACGCCTGGGACAGCGGAGAAGCCCCGGGGATTGAGCGTCGTACACCAGAACATCCAGGGCTTCTCCAGCAAGGAATTAGAGGTGGGTCTTTTCTTGGACTCTTTTGAAACTGACATTTTCTGTGTGACCGAGCACTGGCTCAGGGAACATCAGTTGTCATTATTTAGATTTCATAACTACGACATAATTAGTTCGTTTAGCAGAGAGAAGGCCATCCGCGGAGGCTCATTCATAATGGTAAAAAGTAAACTTAGATGTAAGGAAAGGAAAAACATAGTTCAGCTATCGATTGAGCGAACAATAGAAATGTCATGTGTGGAATTGGAAAATTATATAATAATAGGGCTCCGTGTGC